>OY783229.1:20562189-21812189 GCA_963678685.1 Patella ulyssiponensis | reverse complement strand
CGAGAGTTGAGTATTGGAAATTGCGCCAGGATAATTAGATTTTAAACTGATGTATATAGGACTTTGGTCGAACTTGTGATAATATGATCAGCGAATAGTTTTCGAAATCATGATCGTTGGGTTATATTGGATTACTTCCTTTTATTTTCTAATGTTGTCTTAGAATAGCTGATACTAACATGTGGCATGTGCTCCACAGGATTTTAAGGGTGTTTTTTTTCTTTGCCACATATCTGCTGATATTAGCACCACCATGCATATAGCTTGTTTGCTTGTTTTTTTGTTTGGTATTCATGGTTATGCATTAAGCTCCAATCCTTAATCTCAAATAACCTGGGTGGTCGATGTTGGGTCTGGACGAATGGAACCGTGCATGATCCAAATCAGGATCTTTGGGGATCGTCCTTTCAAACTATAAAGCAGTAGTCATTTAAGCAGGTAAGAACCCACGAATCGGTAGATAAGATGCTCCATGTGATACAGCTCTAGTGGATAAGTATTTGCATGGGGGTGGGTTTACTTCAGATATGTTTGTCTTTTGTAATAATATTAATAAATATTTTTGAATAAATTCTAGGACCGTAAAACCAAAGCAAACGGTTGTTACCAAGTTTGAGATGACCCCTAGAAAACTTGGAGAGAGGAAAATAGTGGTAATATTCAACTCAGACCAGTTAGAAGATATAAATTGCTCTCAAGATATAAATGTTGTCAATTAAATTCTATCATCTGTGTGAAAGGCCTTCTTATAAGTGCCATCTCTATGGTATAGATTTAAAATAATCCATTTCAGATGTACAATCTCATTATTTTTAAATCGGTTACTAACATAATTAACGCCATTTTATCCAGCACCGAATGCAACACCCCAATCTTTCCGTACCAGAGGAATGTCGAAGTCAACAAATCGCTCTTATTGTATGCATAATAAAAAATTAAAAGTGTACGGCAGTTATTAAAAGCATAATATTAACAAGTATTTTATAAATACATGTATATCTAAATATAACTTTTCATCTTTTAAAGCCCCAATAACACTCTTGTTGTAATTGAATAATATGTCCCAATCTTTATTCTGGCCAACAAATTGTATTATTTTACAATATTCAAATTAATTGATGATACAAATTTCATCTTAACACACCTAATTTAAAGAATTGGAAAAATTCAACTACATGATTTGAAAAGGTTAACGTAAACCTTTTCAAATGTGACTTGGATTTTAAAATATTTTCGAACCCTCTGAACAAGTAAAATATGATGTAATGGATAATTTACACAACAGGTAGGACAAATAAACATCTAGTACTTAGAATAAGACTATTATTTATTTTCTAGAGCTGCCAAGCCAGCAAGAGTTTTATTGTCCCTTTAAGAGAACGAAATGAGTTTGTCTTTCGTATTTTACTGTTGTGCACTTAAATCTCTAAAAATACTTGGTACCAATTGTATTTCCTCATTTTACACGTTAAGACACAGTTTAATACTGCGACTAGTTATTTTTATATGACATATATATTTTTGTTTTTAACAGATTATATAACTTTAACACCCTCCCCTATTTCATCATTTATATTATAATCTTATCTTATTTCGTTCCTTTTTTATACCTCGGCTTTTTATATTGACAATAAATTGTTCCTGTTGCTTTACTATGATTTGTTATTCTTTAAGACGCTAAGGGTGATTGGGGACACGGAGGCTAAGTGGGTAGGACCTTGCCTCACTTTTCTGGGGTTTGCGGGTTCGATCCCGATGTTGGCCGGGAAAGTTCGTCCGGATTTTCCGGTGTGGTTTCCCCTTGCCAGTGGTGCAGGATGAAAGGGCCTGACAGGAACAGCTGTCAAGTCGTTCAGATGGGACGAAAAACCGAGGTCCCGTGTATATATTGGCGTGCATGTAACAGATCCCTTGGCAGTTGGAATTTGATAAACGAGTAGGCAAAATTTCCTTTATAGCACACTGTTTGGCATATGCCCGTCTTCACTGGCCCTCTCGGAGCAGAACAGTTTGACGTTAAACCCCATTTTCTTTTATTTTATTTCTATGGTTGATTTTAGCCTTATAGAACCTATTGCAAACTACTATATTGTGAACGCGAGATCTCTTATAGGAATATCATTCCGAACATGGTTCCATTGCGTTCAGTATTAACAAAGATATTACAAAGTTAAAATTCATTCCACCAACGTTTCTCCCTTGTAACAATACGACTTAACTAAATTAATTACTTTAAATCGAGTTGAATCCAAGATTTGGGGTAATCAAGCGCTGGTATTTTGACAAAACAAATTGTTAATTAAATGTCGAATAATCAATGTGAGGACATATTAGCAGATTAACGTGGATTAAGCCGTGAGAAATTTGATAATTGCCTAAATAGGCAAATCTCACATCCTCACTTTAAGTGTGCACTAGGGTGTTTCATATTTGAACTTTTTTTCGCGATTGAACTCTACCATGTGCCATGTGTTTCCAATTGGGTCCAAACTCATCACCAGCGAATATTATGATTTTCCCACCAAAACTGGCACATTTTCAAATTTTTCGCCAAATATGACTCAATGTGAATTTTTTGAAAAGGTCGGAAAAATACTTCCCGTTACAGTAGATAGATAATACTTGTCACAATGCATAGAAAAGACACAAAGATGATCTCAGATTTATTTCAGAATTTTAACATCAAAATTAAGGAGAATTGCCATTTGGCATTTTTTAGAAAAAACTCTTTTTCTGTAGAATTTGTTAAGACCACGTTGCTTAAACTCCACCAAAATGTCACAAACAAAGCTATCTACACAAATTGAGAATAATGCTGCCGCCATTTTTGGTGGGAAAATTATAATATTCGCTGGTGATGAGTTTGGACCCAATTGGAAACACATGGCACATTATAGAGTTCAATTGCGAAAAAAAGTTCAAATATGAAACACCCTAGTGTGCACGTTAGTTAGATAGCTGAAATAATTCGTTTGCAAATGCCATTACCAACTGTCAGATGCTAGCGATACGGAATCAGCAATCAACCAAACTTCGATACTATTACTCCAGCACCCGCTTCTTCACCGGTCTCGTCGTCGCTAACCACGATCGTTTTAGGTTTAGGAGTAACCAGGGCCCACACTGACCATCACCTGTCTGTTGTCGAATTACTGCTCTTGATCTAACAAAACAACCGGTTCGATGGCTCTAATAAAATGACGAACAGCGTAATCTGCTTACCTTATTGGATGCAGATGTTGGGTAAACATAACATTGTGCTTCACAAAAAGAAAAATGTCGTAGGCCACTCTTTCTGATAAGGTGGGTTGGCTGCACATGGGAAGGAGCCGTTTTGGTCTACTTTATACGGGCGGGTACACACTTTAAACCGATGGTATAGGTGAGTTTTATCTTCATCTAGTTTCGAAGATGGGTGATTAGATTCCCCTAATACGTGCAATAGCCCAGGGCCTCTCATCTAAATCCGGCACTGGCCTCCATATTCAAAAGTTTCATCTTCAGTTTAATTAAATGAAAGCAGCATAAATATTTCTTGATATTTTCAAGCTGAGCTGATTGTGGACAGACATCGTAAGCCTCTCATGAGACAGAGGTTGACGTCCGAGAACAACGGTTCGTGCATTTATCAATACACCGTTGGCGTTCACGTAAAAGAATCCTTGACAGTTGGAATTTGACAATGGGTAGGAGAAAACGCCGCTATCTTGTCAAAATTTCCATTATAACACAACCAATGCCCCATGCCAGTACATTACGTACATCAGATAAACTGCTTTTAAAGTCCAAAACTGTTCAACTAGTCTCTTATGGTCAGCGCTCTTTTAGTTATCAAGCACCTGTTTTATGAAATAATCTACCATTTAGTTTAAGATGTTGTACATCTCTATATTCTTTTAAAAAAAAACAACTAATTTATTTAATCGGCTTTTAACTGACCCTGTATACAATCGTTAACATGTCCATAATCTCGTTGTTTATTTATGATTACGTTGTCACTTTGTAAAGTGCCCCATAACTATTCAAAAAAGTAGGGGATATTTGATTTTGGGGGCATAATACTAAAATGTGCAAATGACTACGAAAAAAGTCACTATAGAACCTAACAGAAGAAACATTTCCAGTTACATGTGACGCCCAAACGCACCAATAGCTACCGCATGGAATGCAGGTGATGCTTGGGATCATCATGGGGGTCCAACCCAAGATTTGCACGACTCTGACTTTGAATGTTACAGTCATTGTGGCATTGAATTCCAGGGTGGAAACATCTGTTTAATTGTTTTAGTGACCAGAAAACAAATTTTGATATGCGTCGGCTTACCCAAAATGAAAGGTTACGTGCCCTTGGCATGCTACAGATCGGCACTACACAGGCGGTTGTGGCGCGGACGATGAATGTTTCTCAGTCTGTCATAAGCAGGCTATGGTCCAGATACCGTGATACACAATCTGTACAGGACAGACCACGCTCAGGTCGACCAAGGGCGACAACTCAAGCCCAGGATCGATTTATCCGTACCTTGGCCTTGAGAAATCGTGTCATCACAGCAAATCAGATCAACGATAACCTCAAACGGATTGAGACTACATGTCGAAGGCCCGGGAAGGTAGCTTATAGTTTCTAATTTATCAAGTTTTTCAAAAAAAAGGTGAATTGACCGAATCCGATTCTAATATTATACATCTCAAATTCGAAAGGTCACCGGATTCTTCTACTTTACGTTCAGGTAATAGTGTATGTTTTATTACTTTATAGTAACAATGTTTTTTAAAAACATTCTCAGCATACCTCCTTCCCCCTTTAGGTCCAGGGAACCATGGACAATATTGTCCCAGTTGTCCCCCTTCTAACGGGTCCTAAGCTCAGCTATTAAATGTGTATGGCGTTGCACCTCCTCCAAACTGCCCCCCTCTAGCTCAGCTATTACAAGTGCGTGGCGTTGGACGTCCTCGGGGGTAAACGATGCCTAAAAGCAACAATTAGCTTGAATTTTGCATCACAGACACTATAGATACAGAAACTGTTATTTGGATATTGTATTACAAGAATATGGTACAGAAACCATGTAATTTTCTTAAGCGACATTATCTTTTAATGAACATTTTGAGGTTAGAAGGTGTAAATAATACCCCATTCTTTTAATTTTGGTCCAGGATGTTCTCATCATGCGCATACGAAACTCATGTGTTTTGTAACACAAAAACGGCCATATACCGTTCTTAATGTAAAGAAAGAACATAATATATTTCTTGACGTCCACGCTGTGAGGAACTTTGACAATGGGTAAAGATTAAAGTTACGGACTTTTCAAGAAAATGCGAGCGGGCAGTGGCTCAGTAAGATGGTGGTTCGCTAATTAGGAGGTCTCTGGTTCGCTCCCGGTGTTTCAGACGACGTTTCCCCGCACAAATGGTGAAGACGTTCGGATGGGACACTAATTGGTAGGTCTTGGGTTCTCTGACTTCTCTCCTGGTGTTGACCGAGAAAGTTGCTCGGAATTTCCAGGCGAGGTTTCCCATCACCATCAGTGGTGCAGAACTGAGGGTCTGACAAGGGAAGTATCTAGTAGTTTGGATGGGACGTAAAAGCGAGCTCCCGTGTACACATTGGCGTGTATGTGAAAGAACTATGTACAGTTGGAATAAGAGCAGGTCGTAGTGTCGCTGGCCGGGCGAAATTTCCTTCACAGCACACTCTATGGTGTACACCCGAGTTCATTAATTAATCCCATTTGGTGCAGAAGAGAAAGGCGCTACGCCCAATTACATTTCATTTATGTTCAAGAATATGAAGCGAATCCAGACATTCCATGGGCTCAACATTGCAGTGAATGGGAGAGAATTCCCAGTTTGGTCTTGGGGCAGACCACCATTAAATTTCACCATCTCACTATTGTAGTTCGTCTAATTATAGCAAATCCCTCTCTGTCTCTTTTCTCCCCTTTTACATGCCCATTTTTGTTGACTGGTGTAGAATGGACGAAGAGGGTTTGAATTAATATTTTCTGCCAGGTTTTAGTAAATATTCAAGATTTTGAGGCGGAAGGATAACAGAGTTACCGGGTTGGCTACGGTGATATGCACGGCAACTAGTTACATGCTTCTTCAAGTTTGCGTATCTCAAAAGTTTGGTGTTCAACCTCATACAAATTAAGTGCAAAGACATGGCCATATGTTCCTCTGTTTGTAGTGCAAAGCATTCAGCCCAACGAAAATTTGGGGAAAAGTTGGAGGTGGGCAAAGAGTCGAGAATTAACACTGAAACGGGTAAATTAATGGTGGTCTGAATAAGAAGCAGTTGTCTCCCTTCTAGGCTTAAAAACATAGACCACAAAGACGGTCTGAAACTAAGATTAGGAAATCTGCTTGAATATTCACGAAACCCTGTGGTAGTGTACCAGGCAGGGTGAAATAATGATCCTTGGCAGATTTTTCCGTCACATACGTATGAGTAGTTGGAGAGCTTAGTTCTATTACAGCATGATGGCAGTTATCTACCAAGATCACCATCAGAATAAGTCAAGTGCCTAACCTACAAATTCCTCGAGGGAGTAAAGTCACTCGACAGTCACTTAGCTATTAAAAAACATTTAATATTGAATCTTATTTCAAAAAGTTTATACCCGTTTACCATAGAATCACACCATTTTGAGATTTGCATTGTCACACCTCACAGCATGCACAGACAGGAAAAATGTAAAAATTCCGAGAAAAAAATCATCAAAAATAATGATGAAATCCCTGTCTTTATCATGATTTAAATCACATCAAATATACACCTTTGGTTTCTAAGATACACATACATTCATAGACATGCTATGGCGCAACATTTCAGCGTCTAAAATGAGCAAAAAAGGACGGTGAAAAGATGTCGATATATTACGGACCTTTTTCGTGTGAAAGTTATTCGATACGTACTGCCGCATTCGTGTGCCGTATTACGTATAAAAAATACACACACATTCATGACGTCATAAGCAAAATCGATACGGATACGTGATATGGACCAGGAATTTACGCTTGCCAAAAGTCTCTAATATTCACAAAACCGCTTAGGCGTTGGACCAAGAAATAAAATGTGCTCTAAGTTAAGCCACCAGGTTGACAGTTTTTAATAGCTTGACATTTGTACCCAGTCCTTGTTTTTCAGGGAATCCGTATCTTTCTAGAAAGATTGGGCGTCTCTACTTTCCATGTATACCAAATTTACCATACTTTTATTGGCAATAACTACCCTATAAATACATTCGTGAGACTCTTGCAGAATTTTAAGTTTAGTAAGCATTAGCATCGAAGACATGATTCCAAGAAACATGTGTTATGTCCCCAAGCCCCTACCCCACTGTTAAATATATGTATGGACAAGCTAATAATTAAAATCAAATATGACCACCTTTCTCTTTCGTTGTTCCTGAAAGAAACACTCTTTAATATTGGAGGTCGGGTGTTCGATCCCTGCATTGCCCGAGAAAGTTCATCCAGATTTTCCTGCGTGGTTTATCTTTGTCAGTGATACAGGACGGAGGTTCTAACGGGGACAGCTGTTTAGTCGTTTGGGTGGGGCTAAAAAAACGAGGTCCCGTGTACACATTGGCGTGCACATAAAGGATCCCTTGCCAGTTGGAATTCGATATAAGAGTAGGCCGAAGTGCCGCTGTCCGGGCAAAAGTTCACTCATAGTACACTGTATGGCTTATGCCCGTCTTCATTCGCCCGATTCGGAGCCGGACAGTAGGACGTTAAACCCAATTTCATTTCAATCCACTCTATAACATTCTGATAGATCAAAGGTCACCATTACCGTTGATCTGAACTGCCTTTTTACAGAAAGAAACATTCGGTGCCATTTCTTATAGCTGAAAGGTCACGATTCGTCACGATCTTTAATAAAATATAATCGCATTATCCAGATTAACACTATTAATAGCTGGGATAAAAGTGGGGAGAAACACGCAAAGGTATGGGACAGGCATATTAAACCAGTCATTCTGGTTTCGTAGCAATTTTAAACATCATAACATAAAAAAAATCATAACCGGTTATTTATTTGTTTTTATAGTAAAAAACATAGAAAGATATATCTATACCTCTATAAGGAATATGTTTGCAAACCGGTTATTAGATTATTACGAGTATAATGCCTACTATACAATGGGGTCTATAGAGACCTTGTTTATGGGGGCTAACAAAGTAGAACACGCTACGCTTATATATGGTTGACCATTTAATCGCCGATATCAGTGTGCTTTAGGAGCGTGTCGCGTTGGAAAGCTTTTGAAAATTTGTCAGGTAAGCCAGTCTTTTATGTTAAACTGTGTTAAATTATAATGATAGGTATTTAGGCAATAATTGTGATGCAAAGCCCGTTTAATATATTTTATCAAAGTATTTTATCCAAGTGCTTAATGTATTTTTATATACTTTGTCCGTCTTTGCAAAACAAGGGAGCAATGTTAGCTAAGTTAGTAAGGCGCAGACTCGATAACAGTGAGGCCCGGGGTTAGACGAGCAAGTTTCCCACAATTTGTCCGTATACCCCATTGACAAGTGGGACGACGGACAAATCGTGGGAAACTGTCATTCCCTCTGTCCTAGCGGTAGAACAGAGGGAATGACATTGAACAGTCTCTCGTCGTTTGGGTGGGACGATAAATCAGCTGTAGTGTGCATAGAAAAGAATCCTAAGCATATGGAATTCGATGAAGATAAGACGGAAACGCCGCTGTAGTGATACGGGGATCACTTCAAAAAACTTGAAAGCTAGATGACTCAATAAAAGACCATTCCTTAGACCATTCGACCCCACCTCCCCCGCCTACCCCAATCATTACTACTGTTAGCAAATTGAAAGACACGTTTTAGAAATATTCAATTTTCAGAAATGAAACAAAATACCAAATCCAGGACAAGGGAATTTTGATAGTTATTGATAGGGTTTAATATATAATAAACATTTGAAAAATATTTAGAAGTAGATATGGCAAGATAGTTTAGTCATACGTCCTTCGGGATACACTGAGTACAAGAATGAAGCTTGAGTCTTGTTATGGCAGTCAACGTCACTAAGTGAATTCGTCAAAAACAAAATAGTAACAATAAAGAGGACTGGAATTTTAAAGGAAAAGAAATGAATTGAAGTTGGGTTTAACATCATACAGTTCTGCTCCAGGCTAAAGAAAATGGGCATATAGCATGTGAAATGGCGTTACTGCTTACTCTTATTCAAATCGAAGCTACCAAACCCGCCGACCCAACCAGTAACAAGGGGAAACCATGCGGTAATATCCGATGAACTTTATCGGCCAACCCTAGAATCGAACAAGGGAATTCCAGGTTAGCGAGCTAACATCTTACTCACTTCGAAAAGACACATTATGGTTATAATTAACAATATACAAAAAAAATAGATAGGTGACCAACATTATATTATTTAATTATCAAAGCATAAAATATAATCACGCAGACATGTAATTAGAGAAGTATCAAAATGTAGGCTGCCCCCATCCTTAGTAGTCCATTTAAAATAGATTGCGAATATTTGTCGACCATGGAGTACAGCAATATGTGTGTGTCCTTTCAATTTACACATAGCTCCTTGACAGGATATTCACATGTATGCATATTGTTTGATGAAAGACAGTATTGTATAACTGAAGCGAAGACCACGAAGTTATATAATGAATAGATATAATAGTTATATTGTATATTCGGCGCAGTTTCTATTAAATAAATCTCTATTCGCTACCATACATATATTAATATACAATAAATGTTCACGGGTTTGGTTAAATATTACCTTTGCATGCATTCCAAGGACTTAGTAACACATCGTAATCAAAACCTGTTTCATATAATCGTAAAATAATTGAAACGGTCGTTGAAACAGTACATATAAATAAGTAAATCTATGAAAATCTATAGAAACAAGAATATGAAATAACCAGTGTTTACCCATGCGCAATGTTATTACCTGGGTATTCAATGATCAAGTTGTGTACAGCAACAACTAGCTTAAGATTGAATTTTTTATTATAAATTATTTTTGTGCTATAAAGTTATGGGCTATTTTTCCGCCGTGGTTTCCGTTTGTCAGTGATTGTTGTCCTTATTTTAACGTCCGCTTGCACAGAAGGTGATATCGCAGACAAAGTCTTATTTGTCACATTATTATCTTAGCGCACGCGCAGAGGTCTTTCCTGTGAGAGGAAACCGAGTACCCGGAGTAGACTTACGGGGCTGAGAAGGCGCCCTCTGTCTCCAAGTCACATACTCTCACACAAGGGATCGAATCCACACCTGTAAGTTAGAGGTGATCGGCCAGCTAGAGGTTAAAGAGTGGCAGTTTTTTTCTCTTATAGATATACTTTGTCACACAATATACAAAATACATAATTCGATTTTCAATCTATAAGAATAATTTCACAGGATATTTACAGATTGACAGGTGTGTAAATTCTACATACATCTTAAGTAAAAGAATATTTTTCAGTTGATATATCAAAACAAATACATGTATATCCATTTTTAGTTTCACGAAAAAATACCTGCGATAAGTAATAGTAATGTTAACATATGTACTAATATAGTCAAAATATGATCTACCGTCGTGTTAAATTACGCTAATGTATGACTGCGTTCGAAAGCACTAAAGACAACTTGGCCATCCCAACCCTCCTTGTCACTGGCGCAGGACGGGTGTTATTAAGGAACAGTGAGTTGTCCCGTGTACACATGGGTATCCACGTAAAATGAACCTCGTGAGATGTAATTGGAAATATGAGTAATATAGCTCGTAGTGCCGATCAAGGCAAAATTTACCACATTAGCCCGTTTGATGCACACAAGATGGATGTTAACACCCCATGGTTTATTTTAGGCAATCGAGTCAAAATGCAAACAAATTGATTAAACCTATGCATTAGGAGATCACTTGCATTGTCATAGACTGGAGACCAATCTTTTTTTTAAGCAATATTTTTATTCACATTTGTATGTAAATAGGGATCGGGCATAGCCTATGTTAAACCCAATCTGATAAAAGTGTAAAAGTGATGTGCACGTACAAGACAATTAGCGGGCTTAAAACCCCATTGCACTCCACTTCAATGCATTTCACGCATAGAGAGGTTGGTATTAAAACCTTGCTATTTCATACATTGGTTAGGAATGTCAACAGGCAAGTATTTTCACAAGATTATATACCAGTTGAATTAATACTGTCATTCAAAACCAAGCGTGAGTCTACTTCAATATGTTTAACATTATCATATTACAATCATTAATTTTTCTAAATTTTGTATTGGATTCTTTGTGCGTACCGTTGGACACATGCTGGGGACTTACTATTAAATGCTAATGCAGTCAAGGTTTTGAGAACAGAGGTCGTTTGTTGAAGTTTCAAGATCGTGGGACGTCAACTTACCAAAAGATGCATTTGCCTTGAAACAAGTTTGCATTAATTATTCCAACTTTTACTGCCCCCTTTTGTTTTCGCTGTCCGTTTAGTAGCATGTACAAGACAGGGTATACCTTAGAACTCTTAAAACAAACCGTCATGTGTTTTTTTTTGTTTTGTATATTTTTGAAAATATTTTTAGTCGTGCCTCTCTGTTTACGAAACCATTGTATGCGCAGAATTCTAGGATGACATGCGTGGAAGTTATATTGAGATTGAAGAGGAAATTCCATCGGTTTTGTATTTTGAAACAATATACATGTAGTTACAAAAATCATCACAACCCAAACGAAACCTCGTCAATTATCGACATTTTAATCCCTACTCTAGAACAATACAGTTAAAATGTTGGTTAAGTTGAAATATGAAGGGCACCGTTGCTTGTTTACATGTATGCTATACTTCCAGTTTGGGTATCTCAAGTTTTTTTATGGAGAGCCCCATACATGCTTTTGAGCAAGACGTTGCCACATGTTGCTCCATTTGAGATAGAAAACGTTCGACCTTACGATAACTTGGGGGGGGGGGGGTAGTACCGGTCAAAGAGACGAAAATTAATCGTGATCTGTGGCCAAATGGTTGGAATTTCATTTATGCTGAGTTTCAGAAACTTATAAAATGTGTCATAGTTTGGGGCATGTAATCTTTTATTCCACATTCTATATAGACGTTTAGTTATTTAATATATCAGTTTCTTCTGTCATTTATAATCATTAATGATACTTCACAAGAAAGGCCTTTCATTTTATTTCAAAGGCGCGATTTCTTTTCTGAAAACTGAATAGCATCATCCTGTTACGTGATACATTAAAGGTATCGTAAAGGCATGCGTAGCGAACCTTGCGCAACCCCGTGGGCGATGAACTATTTTGTTTTAAAGAGGAAAAGTTACCTAAATGAACTTTAACATCAAATATCAGTATTTCACAATTTAGAAGGCTACAAGACCTCTGCTTTTATTAATGACATTTATCATGCTTTATTTCTTTAAAATGAAATGGAATGAACCTTTTAAGCGATTACACATTAAAGGTGTCGTTAAAGACATACATAGCGAACCTTGCCGAGCCCCGTGAGCGTTGACCTATTTTGTTTTGAAGATTTCACGAGGTGAAGTTACCTAAAAAAGAATTTTTACATGAATGGTCATTGTCCCTTTTCTCAAAATATCAATATTTTACATTTTTTTAATCTTGTCAATGTTTACTGAAGCGTGTTGTAAGTTGTAACACCATATAATAGATGTAGGCCTACCTTTAAATATTCAATGGAAGTATCAGTGCATTAAAAAGATTTGTCATGAAAATAGCCAACCGTATAAGAGATGTTCTAAATAAGACATTCTGATAACAAACTTTGGTATACAAAGTTCGGGTGGCATTTGATCAGCTTGAACTATCTCTTATACCTAGATCAGCTCGCATTATTGAACAGCTTTATACTATAACACGCAATTATAAGGAAATGAAATTAGATGGTTTGAACACTTTTAGCCCCTTATCGGAATAATGAAAATGGACATGCGCCGTACAGTGTACTATTATGGGCCATTTTTAGCAGATTATAGGTCCGCCATCTATGCAAGCCATGGCTATGATATTATAATGTTACGTGTCTACTTTCCGGCGTGGTTTCTCCTTGTCAGTGATACAGCTGTCTTGTCGTTCGGGTGGAACGAAAAACCGAGGTCCCGTGTACACATTGGTGTGCACGTAAAAGATCCCTTGGCAGTTGGAATTCGATATAAGAAGTAGGCCCAGACTCACGAGCGTTTGGGTAATGGAGAAAACTTTTTCATTATTTTTTGTTAAATTTTACGGTTTACGTATACGACGCAATTAAATATAAAGCCGATTATCCATGCAGTATTCTTAAAAATTAATGGTTTATTTTTGAAAGTAGAAATATATGAAAGGAAATTTACATGATAAGGAGATATATACATATCAATAGTGAATTATCTTAACGTCACCAAGTTCGACAATTCCCATATACAAAATACATAATTCGATTTTCAATCTATAAGAATAATTTCACAGGATATTTACAGATTGACAGGTGTGTAAATTCTACATACATCTTAAGTAAAAGAATATTTTTCAGTTGATATATCAAAACAAATACATGTATATCCATTTTTAGTTTCACGAAAAAATACCTGCGATAAGTAATAGTAATGTTAACATATGTACTTATATAGTCAAAATATGATCTACCGTCGTGTTAAATTACGTTAATGTATGACTGCGTTCGAAAGCACTAAAGACAACTTGGCCATCCCAACCCTCCTTGTCACTGGCGCAGGACGGGTGTTATTAAGGAACAGTGAGTTGTCCCGTGTACACATGGGTAACCACGTAAAATGAACCTCGTGAGATGTAATTGGAAATATGAGTAATAAAGCTCGTAGTGCCGATCCAGGCAAAATTTATCACATTAGCCCGTTTGATGCACACAAGATGGATGTTAACCCCCCATGGTTTATTTTAGGCAATCGAGTCAAAATGCAAACAAATTGATTAAACCTATAATGCATTAGGAGATCACTTGCATTGTCATAGACTGGAGACCAATCTTTTTTTTAAGCAATATTTTTATTCACATTTGTATGTAAATAGAGATCGGGCATAGCCTATGTTAAACCCAATCTGATAAAAGTGTAAAAGTGATGTGCACGTACAAGACAATTAGCGGGCTTAAAACCCCATTGCACTCCACTTCAATGCATTTCACGCATAGAGAGGTTGGTATTAAAACCTTGCTATTTCATACATTGGTTAGGAATGTCAACAGGCAAGTATTTTCACAAGATTATATACCAGTTGAATTAATACTGTCATTCACAACCAAGCGTGAGTCTACTTCAATATATTTAACATTATCATATTACAATCATTAATTTTTCTAAATTTTGTATTGGATTCTTTGTGCGTACCGTTGGACACATGCTGGGGACTTACTATCAAATGCTAATGCAGTCAAGGTTTTGAGAACAGTGGTCGTTTGTTGAAGTTTCAAGATCGTGGGACGTCAACTTACCAATAGATGCATTTGCCTTGAAACAAGTTTGCATTAATTATTCCAACTTTTACTGCCCCCTTTTGTTTTCGCTGTCCGTTTAGTACCATGTACAAGACAGGCTATACCTTAGAACTCTTAAAACAAACCGTCATGTGTTTTTTTTTGTTTTGTATATTTTTGAAAATATTTTTAGTCGTGCCTCTCTGTTTACGAAACCATTGTATGCGCAGAATTCTAGGATGACATGCGTGGAAGTTATATTGAGATTGAAGAGGAAATTCCATCGGTTTTGTATTTTGAAACAATATAGTTACAAAAATCATCACAACCCAAACGAAACCTCGTCAATTATCGACATTTTAATCCCTACTCTAGAACAATACAGTTAAAATGTTGGTTAAGTTGAAATATGAAGGGCACCGTTGCTTGTTTACATGTATGCTATACTTCCAGTTTGGGTATCTCAAGTTTTTTTATGGAGAGCGCCATACCTGCTTTTGAGCAAGACGTTGCCACATGTTGCTCCATTTGAGATAGAAAACGTTCGACCTTACGATAACTTGGGGGGGGGGGGGGGGTAGTACCGGTCAAAGAGACGAAAATTAATCGTGATCTGTGGCCAAATGGTTGGAATTTCATTTATGCTGAGTTTCAGAAACTTATAAAATGTGTCATAGTTTGGGGCATGTAATCTTTTATTCCACATTCTATATAGACGTTTAGTTATTTAATATATCAGTTTCTTCTGTCATTTATAATCATTAATGATACTTCACAAGAAAGGCCTTTCATTTTATTTCAAAGGCGCGATTTCTTTTCTGAAAACTGAATAGCATCATCCTGTTACGTGATACATTAAAGGTATCGTAAAGGCATGCGTAGCGAACCTTGCGCAACCCCGTGGGCGATGAACTATTTTGTTTTAAAGAGGAAAAGTTACCTAAATGAACTTTAACATCAAATATCAGTATTTCACAATTTAGAAGGCTACAAGACCTCTGCTTTTATTAATGACATTTATCATGCTTTATTTCTTTAAAATGAAATGGAATGAACCTTTTAAGCGATTACACATTAAAGGTGTCGTTAAAGACATACATAGCGAACCTTGCCGAGCCCCGTGAGCGTTGACCTATTTTGTTTTGAAGATTTCACGAGGTGAAGTTACCTAAAAAAGAATTTTTACATGAATGGTCATTGTCCCTTTTCTCAAAATATCAATATTTTACATTTTTTTAATCTTGTCAATGTTTACTGAAGCGTGTTGTAAGTTGTAACACCATATAATAGATGTAGGCCTACCTTTAAATATTCAATGGAAGTATCAGTGCATTAAAAAGATTTGTCATGAAAATAGCCAACCGTATAAGAGATGTTCTAAATAAGACATTCTGATAACAAACTTTGGTATACAAAGTTCGGGTGGCATTTGATCAGCTTGAACTATCTCTTATACCTAGATCAGCTCGCATTATTGAACAGCTTTATACTATAACACGCAATTATAAGGAAATGAAATTAGATGGTTTGAACACTTTTAGCCCCTTATCGGAATAATGAAAATGGACATGCGCCGTACAGTGTACTATTATGGGCCATTTTTAGCAGATTATAGGTCCGCCATCTATGCAAGCCATGGCTATGATATTATAATGTTACGTGTCTACTTTCCGGCGTGGTTTCTCCTTGTCAGTGATACAGCTGTCTTGTCGTTCGGGTGGAACGAAAAACCGAGGTCCCGTGTACACATTGGTGTGCACGTAAAAGATCCCTTGGCAGTTGGAATTCGATATAAGAAGTAGGCCCAGACTCACGAGCGTTTGGGTAATGGAGAAAACTTTTTCATTATTTTTTGTTAAATTTTACGGTTTACGTATACGACGCAATTAAATATAAAGCCGATTATCCATGCAGTATTCTTAAAAATTAATGGTTTATTTTTGAAAGTAGAAATATATGAAAGGAAATTTACATGATAAGGAGTTATATACATATCAATAGTGAATTATCTTAACGTCACCAAGTTCGACAATTCCCATATACAAAATACATAATTCGATTTTCAATCTATAAGAATAATTTCACAGGATATTTACAGATTGACAGGTGTGTAAATTCTACATACATCTTAAGTAAAAGAATATTTTTCAGTTGATATATCAAAACAAATACATGTATATCCATTTTTAGTTTCACGAAAAAATACCTGCGATAAGTAATAGTAATGTTAACATATGTACTTATATAGTCAAAATATGATCTACCGTCGTGTTAAATTACGTTAATGTATGACTGCGTTCGAAAGCACTAAAGACAACTTGGCCATCCCAACCCTCCTTGTCACTGGCGCAGGACGGGTGTTATTAAGGAACAGTGAGTTGTCCCGTGTACACATGGGTAACCACGTAAAATGAACCTCGTGAGATGTAATTGGAAATATGAGTAATAAAGCTCGTAGTGCCGATCCAGGCAAAATTTATCACATTAGCCCGTTTGATGCACACAAGATGGATGTTAACCCCCCATGGTTTATTTTAGGCAATCGAGTCAAAATGCAAACAAATTGATTAAACCTATAATGCATTAGGAGATCACTTGCATTGTCATAGACTGGAGACCAATCTTTTTTTTAAGCAATATTTTTATTCACATTTGTATGTAAATAGAGATCGGGCATAGCCTATGTTAAACCCAATCTGATAAAAGTGTAAAAGTGATGTGCACGTACAAGACAATTAGCGGGCTTAAAACCCCATTGCACTCCACTTCAATGCATTTCACGCATAGAGAGGTTGGTATTAAAACCTTGCTATTTCATACATTGGTTAGGAATGTCAACAGGCAAGTATTTTCACAAGATTATATACCAGTTGAATTAATACTGTCATTCACAACCAAGCGTGAGTCTACTTCAATATATTTAACATTATCATATTACAATCATTAATTTTTCTAAATTTTGTATTGGATTCTTTGTGCGTACCGTTGGACACATGCTGGGGACTTACTATCAAATGCTAATGCAGTCAAGGTTTTGAGAACAGTGGTCGTTTGTTGAAGTTTCAAGATCGTGGGACGTCAACTTACCAATAGATGCATTTGCCTTGAAACAAGTTTGCATTAATTATTCCAACTTTTACTGCCCCCTTTTGTTTTCGCTGTCCGTTTAGTACCATGTACAAGACAGGCTATACCTTAGAACTCTTAAAACAAACCGTCATGTGTTTTTTTTTGTTTTGTATATTTTTGAAAATATTTTTAGTCGTGCCTCTCTGTTTACGAAACCATTGTATGCGCAGAATTCTAGGATGACATGCGTGGAAGTTATATTGAGATTGAAGAGGAAATTCCATCGGTTTTGTATTTTGAAACAATATAGTTACAAAAATCATCACAACCCAAACGAAACCTCGTCAATTATCGACATTTTAATCCCTACTCTAGAACAATACAGTTAAAATGTTGGTTAAGTTGAAATATGAAGGGCACCGTTGCTTGTTTACATGTATGCTATACTTCCAGTTTGGGTATCTCAAGTTTTTTTATGGAGAGCGCCATACCTGCTTTTGAGCAAGACGTTGCCACATGTTGCTCCATTTGAGATAGAAAACGTTCGACCTTACGATAACTTGGGGGGGGGGGGGTAGTACCGGTCAAAGAGACGAAAATTAATCGTGATCTGTGGCCAAATGGTTGGAATTTCATTTATGCTGAGTTTCAGAAACTTATAAAATGTGTCATAGTTTGGGGCATGTAATCTTTTATTCCACATTCTATATAGACGTTTAGTTATTTAATATATCAGTTTCTTCTGTCATTTATAATCATTAATGATACTTCACAAGAAAGGCCTTTCATTTTATTTCAAAGGCGCGATTTCTTTTCTGAAAACTGAATAGCATCATCCTGTTACGTGATACATTAAAGGTATCGTAAAGGCATGCGTAGCGAACCTTGCGCAACCCCGTGGGCGATGAACTATTTTGTTTTAAAGAGGAAAAGTTACCTAAATGAACTTTAACATCAAATATCAGTATTTCACAATTTAGAAGGCTACAAGACCTCTGCTTTTATTAATGACATTTATCATGCTTTATTTCTTTAAAATGAAATGGAATGAACCTTTTAAGCGATTACACATTAAAGGTGTCGTTAAAGACATACATAGCGAACCTTGCCGAGCCCCGTGAGCGTTGACCTATTTTGTTTTGAAGATTTCACGAGGTGAAGTTACCTAAAAAAAGAATTTTTACATGAATGGTCATTGTCCCTTTTCTCAAAATATCAGTATTTTACATTTTTTTAATCTTGTCAATGTTTACTGAAGCGTGTTGTAAGTTGTAACACCATATAATAGATGTAGGCCTACCTTTAAATATTCAATGGAAGTATCAGTGCATTAAAAAGATTTATCATGAAAATAGCCAACCGTATAAGAGATCTTCTAAATAAGACATTCTGATAACATACTTTGGTATACAAAGTTCGGGTGGCATTTGATCAGCTTGAACTATCTCTTATACCTAGATCAGCTCGCATTATTGAACAGCTTTATACTATAACACGCAATTATAAGGAAATGAAATTAGATGGTTTGAACACTTTTAGCCCCTTATCGGAATAATGAAAATGGACATGCGCCGTACAGTGTACTATTATGGGCCATTTTTAGCAGATTATAGGTCCGCCATCTATGCAAGCCATGGCTATGATATTATAATGTTACGTGTCTACTTTCCGGCGTGGTTTCTCCTTGTCAGTGATACAGCTGTCTTGTCGTTCGGGTGGAACGAAAAACCGAGGTCCCGTGTACACATTGGTGTGCACGTAAAAGATCCCTTGGCAGTTGGAATTCGATATAAGAAGTAGGCCCAGACTCACGAGCGTTTGAGAAATGGAGAAAACTTTTTCATTATTTTTTGTTAAATTTTACGGTTTACGTATACGACGCAATTAAATATAAAGCCGATTATCCATGCAGTATTCTTAAACATAAATGGTTTATTTTTGAAAGTAGAAATATATGAAAGGAAATTTACATGATAAGGAGTTATATACATATCAATAGTGAATTATCTTAACGTCACCAAGTTCGGCAATTCTCATTTCATATTTATCTGTTTAAAGTAACTTTGTACTAAAAAAGGTCAATGTTCTTTGATAATATTTAGAATATAAAATGTGTTTATAAGATTTGGGCAGATAATGGTTTTTTCACCATGTGAAGCGTGAAATATGTATGATAAATGTGTTTATTATATCGTAACATATTCAATAAAACATTAATATAATAGCAGGGGTTATAATAGTCTGCGCATGAGTAGATTTATCTCTTAGAATATTAATTTATTTGAGTAAAAGTTATTTGAACCTGGCCTTTTATGGCCAATGGACTGTACCTGATTTATTTGAGTAAAAGTTATTTGAACCTGGCCTCTTATGGCCAATGGACTGTACCTGATATGAGCAGTCTTTCCTTAATATAAACTGTTATAACAGGGATGTGCCACTTTAAGGGCCCTAGTCGTGGAAGAGCCCAATCATTCGTCCAACAAGCCTTTCTTCCCTCAAACCGAGCTTTTAGTTTTTCATACACATATAGATATAGAAGTACTATTGTGATCGATTTAACGAAACGATTTTTTACCTTGACTCTAGGGAGTTGACCATGTATCCAACCACCTGATTTGACTATGCGATAGACCAATATTGTCAACCTTACGTTGTTGATATTATGTATGAATGGGTGTACACAACTGATACGTTGGTGTGTATGAGTTGTATGTGTGAGGGGTTTTGGGGTCACCAGCCATCTTATTTATAAAGGTCCTAAAGGGTTATAAATTATTTTTAAACAAACACGCAATATGGCGCTCTATAAAACCATTTTAGCAAAACTAGTATAGAGGTCACCCTAGAGACAGAGAAGATTAAACAGGAATTGTATTTTGTATTCTATTTTTCTTTGCTTCCGCGTAAACCGAAATTATACAATCATGTTAATACAAATAGTATAACCTTTATACGTCATAAACTTTATATTTCATTCATTCTAAATTTACAATGGCTGGGCCTCAACCTTTACCCAAATATACGCGTGACTAACAAACAAAAAGCATCCAGTCGTTCAGTTCAACTACACTTCGAAAATTGCACTGCAGAATACTTAACAGTAATTGTATTCTATTGTCCAATTCTCCTTGCTTACTCGTAAACCAAAATTATACAATAATTTTAATACAAATTGTGTAACCTTAAAACTTTATAAACTTTATATTTCATTCATTCTATAAATTTGCGCAAATGTACTCATATGCCCCATTTCTGTAAATTAATACGCGGATATCGTGGGCTTACTGTCCGTACATTGCTCATGTTTATTAACGAAAACAAACGACCACCTCGCACCCCTTCAATAAATTTACTCCTACGCCCAATTTTTTGTCAGTTAATACACGGATTCCGTTCTACCTCTGCAATTTGTATTAAAGCCCATTGTTTTTCTGGTGACCTTTAATACACTAACAATAGGGGCAGATGTCGCACTGTCTGATATAAATGTGAATCGTGTCTGGATGACACAATAACCCCAGTTTGTCTTACGTTTGTTAGCTTGTACTGGGTATGCACAGTTTGTTTACCCTCATTTGAAAATTCGAGGGCTAGTCGTAAGCCGTCAAAATGATGAGAAATGTAAGTTTGTTTTAATGTTTATATCCTTGGCATTTGCTTGAATTTTGTCAACTCAGTATTTTAGCTAAGCCGTCAAAATGATGTGAAATGTAAGGTTGCGTTTATTCTTATGTCATGGGCAATTGCTTGAATTGATAATTAAACTAAGTATTTTGTCTAAGCTGTCAAAATAATTCGAAATGTAAGGTTGTTTTAATTCTTATATCCTTGGCAATTGTTTGATAGAAGTTTGACAACTCAGTATTTTGTCTAAGGGTGCCGAATTTAATGTCTATTGTTATGATATTTAAAGCGTTATTGATGAATATTCCACGGGAGAAAATAGATTGACGCAGAAACCAATAATATAGCTAACAATTAATATGTGTTCCGCTATTGAGAGCAACTATTTGGGCTGGTGACATTTTCGTCCTGAGGTTACCATTTGTATATTGGCTTCGGATTTTACCACTGGCAGAATAGATTCCCGGATATATGTCCCCGAGATCATCATATGTTAACCGCACGTTAAAGATCCCCAGACATTTACATGTACATCCGAGGTAATCATCTGTATATTTGCATCCGTTTCTTTCATTGGCAGACCGTTAAAGACCCCCAGACATTAAGCCTTATCTGTGTATTAGCGTCGGTTTCATCTATAAGCCTCACGTTAAAGATCCCGGACAATTAGCAACAAGGTTATCATCTGTGTGGTTACATCTAGTAGCAGCACGTTCTCAAGATCCCCAGACATTTAGCCCCGAGGCAATCATCTGTCTGTGTAGCTCCGGTGTCAACCATTGACAGCACGTTAAAGATCCCCAGACGTTTCTTTCATTAGCAGCACATTAAAGATCACCAGTAATTGGGAATCGAAATATAGCCACCATTCTCATCAAAATGAAGGCGTTAAAACGTTACTTTAATCTCCTACATATCACGCTATGAAGAACATAAATATTGCCCGGACAGTGGTCCTACGAATTACTCTTACTGCGAATTTCAACTGTTTTAGGGTCTTTTATGTGTCTACCATTTGTAGAGAGTGGTGCACATATATTATATGTATGGATCTTTAATAATAATTTCAGTATAGGACATCAAGCTTGAATTCTGGCATGTTTAAAGTAAACATTGATAGTAGAGTTGTATTCAATACGAAAAGTTTTAAATTTAAATAGTGTACGCTTAGTAAATAAAGGTAGACGGTTGTAGCATACATATATAATGGATATACCCAAGCAAACCAATGTCTCGAAAAGGATCGCAATAACCTTTCCGAAATAAAAACCTTAGTGTGAAATAACGCGTGACAAGTTTTATTTTAGTTTTATTGGTTTACTGGTATAATTAAATTTTATTATATTCTACACGACTTGTTTAATAGAAAATATATTGTACAGGGATTACCTTAAAGTGGCATTGATATACATTAGTAATTCTGACCGTTTAAACTTTGTTATGTATAACAATTTCATGTGATACGATGTTAAATGTATACATTATTTTGATAAACAACGAACGCTTACTTGAGAAATGTGATAAACTATAAATATCTATAATACATGTATGTTTTTAGACCGTGCAAAGATTAGATATGATTTGCTTTAAATCAGATTATGTTTGACTTGATCAGGCCGTATATTTAATATCAGGTTATTATACAATAACTTCTGCAGATCAAAGGAAGTTGTCGAAAATAGGTACGCGATAAGTAGGGTTAAAGTGGATATAATCCGCCATCTCAATAGTATCCATAATCTTCGACATTAAAAACACGAATCAAAAGTTGATATTGTCTACGTATGTGTTATCTCAATATTTGGGGAGGATTTCTTTCGCGATATTTGTTGGATAATATCATCGCCATTTAGTAAATTGCAAAATTGAAATATCGTTTATCATGGCAGTAATGTTACTTGGCAATCGGGACTATCTTATGAAAACTTCAATCACTCATAACTTCCCTAGAAATAAAGTAATTTGACTGTAATTTTTGATATATTTATTTTGTCAGTTCTTCATCAAAATCGAACATAATATAATGTATTGTTGTTCTCCATCGTTCACATTGACTTCAGTACGGTTTGTTTATTTGTGTACACGTTATGTTTATTGTTGTATATGTTTATTGTACGGTTTGTTTATTTGTGTACACGTTATGTTTATTATGGTATATGTTTATTGTCTGAGTACATATAACACGGAAAGCATGGTATATCCCGCAGTGTTATATACAAAATATATATTTTACGACTCTGTCTATTCACCCATGAATAAGTACTAAATAGGTAGCCAGTGTTAATAGGTCATAAATATATATACAATTGATCTTTGTCAAGGACTCATTCGCTCACCTGTACTATACGTTTGAACCTGATACCCCTCTATAGTATTCTGCTGACTAAACAGGATTTTAATGCTTGAATAACCGGATTATTTATTACTCGAACTCTAACTTATACTTGCGAACCATACACAATATGCAGTAGTCTTCTGACCATCTACATTGGCGTGCATGTAAAAGAATCCATAGCCGTTTGAATTCGAAAATAATAGTAGACCGTATTGCCGCAGTCCGAGCAAAATTTCCCCATAGAAAACCGTATGGTGTATGTCGAATAGGCCGTAGTGCCGCTGTCCGGGCAAAGATTCCCTCGTAGCACACTGTATGGCGTATGCCCGTCTTCATTAGCCCAGTTAGGAGCAGAAGAGTAGGACGTTAAACCCCATTTCATTTCATTTCCGTCTTCATTAGCCGAGTTGGACAGGGCAATGGGACGTTAAACCCCATTTCATTTCATTTCATTTTTCAAAACATGTTATTCCAATTCGACTACAAAACATGTTAAATTTAATTCGAATACAAAGCCTGTTATATTCAAATCTGTTTAATTAAAGATACATTATGGGAGATTTTTACAAAGAGTTGGCCATTCTTACTATAACAGTTCAAAAATAGATGATGAAAGAAGAATATATTGAAAATTTCAGTCAAATTACTTTATTCTGAACATAGTTATTACCATTGTAATTTTGACTTGAAATGGGAATTAATTGTATGTTCACCTTTTACGGGAATGGGCGATAGTTTAATTGACAGGCGTTAACTCCACCTACATAATCTTGATTATCAAGTAACGTTTTCAATTGCTGTCGTGTCGTTAGCTTATTGGGTTTGAGACGGGGTTGCAATTCAATTCGTATTACATTTACTTTTTACTACAAATTCAAAATAAGACTTTTGATATATACAATAATCGGATTTTAAAGTTTGAAAGGAATGGACCAAATCAATGAGGAAGCATTAATTATACATAATTATAGCCGACTTCTTGTTAGCTTGTGTGCACTCGTGTACTGTAACTGGTAGGCCTACGTGACTCTCGAAGCAGACTAGGAAACAGTGATCCTATGGGGCTGCAATTCAGTTGGGGTGATGTTACATGCGATGTTTATCAATTTCCATAATTTTATCTTAAACGAGTAAACGCAAGTGACAAAAGAGCGTATAATACCGACATACAAACTCCCAATTTAACCAACAACTAAACATAATATCAAGGCCGTATTGATATTATTGAGACAGAAGACCTGTCCGTCTGTTTTAGTCATCACACGGTCTCCAGGAATTGTATAATTTATCATTGTCTGTGTTTGGTTTATTGCACTTTAGTTTAGATGTCATTTGTTCAGGCCTCGCTCAACAGCGGCCTCGCTTCGTACGATCTATCATTTAGCCCCGATCTAAAACGTAACGGTTAATCTCCGCTCACGACGCCATTATAATTAAATCAGTCAATGAAATCCTGTTTAAATCCAAGCCGAATCCAAGCCATCCGTGGGTCTACAAAGCTGTGCTTGTTGTGTAAATAAAGATCTAATTTATAATTTCTATGACATTTGAAGCCTAAATAAAGACTTGCAATAATCAGATTTAGCTCTTGCATAATGTATGTTTAATTAAACCTGTTAATGATTCAATTCGAATATGAGTTAGACAATAAGTTGTGTCACTGTGTCAAGGGATGCTTCCTCGATTCCCCGCCCTTTGAGGGTCCAGTTGAGGAGTTCAATTTAGCTTAGTTTGTGGAAGACGCCTGCTTCTTATCAAAGGATATCCACTGCATCTTTAAATTTTTGGTGTATATTTTTCAGGAATTTTTTTGGTTTCCGACGATGCCACGTCATCACCACAGACGTCAACTTGGAGATTGCAATGGCTATGGAAGGTCTAATCGGTTCACCAACATGCAGCCTGACCGTGGTTTCCACACTGGGGTTCCATTAAACTGGACTTTCGGAAACCGGCATTTCGGGCGGTCAAATGTGCACCCACAATATGGCGACAGAAACGACCGTCATTGCGTTATTGATTATGGTAGTGATCCTTACGATGATTTCAATCATGACCCCTTCTTACCCCACACGATTATTCAACGAGATCCAGCACAGCGTCCAAGCTCTGTTAATAATAACGGTAAGAAAGTTTTGTCATATTCGTGGTAAACAAAGAAAACCAGTATTAATAGAGGGTTCATTTTTGGTAACGTCTTTGGTCATAGTTAAGGAGATTTTTCTTAATGAAATGTCTTTAGAGTCTTTTGTCTTTTTGATGGTCTATTTTATAATGGATTGCGCATTATTTCAGTTTATACTTGTCCGGGAATAAAAACGAAACCAACCACTATACACATTGGCGTGTGCGTGGTAGAATCAGTTGGAATTCGATGTAGAGTAGATAAATACGCCGAATTTAATCTTCAACATATTTTGTTTTCTTTATCTATTTCTTTAACTAATTCCCCATTAAAGCAGTTAAGTCTCTAACTCAAATAATATGATCCAAAGTCTTCGACATTGAAAACACGAATGATTTGTTAAACATACATTATGCAAGAGCTAAATCTGCCTATTGTAGGTCTTTCTTTAGGCCGGAAATGTTATCTAAATTATTAATTAAACATTAACTGATTAAAGCCATAATCAACTCTCGTTGGCATATCATTTGCCGATTTGAAATAGATTAGAATGGGTTCAACCATATCGTGATTATTTTTAAAATGGACGAGCGAGACTTAGCTTCGAACAACCAGGACGGTAGCTGCAATTATAACACACGTCTTGTCAAAACTTCTGAGGCTAATATCTTCGCTCACATTAGAGTATTTTGGATGAAACGATCAAATTATTCATTTTACATTATCTATTTTCGAACTATTACCACTTTTTAATTTAAATCAACATTGATATGGTTATCTAACTGTGAAAAGAATCGCGTCAACGCCATTTGTAACAAGGAGCTCGAAGAACGAGGATATAAATATTTCACAAGTCATGTCAACCGGTGACGCCATATTCTTATCCGGAGAGCAATAAATACTATCGATGTAGACTGGAATATCCAGATGATAGAGATTGCCATACGACTGAGATTTCTGGCGTATTTCACCGAACATATTACCATATTATATGCGTTGTGATCAATTTGTGTCCATTTCTGGATGACATCGCGCCTGGTACGTTCGTGCATTTTTATGCGCGAACTCTTAGTTTTCCTATTACTGGCACGCGCACGGGCACTATGTCTTTTTCTTTTGCATGTACCAAAATCTGGGTTTTCGCGCGGAGGTACTTTTGAGATATTAGCCTGAGAAGCATAACACTTGCCACTGTACCTGTATATCGCTAATTATAAATCGAGTGTGTGAAGACAGTTTATATAGATCACGCAAAAGTTTTTCAGTACAGAGTTTATTGCCGTTCTATTTGCCGCTAAGCAAACCAATGGGACTATTTTCTCAACAGTGTATGAATTTATTCATAAGCGATAATATCCTTACACCGAGAGAAATTATCTAGTCTCGGTGAAAAACCATGATCATCTGGTAAAAAATTACTTTTCTATTTTTTGGAACGAAAAACAGTGTTTTTTAAAAACAAACGAACCTGCCGCACATGAGGAAGTCATTATACTAATAATAACAGACGAGAACTCTTTTTGGGCACAGGCTTTCTTACTGAGTAGTAAATCGTCCTCAAACAATCATGAAGGAACTATAGTATAGGAAGACTAGCGACGACTGTAGACAGTAAGTAGGTTATACACTATACTTTTGAGTCGAGATTACTCGCTTTGAGTCGAGATTACCAGCTTTCAGGTCACCGATAACCAATTATGTCAGAAATACCATACTGACATTCGGTTTTTTCAAGTTGTACGCGAACTAACAATCGGCGCCCTAACTGTCTTCGTCAGCTACTTTCAGTTTCACAATGGCGTACGACATTCGGTTTTTCAAGTTGTACGCGAACTAACAATCGACGCCCTAGCTGTTTCGTCAGCTATTTTCAGTTGCTGGCGTACGGCCAGTGCCGGTGGGAAAAGACAACATTAAAATCAGAAACCCAGTTGTTGACACCCATTAAATCACTCCTGTCTAACAAATCATAAAGCTGTGGTGTTACGGTAGCGGCATAGTATTTCACCGTAACACCACAGCCACTCTAACCATTCATAATACATCTAACTATCACTCCCTACACATTTCCCCTCGACCTACTTTCCCAAACGTCAACAACACATCTCATACATCCAGTTCACTGATTAACCCTTGTACCACGTCTACTGGATCACAAATATTAGCGATTTAGCACCTTTAAGTGTTAAGATTATTGTGTTGACGAGACTTTAAATCAGTTTCCATTCCATTCTTTATTATATTTGAGAAAGTGTACGGAATACTTTTAAAACAAGGGCATTAAATTCGGGTTACATCTTGGGAGCTGCGGTGGATCTAGAAGTAAGACACTGGCTTGCTAACCAGCAGATCTCGGGGTCGCTACCGGTGTTTCCGAGAAAGCTGTTCGGAATTTTCCGGTGTGAATATTTCCTTCGGATGGTACGTACACGTTAAATAACCGTTGGCAACTGGAATTTGAATTACGAATAGATCGCACTGTATAGCAATTACTCTGGCCATGGCGTATCCCATCTTAATAAGTCATTGGTCGAGAAAAGTAGGACGTTAAACCCCATTACATTTAATTTCAGGTCGAACCTCATATGTTTACCGAGTGGTGATTCTATAGCCTTCATCGTATTGTAATTGAGTTGATTAAAATAACATTTAACAAGATTTAACGTTTACTTTAACACGTGCTTTCTATTCACCTTACACTCCATAAACAATTAGTCAGACATTTAAATGTCAATATCAAAAACATCTAGATTTCTGTATCCAAGACAATGAAGTGTTAAATATTTCTGTTGAAAATTAAATAATTCTGAGTAGAATTTATTCTGATCCCTCGTCGAAAGATGGTGCTATATTATCGATTGTTTCCATCGAAGATTGTGGATTTATAGATATTTGTATATAAAGCCATTCTGATCGAAAGTCAATAGATGATGATGATTATCGATAAAGTACCAATTAAAATTTATCATTTCGTCCAGTGTTTAGAGATTCTTTTACATTCCTTTCATTATCGTGCATTAACACTTTCTATAATGTACATATTAATTAACAAATTATATTTCGTTTCGATTTTATAGTTCAAAATTTTGTTTTACCTTTGTGCACTTCAGGCCATCGAAAGTATACGAAACGAAATATGTATTTTAATCACGTTGGTAACTGAGAAACATGGTGCGCCAATTATTATAGTTATTGTAAATATGTGACTTTAGGTTTAGTTTAAACATATATCAAGAGAAGCCCTTTTTTGAAAATACTAAGGAAATCATAGAATCGAAGGCTAGCCTACTAAAGCACGTGCGCTTCTTCGTTTATTTACAGTGGATTACTGTTCCCCTCATATTATAACGTCACTATAGGAGTGTGCGTGGTTTGAGGATGGCCCGATACTAGGTATTAGATACAATAAAACAAAACAAAAGAGCGGTTAAAACGTCGACCTTCTATAATGATGACAAACGCATTGAATTGTGCACCACATGTTGTCCCCCATATATATAAAACACAACACTTACTTCTTAATGTGGCGGAAAAGATTAAAAAAATTAAATAGGCTTCTTATAATATCGCTGTTGGATATTCTTGGTATAACTATTGCATTGATATTCTTTACAAATATTTAGTTAAAAGGCGACAATAAAACAATCATCTACTAATCATTGACAAGAATAAGCTATATACACGATTTTTAACGAAATATATTTACGAAATGGCCATTTCTCTCCTACATTTGTTTCACGCACTAGGAGATGTATACGGTATAAAGGTACATTATATATAATTGAGAGTCATACTTGTAGTTTTTGTGAAGGTGTAGTTTCATAATGTTTATGTTTGATGTAAAAGAGACATGAGCTTGAAGTACTAGTTTGTGAGTCAAGAAATGCACTTATTAACTTGAAAAACTCTTGTAATTAAGTCTTTACCCACATGTGTTATATAAATACATCCAAAAAATATTAATATTAAGTGTAGGCTGGTGTTTGGAATGGGTGTTGTGTTATGAAATAGGAAATACGGGTTTTTGGGACATGTTGTTCTATTCGTGGATATATGGCACCAAATCCAGGATAAACTGAACAATTGATACGTCAGTAAGATATTAATTTCTGGAGGTTCTTAGCAATATTTGGAAACCGTTTCTGGTGTTTCAAAATTTGATTAACCAAGCTTCCCTGGAACAAATTGTTTTCGATTCTTTTGTTTCGCGGTTGTTTATCAGAAAGCCCGGGAAATGGGACAGCAAGGTAGTAGACATCGTCGTATACATGAAGCTATTACCAGGGAGCTATATCACAGAAACCACCCTGGACTTGCTCCTGGTCGACGCCCTGCCTATGTCGCTAGCTACGGAATATATGTACTAGGTAGGTCTTTCTTCATTGTTACTAGAAGGGTGTTGGTACGAACTACAAACCATTAATCAATATTTGTTAATGAATTACAAATTACAAACAAGTGATTGCTAAACCATTAATGTTTATCTGGATGAATAACAAATTAGTGATTATAAAATTGTTGACGTGAATGAATTACAAAAAAATATATTATAAAAATGCTAATAGTAATAGCTACATGAATAAATTACAATTGGTTGATAATTAAACCGATGACTACTGGAAAAGCGTAACTGGATGCTTATGACAGAACTATGATGTCATTAGCCTGAACATAAAAAAGAATATGTAAGGCGTCACAGTGGTATATATTATACACGTAGATCTAATTTCCGGTGGGAGAAAATGTTGTTACTGAATTAATACCAGACATTCCATTATTATAACATATCAAGTAGGTGCTGAAATGTAGGAGAATTCTCGAAAGAAAAACTCAGGAAATGTATAAGTATCGAATAGGGCCAACGGCTTACAGTAGCATTAATGTGTCCTGTTTCCCAAGATTTGAATTTCTTCCGTGGAATAGGAAGCCATTATACGTTGCCTGTCAGCTTTTCGGGTGTTGTGCCCTGAATAAGGTGTGCTTCTGGGATTTGTATACAGATCGATGTTGTATATGATGTTGACCACGTACTATTTCATGGATACACACATTAACTGGATTTATTTTGTGCCTTAGTGTTAACATTTTCAATTACTACTATGAAATGGTAATGGGTAAAGTTAAAATTCGCCTTCAAAATGCCAGTTCAAAACCTTCATTCGTTACCCATTACTGTTTATTAAAGGTACATTAAAACGGATGAAACAATCCTCGATGCAATGCATACAAGGCTAGATTCAATGATACTGTTGGGGTAGGAAAGTGCCAATGCTCTGAAAATAACCCATCGGTAGTACTCGCCGAGCAACTCATTAGGATAGTGGAGGACAGATTTCAGTGATAATTTTTAGTGTAGGACGGGGACAATCATTCTAAATTACCCCATCGGTAGTCCTCCCCAAGCAACCAACAAAATTGATCAAGTTGTATACAGAGATTAACGGTAGCACTTTATAAACTATTCGAGAGTTACAACCTATGCATTATGATTTATCATGGAAGATCTCCGGGGTCAAATACGTCTTGTTATTATTAAATTACTGAGAGTATAGTTATTGACCTGCTGATAAACTTCTAATGTTTCTAGGATATGATGGTATTTATTACTCAAATATTTCAAATAACCCAGATTAAACTCTGTATTATGATGGTATTTGTCTTTAATACTTCAAATACCAGCTACATGCACGTTCTCGGCCTAAATGTTGATAAATAAATATCCTTGTATAGACTTAAAAGTTATGTCCACTTATCCTATACCTTTGAAATAGAATTGGGTTTAACGGTCTACCTTGGTTGAGTTAAATAAAAGTAAACATTCGTAAATACGGGTCACATTTCTATTGAATACAATTACTGGTACTTCTTATTCCTGGCCTAGTTATCAAATCCTCAATTACTTAAAATAGTCAAACATCAACTATATATAACAAATACACACTATTTAAACTGTAACTGTATAAAAAGGACAGTCAAGTCAAACTTTAATTTTAATTGTACGGCAACTACATGCTAGTCAAACTTAATAGGTACTTTTTTTTCCTTGGAGTATGAACTAGTTTCTACAAAAAATTCATTCTAGTTCGCATAACAGAAATATGTCTTTGTGATTCGAGAAAATAACTCACTTATATAAACTAACCCTAAGCGCAGATACGGTTTTGGGGATCTCAAAGCACGTTTTCGTCTACTCTTCATCGAGTCCCACCTGACGGGGATTCCTTTACGTGCAAGCCAACGCGTACACGGGATCCCGAACGGCTAAACACTTTTCATTACTAGCCCCTCCTCGTTGCAACACTGGTAAGGAGAAAATGTACATGCTGCTTACAGAACCAGTGTCTTACCCATTGAGCCACCGTGGTTCCACGAATTTTCAGTAACAATATAAGACATTATGTCAACTGGAATTATTATTTTCGGTCAGCTCACCACTTTCATGAATCAACCGTTTCTAATAACGATAATAGACAATATAATTCAAAGGTGTGGGCGTATACATTACCATTCCACCTATGATATGGTATAATCTACATGATTAACCATTTAGGAAACAAACAGAAAATCCCCGGGTGTCATCTTTAACGATATATCTTATGTCTGGCATGTTGTTGGCAATATCAGCAAATATAAGTATTAGATATGATATCAAAATGGAATGTACAATTCAAGATAACATTTTCCCAACAGTATAATTACATTTCTAAAAGAGCATCACATGTAGTCAACTGATTATTTGAGATACCATTTTACTTTAAAGTATTTGGATCATCATTTACATTTTAAACCGCGTATTCTTTCACATTTAAGAATACGAAATCAAGATATCAAAAGTAAGTTATATCTCGGCTCGGATTCAATCGGATTATAAATTAAGGCCATCAAGGGATTTTACCCGACAATTATGGGCGGCACTGGTTTGTTTATATCGTTCCTGGAGATGTCGAATGTTGCGAAATTGCCTATTCATCTATCTTTGTAAATACATTATGGTTATGTGCAAAAGATTTAAATCCATGAAATGACGCCCAGTCGCCATTTATATTAGTACACTTTAAAAATCACTGATAAGCATGTTTAATATTTACATAACTTACATACAGCTGATAAACAATAGATATACTTTTGACGTAAATGAACTTTAATTTACCGGAAGACCTTTAGATCAGTAAAGTAAGCACCACAAATTAGCGGAAATGTCATGTAATAATCTAATTTAAAGGCCACGACAGTACATCTGAAGTCAAATGCAGCCTTTACTATTGACATCGATTTGCTCAATCAATCCAATTGATTAATCGTGCGGGATAATTGTCACGAATCACTACGATTAACATTATTTCTATTCCAAATGATGTGTTAAACAGGGAGATAACCTTTCTCCACTACTTTTCATTTTCTATTTTAAACGATTTTGCCGATTTTATGAATGCTAACTCTGATTAAACACAGATCCTTTTTCGTTTCGTTATTATACTACTTGCCTTTACTACACTAGGATCTGGAAGAGTTGTTATCATTGACGTGTCCTGAATGATGTGAGACATAAGCCAATGAACCGGTCTCGTACGGCGAGCTTTAAGCGTGTTTTGCACGGAACTGTGGTAATCAACTAGTAACAACAATGCTGATTGGTTAATAAAATGTCTGACGTCATAGACCCAAAAGCCGCTCGTATGACCTCTGAAGTGAACACTCACTATAACTTGTCAGATCTTCATGTAGTGTAGCTAAGGGTGTAGACCATCGAAAGTTTCAAAAAAACGAAACGAAATATAGATTTGTGTTTAAATCAGATTGTACATTCTCATATACTATTCCAAAAAAGTAGGGGATATTTGATTTTTAAGTGTTAATAAAGTCATCTAATGAAACTGACGAAGAAACAAATGACAAAATGAAATGAAGTTCACATTCATCGATTTATTCCAAATGATCGTTAGACTAAGTAAGGCACAGACTGACCATTATAAGGGTAAAATGATACCCGGGGTCAAACAGCAAAGTTACCACAGCATCACAACAAAGTCAGTAACGGGTAAATCCTCCTCTGTTTGCCAAACAAGCATTGATCCGACGTGGCATACTCCTAATGAGACGTCTAATGTCATTTTGGTCCAGATTGTCCCATTCCCGTTGCAACGCAGCAGCAAGTTCTTGGACATTGGCAGGACGTTGTTGACATTGACGTAACCTCTGCCCAAGCATGTCCCAGACATGCTCGATGGGGGCGAGGTCGGGACTCAGTGCTGGCCAAGGTAATGTGGTGATGTTCTGTTGTTGGAGGTAACCTGTAACGATCCTGGCCCTGTGACATCTTGCGTTGTCATCCTGGAAGATGAAACGGCGGCCATGACGTCGTGCGAACGGCACAACATGGACTGCCAAGATGTTGTCCCGGTAGTACTGGCCTGTAACACGCCCTGCAACAACTTGTAAAGCCGTTCTCCCAGCAACAGTGATGCCTCCCCACACCATAACAGAACCACCCCCAAATCGATCATGTCTGATGACGTTAACGTCTTGGAAGCGCTCGTATCGACGACGCCACACCCTCCTACGTCTGTCCAAAAAAGCAACAGTGAACCTCGACTCATCTGAAAACATCACATTGCTCCAGCGTCTATTATCCCAGTGTTGACGATCCCTACACCAACGACGTCTTGCCTGAATGTGATGATCTCTCAAACAAGGGATCACGCGAGGACGTCGGGCGCGAAGGTGACCCCTATGCAGTCGATTCCGAATCGTCTGGCCACTCACTCTCACACCAGTGTCTGTTTGAAGACGAGTGCTGATCTGATTTGCTGTGATGACACGATTCCTCAAGGCCAAGGTACGGATAAATCGATCCTGGGCTTGAGTTGTCGCCCTTGGTCGATCTGAGCGTGGTCTGTCCTGTACAGATTGTGTATCACGGTATCTGGACCATAGCCTGCTTATGACAGACTGAGAAACATTCATCGTCCGCGCCACAACCGCCTGTGCTGTGCCGATCTGTAGCATGCCAAGGGCACGTAACCTTTCATTTTGGGTAAGCCGACGCGTATCAAAATTTGTTTTCTGGTCACTAAAACAATTAAACTGATGTTTCCACCCTGGAATTCAATGCCACAATGACTGTAACATTCAAAGTCAGAGTCGTGCAAATCTTGGGTTGGACCCCCATGATGATCCCAAGCATCACCTGCATTCCATGCGGTAGCTATGGGCGCGTTTGGGTGTCCCATGTAACTGGAAATGTTTCTTCTGTTAGGTTCTATAGTGACTTTTTTCGTAGTCATTTGCATATTTTAGTATTATGCTCCCAAAATCAAATATCCCCTACTTTTTTTGAATAGTATACATTCTGGGATAACTTGACTAAATCCTGACCAGTGAGACGGGGGCTCAACCATGTATAGTGTTTGTATCTCTGTGCTTGGTTACCTTTCTACCAAGCGACACCCATTCATCTGCAGTATATGTTGACCTGTATGGATGACAATACGTAGTACTTATACCCTGTTATTTTTGTTTGCATAACAAAGTCTTTGTTGTAATGGGATTTTTGATACAATGTCCTTTATGTTTTTACAATGTTTACTGAAAAAAGCGGATTTGATTTACTGAATAAAAGGTTTCGATTTACTAAAAAAGTTTAAATTTACCGAAAAAAAGGTTGAAACATCTCACCCATTGTATTAACTGAATAATTGAGGGTTGTTAAAATGATGTAATGCGTTTTGTTGACAAGCAACGAGTCTGAAAGGAGTTTAATCCCTTTTAACAAGACAAATGGCGGGAATTAATTGTATATATTATCAGACCTCCGTGAACCCAATTTTAATTGGGTGTAACTTAATACAAATTTTAAATATTTTATGAATGTTCAAGTCAAAAATTAGCTATCAAATCTTAAACGGTCCTTTATACTTTCGAGTCATGGTACTCGTGGTTTGTTTATGTTAGAACATTAGATAATAAAATAGGTAAATATTAAACTATAAATCTTACTTGAACCAGACACATCATATACCACTACTCAACAATTCAATAAGATCAAGATATGGGAGTTTTGACGCCCTGATTTTATTTAACAAAAGGGATAGTGAGGGCAGACGAACGCCACCCAATTTGTACCGGAAAGCTGTGCTACAGCCAACTCTAGTATTTCGAATTTATATCAAGTGTCCTTTTACATGCACGCGTTGTGTACAAGGAACTTCGGTTATGGTACCACCAGAACGACTATAGACACCGTTCCATGTTAGAACCTCCGCCATACACTACTGACAAGAGGAAACCACACCCAATAATCACCGGGATTTGACAAATTCGGCAAACATCGGGATTTAACCGCCTAGCTCACTAGTCCGCGGGTGCACTGGTCCGCCGATATCTATTTTTTGCCATTTTACGATTGATGATCGCATACGACACGAAGGCATTCCGACATGATACCAACAGCCCCACCTGCTGTTTTTGTTAGGGTTTTGCTGTTGTTGTTGTTTTGGGAGGTTTTTTTGATACCCATATTTATAGTATTTTTTTTATAGCGGTGGACTAGTACACCCGCCGACAAGCTAATCCCTCTCCCTTGAACGATTAAGCGTTTTACTAATGAACTTAAGCACATTTTATGATGAGTCAGATTGAGTATTCCTAGTCTATAGATAAATCGTGTTTTAGTAAGGATCAGATGTTGTGAGATCACGTCCAAAATATCGAGATGTTAGATTTTGTAAGATCATACTCACATTATCAAGCCTCGTTTGGATTATGTGATATGTAATATGATGAAAATGATAGCCTTGATCTTTTGTAATGTAATTAACTGTTAAATTGTGTTTAGTTTCTGTTAATAGAATGTTTGGAATAAAATGTAAAAGTTTAAGAATTGGCTTTATCATATTTCAATTTCAAACAGTCAAAGGTTATTTTACGTCCGCATCAATGTGCACACAGGGCCCATATTGTGAATTAATGTTATAATTGTTACGATGTCGTCGTATGAAAAGTTTGTTTATATCAAAACCGCCATTGAACAAAAGTAAATATTGACCCAGGACGACTAACATATCTAGTAGGCCAACGTCTTTAAAGATGGGTTCCCAGCAAAGTATTTATCAGGTGGTTATTGCCAATAAAAGTATGGCAATTTCGGTATATATGGAAAGTAGAAATATCCAATCTTACTAGAAAAATATTGGATTCCCTGAAAAACACTCATTGAGCGTATACAGGACAAAAATGTAAGGGCTCCCCTAATCGACAGCCCGACGATTAGGGCTATACCCACGCGTGCTGTCGAAGGCTGCACGAGCACATTGAGCACTTTGTGTACATGTTGATAAACTCTATAAAGAGTTAGACTTACAACACTTTCTGAGATAAAAATCACGGAAAAAGACGCGGACAGTGGATAATCCGAGAATTTAATTAGGATTCGATATTTGTAATAAACAGTCAGCGATTACAGACAACAACGTCTTGTGTATGCAATGAATTCTCACCCGTCTCCGCCCGCGGTTGCCATAGGGACGGAGAAGGGTAATCCCCTGACGCAAACATGGCCTCTTTTGATCGATTTTCATAGCGAGATATACTTGGCATATACTTGTTTTGAGAAGGATTTGAAGCAAAATTATGATAAATTAATTAGTTTGAATATGTTTTTAGTCCTAATATATCATCAAATCACCCAGTTTGTACCCGGGAAACAAACTTTAAAACTACATGTATAATGAATTGGAATACAAGTGGACAAAGTAATTCACCTTGTTGTACACCTTCCTATCTATAGTTACGATCAGTGCATTGTCCACTATTAACAGGTCATGTACATTTTACAAAATCGTTAATTACCATACAAAAGTAAGTGTTTGTATACCCCCGGTGTTGGCTAAGAAAGATCTACTGAATGTCAATTGGCAATCGAATAAATAACAGGTCGTGGCGCGTTTCTCAGGGCAAAATACCTGCCATGGTACTCTACAAGGTGTGGAGAAGACAAGAAAAGGGAACAATAACGTCTATGACGTAATAATAAGATGCTAGGCTACTAAATCCAACTTTGACTTAGAACTTCACATATCCACATTTTTCAAATATTCTGTTCCAACGCAATTTAAATAAATAAACTTACACCCATCCTTTATTTGAACAAAGAGAGAACATGGTGTGTCCATGTAACGTCGGAATAGTACATAATATTATTATTTTGAGTATTGTGAAACTGTGTTGTGTTGCTATACACAGTGTATGCTAGTGAAAACTAATAACTCATCTAAGTATTTTTCACAGCTGCGTTAAATTACCTGTGAAATATTCATTAACTGGAATTAAAAAAACTAGACACTTTCTGGATTCTTTTACATCTGTTATGGGCTGTGCGTTGTCAAAATGTGTTAAAGGTAAGCTATGTGTAAACTTGTTAAAGGTAGGCTTTGTTTAAATTTGTTGTTTAAGTGGCATTTAGTAACTGGATGAGGATAACACATGACACAATTATATGGAATACAAGTTACTTAAAGAATTTATTTCAGCGACGTTTCGACGAGGGTTCCGTCTTTATCAAGCAAAAATGACAACCATAGCACAAATGTAGATATATATATATATACAAATTATGAAACAAAGGAAAACATTTATATACAATGAGAGATAATCATTTGAAACCATCAAAGGGATAGGAAGCCCCAATTTAGCAGTCTTCATTATTATGTTTTCTTAGTCATAATTCATTTATACCTACCCTTATGGGTTCCTATCCCTTTGATGGTTTCAAATGATTATCTTTAAATAAATTCTTTAAGTAACTTGTATTCCATATAATTGTGTCATGTGTTATTTGTTTAAATTTGTTAAAGATAGGTCGTTATATTTAAACTTGTTAAAATTTAAATCAAGTATTTGTTAAGATGTGAGAAACACAGAGTAAAGTTTATTTGTGGAAAGACAGGTGAGAAAATTGTTATTTCGACTTACATGATGCGTGATAGACTATTTCCAGATAGGCATCACAGGGTGATTTAATTAGGAATTAAACACTTTCTGTTTCTAATTTCTAATTTTGAGTGAGCATTTTGCCCATTTAACCAGGAATGAATTATTGAAACGCGGTATTTTAATATTCATCTGTTAGTCACGTTAATGAAGATCTAAAATATCTGTAAAAAATGTGGATTATTGTTATACAACGGTTAGTTATACAACGATGTAATATTTTGTTGGAGGGGGGCAATTGGTTGGTGAAGTGATTTAACACGTGCGAATATGGGTTTGTTATTGAGTCCAGTGACATGGTTACGATTCCGACTTGTATGCGACAAGGAGTAGGATCGCCTGTCCACCCTCAAAGTTTTCTCTGGTTCGCCCTGTTCCCTCCCACAGCCAAAAAATTATTCGCGCAAGCGAATTTTTGAAATAAAATTGAACCATATGTAAGGTCCGAAATGACCTAGTTTATGTCGAATGGACGCTAATCCCCATTTCTCTCTGTTTTGTCGGATATTATCATAATACTTGATGTAGACTTGATCTACCAGCCCCCCCCCCTCCCGAATCGCCGGTAGTTAGGAATTAAGGGTTGTGCCTAAAATCACACCTTCTGTCTTATTTTCAGTACTCAAAATAACCATTCGTAAATTGTTTCGATTTTGCACACCAATTTTACACCTGTAATAACATTTTTTATATGGGAGGTAACTTCGAAGTGGGATAATTTGTCTTTACAATAGATTCATTCCAAATACAATTACGGTCTGGTTATATGTCGTGTGCTTTATCACATGTGTCCTGTAGGCTTTAAGTGTGGTATGCGTTTCTGTCCGTTCAGCGTTTGATGCTGTAACGATTATGCCATTCGAAACTTTTTTGTAACTGGTGAGTTTCATATTGAAGTCATCGGTCAGGTTGGCTTAAACATTAGTCTTTAAAGGGTTGAATTTGAGAGTGACACAGGGACATCGAAATAGTTCCGCTTTATACACCCGTGTACCAATACCAACTCCATGGCTTCTTGTTACAGATTGTCCAAGAGGGCAGGAATGGACATAGAGTAAAAATAAAGAGTCCAATACAGGACCTTATGGCACACCAATATCAAGCCATTTGTCTTTTGATTCCTTTTTGTAATTCGACAAGTAAAAACAACCAAAGAATATGTATGTAGGTTTTATAGTAGCATTTGTATTTCCTCGAGCATGTGTTAAGCTGACGTGATAATAATTCAAGTCTGTTTCAAACAAAATATGGTTCCTTTTGTTGTACGGTTGTGTGGTGTACGTACTGTTAAAAGTCGAAAGAATAAACATAAAATATGATCCTGTCGTGAGTTTTTAGAGCCGAATAAATTACTTTGTGCAACACTATTTATCTAAGAGCAAGTTATTTAAGATATTTATTAAATGCAGAAACTTTAGCAACCCTTACTTTTGTAAATCGTGGTTAATCTCAAGTGAGTTTTGTTATTTGTGGCTTATATATTCATCATATAACACAAATGCACAATGTGCGGTCTTCTAAAATTACAATTGTAATGGAATTATCGTAAGATTTAAAAGTGCTTTGATGATATGATACTGTGAATTTTTGCATAGATAGCAAGTACTGTGCCCTTTCAGCTATTAAAGGATGCTATGTAAATATGTTCCCCACCCATTTCTTATTGAAACACAGGTATACTTTAACTCGGTATATCGTTCAGCCATTGCCATATCTACAAAGATGACCTGCATTTGATTATCAACTTATATCAAGTATAGAGTGCTAAATTTGAGGATTGGTCAAAACCCAGACAACGCCCTCAGTAAGACCATTTGTTTAAGCCCAATCGGAGGAAAATAGTAGGACGTTTAAAACTCGTTTCATTTAATTGTTATGAGCTTCTCGTCTTGGGTTGGGAGTTGGCTCATTAATCCGATCTCATTTTCCATATCCATTTGTTGACTAAGAAAGTTCGCTGAGATTTCACGGCGTGTTTCCCCCTTGTCAGTGTGTAGTATGGGGTTCCTAGCCGACAAGGAACAAGGCATAGTCGTTGGGATGGGACGAACAACCGAGGTCCCGTGTATACATTGACATGCTCGTAAATAAACACTTGACAGCTGGAATTCGATATAAAAGTAGGCCGTAGTTCCGCTCCCCGGGACAAATCTACTCATAGAACCGGTGCTGAACACTAAGACGATTAACACTTCTCCATTTCATATTTTTCTTGTAGTACCCTATAGGATATACTCTTCGACGACCCTCCCAGATCTAAAACAAAACGTATACCTGTCACAAACACGAATACAGTGATTATGGATGTGAAATAGTTTTATTTGATGTTCACTTCTGCAATTAAACGAACTATATTGCAACACATTTGTAAAACTATTTCCTTTATTAAAACTACAAACAAAACAGGGCCAAGAACCCATCTATGAGGGACACCATAGCGTTAAAGATTTTGTGTATGCTTACATTTCGTCTGTTTTATTTTCAGATCCCAACAAGGCAAGCAATGAAATTTTGAAAGTAGAAAGTGTAGATTTTAATATAGGAGAAAACACACGGGCTCACCATACCAGTGAGTTTGATATAACTGAAGCATATGAAACACCCAACCCCCAGCTAGTTGTAAGACGTGGACAGTCGTTTGATATCACAGTAACATTTAACAGATCTTATGATAAAAGCAAAGATGATCTTCGTCTTGTCTTTCAAGCAGGTTAGTTGCTAGAGAATAATTATACAAAACAGCAAATTGTGCATATTTGGCATACAAATTGAGGCATACGGATACTTTATTCATTATCCCATAGTTACCAGAAACCGAAAGCTTGTATGTCGGTCCTGTTCGGGTTCTAGCTCTCAGAAATGTTAAATTCGCTGCTAAGTCGTCTTTCTTGACAAAGTCGTTGCTACTTATATGTGTCCTAAGCTACCTTTTCTTTGTTGTGTGGAAGCAACATTGTACCAATTCTTTAGATGTATTTATTTATGTTTTACAGGAAAAGAACCATTGCCTAGTAAACAGACACACGTTGAATTTATTTTATCTGATGTTGATTTACCTAAACAATGGGGTGCTAAAGTAGTTCGACAAGACAGGAGTACCCTTCGTGTCTCCATTTTCACTCCCCCAAATTGTTACGTAGCTAAATGGAAGTTTAAGGTAGATGTCGTAAAGAAAGCTGACCAAAAGACATCCATTTATCGATATAACCATGGAGACCCTATTTATATTCTGTTTAACCCATGGTGTAAAGGTACGTATAAACACCCTATTTCCATTCTCTTTAACCCTGTGTTTAAAGGTACGTATAGATAACCTATTTATAATCCCATCAACCCTTGGTGTAAAGGTACGTATAAACACCTTATTTCCATTATCCTTAACCCTATGTTTAAAGGTACGTATAGATAACCTATTTATAATCCCATAAACACTTCATTTCAATTCGCTTTAACCATATGTTTAAAGGTATGTATAGACAATCTATTTATAATCCCACCAACCCGTGGTGTAAAGGTATGTATAGACAACCTTTGTGTAAAGGTAACTCGTGGATTAATTTTCTAACCTAGCCCATCGTCAGTTTATGAACATACACTTGCTGTTTCCAATAAGAAATCGTGACTTATTCGTGACTTTAATTTTACTAAGAATATATGAATCGCAGGACTGTTTGCTTGTTGACCGTTGCTCTGTTTAATGTGCCTGTACCATTTCCGATTCCTGAACTAAATCCTGTTTAATTTACTGATATTATACCGTGGTGGTCTTCATTTATCTGAGATTCATTTCGATACGTTGTCATGCAAAAACATTCTTGTAACTTAGGACAGGAGTCTTGAACTGAAATATCAGAACGGGACCCAAAGGAACCAGTTGAATTGTTCTGTTACAGATTATTTTTAGCACAAAATTTCAATTCCGCTCAGACTAGATCGAACGTTTGTTTTGTTTTACAGATGACCAGGTTTATAATGATGATCCTAGAGCTCTAAGAGAGTATGTGTTAAATGAGTCTGGAAGAATCTACGCTGGTACCTATAAAAACATTAATCCGAAACCATGGAACTTTGGACAGGTATAGAAATTATTACACTGGATTTGTGTCATATAATTGTAGACTTTAAATATTTCTATTAATTCCATTAACCGGGATGCTTTGTCAAATAACAATTTCGGATATTTGATTTCAAGCAACCTAGCTCCGACGAGTTGCCTTTCCCTGAATAATGGTAGTTTTATCTTTGTTTAGGACAGGAGTGGGTGATTCTGCCTTATTATCTAAAAATTTTTGATGTAGACTTCCAGTATGAAAGCTCATTTCGATACTCATTACTCCCTAAGGAAGCGAAATTTCGGACTTAAGAAAAGCCAAAGATATATGAATACATTTGGGTGGGTTTAGCTAGTTTATCAGCTAACAGTGATCACGGAGATTCAGAATCTACATCAATTGTTTTGTTTTATTTCAGTTTCAAGATAATGTTTTGGACTGCTGTATGTTCTTATTGGAAATTTCTGAATTAAACTGGAACGTTCGAGGCAATGCCGTTAACGTTATTAGAAAATTAACAGCTTTGGTAAGTTATCTCGGTTTTCTAAAACATGCTTCTTTTTATTGCATTGGGAGTCTGTTAAAGATTACAAATTGCATGTTGACTTGCCGAAAGAGATTGATTTTGTAGAGACGATTGTGATCTGTATGCATAGAATGTTATTAACTAAAAAGTTTATGAATCTTTAATTTGTGCGTAATTCGATGTATTTTAAATAGTTTAGATACTACAGGTCTCGAAAATGGACAGATAGTCTGCTAAAACAACGTATTACCTTTTTAAGGATAGTGTCCCATAAATAAATACTTTAGGGTTGTTCGTGAAGTGGGGCTCATTTTATCATGCCCTGGTATTCCACAATTGTCCATAAAAATTGAAGGTCCATCGATCCGTTGACTTTAGCGCATTTATTTCTGAACATTTACAGGTAAATGCTCCAGATGATGGAGGTGTATTGGTTGGTAATTGGTCAGGAAATTATAAAGCTGGTAAATCCCCTTTAACCTGGTCTGGCAGTGCTGCTATTTTGGAAGAATTTTACAGAACCAAGATGCCAGTTAAATTCGGACAATGTTGGGTCTTTTCCGGCGTCTTAACAACAAGTAAGTACTTTATATATAGGGCCTTTAAAATAGAAGATGCAAGACTCGGCATATATTAAATTAAACTTTACTTCATGATATGGTGTATATCAATCTATTATAATAAGCAGAAACCTATTTATATCCCACAGTAACATGTTTATTTTACATTAAATCTCGTGTTTTTAGTTACATCGGGTAATTTAAAATTTATCTGGCATGTAATAACTGGCTGGCATATGTAATATCTTCATCTGACTCTGACAAATTACCTGTTCGCCGTTAAGACAGCATAGATTTTTTTAAAATGATTTAGATTCAGGGGCATCATTTTGCCGATGAGCTATAGCTATAATGATTTTGGATATTTGCTTGTACTGGCTTATCTACAATAGTGTACAATTTTTGACCAGATATCTTTGTTTTGGAACTTAGGCATTTCAGTGCTCAACGTTTGGGATAAAGGGGTTTCTTGCCAAATACCCTTAAAATTGATTTTAGAATGTCCATCTTTATTTCCGTTACAGTTTGTCGAGCTCTGGGTATTCCCGCCAGAAGTGTCACCAATTTTGCATCTGCTCACGACACAGATGGCAGTGTTTCTATTGACATCCATTTTGACCCGAATGGTGAAGCTGACGAAAGACGAAACGCCGATTCTATTTGGTAACTATTTTATTTCCGGAGAACCTGCCTGTGTAAATATCATTTTCTCGAACAGCCCGGAATACAAAGCCATTATAGTCATGTTTATACCCCAAAATTTATGTATACCTTGTCCGTTGATTCCTCAATAATTTGCTGGCGAAGGCGATATAAGCTATAGTTTATACTGGATTCTGTTCAACAATTGTGGTTATCAGAGGACGAATCCTTACGATATTCAGAATTCCACGACTTTCTGTTCCAAAATTAACACCCCCCCCCCCCCCCATTTAAGAAGATTAAAATATAAAATATAAAGCCGATTGGGCAACTGATGACCATCTTTCGAGCCTTCTATATAAATAGAGGCATAGTCACAATATAATGTCCGTAACTCTCCAAAGAGAGATTGGGACATCGTAGAGTTAGTATATATGATGTTTTAGATCGAAATCGATCTTTGGGGAGATAAAGCCCACTGTGCTGTCCTAAAGAAAGGGATATCCGTTGTGCTGTCGTGACTGATATTAGCCTCAGCGAAAACGGGTTGTATGCGATCGAATAACGAAAGATGAAATAGCTTTTAGACGTGATGATATTGCGCGAAATCTTTCAAAGGCTTTGGTTATCCAGACATTTGATTGGCTATCAAATTAAGATCACCACGGGTCCAGAAGGCGTTTGTCGGTAGATATCTTTAAATGGTTAGGGGTTGTATAAATGGAAACAGACAAACTGTAATATGAATCTGAATGATTTTGATATTTCTTATAATTATTTAAGGAATTTCCACGTGTGGAATGAGGTATGGATGTCCAGACCTGATTTACCACAAGGTTATGGAGGATGGCAAGCTGTAGATTCTACACCACAAGAAACAAGTGACGGTATGTAGAAGAAGATATATTGTTCTGAAACAGAAACTCTTAAATTTCAAAAATCATAATCGTGAATTTAGGAATTGGTTTCGTGTTATCTCTAATCCAGATTAACGTTTGTAATTCACTCGTTTAGCTTCAGGATCTGGAAGTGCTGATTGTGAATTTAGGAATTGGTTTCGTGTTATCTCTAATCCAGATTAACGTTTGTAATTCACTCGTTTAGCTTGAGGATCTGGAAGTGCTGATTGTGAATTTAGGAATTGGTTTCGTGTTATCTTTAATCCAGATTAACGTTTGTAATTCACTCGTTTAACTTGGGGATCTGGAAGTGCTGATAGCAGAAAAGTTATGATACTTGATCCGCAGCCATTGAACAACGAGGTTAGATTTCACCATATTTCTTATATTATTTATCCATTTCAGGCGTTTATTGCTGTGGTCCCGCTTCTATGACTGCCATCAAAAATGGCGAATTGGGTCTTCCATACGATGGACCATTTATATTTGCCGAGGTAAATGCTGATAAGATATATTGGGTGACCCAGTTTGATGGTTCTATGATAAACAATTACGTAGAAAAGAAAAGGTAAGTGGTGAAGTTCCGAATGGATGGAAATTTGTATCACGTGTAGGCCAACTAGAAAACGTAAGCATATCGTGTAGCAAACATGACGCGGTGACTCGATTGATTCAAAATGTTCTAATGCTGGTAGCTGTATATACTCGGTTTCTGACATGAAATATTTTGTCACAAAAGTTGTCGCATCTTCAATGTGTATCATTATTTTTTATGCAGTGTTGATAATAATATCAGTACCAAAATCAATGTATAAATATTATTATTGATTAATTAGTGTGGGTAGAAATAAAGCACCAAATGTTTAGATATTATTATTATTTATACCCAATTTCTAAATATTGTTATTATTTACTCAGTGTTGGCAAAAATATCAGTACGAAACTACCATTACGTGATGAGAGGGAAGATATTACAACAGAGTATAAATATCCCGAAGGTAAACTTGTACACATTTATAATAATCCTTTTTAAATGCGCTTTGTGCCATATCACCCTATGTGGAAGTGTATTAAAACCCCCGCAGTACCGTGGAAGCGGATTAAATCCCCAGTAGTACATCGAGAGAGAGGGAGAGAGAAAAATGGGGTTTGACGTCCACACGACAAAAACTAGGTCATTTCGGGACTTACATATCGTTTAAGCAGTGGGAGGAAACCGGGGGACCCGCTAGGTTGGACAGACGACCCTACGCCTTGCCACGTACAACCGGGGATTTGAAACCACGCCAGTTGACTCAATGACAGGGTATATGATACAGCGCGCGCGTGCTAACCAAAAATGACACTGTAATGATATCTTGTCAAAACAGCTCTTTGATTGGCCCCAAGACGAAGGTACTATTTGATAGTGCTAACACAGTGTTGGCCATTGTGAGATTAATAAAGAAACTGTAAACATGATTTATGGGTATTATGCAAATACATGTTATTACAGCGTTTGAAATATTACTCGGATTGCCTTTTTCAGGAACGGAAGAAGAAAGAACAGCTGTGCTGAGAGCTAACCAAACCGGTTCCAGTCGACACGATATTTATAAAACAGGGGCTTCGGTAAATATTTATTGTCTGTAAACCTGTGCCTTCCTTGGACTATCAAATTAGAATGTTAATTAACAGCAAAATATCACATAAAAACTACAACAAGATTATTAAATGGCTGACAAAAAAAGAGACTGTAATGCGATAATTGATATTGTGCTGAAGTCGACATAAATATTGAACTAATTGACTTGCATTGTTTGGATAGAACTGCTACATGGAAATATGAAAACATGTTGTCTCAATACATTAAAAATTAAACTGGTTCCATTTATTTTTATAGGATGTGGAGTTTAACCTAGTACAGCAAGATGATGTTTTTGTTGGTGAAGATTTTGATGTTATACTGAAGATCACCAATAAAGGAAAAAAAGATCGTGATATACATGGACGACTCGCAGCTAGAACTATGTATTATACTGGGGTAGCTGCTGACAGAGTTCAAACAGATACATTTGAAATACGTGTACAAGCAGGCCGGTGTAAGTACACCATGGATGAATTATAATAGGCTATAATGATGGAGATTTTTTTTTTATTTTATAAATTTATTGGTCTCACGTCTATTTAGTGTACGTTGAGAATCTTTTCCCCTTAGCGTTAACTTAAACCCAGCAGAAATGAAGTAGGGTTTAATGTTCTTTCCTTCACCAATTGGGACAATGTGGGATGACCTACTCTTGTTTCTTATTCTTGCACCACCAAGAAGGAAAACCAAATTTCAAAAGGCTCACAGTCTATTAAATTAATTACTGGACAGATAAAAAAACGTCCAAGCTGCTATTGATAGGTTTTATTCACGTTTCACAACACAGATGACATGTTCAAATTAATGGAACCATAAGTAACGCCTATGAGTCTTATGTGCATGGATACTCTGCAGCGAAAGATGGGAAACTGCTTCTTGGCAGTTCCGAATTAATGGAAACAGAAGTAACGCCAGCGATTCTTATATGACTGGATACTTCGCAGCAAAAACGTGACACTGTCTTTGTCCTAATGCATTGCAACTTTGGTTTGTTGCTTTTGCAAGGGTGACATTTCTACGAACCGAAACTATAAACCTTGTTTGTTTTTTTCAGCAATGGAAGAAAGGATGAGAGTTAACTACAAGGATTATTCGTCCAAGTTAAAAGATATGTGTATGTTAAAATTGACGGCAATGGCTAAAGTACAAGATACAGAACAAGTATTTACAACCCTGGAAGAATTCAGATTGCGTAAACCAGATTTAACATTAAAGGTATGTTTATGCCTTATCATAGGGTGTCTGGTTCTAAAGTGTTGCTGGGTACCATTGTTAGCTTTTCTGTGTCCATCGTACAGTAGAAATAGGAATTTTCGACGCATGTCTCCTTTAGCATCTTCCCAATAAATAATTGCATCCATAACTTCTGATGGACTCGTTGCAAATAAACTATTTCTACTTCTATTTTATATGTTTTTCAGATACCCTCCGAGATCAAGAAGGGGAGACCATTCGACGTAGAAGTATCGTTTACTAATCCTCTCGATGAAAGTTTAACTAACTGTTATTTGGAGGTTGAAGGACCAGGTCTACAGAAGAGACAACAGCATCCACAAAGGTAGGTTTTCTGACCGAGGAGTAACTATTATACTTTCGTCATTATGCCATTAATTAGTCCAAATACTGACGTGATATGCTTTCTGATACTATAGTACGAGAGTTGAGTATTGGAAATTGCGCCAGGATAATTAGATTTTAAACTGATGTATATAGGACTTGTGATAGTATGATCAGCGAATAGTTTTCGAAATCATGATCGTTGGGTTATATTGGATTACTTCCTTTGATTTTCTAATGTTGTCTTAGAATAGCTGATACTAACATGTGGCATGTGCTCCACAGGATTTTAAGGGGTTTTTTTTCTTTGGCACATATCTGCTGTTATTAGCACCACCATGCATATAGCTTGTTTGCGTGTTTGCTTGTTTGGTATTCATGGTTATGCATTAAGCTCCAATCCTTAATCTCAAATAACCTGGGTGGTCGATGTTGGGTCTGGACGAATGGAACCGTGCATGATCCAAATCAGGATCTTTGGGGATCGTCCTTTCAAACTATAAAGCAGTAGTCATTTAAGCAAGTAAGAACCCACGAATCGGTAGATAAGATGCTCCATGTCATACAGCTCTAGTGGATAAGTATTTGCATGGGATCGGGTTTACTTCAGATATGTTTGTCTTTTGTAATAATATTAATAAATATTTTTAATAAATTCTAGGACCGTAAAACCAAAGCAGACGTTTGTTACCAAGTTTGAGATGACCCCTAGAAAACTTGGAGAGAGGAAAATAGTGGTAATATTCAACTCAGACCAGTTAGAAGATATAAATTGCTCTCAAGATATAAATGTTGTCAATTAAATTCTATCATCTGTGTGAAAGGCCTTCTTATAAGTGCCATCTCTGTGGTATAGATTTAAAATAATCCATTTCAGATGTACAATCTCATTATTTTTAAATCGGTTACTAACATAATTAACGCCATTATAGCCAGCACCGAATGCAACACCCCAATCATTCCGTACCAGAAGAATGTCGAAGTCAACAAATCGCTCTCACTGTATGCATAATAAAAAATTAAAAGTGTACGGCAGTTATTAAAAGCATAATATTAACAAGTATTTTATAAATACATGTATATCTAAATATAACTTTTCATCTTTTAAGAGAATGAAATGAGTTTGTCTTTCGTGTGTTACTGTTGTGCACTTAAATCTTTAAAAATACTTGGTTCCAATTGTATTTCCTCATTTTACACGTTAAGACACAGTTTAATACTGCGACTAGTTATTTTTATATGACATATATATTTTTGTTTTTAACAGATTATATAACTTTAACACCCTCCCCTATTTCATCATGTATATTATAATCTTATCTTATTTCGTTCCTTTTTTATACCTGGGCTTTTTATATTGACAATAAATTGTTCCTGTTGTTTTACTATGATTTGTTATTCTTTAGGACTCTATCGGTGATAGGAGCCACGGTGGCTAAGTGGGTAGGACGTTGCCTAGCTAGTCTGGGGGTTACAGGTTCGATCCCGATGTTGGCCGGGAAAGTTCGTCCGGATTTTCCGGTGTGGTTTCCCATTGCCAGTGGTGCAGGATGGAAGGGTCTGACAAGAACAGCTGTCAAGTCGTTCAGATGGGGCGAAAACCCGAGGTCCCGTGGACATATTGGCGTGCACGTAAAAGATCCATTGGCAGTTGGAATTCGATAAACGAGTAGGCAAATTTCCTTTATAGCACACTGTTTGCCATATGTCCGTCTCCTATAGCCCTCTCGGAGCAGAACAGTTTCACGTTAATCCCCATTTAATTTTATTTTATTTTTATGGTTGGTTACTATATTGTGAATATCAGTACGAAAATGTTTCCATTCCGTTCAGTATAAACAAAGATATTACGAAGCTAAAAATCATTCCACCAATGTTTCTCTCTTGTAACAATACGACTGAACTAAATTGATTACTTTAAATCGAGTTGAATCCAAGATTTGGGGTAATCAAGCGCTGGTATTTTGACAAAACAAATTGTTAATTAAATGTCGAATAATCAATGTGAGGACATATTAGCAGATTAACGTGGATTAAGCCGTGAGAAATTTGATAATTGCCTAAATAGGCAAATCTCACATCCTCACTTTAAGTGTGCACGTTTGTTAGATAGCTGAAATAATTCGCTTGCAAATGCCATTACCAACTGTCAGAAGCTAGCGATACGGGATCAGCAATCAACCAACAATCTATACTACTACTCCAATACCCCTTCTTCACCGGTCTCGTCGTCGCTAACCACGATCGTTTTAGGTTTAGTAGTAACCAGGCCTCACACTGACCATCAACTGTCTGTTGTCGAATTACTGCTCTCGATCTAACAAAACAACCGGTTCGATGCTCTATTAAAATGACGAACAGCGTAAACTGCTTACCTTATTGGATGCAGATGTTGGGTAAACATTACATTGTGCTTCACAAAAAGAAAAATATCGTAGGTCACTCTTTCTGATAAGGTGGGTTGGCTGGGAAGGAGCCGTTTTTAGGCTACTTTATACGGGCTGGTACACACTTTAAACCGATGGTATAGGTGAGTTTTATCTCCATCTAGTTTGGAAGATGGGAGATTAGATTCCCCTAGGGCCTCTCATCTAAATTCGGCACTGACCTCCATATTCAAAAGTTTCATCTTCAGTTTAATTAAATGAAAGCAGCATAAATATTTCTTGATATTTTCAAGCTGAGCTGATTGTGGACAGACATCGTAAGCCTCTCATGAGACAGAGGTTGACGCCCGAGAACAACGGTTCGTGCATTTATCAATACACCGTTGGCGTTCACGTAAAAGAATCCTTGACGGTTGGAATTTGACAATGGGTAGGAGGAAACGCCGCTATCTTGTCAAAATTTCCATTATAACACAACCAATGCCCCATGCCAGAACATTACATACATCAGATAAACTACTTTTAAAGTCCAAAACTGTTCAACTAGTCTCTTATGGTCAGCGCTCTTTTAGTTATCAAGCACCTGTTTTATGGAATAATCTACCATTTAGTTTAAGATGTTGTACATCTCTATATTCTTTTTAAAAAAAACAACTAATTTAACTAATTTATTTAATCGGGCTTTTAACTGACTCTGTATACAATCGTTAACATGTCCATAATCTCGTTGTTTATTTATGATTACGTTGTCACTTTGTAAAGTGCCCCTGAACATGTTATATGAACGGGCGTACTATGAATATGCTGTAATAATAATAATAATGATAAAGGAAGGGGTAAATAAGTAAAACATTAAAGACGTGTGTCTTATCTAGTATTTATGATTGTTCAGGTATTATTGTATTATCTCGTTTACAATGGTATTATATTAAACAAATACTTCAATATAAACATACACACCTTGATTGATCTTACTCCATACCATCGTAATGTTACAACAATTTTATGTTTTATTTCATTACTACAAATAAATATAAATCAAAAAGACGCAATGGTGCTGATTCTCAAAATGGACTAGTTATAGTGTGGCCATTCCAAATTTAAAGCTGAATTTGCATTAAATTAGACTAGTCTGATTCCTACTTTTTTTTAAATATCTGAATGTGTAATTAATTAGAAGTGTTATAGTATGCCCGTTCTTACTATTTCTTTTGAAAAAAGTGGAATTAACCATAAATAAGTCTGGTTATAGTATGAAATTAAGTTTTCAAAACAAATTAGACAAACTATATACTGGGGTTTATGATGGAACTGGAGCGCGGTGACCCAGTGAGTAAGACCTGGAAACCCCGTGTTCGATCACGATGTTGGTCAAGAACGTTTGTCGGGATTTCCCCGTTGTCACTGTCAGTGATGCAGGACAGGGGGTCTTGCAAGGGGCAGTGTATAGTCGTGCGGATGGGACGAAAAACCTCAGTCCTTGTACACACTGGCCTGCAAGTAAAAGACACTTATAAAACAAAAATGGATGTACTTTCTAGGCTAAAACAGGGATTGAAAGCCCGACGTCCAGGCTAGCGAGCAAGCATATCACTCACTTAACCACCGTGATCTCCGAAAATCGATATAAGCGTGGGTGGTAGCACCGCAGTCCGGGCTAAATGTCCCTTATAACACTGTAGACTACAAAATAGAGAGCCTTACAAGGGACAGTGTATAGTAGTGCCGATGGGACGAAAAACCACAGTCCCGTGTACACAATGGCTTACACGTAAAAGAACCATTTGCAGTTGAATTTCGATATAAGAGTAAGCCGTAGGGCCGCAGTCCGTCCAAAACGTTCCCTATAATACTGTATGGTACATAACAGTGTATAGCCGTGCTCTCCGGGCAAATGCCCCCCACTGAATGGTGTACGCCAATCTTCATTAGCCCGGTCGAGTAGAACAGTATGGCATTTCATTCTAAAGATACATTACGTAAAATCTAAATCTGCCTATTACAGGTCTTTCTTTGGGCCTGATATGTTATCTAAATTATTAACTACTGTGTGAGTTCTGGTAAATAATAAACGGATTTCTTCGATTATGAACAAACTAGTTAACTTTGGTTATTATAAACTTACCTGTGTGTTTGAAATTAACTCCCGTTAAATAAAATCCATTGCACAATAAAATATCTCAACGAATAAAAACGGTTCTCTCTTGAAAGATTTGAATATTTACTTGTTATTTCGACAGAGTTGATAATAACATTGCTTTCGTCACATATTGGACGAATCCAACACACGGAAGCGAGGTTGTTTAAATTTGACGCATATTTTGTCAAGCACGTGCTATACCCAAAGCAACGCGCCAACATTACAATCGTTTGAGTTTGGGCGACGAAAATATCAATTGAAGACAATTACATAGGACTAATAGGAGCTTTATCTTTATATCGAAACCATTGATCGCCAGTCTATCAAATTTTATTCACAATGAAAGAATCACTGATTGCACGGATACTCGTAAAAATAAAGTCATGTATAAAATATAGATTTTAATATCCTATCTTCTTTATGTAATAAATAGTTTAACACGGATCATGAAGCACATCTCCGAAGTGGCTGAGGACTCTGAGTGTATTATTAATTTGATCTCATTCTTTCGATCAAATAATAACCGCTTCAGTGACATTTTTAAGCGTGTTGCGACAGCGTTCAAAGTGCCTAATTACATTGGGTGGCGTAAGCAATGCCGACAAGTCCGTAACGCCCCGTAAGAAGCGGAACATTAATTGTAAATGGCCTGCATATATGTTAAATAATAATATTATCATACCATATTATAAAGATGGGTAATATTTAAGGCCCGTGAAAAGAATGTAGTTATTTTTGTTCCTCATGCGTGTTAAAAAGAAAATTATCCCATCCTAGTCGGTAATCAAATAATTAAGACGGTAACAAATTTTAAAAAAAATACTGGTTGTTATGTGTGCGAACGCTCAAACTCAATGCCGAGACGTGCTTAACTTAAAACAAACTTGAATTGACGTAAAAATGCCACATTTCCTATGCTGTCACCCCTAATACAAAGTGATATCTCCCGAGGTGTGACGTAACCAGCTGCCATATTGATATTTTTCTTAAACGAAAGTTTGTGGGATTTCAATTTTTCAAGAGAGAACTGTTTTTATACGTTGGGACATTTAGTGGTGCGATGGATTTTATTTAACGGGAGTTCATTTTAAACACACGGGTAAGTTTATAATTACCAAAGTTAACTAGTTTGTTCATAATCGAAGAAATCTGTTTATTATTTACCAGAACTCACACAGTAGTCATCAATTAACTTACCCAGACCATAATCGACTGTCTATCGCTAGCCTACGATATTTACTGGATTCGAATCCGATCTATCGTTCAACTCTCATTAATGATTAAATCAAAAACTGGATAATTCAGACTATGTTTCTTATTGAACCTACTTTAGAAATGATGATCGAGGCTAGATCTAAAATTCAATTACATCAGAGTGCATCAATTTGACTGAAATTTTCAAAAGTTTCCTTTTACATTATCTAATTTTTAACTATTATAGTGAGAACTGTCCAGCTCTTTATCTTATCTTCCATGATGTATCTTTAAGCTGAATTTGCAATAAATAAACCATGTTAAATGTGCCATTCCTTCATTTTCTAGTCTAGTATAGAATATTAACCTTTAAAATGAACGGAAGTCTACCGAAAACACAAAAGGTCATACACAACAAAAAATCAACCATTTTGTATCTAATTCTTGCATTAAACTTTGTACATATTTATTTGTCTACAAATGGTTTGGCAATACGGGAGGGAAATGGAATATAAATAGGTAGAGAGAATCAGGATATTAGCTAAAGCGGCCTAAATAGTTTTGCGCTTCAACGCTGTTGATAGTGTAATATGATACAGTTAGGATAAGAAATAGTTGGACTGATATACGTATTATAATATATACTATACCAACACTGTTCCTGTTTATTTTTTGCAGCTCGTCCATGACGGATACGGTGAAATTGGGTAAATGCGTCGTAGGTTTGATTTTTATGCTTCGTTGACTTTCAAATGGTCCTTTGTAGAAATGTCCGTAAACCCATCGTAAAGGATATATTTTTTTAATGTGATCCCCATAACATCGCTGATGGGTGTTCTTGTATCACTTGTGTATTTCTCGACAGACCTAGTTAAAGAACAACAATAATTCAATTCCCTGAGTAATGCTAAGCAAGAATACGCTATATACACACGTACACGCGCATGCGAATTATTGAAATGAAATTGAAACCATATGTTAATCCCATAATGACCTAGTTTGTGTCGAGTGGACGTTAAATCCCAATTCTCTCTCTCTCTCTCTCGCTATATACGCACAGTTCAGTACGGGTTTTGAAGCAAAGAATTTTCTATAATGGCCTAATAGCCATTTCTCGCAGAGAGGAATTATGTTTCATGCACCTGAAGAAGTAGACGGCATAAAGGTATATATATATTACTGTAAATATATTTAGAGTCAGGGCCAAGTTGTATATTTTGTGAAAGAAATGTGTAGAATCTAGGTTGAATTTGTATATTATGACATTTATGGTAGATGCGATGTGATGTAACCGGGAGTTTTTGAGTCAAGGAATATACTTATTAACTTTGAAGACCTTGTAATTAAGATTTTAATGACTATGTTTATTTATAACATGTTCTATGTGTAATAGTGATGCATGCTGACGAGTGGTTTAGCGGGAATAACTAGGTGGAAACTTCTTTTATCAGACCGTTTTGACATGGATGGGTGTTGTGCTTTATAGACTGCCAGTTTAAATCGTGTCGTTATCGGTGTGTTTTGGAAATATTGATTGATTTGTGGATATACGGCACCACTTGCTGGATAAGCTAAACAATTATTCTAACAAAGTATCCATTTTTCAGTGATGTTTGGAAACAGTTTCTTGAATATCTGATTAACCAAGCTTCCTCTGGACAAAAATAGCAGCGACAAATTGTTTTGTGTAACGATTATTTACTAAGTTCTTTTGAAAATGGGACAAGGAAGAAGTAGACCCATTGTTGGTGATACTATTACCAGGGAGGTCTATCACAGAAACCATATTGGTCTTGTTCCTGCTCGACGTGCTAACTATATAGCTACGTATGGAACACGTGTACTGGGTGGGTATTTTTTCATTTTAAAACGTATGCAGGGCGTAGTAGGGTGAGGCGTGGGAGGGGCCCGTCAGGTGTAAAAGGACCCACACTTTCCTCTAGGTTTCAACCTATATTACCAGTTAATTAATAATTGCTCTGTCGTTTTAAACATACATTATGCAAGAGCTAAATCCGCCCATTGCAGGTCTTTCTTTAGGACCGAAAGGTTATTTAAATTATTAATTATACATTAATTTACTTATCCAGACCATAATCAACTCTCGATGCCATCGATAGCCTGGGATATTTAGTGGATTGGAATATATTTTTTTAAAAATAATCAAACGTAAACATGGATAATCGAGACTTTAGTAATGATGATCGACACTGGCATAAAATTCAAATTCACTAAAATTTCCAGCGTATTTAATTTACGTTATTCATTTTTTTAACTATAATACAATAACCAGAACTGTCAACTTTTTATCTTATCTCCTACAATGCCCCTTATATTTGCATTTTTGATCATCTATCAGTAACATCCTTAAAATACAACATCAAATATATTTCGTTATGTTATCTTTTTTTCTCCTATATGCAATTTAACAAAAGGTAGTGAAAAAAGATCATCGAAATTATGATTATTCATTTTTTTGCGTTAAAGATGTCTATGCTCCGGGTGTCGAGACACATTGTTTTGTCATTTTCTCGTGAAGAAGATAAAATACATACTAATGGTTAGTAAACATTTTTTATCGCAACTAATTGTAGGACTATTGGGGAGGTTCGGAAATTTCTGAAGTTCAAAATGCCCCCTTTATATAAATGAGTATTTGGGGGATACTAACCTTACCCAATAGTCCCACAATTTGTAATTCTTTTTAGATGGGTAAAAGGTAAATTGGATCAAGGTTCAATCTCCCAAACAGGGCATACATGTAAACATCTTTAACGCAAAAACATGAATAATCATAATTTCGATCTCTTTCCACTACATTGTGTTTATGTGCATCTGAATGGATTTCAAAACACTGATTATGGAAACGCTCCAGGAATGAATTACAATTGACTGATGATTTAAGTGGAGTATTTGACGACTCACAGTAACATGTTGAAGTTTGCACGAATAAATTACGATCGACTGATATTTAACTAAAGTATTTGATGATTTGCCACTGAATGTTTAAAATAATTAAAGAAGTTACGCCAAGATGCTGACGCAAAACAAAATATTCTTTAACTATGAGGTCATTCACCTGGTACTATGTGTATAACACTGTGTCAGTTATTTGGCACAAGGTCGTCTTTATATGTTATATTTACTTCGTAGTACCCCAGTGAACTAAATTGCGTTCAATGTCTTCTCGTTCCGGGCTAATGATTTTGGATTTTGTCTATTTGAATGAGGTATATCGTCCCCGCAACACAAGCCATTTCTGGAGTAATATATGATTTAGTTTTATTTCAATAATTCGCTTGCGTGTGAGGGCCATCAGCAGTGGGAGTCACCTGGGGACTCCGGAGAAAATCCACGAGGTTGGACCCACTTACAAGCTTGGGAATCGAAACGAAACGACGCCACTTGAATCATTAACAGGCATTATGATCTAAAGCGCATGATTCCGCCACCCATCCCTCCAAAGTCCAATATTATTGCCGTCTGGCAGCAGGGGAGAATACTAACGATATAAAGAGACATACAGGCTAACACGGGGCTTTTGTTATAGAGTTAAAACCTATTCCTAACCCTAAAGAAACATAGGCCCACAACGCACACGAAAGCTTTAAATCTATTGACAATAGAACTAACTTCACAAAACGAAGAAATATTATGGATAACCGAGCCTAAAACATACGTATCATTCCATAATAAGATATGAATATTCTGGAAAGTGGACCTTTTTGTCCACGTTTGATGGGAGTCATACATTTACAGAACGGTAAAAACGGGCTGCTATTTACCTCCATATAGACCGATTTATTTCGTTATTATTAGACACTTATAGGTGGTAATGCTATTGGAAAGGGTGCCAAATTATTCTTTTGAAACAAAATTGTTAGTTATAAATTAAAGTCATCGTTTAAATAAACTTTTACTTAAACCATGGTAAGTACTTCGTGTCCCTGAAATTGGGAATGAAAATAGGCTACTATTTTAATGAGCTGATGATGATAAATTATGTAATATTTTTATCAGAGCTTGGATCACATAGAACAAGTTTTGACCGTAGTATCTAACGTCAATAAGTGTGAAAAATATCAAGCAAAGTTCCTCCCCGGAAATTCATCAGACACTAGATAATTTGAATGTCATTCCTAAAAGGCCGTTACTTAAATATCTACTGTCGAAGCACAAAATTATACAATTAACGGTTATTCCGGTTGAACACATTACATATAATTGCACCACATGTCAATCACGAAATAAAATGGCATAGTTTATGTCGAGTAGACGTTAAACCCCAGACCTTCCACTCTGTCACACTAGTTCTAGGAGCACATTAATGCATCGTGCTTGACTTGCCGGAGGCTAGGGTAGGCTTTTTTAAGGGCGTCGCAACAAAAGAAGTCGACGAACTCAAGAAGATGAATAGCGCATTGAACCAGTTTATTTAAAGTTTAAATCTATACCAATGTTTCTGACAATCATTTGTTTTTCTGTCTGTTCAGGGTTTGCAGCTACAGTAGGAAATTTGATGTGTAGGGGTAGCTCGGACCGAAAAGTAACATAGTAACATAGAATACCACTTCCGGTTTCGGAGTTACGATACTTCCAGGTCCTAGCTATACCTGTGCTACGCCGGGTCAACCGCTAGTTGCAAATGAAACAAGACCAAAAACCCACCCTTGAGGGACACCATACAAAGTATTCTGTGTATGCCTAGTTTTCGACTGTTTGATTTTCAGAACCTACCACAAGAAACAAAGAAGCATTAAGAGTAGAAAATGTTAGTTTGAATATACAAGAAAACACAGCAGATCATCACACTAGTGAGTTTGATATTACTCGGTCAGATCAAGGCCGTACTCCACAGTTGGTTGTAAGACGTGGACAACCGTTTGATATCACCATAACATTTAACAGACCTTATGATAAAAATGAAGATGACCTTCGACTAGTCTTTCAAGCAGGTAAGTAAATGAGCTCCGTTTTGATTCAGCTAAAATATATTTGTATATCTCAACTACCCAGAAACGCGATGGTAATTGGGAAATTAAGTTTTTAGTCGTCACCGTCTTAGTTAAGTCCTTGTTACGTGATTGATTGGGGACATTCACGCCTGTAGTCGTCTTTTAAGAGATTTTGGAAACTACAATATATCGTGACCACTAAAGGCAACTGGAATACAAAGATAGTTAAATTCCTTTCCGTATTTACAAAGATTTGAAATTTGTCAGTCTCTGACAATATCAACATCAATGTTCAATTTGGCCCAATTTGATCAAAATAATTGATTGTCGTTTTGACCACACCAGATGGCTAATTTGACTAAAGGGCTTGGTCGTGTCCATATTGTGGGCCGTTTTTGGTTTAACGCCGTTAACTATGCAACCTATAAAATTAACCTAGCGCCATCGTTAAGTTCGACTAAAATACTCTGATTGTGCCCCCACCCCAACCCCACTTTATTAATCCAAGACGGGATCATAGAAATGACCAACGACTGTAAGATAGATATTACCAGGTTATATAGTAGCGTAGTAAACGTATCCAGTCCAAACAAGAGTGCTTGTTCTAAACTTGTTTTACTTCGTTTGCAATTGGAATGACGACTTGTAATAGGTTAAATAATTATTTAAGAGATACAACAGACCACTAGTTCATTAGTCTCAGTTTTCTATGATTTTCGTTTACAGGAAAAGATCCGCAGCCAAGTAAACAGACACATGTTGAATTTATTCTATCGGATGTTGATTTGCCTAAACAATGGGGTGCTAAAGTAGCTGAACAAGACAGGAACACCCTTCGTGTCTCTATTTTCACTCCACCAAATTGTTACGTAGCTAAGTGGACATTCAAGATAGATGTTGTAAAAAGAGCTGACCAAAAGACCGCTATTTATCGATATACGCATAGAGAACTTGTTTATATTCTGTTTAACCCTTGGTGTAAAGGTACGTATAGACAACTTATTTATATGGCGGTAATGGGGTAGAAAATAACCAACTAAATTTGAAGTACCAATATCAAAATTCGTGGAAGCAAAGAATCATAACGTCTACCGCGAAATAAAAACGGGAATGCAACAACGATGGCCAGTGGAACAATGGTTAGAGGGTAAGATTCCAGTCTATACCAAACGGTACGTTTGGGCGGCAATACTTAAAGGCTCTTTCAGCATTTAAAGTGTTCGTGGCTTTAGGAAGGAGCATTACCCGGGTACCATCTATGCTCCTGAAGCAACGATTGCGAGTTTTACAACATCTGAACGTTGCCACTCGATTATCGCAGGTGGACATTTTAGTTTGAAAACGCGCGACTTAGTATTCGCGACGATCGAGGAATCTGATAAGCTGGGTTTGTACTCAATTGAAATTAGTGCCGAAATATGCAGGATATTACGTGAAGGCCTTGATAAGATGTACATAGTTAAAGCGGGATCAAGCCTTCTATTGAAGATGGGGAACGTCGAGATATGCATCTAGCGATAACGATAATAAAAATTTAGGAAATGATCATAAAGGGTTACCCAAAGGCCGCGTGTATTTGCATGTATTACCTGTATTGCATTCTAGACTACGATCATATAACATCGTGAATGATCTGTGCTACCACTCCAGCTAACATTTTATTGAAGATGAGCTATTTATTTGCTACCGTATATATTCTGCCACAAAAATACAAATTCATTGTTTTGCAGATGACCAGGTCTATAATGAGGATAGTGAAGCTCTGAACGAATATGTGTTAAATGAAAATGGAAGAATCTACGCTGGTACCCATAACAACATAGCTCCTAAACCATGGAACTTTGGACAGGTACATAGATTACTAATCGAATTTTGCGGCTTGTATTATTTGCTATTCAATAAAGTCAAATAATTCAATAATAATGTGAACAGTATAGGTGGGTAGGTTTGCGTATATGTCTTTGCACTTTCACATAAAGGATAGATATACCCTTACTCTTTTGGGACATCCACTATCCCCGAAACTTGGTCCAGAACGAGTAATTATAACCGTCCTCCTTAACGACATCCCAAACGTGGTCCTGAAAGGGTAGATATACCCTTCTTCCTTCACGGCATACACTAATCACCAAGCTTATAGTTTCGGAATGAGTAAATGTACCCTTTCTCCTACACGACATCCACTAATCTCCCAACATGGTCTGGAACGAGTAAATACACCCGTCCTCTTTTACGACATCACTAAACCTGAACGAAGCGAATATTAGGCTTATATTTCAAAAGCCGAATCATAAGGCCACATGACTGTTTGTAAGCAAATTAAGATTAAGAATCTTCATTTCTGATTTTTATTTTCAGTTTGAAGATCACGTTTTGGAATGTTGTATATTATTACTAGATATATCTGGATTAAACTGGACTGTTCGAGGCAATGTGGTTAGCATTATTAGGAAATTATCTGCTTTGGTAAGCCATGCTGATTTTTATTTTTTTAATGAAGCAATTGTAAAACAAATGTCCGACGCAGAGTGCGAACAAGATGCAGTTTGGGTGAATTTTCAAAATGTTCTAAGGGGCCAACCCCAAAATTTACATCAAGTAAGTATACTGACGGCTTCACCAAGATTTGATTTAGACTGCTTTGATCCAGTGTACATGGCAAGAACGACCATGTCATCCATAGACTGGTAGCCACGACAAAATAACCGTTAACTTCTGAACCTTTTTTTCTGAATAATTATTAACAATTACAGGTAAATGCTCCTGATGATGGAGGTGTATTGGTTGGTAATTGGTCTGGAGATTATAAGGGAGGTAAAGCACCTTTATCCTGGACTGGTAGTGCTCCTATACTGGAAGAATTTTACAGAACTAAATTGCCAGTTAGATTCGGACAATGTTGGGTCTTTTCTGGTGTCTTAACAACCAGTAAGTAATTTATAAATACCATCGTTAAAAAGTGGCAAGACTCAACATATACAACCAAACCATTAAAAAGTTTTAATATTCAAGAAATGTATTAAGCGCTTAGACCAAGCCTATTCAGTATTTAATGGAACACATGTGGCCTCATAGGTTTAGGTTACTGCTTTTTTAACAGTTTCAGCTTTTGAAATCCAAAGCCAGCGAAATCCATGTCAAGTGTCTTGTCGAAAGATCTACAAATCACACCATCATGTATTTCAATAGAAGCGCACGTCAATAGGGTGGACCTCGATTATTCGTCCTATCCGAAAGACAAAACACCTTTTCTTTCTCAGCCCTGTAGGAGCCGATCCTGACAAATGAGAACCGGGATTGTAAAGTCAATTCCTAATGTGTTTCTCGAACCACACCAGGATCCGAACACGGAAAATTCTAGTCGAGAAGCACATTACCCTACCGCGAACCCCTGTTAAATAGATACTAGGAGTAAAGTAACTGCGCCATCACTGATCTTTAACAGAGTCACTCGGTGTTTTGTGAGGTATGGTTTCTCACCCCGTCTTCATTAGCCTTGATTAGCCCTATGGGCACAGAACAGTAGGACATTAGACCCCATTTTATTTATATTCCACCCAGACCAATTCCAAACGTTGAGCTAAACCTCAAACAAATCAGATTAAAATGAAGACCTTTATTAGGCTTTCACCATTGAAAATGGTGAAAGACTATTGTTATTACTAAGATTATTATTAAGCTTTCATATTACATATGAAAGCTTATTGTTTCTGTTAAGATTATTAAGCTTTCATATTACATATGAAAGCTTATTGTTTCTGTTAAGATTATTATTGTTATTTTTTTTTTGTGTTTTGTCCACAAATCGGATTTCTCAGAATCTAACGATAGGATCGTTCTGAAACTTTTACCTATCCCCCCAAAAATGGGTGGTGGCTGTTGATTAAATATATTTTCAAAACGTTTTACGAATCCGAAATCACCGAATTTTACGAACGAAAAAACTGACAATGCATACTCGTAACTTTGTTATTTTTTGACCGATTTTACTAATTCTTTTTTCTTTGAATACCTTGAAAAAAATCATTTTCATCTGCAGTTTCGCATTTTCCAATTTCGAAAATTCGTCGCTGTGATTTCGAACCGGAAGTTTAGACCAATTTGAGAACTTCTTTAATAGTTGTACGATTTTCATGAAATTTAGTGTAGAAGTAGATGCTACCGATGTGACTTCAAAAATATAATTAAAAATTTTCTAAATTATCTCCCCTTGACGAAATTAAGGATCAAAGTTTTCAAAAAAATCGTCGAAATATAGGTCAGAATGACCTAAATTTTTTTTTTGATACTAGACAAGTAATTACTGATTCGTACACAAAATATGGAGTTTGTCGATCGAACCGGAAGTGCCACCATCTTTAAACGTGAAAAATCAAAAAGGCTTTTTTGCTATTTTACTTACAGACTCGGGAGTTATATTTTCAGAATCCTTGAAGGAATGCCTAAAAATCTGTCGGATCCGAATTTTGATTTCGGTCACGTGATGGTCACCATTTTGAATTGAAAATGAAAAATAGAAGCAATTTGAAGGGCCGGGATTTTGGAACACAATAACTCTCCTTCTAATTAAGCTACAATGTTCAAACTTGGTGTAGACGTTCACTAGGTCAATGTCATGATTGAGTTCAAAGATGAGCATTTTCTGCTTAGGGTAAGCAGAGATAAGCATGCTGATTTGTTGATTCTTTAGGGCACGATAACTTCGGTTATAATGAAGGGAGGGCGATGAAACTTTTGTCAATAGAGAGTCTAATAGCTAGCCTGTTGTTTGAAATCATTGTATCATTTTTTTTAAATATCAGGGATAGCCGAAAAAAAGAGATTGAAAATCCAAAAAGTCGTATTTTTACAATTTGGAGCATGTTTAGGGGTCTTTCTCGTAAAGTCAACATAATATTTTTTGGGAACTTCTTCTACAAAGAGTCTTATTGGTAGTCTTTTATATGAAACCATCGATCAACAGTCCAACATATCAGGAGTAGAAGAACAAAAGGATCGAAAATTGAAAACGGCACCCTTTCATTGTTAAGCGAAACATGCAGTGTGGGTGACTACAATCTACACATTTAGTCATCGTATAGAGCTTATTCAACAGTATCGAATTCCAACTGCTTAGGGATATTTTACGTGCACTCCAATGTCTATACGGGAGCTTGGTTTTTCGTCCCATCCGAACGACTAGACAACTGTGCTTGTCAGGCCCTCCGTTCTGTCTCACTGACAACGGGGAACCACGCCGGGAAATCAAGATGAACTTTCTCCGTGCAGAACTTTCAATTCAGGCCAAACGTTTATTGCATACGATTAAGCTGGTCAGTTGGAGCTTATTTTCAAAAGTTTTGTAATTAAAGTACTGTGCACATTAAACTGTTAAAACAGAAAATTTCGCCCGGTTGAAATGTTTCTTGCTATAAGTCAGCAATTTTCCGAATTCAGGGAGGCTGAATGGCTGAATGGTTAGCATGTGCGCGCTGTATCGTAACGTCTGTCATTGAGTCAACGAGCGTCGTTTCGATCTCCAGGTTGCACGTGACATGAAGTATGATGTCCAACCTCGTGGGTTTTCTCCGTGTCCTTCGGTTTCCTCCCAACGGCTAAAGACCAGTAAGCGCAAGGGGAGTTTTTAAATAAAATTAAAAAAACATATGTTAGTCAAGAAATGACCTAGTTTGTGTCGAATGGACATTAGGCCGCATTTCTCTCTTTCTCTTTTATTTTTAAAGTTTTGTGATAATCGGTTGGTAATCAAAGGTACTGTAAAAGTGATAAAACAGAAAATTTCGCCCGGTTGTAATGTTTCTCACTTTAAAGTCAGCAATTTGCCGATTTTAAGGGGCAAACGTTTATTGCGAACGCTTAAGCTGCTCAGGGGGAGCTTATTTTTAAAAGTTTTGTAAAATTCGGATGATAACTAAAGGTACCGTGCAAATTAAACTGTTAAAATAGAAAATTTGGCCTGGTTGAAATGTTTCTCGCTGTAGGTCAGCAATTTGACGATTTTAGGGAGGTTGCGTGGCTGAATGGTTAGCACGTGCGTTCTGTATCATAACGTCTGTCATTGAGTCAACTGGCGTTGTTTCGATTTCTTGGTTGTACGTGACAAAGAGCATGGTCGCTGTCCGACCTCGTAGGCCGTAACACCGGGTAATATTTCCCTCATTGCACACTTTATGGCATATGCTCGTCTTCATTAGCCCATTTTAGGAGCTGAACAGTAGGACGTTAAACCCCATTCAATTTCATTTCATTTTGTCTATGTTGCTTATTTATTATAGTGGATAAATATTTTTCTGGTTCTAGCAATTATTTAATTTCTGCATAGAAATCTTGCTTTGGCCAGTTTTTTTATTGCAGAGTGCCATTCTTGTATAATTCAGTCTATGATCCTTTGTTTAAAACATGTTTAAGAAGTCGTCACGATTTCCTACTTATAACCAAACATATTCGAAATATTAGTCTGGCATTATTAAATCCTAATTTTATTGGTCTTATTTAAAATTAAACTTTCATTTAACTATGAACAACCCTTAACGTGTCTCTTTAAAACTATTAATTACACTAAAACAGTAGCTCAACCTTTTGACCTAAACTCATTAATTTACCATTTTGTTGTGAGCGACTTCTTATTCTTCCTATATGACATATTGCACGTGTCTGATTTCAAAGAGGGGGGGGGGTGGCTGAATGGTTAGCACGCGCGCCTGTCATTGAGTTAACTAGCGTGTTTTCGAATGCCCGGTTGTACATGACAAGGAGTAAGGTCGCCTGTCCAACCTGCCATTTTTAATTTTTTTTCCCGCCATTTTCATTTCAATTTCTCATCTGTCTCATTACAGTAATACAAGTTTCAGTTATTTCCCTTTAGTTTTCAGATTATTGTTATGCCTGGGTGCAATGTTTCATACTATATTTAGACTTGTAACTTCGCGAATTTTTGACCAATTTTGATAATTTTTTCTTCAATGACACGTGACGATGAATATGAAAGCTTTCATATCTGCATGGGACAGTAGCAGATCTAGTTATTGTTATTTTTTTTTTGTGTTTTGTCCACAAATCGGATTTCTCAGAATCTAACCATAGGATCGTTCTGAAACTTTTACCTATCCCCCCAAAAATGGGTGGTGGCTGTTGATTAAATATATTTTCAAAACGTTTTACGAATCCGAAATCACCGAATTTTACGAACGAAAAAACTGACAATGCATAGTCGTAACTTTGTTATTTTTTGACCGATTTTACTAATTCTTTTTTCTTTGAATACCTTGAAAAAAATCATTTTCATCTGCAGTTTCGCATTTTCCAATTTCGAAAATTCGTCGCTGTGATTTCGAACCGGAAGTTTAGACCAATTTGAGAACTTCTTTAATAGTTGTACGATTTTCATGAAATTTAGTGTATAAGTAGATGTTACCGATGTGACTTCAAAAATATAATTATAAATTTTCTAAATTATCTCCCCTTGACGAAATTAAGGATCAAAGTTTTCAAAAAAATCGTCGAAATATATGTCAGAATGACCTAATTTTTTTCTTTGATACTAGACAAGTAATTACTGATTCGTACACAAAATATGGAGTTTGTCGATCGAACCGGAAGTGCCACCATCTTTAAACGAGAAAAATCAAAAAGGCTTTTTTGCTATTTTACTTACAGACTCGGGAGTTATATTTTCAGAATCCTTGAAGGAATGCCTAAAAGTCTGTCGGATCCGAATTTTGATTTCGGTCACGTGATGGTCACCATTTTGAATTGAAAATGAAAAATATAAGCAATTTGAAGGGCCGGGACTTTGGAATACAATAACTCTCCTTCTAGTTAAGCTAGAATGTTCAAACTTCTTGTAGACTTTCACTAGGTCAATGTCATGATTGAGTTCAAAGATGAGCATTTTCTGCTTAGGGTAAGCAGAGATAAGCATGCTGATTTGTTGATTCTTTAGGGCACGATAACTTCGGTTATAATGAAGGGAGGGCGGAGAAACTTTTGTCAATAGAGAGTCTAATAGCTAGCCTGTTGTTTGAAATCATTGTATCATTTTTTTTAAATATCAGGGATAGCCGAAAAAAAGAGATTGAAAATCCAAAAAGTCGTATTTTTACAATTTGGAGCATGTTTAGAGGTCTTTCTCGTAAAGTCAACATAATATTTTTTGGGAACTTCTTCTACAAAGAGTCTTATTGGTAGTCTTTTATATGAAACCATCGATCAACCAACAGTCCAACATATCAGGAGTAGAAGAACAAAAGGATCGAAAATTGAAAACGGCACCCTTTCATTGTTAAGCGAAACATGCAGTGTGGGTGACTACAATCTACACATTTAGTCATCGTATAGAGCTTATTCAACAGTATCGAATTCCAGCTGCTTAGGGATATTTTACGTGCACTCCAATGTGTACACGGGACCTTGGTTTTTCGTCCCATCCGAACGACTAGACAGCTGTGCTTGTCAGGCCCTCCGTTCTGCCTCACTGACAACGGGGAACCACGCCGGGAAATCAAGATGAACTTTCTCCGTGCAGAACTTTCAATTCAGGCCAAACGTTTATTGCATACGATTAAGCTGGTCAGTTGGAGCTTATTTTCAAAAGTTTTGTAATAATCGGTTGGTAATTAAAGTACCGTGCACATTAAACTGTTAAAACAGAAAATTTCGCCCGGTTGAAATGTTTCTTGCTATAAGTCAGCAATTTTCCGAATTCAGGGAGGCTGAATGGTTAGCATGTGCGCGCTCTATCGTAACGTCTGTCATTGAGTCAATGGGCGTCGTTTCGATCTCCAGGTTGCACGTGACATGAAGTATGATGTCCAACCTCGTGGGTTTTCTCCGTGTTCTTCGGTTTCCTCCCAACGGCTAAAGACCAGTAAGCGCAAGGGGAGTTTTTAAATAAAATTAAAAAACATATGTTAGTCACGAAATGACCTAGTTTGTGTCGAATGGGCATTAGGCCGCATTTCTCTCTTTCTCTTTTATTTTTAAAGTTTTGTAATAATCGGTTGGTAATCAAAGGTACTGTAAAAGTGATAAAACAGAAAATTTCGCCCGGTTGTAATGTTTCTCACTTTAAAGTCAGCAATTTGCCGATTTTAAGGGGCAAACGTTTATTGCGAACGCTTAAGCTAATCAGGGGGAGCTTATATTTAAAAGTTTTGTAATATTCGGTTGATAACTAAAGGTACCGTGCAAATTAAACTGTTAAAATAGAAAATTTGGCCCGGTTGAAATGTTTCCCACTGTAGGTCAGCAATTTGCCGATTTTAGGGAGGTTGCGTGGCTGAATGGTTAGCACGTGCGCTCTGTATCATAACGTCTGTCATTGAGTCAACTGGCGTTGTTTCGATTTCTTGGTTGTACGTGACAAGGAGTATGGTCGCCTGTCCAACCTCGTAGGCCGCAACGCCGCTGCCCGGGTAAAATTTCCCTCATTGCACACTTTATGGCATATGCCCGTCTTCATTAGCCCATTTTAGGAGCAGAACAGTAGGACGTTAAACCCCATTGAATTTCATTTCATTTTCTCTATGTTGCTTATTTATTATAGTGGATAAATATTTTTCTGGTTCTAGCAATTATTTAATTTCTGCATAGAAATCTTGCTTTGGCCAGTTTTTTTATTGCAGAGTGCCATTCTTGTAAAATTCAGTCTATGATCTTTTGTATAAAACATGCTTAAGAAGTCGTCACGATTTCCTACTTAAAACCAAACATATTGGAAATATTAGTCTGGCATTATTAAATCCTAATTTTATTGGTCTTATTTAAAATTAAACTTTCATTTAACTATGAACAACCCATAACGTGTCTCTTTAAAACAAATAAATACTCTAAAACAGTAGCTCAACCCTTTGACCTAAACTCATTAATTTACGATTTTGTTGTGAGCGACTTGTTATTCTCTCTATATGACATATTGCACGTGTCTGATTTCAAAGGGGTGGGGTGGCTGAATGGTTAGCACGCGCGCCTGTCATTGAGTTAACTAGCGTGTTTTCGAATGCCCGGTTGTACGTGACAAGGAGAAAGGTCGCCTGTCCAACCTGCCATTTTTAATTTTTTTTCCCGCCATTTTCATTTCATTTTCTCATCCGTCTCATTACAGTAATACAAGTTTCAGTTATTTCCCTTTAGTTTTTAGATTATTGTTATGCCTGGGTGCAATGTTTCATACTATATTTAGACTTGTAACTTCGCGAGTTTTTGACCAATTTTGATAATTTTTTCTTCTTATCCTTTTATTTAGGATACTTGATACAATCAATGACACGTGACGATGAATATGAAAGCTTTCATATCTGCATGGGACAGTAGCAGATCTAGTTAAGCTTTCATATTACATATGAAAGCTTATTGTTTCTGTTAAGATTATTATTGTTATTTTTTTTTTGTGTTTTGTCCACAAATCGGATTTCTCAGAATCTAACGATAGGATCGTTCTGAAACTTTTACCTATCCCCCCAAAAATGGGTGGTGGCTGTTGATTAAATATATTTTCAAAACGTTTTACGAATCCGAAATCACCGAATTTTACGAACGAAAAAACTGACAATGCATACTCGTAACTTTGTTATTTTTTGACCGATTTTACTAATTCTTTTTTCTTTGAATACCTTGAAAAAAATCATTTTCATCTGCAGTTTCGCATTTTCCAATTTCGAAAATTCGTCGCTGTGATTTCGAACCGGAAGTTTAGACCAATTTGAGAACTTCTTTAATAGTTGTACGATTTTCATGAAATTTAGTGTATAAGTAGATGCTACCGATGTGACATCAAAAATATAATTAAAAATTTTCTAAATTATCTCCCCTTGACGAAATTAAGGATCAAAGTTTTCAAAAAAATCGTCGAAATATAGGTCAGAATGACCTCTTTTTTTTTTTGAATACTAGAGAAGTAATTACTGATTCGTACACAAAATATGGAGTTTGTCGATCGAACCGGAAGTGCCAACATCTTTAAACGTGAAAAATCAAAAAGGCTTTTTTGCTATTTTACTTACAGACTCGGGAGTTATATTTTCAGAATCCTTGAAGGAATGCCTAAAAATCTGTCGGATCCGAATTTTGATTTCGGTCACGTGATGGTCACCATTTTGAATTGAAAATGAAAAATAGAAGCAATTTGAAGGGCCGGGACTTTGGAACACAATAACTCTCCTTCTAATTAAGCTACAATGTTCAAACTTGGTGTAGACGTTCACTAGGTCAATGTCATGATTGAGTTCAAAGATGAGCATTTTCTGCTTAGGGTAAGCAGAGATAAGCATGCTGATTTGTTGATTCTTTAGGGCACGATAACTTCGGTTATAATGAAGGGAGGGCGATGAAACTTTTGTCAATAGAGAGTCTAATAGCTAGCCTGTTGTTTGAAATCATTGTATCATTTTTTTTAAATATCAGGGATAGCCGAAAAAAAGAGATTGAAAATCCAAAAAGTCGTATTTTTACAATTTGGAGCATGTTTAGAGGTCTTTCTCGTAAAGTCAACATAATATTTTTTGGGAACTTCTTCTACAGAGAGTCTTATTGGTAGTCTTTTATATGAAACCATCGATCAACAGTCCAACATATCAGGAGTAGAAGAACAAAAGGATCGAAAATTGAAAACGGCACGCTTTCATTGTTAAGCGAAACATGCAGTGTGGGTGACTACAATCTACACATTTAGTCATCGTATAGAGCTTATTCAACAGTATCGAATTCCAACTGCTTAGGGATATTTTACGTGCACTCCAATGTCTATACGGGAGCTTGGTTTTTCGTCCCATCCGAACGACTAGACAACTGTGCTTGTCAGGCCCTCCGTTCTGTCTCACTGACAACGGGGAACCACACCGGGAAATCAAGATGAACTTTCTCCGTGCAGAACTTTCAATTCAGGCAAAACGTTTATTGCATACGATTAAGCTGGTCAGTTGGAGCTTATTTTCAAAAGTTTTGTAATAATCGGTTGGTAATTAAAGTACCGTGCACATTAAACTGTTAAAACAGAAAATTTCGACCGGTTGAAATGTTTCTTGCTATAAGTCAGCAATTTTCCGAATTCAGGGAGGCTGAATGGCTGAATGGTTAGCATGTGCGCGCTGTATCGTAACGTCTGTCATTGAGTCAACGAGCGTCGTTTCGATCTCCAGATTGCACGTGACATGAAGTATGATGTCCAACCTCGTGGGTTTTCTCCGTGTCCTTCGGTTTTCTCCCAACGGCTAAAGACCAGTAAGCGCAAGGGGAGTTTTTAAATAAAATTAAAAAAAAAATATGTTAGTCACGAAATGACCTAGTTTGTGTCGAAAGGACATTAGGCCGCATTTTTCTCTTTCTCTTTTATTTTTAAAGTTTTGTGATAATCGGTTGGTAATCAAAGGTACTGTAAAAGTGATAAAACAGAAAATTTCGCCAGGTTGTAATGTTTCTCACTTTAAAGTCAGCAATTTGCCGATTTTAAGGGGCAAACGTTTATTGCGAACGCTTAAGCTGGTCAGGGGGAGCTTATTTTTAAAAGTTTTGTAATATTCGGTTGATAACTAAAGGTACAGTGTTTCTCGCTGTAGGTCAGCAATTTGCCGATTTTAGGGAGGTTGCGTGGCTGAATGGTTAGCACGTGCGTTCTGTATCATAACGTCTGTCATTGAGTCAACTGGCGTTGTTTCGATTTCTTGGTTGTACGTGACAAGGAGTATGGTCGCTGTCCTACCTCGTAGGCCGTAACGCCGCTGCCCGGGTAATATTTCCCTCATTGCACACTTTACGGCATATGCCCGTTTTCATTAGCCCATTTTAGGAGCTGAACAGTAGGACGTTAAACCCCATTCAATTTCATTTCATTTTGTCTATGTTGCTTATTTATTATAGTGGATAAATATTTTTCTGGTTCTAGCAATTATTTAATTTCTGCATAGAAATCTTGCTTTGGCCAGTTTATTTATTGCAGAGTGCCATTCTTGTATAATTCAATCTATGATCCTTTGTTTAAAACATGTTTAAGAAGTCGTCACGATTTCCTACTTATAACCAAACATATTGGAAATATTAGTCTGGCATTATTAAATCCTAATTTTATTGGTCTTATTTAAAATTAAACTTTCATTTAACTATGAACAACCCTTAACGTGTCTCTTTAAAACTATTAATTACACTAAAACAGTAGCTCAACCTTTTGACCTAAACTCATTAATTTACCATTTTGTTGTGAGCGACTTCTTATTCTTCCTATATGACATATTGCACGTGTCTGATTTCAAAAGGGGGGGGGGTGGCTGAATGGTTAGCACGCGCGCCTGTCATTGAGTTAACTAGCGTGTTTTCGAATGCCCGGTTGTACATGACAAGGAGTAAGGTCGCCTGTCCAACCTGCCATTTTTAATTTTTTTTCCCGCCATTTTCATTTCAATTTCTCATCCGTCTCATTACAGTAATACAAGTTTCAGTTATTTCCCTTTAGTTTTCAGATTATTGTTATGCCTGGGTGCAATGTTTCATACTATATTTAGACTTGTAACTTCGCGAATTTTTGACCAATTTTGATAATTTTTTCTTCAATGACACGTGACGATGAATATGAAAGCTTTCATATCTGCATGGGACAGTAGCAGATCTTTATTATTTATTATTATTCTTTTTTTTTTCCACTTTGCCTATTTCTCAGCAACTATAAGAGATAGAGGTCTGAAGTTTGATTTTCTCTCGGGAAACTGGGTGGTAGTTAGTGCTTAAATGTAAAACGAAATTCGTGCGCATAGCGGAAATGCGTTAAATCTTTAACGTTCACGAAAATTGAAAATCGGCCGTAAGTTTGGTAATTGTCAACCGATTTCTCTGATATTTACATTTTTGGATAGCTTGAGACATTTCTAAGAAGATAGCAGTTCACAAACGTCAAATTTGGAAACTATATCGCTTTCATTTTTTTGGTGAAAATTGGAAAATTTTCAAAAATTTCCAAAATTTTAATTTTGGGGAATTTTGAAATATGACTTATATTTTTGGATAGCTGACATCAATCCGATTCCAAAAATATAAGTTTTATTCTGAAATGTTAACTTTGATTTTTCACTTTTTTTCGCATTTTGGTCAAATCGTAGAGTTCTTATTTTTTTAAAACGGCGCCTACGATTTTTCTGAAACTTATGGAATATGAAGTCGAAGGTCCAAACCAGTCCATGAACTATAAATAAAAATCCTCTAATCACCGGAAGTGGTCAAGAAAGGTATCCAAAGTTTGACAAAATTCTGAAAAATGGGTGCTAATGCGCAAAATGCGATGTATCAATTGGTTGTTTAACGAGTAGTTGAAGTACTAAGTCGTATGATAGCCATGTGAATTCTCCACCAGATGGTACTATAGCGATAGGTTTCTACTGCAAAATAAAAAAGTTATGGCACTTTGAAAAGTAGGGTTATTTACGATTTCGATCAAGTTTAAACGCCCGTTTCTCGGAAACGCCGCCAACGATTTTTTTCTAACTTTCTCAATCGAGAGTCTAATTGGTAGTGTATTGTGTGATACCATTGTACAATTTTTCTAATTGTCATGGGTAGCCGAAAAATGACATCGAAAATTGAAAACGGCGTATTTTTACGTTTTGGAGCAAGTTTAGGGGGCTTTTTCTCGAAAAGTCAACGTAATATTTTTTTGGGAACTTCTTCTACAGAGAGTTTTATCGGTAGTCTTAGGTATGAAACCATTGCGCAACAGTTAGAAATATCAGGAGTATGAGAACAAAGGGATCGAAAATTGAAAACGTCACATTTCATTGTTAAGTGAAACATACAGTAAGAGTTGATACAATCTGTACGTATTACATACGTTTAGAGCATATTCAAAAGCCCCCTTTTCTCTCACAGTGACGATATTTGAGCTAAAAGCATTTCAACTTTGAGTGTTTACTTCTATTCAAAATATGGGTTTAATGGCCCTGTAACAGAAATAGTTGTTTGCTGCGTGTAATAATTATTCTTTGAATTAATATTGTTTCTTCTTTGTCAAAATTACCTCATAACCGTAATCATCTCGACATAAATCGACGACTCGCGTTGTTTATAAGCAAATCCAATATTTAAGAGGTTGCAGTTGTATCTTGCAGTAGTATCGTGCAGAAGTACGAATATTGCACCGGTCATAGAAAGTGTAATGTAGTTTGAGCATGGACTCTGTTGGTAATAAATATCGAAATTTTGTATGTTGGTCACGTCAAATCTTTAACGTGCACGAAATCAGAAAATTGACGATATTTCATTGAATATTCAATCAATTTTTGAACCAGTTACATATTTTAGTCCATTTTGCCTATTTCTCAGCAACTATAAGAGATAGAGGTCTGAAGTTTGATTTTCTCTGGGAAACTGGGTGGTGGTTAGTGCTTAAATGTAAAACGAAATTCGTGCGCATAGCGGAAATGCGTTAAATCTTTAACGTGCACGAAAATTGAAAATCGGCCGTAATTTTGGTAATTGTCAACCGATTTCTCTGATATTTACATTTATGGATAGCTTGAGACATTTCTAAGAAGATAGCAGTTCACAAACGTCAAATTTGGAAACTTTATCGCTTTCAATTTTTTGGTGAAAATTGGAAAATTTTCAAAAATTTCCAAAAATTTTATTTTGGGGAATTTTGAGTAATGACTTATATTTTTGGATAGCTGACATCAATCCGATTCCAAAAATATATGTTTTATTCTGAAATGTTAAATTCGATTTTTTACTTTTTTCCGCATTTTGGTCAAATCGTAGAGTTCTTATTTTTTTAAAACGGCGCCTACGATTTTTCTGAAACTTACTGAATATATTGTCGAAGGTCCAAACCAGTCCATGAGCTATAAATGAAAATCCTCTAATCACCGGAAGTGGTCAAGAAAGGTATCCAAAGTTTGACAAAATTCAGAAAAATGGGTGCCTGTGCGCCAAATAAGATGTATGGATTGGTTGTTTACCGAGTAGTTAAAGTATTATATGGTTTGATAGCCACGTAAATTATCTACAAGATGGTACTATAGCGACAAGTTTATATCAAAAAATAAAAAAAGTTATCTGAGTTTGAAAATTAAGGTATTTTGCTATTTCGTGCAATTTTAAACGCATGTTTCTCGGAAACGCCGTCTGCGATTTTTTTAAAACTTTCTCAGTCGAGAGTCAAATGGGTGGTGTATTGTGTGAAACTGTTGTACAATTTCTCTAAATGTCATGAGTAGTCGAAAAACGAGATTGAAAATCCAAAACGTCGTATTTTTACCATTTGGAGCATTTTTAGACCTCTTTTTCTCGAAAAGTCAACGTAATTTTTTTAACTTCTTCTACAGATAGATTTTTCGGTAGTCTGAAGTACGAAACCATTGCGCAACAGTTAAAAATATCAGGAGTATGAGAACAAAGGGATCGAAAATTGAAAACGTCACCTTTCATAGTTAAGCGAAACATGCAGTAAGAGTTGATACAATCTGTACGTATTACCAACGTTTAGAGCATATTATTCAAAATTCCCCTTTTCTCTCACAGTGACGATATTTGAGCTAAAAGTATTTCAACTTTGAGTGTTTACTTCTATTCAAAATATGGGTTTAATGGCCCTGTAACAGAAATAGTTGATTGCTGTGTGTAATAATTATTTTTTGAATTAATATTGTTTCTTCTTTGTCACAATTATCTCATAACGGTAATCATCTCGACACAAATCGACGGCTCGCGTTCTTTATAAGCAAATCCAATTTTTAAGAGGTAGCAGTTTTATCTTGCAGTAGTATTGTGCAGAAGTACGAATATTGCACCCGTGACAGAAGGCTACAGTTGTATCTTGCAGTAGTATAGTACAGAAGTACGAATATTGCACCTGTGACAGAAGGCATGAAGTAGTTTGAGCATATACTCTATCTGTAATAAATAATACATTTTTATATGTTAGTGGTGCCAAATCTTAAGGTGCACGAACTCAGAAAATTTTCGATATTTCATTGCATATTAAATCAAATTTTGAACCAGTTACATATTTGAGTAACTGACATGAACGCGATTCCAAAGTCCCGTGTAACACATTGGTGTGACATCGACAAAAGTCCGAATTGGTTATAAATGGAACGTTTTGCATACGTATAAAGCATATATAGAGAGCTTTTTTTTAAAACTGGCAATATTTAAACTAAGGGTGTTTGAATGGTAATCAATATCTGGTACTGGTGCTTCTAGAATGAAAATAATTCATTTTAGTAATTAACAGTTAATCCTGAAATTAATATCCCACGTTTTTTGTCTACATGACGTCATCATTTGATACCAGTGAAAATAAAGCTCTATGTTGAAACTATTTATAAATAAGGTACCCCTCAATTACAATGTTGAAAAATTAATGTTGAAAGGTGCTATTTGGGGTTTTGGTTATTACCTGATACTTAAGGTATTTTCTTTTTGTCTCATTCGGAAAATGGTTTTTTTTTAAAGTCGTTTAGATCTCTGAAACTATGTTTTAAACAGTTAGTACTTAGATCTATTGTGAAGAGATGTAAGTGATATAAATCTTTAACGTGCATGAATGAAAATCGGTCCTAATTATGTGAATTCCCAGTTCTCTTTTTTTCTTGAAAATTTGAAATTGTACTGAAATTGTAATTTTGTGGAATTTTTGAGTTTTTGATTGCGTATTTAGATTTATGGCGTCTGTAGGATTCTACCGATCCAAGTTCATAATGTTGTAAATTGTTCAACTATATTTTTCACTTTCCTTCTATCATAATGCACATGCACAGAAAGTGTCAATATCTGAGTTGTTTAAGTGTGTGTGTGTGTGTGTTTTAAGGGGTGAGTGGTGGGCATTTTGTGCTGCCTTGGGTAAGGTGAAAGCCTTCAGCCTTGCAAGCAAGTCTAGTTTCGTTTCGTTTTTAATACTTTCGATGGTCGGCACCACAAGTGAAGTTCTGACAAGTTATAGTGAGAGTTCACGTCAGGGGTCAAACTCACCGTAACAGACAGTTGCCTTGACCAATTAATTCCTCTCACCATCCAGAACACGTCAATGATAACAACTCTTCCAGATCCTAATGTATTAAAGACAAGTAAAACGAAATAGAATCTGTGTTTATATCAGATTGCCTTTACATCATGATGTGTGGTATATAAATATATTATTATAAACATAAATCTATTTATACCCTACAGTAAATGTTTATTCTACATTAAATCTTGTGTTTTTAGTTGCATCCGGTATTTTGAAATATATTTGGCTAGTGGATAATTATGAACGGAGAATCTTTTAAAATTAGACAGCAATATTTTGAAATACTAGAACATTGCCTACTAATGATTATCCACAACAGTGTTCAAAGTTTGACCATATTTTCTCTATTTTAGAAGTAGTCAATGTTCAAACAACGTTCTTGATATAAAACTTTCTCTTGGTTTTAAGATGTTGATACATATATATTTTGATCACCTGCATTTTCTTCACAGTTTGTCGAGCTCTGGGTATTCCCGCCAGATCCGTCACCAACTTTTCTTCTGCTCACGATACAGATGGCAGCGTTTCTGTCGACATCCATTTTGACTCTGACGGGTTTATGGACGAAAAACGAAATGTAGATTCTATTTGGTAAATATGTATTGTCTCTATCCTTACGTGCCAGTGTGTTAATCTACAATATAATATTGTGAAGCTAAACTGGGATCGTGTTCTTTAACGATGCCGGAATAATTCCATATAGACCCTATTCAGAAAGTTAGAGTGCAGAATCAATTGGAATTGTATGTTCTAACTTCATAAGAATTTGTCGTCTAATGAACTTTGTGCCAACGTATTTCCAGCTACCAATCAAAATATTGAGCGAAATCTTTGAAAGGCTTTAAATTTGATTTACTGTCAAACGGATCGTCACAGATGTTAATGGACTGACCAAGCGAATGTTTAATAATGAATACCTTTAGTGCGGTCGTGATCAACTGTGACAAGCAATATGAGTTGCAAATATTTCGGACCTCGATAGAATGAGAGTGTATAGTGCTGTTCACCAATTTCTATAATGGGTATTGATACATAATTTGATGATCGATACTATGGCACACTGTATCTTTGAATCTGATTGGTTGGAAATGATGAAACTTGGGGTTAGTTTCATTACACCAATAGGCCTTCCATGACTATATCCAATGATGATCATTTACCGCTTTGAAACTGATGCATCTTGGCCTATAGATGTATCACACCAATAGACATTCCACGAATATATTCAATCATGAGCATTATCCGTTCAGGATAAGCAGAGATAAGCAAGCAATTTGTTCCGTGGCTACATTGAAACACGATAACTTGATAAGTGAAGAAACTTACTGTTTATAGTTCCATTACATGAATACCTTGCCAAAGTGTGACAGTAAACATCTTCAGCTCAGGTTAAGCAAAGTAGTACGAAATTTAGTTTGATCGCTCGATGATTTTTAAAAAGATAAATATGCAAGTGTTTTAAAATAATAATAATAAACACTGAATTTATATAGCGCAATAGCGTGAAATTGTCTCTTAATGCGTTCCATCCATTAAAGTTGGCATGTTACAATTATTGTAGGAATTTCCACGTGTGGAATGAGATATGGATGTCGAGACCTGATTTACCAGCAGGTTATGGAGGATGGCAAGCTGCAGATGCCACACCACAAGAAACAAGTGATGGTAGGTAGAAGAAAATAAGATAATTTCTTCCATAAATCATAATTTTACTACAATCACTCAGCGAATATTTGTCGATCTCGGAATAGGTTTGATTCAGATCGGTATTTTAGCTAGTGATTCTGGGAGGGTAATAATTGTTGCGAAACCACTGAAAACATGGTCGTGTATCATCATAGGTCTAATATTATTTAATCTTTTCAGGAGTTTTTTGTTGCGGTCCAGCTTCCATGACTGCCATTAAAGATGGTGAATTGGGTCTTCCATACGATGGACCGTTTATATTTGCTGAGGTAAACGCTGATAAGATCTACTGGGTGACCAAGCCCGATGGATCCATGGCAACCTATCACGTAGAACAGAAAAGGTGAGTGGTACAGAACTTCCCAGATCATTATCCGTAGAAAGACCATTGTCTGAGTAGGCCTATTATTGTTCTTACTTATTCCCCCGGTTGTACGTGACAAGGAATATGATTGCCTTTCAAGTCTCGTGGTTTTTCTCATTTTTCTCAGTGCCCCCGGTTTCCTCCCACTGCTAAAAACCGCTACGCGCGAGCGAATTATTGAAATAAAAATGAACTATGTGTTAGTCCTGCAATGACCGAGTTTGTGTCGAGTTGGCGTTATACCAATTTCTCTCTCTCTATTACTTATTCAGGTCGCGTGTTCGTTTCCGATGTGGGTCGGGAAAGTTCATTGTCATTTTCCGGCGTGGTTTCCCCTTGTCAGTGGTATAGGTGGGGGCTGACAAGGACAGCTGTCTAATCATTCGGATTGGACGAAAAACCGATGTCTTGTGTACACATTGACATGCACCGAAATGATTCATTCTCAGTTGGAATTGGATGTAAGAGTAGAACTTAGCGCCACTGCTCAGGCAACATTTCCCTCATAGCACACCGTTTGGCGTACGCTCGTCTTCATTAGCCAGTCGGAGCAGAACAGTAGCACGTTAAATCCCATTTCATTTCACGTTGCCATTACGACCTCAGTGTTGGTACCTATACCAAATATATAAGTATTGTTATTATTTATTCAGTGTTGGTTTAAATATTAGTACCAAGCTACCATTACGTGATGAGAGAGAAGATATTACAATAGAATATAAATATCCTGAAGGTAAACATCCTAACCTGTTAAACATTCTTTTAATAATCTTTTAAACGGTGTGTTTTTTCCGATATGGTCCTAAAACCTCAGTAATAAAACAGTACTATTGGTAAGGATAGACCTTTGTCGTATAAAGATCAGGTCGCATGTTCAATCCCTACATTGGCCGAGAAAGATCATCGGAGTTTTCCGACGTGGTTTCCCCTTGTCATTGATGCAGAACGGAGGGTCTACTAAGTTCAACTGTATAGTCTTTCAGGTGGAACGAAAAACGGAGGTCATGTGTATACATTGACGTGCACATAAAAGATCCCTTGGCAGTTGGAGTTCGATATAAGAGTAGGACATAGCTAACAGTATGGTGTATGTTCGTCTTCATTGGCTCAACCCGAGCCGAAAAGTAGGATGTTTAAACTCCATTTTATTTCATTTCGTGTAGAGATCCTGTCAAAAGCCGGAAGAGTAAACCTAATTCGAAAAACAATTTTATCCGTTTTTTTCAGGGACCCAAGAAGAAAGAACAGCTGTGCTGAGAGCTAATCAAACCGGTTCGACTCGGCATGATATATATGAAATAGGTGCTTCGGTAATTCAGTGATTCTGACATTATTTATATAAATTAGAATGTTAATAATAAAATGCCTCGTTATAAACTTTATAAGGCTGTGGCTCATTATGTATGGGGTTTAACGTCCACTACACGCAAACTAGGTCATGTAGGGACTAACATATGGTTCAATTTCATTTCATTAAATCACTTTGGTAGTTGGAGGAAAGCGCGGAACCCGGAGAAAAGGTGGTCCCACTCCTTGTTACGTACAAGCGGTGAATCAAAAGTACGCCACTTACTCCATGGCAGATCTTGTGTTTTTACGCGCATGCGTTAAACGACTAAGCCACCCAACCTTGCTGTAAACATACGCCATACAGTATGCAATGAGGAATATTTAGCCCAGACAGCGACCCAACGGCCTAATCTTATATATCGAATTCCAACTGCCAAGGGACCTTTTACGTGCATGTCCAGCCATAATTTCCATTACCTCAATAAATTCAAGGCTAAAAGACTCAAGTGTATTTTACAGGATATAGATTTTGAGCTAGTTGAACAAGATGACGTGTTTGTTGGTGAAAGCTTTGATGTTATACTGAAGATCACCAATAAAGGTACTGAAGAACGTTACATACATGGACGACTCGGAGCTAGAACTATGTATTATACTGGAGTAGCTGCCGACAAAGTGCGAACAGATACATTTCAGATGTTTGTACAAGGAGGTCGAGGTTAGTGCATTACAAATAAAATACAATAATAATGTTGAAAATGGTTGCATATACTTCTTGTGTTTCTTTTTGGGACGACGCTCTTCATAGATCAGACTCATGGGAATTATCCGAAGTGGTTTACCCTTGTCAGTGGTGTAGGATGGATGTCGGACAAGAACACCTGTCTAGTCGTCCAGATAGGAAGACAAATCTAAGTCCTGTATACACATAGACGTGCACGTAAAGATCCATTGACAGTTGAAATTGGATATAAATGTGAACCGTAGACAAACTTTCAGTCATGGCACTCATTTGCGCGTCGTCGGTATCCCAGACGTGGCAGAACAGTGGGACGTTAAACCTTCATATCATTTCATAAAGCAGCAACAGAAGGCTTCGCCAATTCGATTGATTCTTAGAAATTTCACGGCACAATTCCAAAATGATAGAGCACATATATATGAACAGTCCTAGTCTAGTGGTAGAGAGCATGGGAGTCTCGACTAGAATTCCGGCGTTGGTCGATAAGAACTTTTAAGATTTTTTATCTCGTCCACAATAGTTCGGGGTGGCGCCTGTGGTGCTGACAATCGAAGTGTTTCTTATTCGTTTGAATGGGACGAGCAACCCTCGCCCATCCCTTTACACTCTGTTGTGCGCTTCAAAGAAATGAAATGAAATGGGGTTTAACGTCCTACTGTTCTGCTCCGACTGGGCTAATGAAGACGGACGCGTCAAAGAACCCTTGGAGGTTGGAATTACAAAAGACCACTCTCCCGTAATCTGGAAAAACCTAGCAAGTCAAATTTTGGTGAAAATTGAGTCAGACCCATATTTGGACTTAGTACACATGTATATAATATTGAAAAAAACATGAACATTATTAATGTATACATGTATGTATGTTCTCCGTATTGCAAATATATACAATTGTCAAAACAAATGTCACTGTATTATGGGTCAATGACCTGATATACTGAATAAAGATTATTATTATTATTATATAATAGGTTTTTTTCTCGTTCACCGAAAGGGCTTCTAATTATCTTCATCTAAAAAGACAAAATAAAATTGGTTTTATATTCAGTTGCTTAACAAAACAGTTTCCCTTTGTTTACTCAAAACTACATTCAACAGTGTTACTATAGGTTTTTCCAGATCACGGGATCACTGTCCCTACATTATCATATAAATATAATGCTATAGTCTCGCAATGACTGGCGTATTGTATTGACCGCTTTACGTCTAGTTATTTGCAGTAGCAACATAGGAACTGTACTGAAACTGGAAACTTTGTTTCTTTGGGGTTTTTTTTCAGCAACGGAACAAAGGATGAGAGTTAACTACAAGGATTATTCGTCCAAGTTAAAAGATATGTGTATGTTGAAATTGACGGCAATGGCTAAAGTACAAGATACAGAACAAATATTTACAACCCAGGGGGATTTCAGATTATGTAAGCCAGATTTAACATTAAAGGTATGCTGATTCTGAAATACTGACGGTCACTATTTATATAGGTTTTCTCAGGCTGATTAAAATGCAGATCTATATTTCGTTTCGTCTTTTTTATACTTTTGATGGCCTACAGTACATGAAGATCTTACTGTTTCTAGTTGAAGGTCGCGTCAAGGATCTCACGAGCGGCTTTTGACCAATCAGTGATGACGTTTCTTGTTATTTACTTACAGTTCCAAGAACTCGGCCGTCACGAAAAAGGATCTGTGTTTTAATCAGCTTCGGGTTTTCTCTAGAGTCGAGATAGGAATTCAACTAATAACCGTCTGCACAATTGCCCATATTATAGACATTTGCCTACCATGAAAATTCTTAAGCATAACTTATATCGATAACGTCCGACCAATCCATTGCAAAATAACGTCTGTTCTTAGTTGAAACACAATATATTGTATGTATTCTAGATTCCTGAGGAACTTAAACTAAAGAAATCATACGTAGTAGAAGTATCGTTTACTAACCCTCTGGCTGACACTTTAACAAATTGTTATTTGGAAGTTGAAGGACCGCATCTACTGAAGAGACACAAATATCCACAAAGGTACGTTTTCTGAATTAAAAGTTTCTGTAACGAAGGAACGCAATGCTTGTACTTCGACCAGTTCCAATCACTAAACTATAATTATGCTATTGGTTGGTCCAAGGGGGTTAGGGGTGTGGTTGGATGGCCTGTCATTGAGTCAACTGGCGTGGTTTCGAATCCCTGGATGTACGCGACAAAGAGTAGGGCCGCCTGTCCAACCTCGTGGGTTTTCTCCGGGTCCTCCAGTTTCCTCCCACAGCTAAAGACACCTACACGCAAGCGAATTATTGAAATAAAATTTAACAATATGTTAGTCCCGAAATGACCTAGTTTGTGTCGATTGTTTGTTGAACCTCCCCCTGTCTCCCTTTACATCTAAATACTGATGTGGTAATCCATTCATAATTGATTACGGGGAATTGTACCAGGGGGATTAAATTCAAGAATGGTCTACTTGTGATCGTGATCACCTGAGGAGTGATTATTACCCGAAACGTTGATTTGTTACCTGAATTTTTAATTAAGGCAGATTTCCTTTGTGGTTTTAATGTATTGTTACCCAAATGGCATCTTCAATAGAAGGCTTGATCTCGCCTTAACTACATACATCTTATCAAGCCCTTCACGTAATACCCTATATATTTCGCCACTAAGTTCGATTGTCACAAGCCCAGCTTGGGAACCTATCAGATTCATCGGTCGTCGTGAATACCAAGTCTCGTGCTTTATAGCTAAAATGCCTACATGTGACAATCGAGTTGCAAAGTTCAAAGATCGATCAATGTCACGGTTGCTTTTTTCCCACGAGTTTCTCAATTTAAAAAACCCTGTTTGTTTATAGTGTGTTTGGTGCCACGAACTCTGATTGGAAAATGCTAATTAGTCACTTGTAAAAACAACTAGCGCAAAGTTCGGGGAATTGCTGAGTATTCAAGCAACGGAGAGATGTTGTATAACTCGCGAACGTTGCTTAAGGAACATGCCCAAATGGTTGATTTGTAACCTGAATTCTTAATTGATGGAATATTTCCTTTGTGGTTCTAATGTATTCTTACCCGAAACGTTGATTTGTAACCAGAATTCTTAATTGATGGAACATTTCCTTTGTGGTTCTAAAGTATTCTTACCCGAAACGTTGATTTGTTACCTGAATTCTTAATTGATGGAACATTTCCTTTGTGGTTCTAAAATATTCTTACGCAAAACGTTGATTTGTTACCTGAATTCTTTATTGATGGAACATTTCCTTTGTAGTTCTAAAGTATTCTTACCCGAAACGTTGATTTTTTACCTGAATTCTTAATTGATGGAACATTTCCTTTGTGGTTCTAAAATATTCTTACGCAAAACGTTGATTTGTTACCTGAATTCTTTATTGATGGAACATTTCCTTTGTGGTTCTGATGTATTCTTACCCGAAACATTGATTTGTAACCTGAACTGTTAATTGATGGAACATTTCCTTTGTGGTTCTAATGTAGTCCTGGATCTGCTCTTAGTAGGTGGTGTTATCGTAATAATATTCATAATAAAATATACTTTGTAATAATATTAATATATATTGTTTTAAATTATAGGCCTGTAAAACCAAAGCAGACTTTTGTTACCAAGTTTGAGGTGACTCCAGGGACCCTTGGTGAGAGGGAACTCGTTGTAATATTTAACTCAAATCAGTTACTAGATATCAATGCTACTCAAGTTGTAAATGTTGTCAATTAAATTCTCTCATTTGTCTGAAGATCGTTCTCATAAGCATCATAATATATTTACAATTTTACGACAGTTATTAAAAGCATAATATTCAAATTGTTTTAAATCTAAAAATCTTTTTATATATATCTTGCATGTTGCTGTAGTGTACTTTTAAGAATATCCTTGTGGGAAGTGGCGAACTTGATCTTAAGAGTTGTGCCGGGCAAACTTCATCTAATCATCTAAATTTTTAATTAAAATGACAGACGGATGAACCCATTTTAAAAGTTCCCTGCGGGGGACAATTTTTGGGGGTCGTATTCTTATCTAGCTCAGTCGCTCATATTTTTTACCCAGAGATCCAGGTCCACCGGTTGTTGCTCACATACCCTGCCAATACTTACCTGGATCTGAACATACGATTGCTCCAAAAAATAAGCTATGTGCCATTTGTGTCAAAAATATATTTCGACATTTTACATATGAAGATAAAGTTTAATATTACGGCTAGTTATTTTTGTATAACAAGAGCCTATATATTGTTGTTTTAAACACATGATGTAGTTTTAACATCAGACAGACGAGCTAATTCATCTTTTTATATTATATTTTTATCTTAACCCGTGTCTTTTTATACTGATAATAAATTGTTTCTCGTTGTTTGTGTATGGTTTCTTATTCTGAACGGCTGAACCAGGAACCTTGTTGACAAACAGTAAAATATCAATGAAATTCTATTGGGGTGGTTTTATTTTACACAGCAGGTTTGATAACACATATTATCCCATTCAATACCATCAATATTCCGTTATTCTATCTTTTGCACTATCTCGTGGTCTGGTGCAGCCGGTGCAGGTAAAAAGTTCATCCAGATTTTACCGGTGTGGTTTCCTTTGTCAGTGGTGCAGGACGGGGGAGGGGGCTGACATGGACAATTGTCTAGTCTTTTGGATGAGACAAAAACGAGGTCCCGTGTACACATTGGCATTACGTAAAAGATCCCTTGGCAGTAGGAATACGATGTGAGAGTAGGCCGCCGCTGTTAGGGCAAAATGTATGGCGTATGTCCGTCTTCATAAGCCAAGTATATGAGCAGAATAGTAGGACGTTAAACCTTATTTCATTTCTGGTGAGGGATCGAAGAATCTTTATTGGTGTGACAGGATATTCAATTTGCATTTGATAGAATGGTATCCTAGCTGACCTGGGATAATCTTGAAGACGAGCCCGTATTACGTAGAAGCAACATCATTTGTAAATAATATGACATTGAAGTATTCTCCAGCTTTAAATGTCTGCACTTTAAGTATGTCTGTTGAGGATGCACAAGTTTAGGGTGTGGCAATATTACCAATTAATAAGAAACGACTTAAATTCCTCACTGAAAAGTTCCTCGAACTAAATCATCCTCAAGCCTACAATAGTTGTCACATATTTATTCTTTTGAAGTGATAGGAGCATTCTACCAGATACTGATATCAATTTCATACAGCTTGAATGACAACTTTTTGTCTCGAGAGTGTTAACAAGGGGTTCAACAAAGTGAAACAAGGGCCATAACTCTCGAGGTTATTGAAGGAAATTATCGGAAATTCAATAGGCTGGCATCTCCAGGTTAATAAGCATTGAGCCTCCTCAACTGATCTTTTGAATAAATGAAAAACAAGCATGAAGAGATTATCACAAAGTTTTAATAATCGTTAAATATTGATTACAAAAACAAAAATACAAATATATTAATATTAATATTATGATGAATGCTGGCACAAAAAATTACGTTTCAATCACATCACATAACATGATTTAGTGACAAAAGATTTGTTAATGAAAAACATTAAGTCAAATTTAATCAAATTAAACCCAGTATTTGCTCTTGTCTAGGATTATTTATTTCTGTGCAAAACAAAATTATGTTCTTCCTTCTTGAGTAGTACCCTGGTAAGCGATTCCAGCTGTTCATTGGATTACCCCCCTTTAATTGGGATTTATGAAATGATTGATGAAAATTATCTATAAATGAATGGTAATATCACAGGAAATTATAAATTTATTTGTTTTTTCTTTAATAAAAAAAACTGACAAAACCATTAACAGGAGTTGTCTCCCTTATTTGAATATATTTTATCATTTATGTTTATTTGTAGGGTAATGCTATTTATTTAACTATGAATAAATATATATATATATTATGAAAATAGAATAAAGGGAATTTCTATTAACTATTCATCTAAACTTTATAAATATAACATATAAATACTCTGAATACTCTCTTATATTTTAATTTCCTTTTAGTCCTAATTTCTATTTACAAACAAAATTAAATTCAAATTCAAGTGAGTTCATTCCATTTGTCAATGTAGATAATTCTAATAGAAAATCCCACAAAAGAAAATGGTGAATATAATTGAAATCGTATGTACATTTATTATTCATAAAAGGAAATCTATAATTACAGAAAAATTAGCACCATTTGAATCTTGAATATTGAATAAAACATGCATTGAAAAGTAACACCATTTTTTGAATTTAAATCAATAAAATTTATAAAATTTACAAATAAAATTAGATATTGCTGATATAACTTAAGTTAAATGCATTTAAATCATATTACAAACAAAATACTATACTGTTGGAATTTGTAGAAAATATTTCCTGGGTTTAATTTCTGAAATGTTCTGGGGCTTTATTCACAAAGCTTTTTAGAATACAGACCTTCATTAGCCAAGATCTAACAATTGTTCTAAGATTTTGTTTCCAAATCAACGGAACAGACTGCATCATTAAATGGTCTTTACAAACTTTTAATAACACAAACCATTCATTTGCCTAATCAATGTGAAATGGCTACATTCTTCAAGTAGGTTGATTAAGTTTTCATTTAGGCCTAGGCATTGACTTTATATGATATACTCTACTATTTTTTTTTATTTTTATTTTTAACAACAACACAGAATGAATTTTTATTTCAATAAATGTTAATGGAACATCTAATTTTAATAGTGGTCCTAATCAATGACGGTAATAGTTATGCCTCTTTATATATATCTAACTTTTTTTATTGGTAACTTTCTTTAAAAATTTATGCTACAACCACAAGAGGCCTAATAAAATAATGTGACAAATGGAACGCAACTAAAACATTACCAACACGCACAAAATTTACAAATCAAAGATTGTATAAAACATAGTATTTTATAAATCTTTTTTGCTTTTATTATTTTTTATGCGTTTTAAATATAAATTTGACATAGAGGTAGCAACATTCAAATTTAACACAATTATTAAGCATAATACAATTGCATCAAAATACAAATTGTTACATTCCATTTTCTTAATTCCTTGAAATAATTATTTTTTAAATATCTTATAAAAAATAATATAATTCAGCTGCCAACACTTAATTATAGAAAAAAGAAAACATCTTTTTTTTATTTTACAAACGTAAGATTTTATGTGCATTTTTTTTTTTTACAATTTTTATCACAAAACTGCATTAATTAACCCGCTACTGTTAATTAATACAATTTTCTGAAAGGACAAAAATCTCCTTACATTTAAATTTATAAATTTAAATACATATTATTATGCTATTTTAATTTTTTTTTTCCCTAAATATCTTCTAGCTCATCATATTATCTCCTGTGTAAGAATTTTTCAAAAAATTGTATTAATTAAACCGCTACTTTTAAATAATAAGAGTTCCCTGAAAGTATAAAAATTCTAATTTTTAATTTACATTATACATTTCTGAGCTGTTTTAAATTTTTTTGAAAGACTTTTCACAGAAATGTGTCAATTAAACCGCTACTTTTAATTGCAACTTTTCTATGAAAATAATGTCCTTATATTTTTTTTTTTTTTTTTTTTGGTTTTACAGACAATACTCAAGCATTGACATTTGAGTCACAAAAATGTTTTAATAAAACCGCTACTTTTTATTAACTCAATTTTGTGAAAATCTTTTTCTGTAAGATGGAATCAAAATTCGAAAAATCTTTACTGAGACATGTCTATATAACAAATGTTTTCTCTTTTTATTTTGCCAATAAAACTGTTTTTATTAAACCGCTACTTTTAATAAAGACAATTTTCTGAAACATTTAATATTTTTAGATATATTTTTTTCCGAAAGCTTGCTTGCTTATTTTTCAAAATTTTCTTTTTAAATTTCTTTTTGTCAAATGGATATGTTTAATTATAAGGAATCAAAAAGAAATATAATACATGTAACATGCTTAACTCTAGTAAATAAACATTTGCTTAATTTTAATAAATATAATATGCTAAGTGTAACAAAAATATTCATTCTCAACTACATTCTCCATTATATTTATTTTACCTCATGTACATATTGCTTACTTGAAAATTTGGCATTTTATGATAGAAATTCGTAATACTAGTAATACAACCTTAATATATGTATTGAGGAGCTGATATAAAATGCTTAAAAGAACCTTCTAATTAATTAACATGACAAAACCTAACAATATTTCTTATTATATACATACAAGTGTATTATATACTTTGACCTATTTTATATTTCTTTATATACATTCACAATACAGCTTTAAATTCATTCTTATTTAGTTTTTATATTTTTTTAATAAAACGAATTTCAACCCTATTTCAACTTTTATCATACATTTTCAATTTCATAATTTAGTTTTTATAATTATTTTAAATAAAATGAATTTCAACCCTATTTCAAAATTATTTTTAATAAATTAAATTTCAATCCTATTTTTTTTGTTCATGAAGTTTAGGAATCTTTTTCAATCCCTTTTTTAGTAAACAGTATACCATACAATGTAAAGCCATTTCTAAATCTTGACCAAAGCACTCCGATAAAATGTCAGTCAAAACATGGTTCCCATTTGGGCTATTCCATTAGTTAATGCCGACATGGAAGTGAAAATGTCATGGTAACAATTTTACCTGTTATTCAATTCACATGTCGGAAAGTCAAGGTTTAATTCCTTAAAACAATGGAAGAAATAACAAGATCAATAATTCATTATCAGATGTACATGTCTAACCGAAAGAAGTGTAAAAGTGTTAAACAGGTAAAATTTTGAAATGAGGGCCTTGCCATGTTCCAAGTAACATTTTCTACAAATTCCACCATTATATTAATGATATTAAGCAATCATGAAAATAACCGTATATTTGGCAGTAGATGTCTGGAAGTGTCATATTAATACATAACTAAAATAATGATCTTATTTAACTAAAATAATGATCTTATTTAACTAAAATAATGATCTTATTTAACTAAAATAGATGTTGATTGACGAACTGCATGAATGATTTAATGAAGATCAAATATAATAATTTGTGTTTTTTCTCATTACATGATTTTTTTGTGTGATTTTCTAAGAATTAATTTACATAATATAATCTATGGTGATATATAAATATGGTAATAAATAAAATCATGCTATGATATTTTTAATGAGAGTGTGAATGAGGGGGTACTGAATGCTTTCCACGACTATATATACTTCCTGTTGATCTGTAAACAGGCTGAACTGGAATTGAATAGGATTTTTTTGACTGAAATAAAATAAATTCAAATCCAGTAAAGTGATTTTCATAGTCCAGTTAACATCCTAAGACTGTAAGAAGGGTAACTTATCCATTTGAACGAGATTGGCTGGAATACAGTTGGGGAGCCAAAATGGTCTAAAATGAGTGCTTTAGATCCTAACATCTGTTATCGAGTCAAGTGGCAAGGTTTCGATCCCATGCTTGTATGTGACAAGGAGTAGGATCGCCTGTCTAACCTCATGGGTTTTCTTTGGGTCAACAAACGCCACAGCTTAAGTCCCCTACGCGCAATTATTGAAATAAAAATCCAATCAGAGATCTATGAATCCTGCGTATGGGCTGAGAAACATCCAGGACAATGTGATCAATGAAGTGCGTGTGGGGGTTGTATCATTCTAAAAGAAGATTAATAATAATCAACTAACCTTAGTGTTTTTGGAAGGTGAGGAAGGAAGTTCTTCTATAAATCTGGCCGGAACCAGACCTTTCTTACCATTTATCTGAAATAATTCATTTAATATAATAATAATTATTACAGATTACAGACAAAAGCTCATGTTAAACTGCAATAATTCATTGTATGACTCTAGTATGACTCTAATATGTAACATGGTAAGGAAATGAAATGCTATTGGGTTTAACATCCTAGCTTCCAGCAATGACTGGAATAATGAATACAGGCGCATATATCATACAGTTTACTATGAGGACATTTTTGCACGGACAGCGGCCCTACTCTTATTTTTTCAAATTCCAACTGCCAGGTTTTTTTTACGTGCATTCCAACGTGTACATGGGAGCTTGTTTTTTTTTATCTCTTCCAAACAACAAACTGCACAAACAGTTCTACACCAGTGACCAGTGACAAGGGGAAACCACAATGGAAAATCCAAATGAAAACTCTCAACCAACACCAGAATCAAACAGGGGACCTCCAAGATAATAAGCAAGCGCATTACTCACACAAGACTGAAGGACCATTATAAATTAATTTCTTTAAAATCTAAATTTACCTCAGCATGATAAAAGCCATCTGGTCTTTGATTACCAAACACAGTAATTTCATCCCCTGTTTGGAATAATAACTCTTGACCAGTTAAATCTTGCCGCGAATGGTGCTGCGGATTGTAATCATAAACGCCAATAAACTGAAATAAATTCACAATTTAACAAATAACCACATTTTAATCAAAAATCAGGATCATAACTAAGATAAAAAAAACAAAACTTTTCTTAACTTTCACTATATAAATTAAGGTAAAAGTGTTGGTACAACTGTACTAAGGACTAGGTACTGACGACTATGACATCATATAAGCCATCTTGTAATTGTTATGTTATATTAAAAATTGAAGTCTGTCCATTGGTGCACAATTGCCCAAGGAACAAGCATCCCAAGTCCATCAGTGCACAATTGTCCAAGGAACATGCATCAAAATAAAAAGGGCATCACTCCCACGAACAAGATGAGAGTGGGGACCAGTTTCTGATCCACATATCAACTACATTTGAAAATATCTAGAATACAGATGGCATGGAATGTCAATAAAAAGAATGTTACTTCACTTGGGCATATAAAACTTATACTAGGCTTTGATTTATGGAATAATTCAAGTAATAATCTAGGGTAAAATGGTTAATTTTGTGTTGATTTGGTATCTTAGAAACCTTTATTCTGGCCCTGTGCAATTATTCAAAGCTCCCCAAGCCTTTCCAAATAACTCAATATTTTGATTTCAGAATATCAGATACTATAACTCAGTTATTTTACCCATTTGACTTCATATGTAAAGCCACCCTTCCACAAAGGATACCTTGAGAAATGTTTATGGTCTACTCACCTGTCTTCTAGGACCTTGACCTTGGCTGAACTTGGAAAATATGGAGGACAGATCTGCATCCGATTCGTGATCACTTTCACTGTCACTAGATGGGGTGACCACTCCATCATATGTGATGGAAACAGAGGTAGAAACAAGGCCATTGGCCGCCATTGTTTGTATTGAAAATTTATGTTGCCTAGCAACGAGAATATTCTCTATCACAGCTTTAGCTAATAAAGGACTATGGGATTGATGTCGAATTTGTCCATTGCAAAATATCTGAAATGTAAAATTAAAATTCATAAGAGACACAGATAGCTTCAGATTTATAAAATGTTACAAAAGAATTGGGGATGGTGACAACAAATTTCATTACTGTCCTCAGACTTATCCTACATCTTCAGGCAAACAAGTCTGTAAATAATGACAAACGAACTAGTAGATATTTTGTAGCAATCAAATTATTAAAATCCCAGACAAATCTGAGCTGGAAAAAAACTGAGGGGTTGTGTCTGACATAGTGCCATGACAGGTGCCTGATAATTTTGTTTGCGATATCAACCTTGATGGAAGCAGGTGTTAACCCCACCACAAAAACAATGGCAGTAAATTCTGAATCTTCTTGAATGTACATGTATCTTATCTAAAACTGTCACATATACATACCCTATAGCCTGTTACTGGGGAACCATTACTTTGCTTTAATTCATTTAATTTGGGTGGTAGCCATGATAACATGAGACTGTTGCCACCAATGATTTTCTGGACTTTGAAATTGCTGGGCGGATCTGGTGCTCCTGTGATATAAAAGATCGTTTTAATGATTTGACTTTGTCAACTTATTATACATCAAGCAATTCTAAATTACTACATAAAAGATTTTTTGGATTTATCACTTTCCACAACCCACTCATAATATTGTTAGAAAGAAAAAAATCTTAAACTAAAACATTTTGAGAATATTGAATGTTCATTGGCTGAGCATTAAATCTTAGATCTTGACCACTCAAAAGGCAGCATTCTTGAACAAGGTCCCACTTTTTTTATGATTTTAAAGATTTTACTCCAGACATGGTGGGGATGAGGGGGTGGTGGTACGGGGTAAACAGGGGATCTTCCATATCATTAATATATAATATTGCTCACCAGCATGTCGAGAAGTAGGTGGTTTTCTAGGAGGAATGTTGTAAAATGTTTGAGTTGTGGTTGTTGTTTGACCTTGACCTTGAGTCTGAGTAGTTTGGTTATTTCCACTGACAGGTTGAAAATTGCTCGTAGACGTACCAGTGGCTGTAAAATTATATTGAGATATTATACTGGTATTTTGAAAGTTTGCATTCAGTGACTATGAACAAAAATCATCCCAATAAAGCAACATCAATGAAATGAAATGGGGTTTAACGTCCTACTGTTCTGCTCCTACTGGGCTAACGAAGACGACCATACGCCATGCAGTGTGCTATGACAGAAATTTTTACAGACAGCGACGCTATGGCCTACTCTTATTGAAAATTCCATCGATATATGTCCTGCTTCCTGTGTAACAAGCACTCGGCCATCCTTGATAATTTCCAAAAACTGCAAACCACTTTAAAGACAAAATATACATACCATTGATAGGTGATGGTTGAACTTGATTTAACTGATGGAACATGTTAACTATTTTCTCTGGACTACCTTCCTGATTTCTGGGAGTGCTCTGAAAATACAAAGTTAAATCAACCTTAAACTCTTTGATCCACAAGACCTTGAGCCATGGTGACTCAATGAGTGGTTCTAAACATACAACATGCTTCTCACATGGGATGGTATTTCAAAATTTTTCTGGTTGGACATTTTACCAAAAAATAAGGAGGCGTAAATAGGTGAACCTCACTATTTTTTTTTTAATTCCTGTACAGTATTCAAATTTATTTCAGTAACATTCCTAAAAAATCAAGCATTTTCGTAATACATTGAATAAAAGCTTGCAGATCCTGCTTCCACATCAAATTCATAACCGTAATATACCCATTTTGCTATTTAAAACATACCTGTAAATTTTGTACACGTCTTCCCTGAATGGCGGAATGATACCATTCAGGACTGTGGTGAAGAGGCTGTAGGTAAGATGCTGGAACTAGTCCTACACGATTGTTGACTTCTGCTTCATAATATCCACTATGGCTTAACTGACCTTGAAAAGAAATGACAAATTTATTGATTTGAGTCATAGACGTGTTAAACCCCAAGACAAAAATAATTAATCATAAACAATGTCGTTTGGTATATGTTTTCAATATTAAAAAACTATCGCTCCAAAATTTAGAATTTTGATAGGAGATTGGGTGGCTGAAAGGTCTAAAGTGTGTGCTTTAGATCTTAATATCTGTCATTACGTCAAGGGCCACAATTTCAATCCTATACTTGAGAAAAAAAATATAAGGCATGGACACCAACAATGGAGTTAATCAAATTCAAAAACAAAAATATTGTAATTACCAATGACTTTGACTCGATCTCCCTCTTGTAGTGGAATCTCCAACCATGGTTTATCGCTACGAGAGAACAGTTGTGGATTATAATCAGCTAATGCCATGTACAGTTTCGGCTCATCAGGTGATGCATGTGTATTTCTGATTTCCTTATTTGGCGTAAGATAGTCTGTTTTTGAGGATAGATGACGCCTTGTATGGCGGTTTGGTCTGGAAGCATGTTCAGCAGATCTTGGTCTCTGTGGTAACCGATGTTCTGGAGCTGACATTAGTTCTGTATCACTGAGAAGGTCTCTGGCATCACTGATTGAAGAACTTGACGATGAGTAAGCAGGGCTTGTTCGACCTTGATTTCTATAAACTTGTGACCTTGGCGCCTAAAAACAAGACATTTTGATACAATAAAATGAAACAACATGTCCGTTAATATTATTCTATAAAATGGAGGCTATATTATATCAACCAATCACCTGCAGCAATCTATTGACTCTATTCACTTACCATGTGACTCATTGAAGCCAAAGAAGATGCAGTCATTGGTCCTTCAATGTCTGATTCATCTGTCATGGCGACCTCCAATCGTCTAAGTTCATCTAACAACACAGATTTCCCTCCCTTTGCTTGAAGTTCATCCACTAAACGTCGGATTAAAGAATTCTGTGGAAAAAATTCATATAACAAATCATTGATAATAGATTCATGTTTAGATGGAGATTGGATTCTTAGGAACATCTCCTTTCTGAACAAACATACAAAGCCCACAGTAATCAATTGGTCAGAGCATTGGACTCTACAAGAATGTCTTGGGATTGAATCTCTACGTGGGCTGAGAAAAATCTTTGTGAAGTTCCGTTCCCACTCATCAAGGCGTAGCTCCTGCATAAATGATTGAAAAATTGCTTAATTGGGAAGAGCAACCAGGGTCAGCCCATGTACACATTCTCAAAGTATCATGTTGACCCGGTAATAGACGGCCATGCAATTCCAAAGACCATAGAACAATACAAGACATTATAGTCATTTTAATTCCAAAGAAGTAGATTTCTTACCTTTTCTTGACAATTTTGTGAAAGTCTGGCAACCTTAGCTTTTAATGGAGCTACATCTGTCAAAGCTTTCTCTTTACTACTTTCAATTTCATCAAACTGAAATAAATAGATACAAGGGTAATACTAATGTAAATCAAAATTTTAAAATAACAAATCTTAAATTATTTCGAATTGATCAATGATATTTGGTCGATCAGCATAGGCGTAGGAGCCGGGGGGGCAGGAGGGGCATTTGCCCCCCAAAAAATTTATTTTCGGGCAATGAAAAATTTGACGACCTTTTTTTTCTATTAATGTTTAGAGAAAAAATATAACTAACTTATTTCTATGAGATCCAAACTGCCCGAAAAGTATTTTCTCGTCTTTTTCTTGTCCACTGCATGCCCGAAAATATGCCCGAAGCTCTCTTATGATAGGTATGCCCGAAAAAACGGTATTGCCCGAAAAACGGGCATCGGGCCGGAAAACGGCAGAGGAAACGAGCCAAATGGAAAACTTCTAGGAAACAGCCAGTTGCCAGGGTGATTCACCCGTTTTCGGACGTCATTTTTGCTGGACGTCATGGCCGTGCCTCTCACTTTTTCTAAAAAGACTATTGGACTACTTGAGAAACTGTACGAAATTATGAACATTCTGCCGTATGGACGTGCCTCTCATATTTCTAAAATGTTTTACTTTTGTTCCTGAGTCCTGATTTGTACGATCAATTTGGTGAGACGATGATCTCTGAATATCAAAATATTGTTTAATTTTTTAGAATTATATTGATTTATATTATATTATATTGATTATATATAATCAATATAATATACTATATATTGATCATATTGATTTCACTATATATACTATATTAATTATATTATATTGATTTCGGGATTTCGGGCAATTTTCTCTTATGCCCCCCTGAATTACTTTGAGCTCCTACGCCTATGTCGATCAGGGTATCTATTTGGATTGATTATTATATTGTAGGCCTATATGATTTTTACCTTAATTCTGAGATTATCATATTGTATATGATTTTTACACTAGCTCTAAATGAATCTTACTCTGGCTCTGAGATGATCATAATCTTTTTATAATTCTTAAACTAGCTGTGCGATGATCATATTCTTATCATGCTTACCCTAGCTCTGAGACTATCATATTCTTCTTTCACAGACTGGAATGATGCATTCTCATTTTCCAGACCTTTAACTCTATCGTTTAATCTTAAAGTCTCTTCTGTTAGTTCTTTTACCTTGTTCATCTAAAAATAGAAACAAAACCATCAAGAACGTTTTTTGGGGTTGACTCTAAATATATACATTTAATAGAATGCATATGGGTAAACATGATACCAATCCTGAAAATTATGTACAAATCTGAACTCAAGACTTTTTCTATGAATTAATCAGCAAACTTTGCTTCCAGGTTTAAGAATATTTTTTTTTTTAAAAATTACATCATTAAATGTGTGATATTTCAATTATTACTAAAAAGGTATACAACTTACAATTACCATACAAATAAATACATTATTGAACATTGCCAAAATAAATTATTGCTAATAAATTGCTGGTTTACCAATAAATTATTTCTAATACATTCTGGTCATTACCAATACATTATTGCTAATACATTACTCATAATCCATAATAAATTGCTAAATAACACACAACTGCTCATTACCAAATAGAAGAATACAACATCCATTTTCATACATTGCTCTGGTATTTATTTAAAACCACCATATTGAAGACAAGTGGGCCACATGTACATATATTTATTTTATAAAATTCAAGCTTATCTGTTCAATAATATATTGATTTATAAAGTATATATTGGTGTGTATATACATGTAGTAAGTAATGGAATGTACCTATAATAAGTTATATTCATAATCAATAATATCTTATAATCTTATATCCCACGTAAGGATAATATACCACTTGCACTATATCATGGATAAGATGAGGTTTAAAATATCCTCAACACAATACTGTGGATATTATGAGACCAAATTGATAACATTTGATTGTAACATGTGCAATGCAACAGGTGAATATTGCACAGAAAGCGGCATTTCCATGTCTACCTTGTCATCCCCAATTGGTCAACCCCTGACTACTGCAGCCCCAATGTTTGCTTAGTTACAAAGTGAAATTATATACAATGTTTTTAATGAACAAATGCTATATGTTTTGTATTCATTAAGAACACTTGAAAATTTCAATTTCAAAAAGCACTGAGGGAGACAAAAATTCAATATGACTGCAGCAGTGTGAAACATAGAAATAAAACACTAATCTAATATCAAAAAACAAAAGAAACAAATACAACTACAACAGAACATAATACCAATCCACCAACAACAAAAAATGTGATTTTGAGATATAATATAAATGGATCAACTGAAAAAAAGTGAACCCATCCAAAAAGATGTGCATTGAATCTGAAAAGATTTGGAAATCAGTAAAATTAATTTTACAATGAAGTAATACAAAAGTGCACCGATAAATTAAATTAAACATAAAGTGAAACTGTAGAATATTTAGTATACCCTATCACTTAAAAGTTTTGTGGCGCCTTCTAATTGTCCTCCCAAAGAGCTATTCTCCACTTCTATAAAACCCAATTCATGAAGACGACCTTTTAACCTTTCAACCTGTCCCTCAAGTTCATGATTCTCCTCTGAAACTATGTTGTAATCTTTACATTTCTCTCTGATGTCTGCTAGCTAAAAGGGAGGTAATGCACAATACAACAATAAAAATGAAGATGGTAAAATGATGACCATTAAAAAATTAATGTCTCTGCATCCATGGTTACATCTTTGATAATACCAAGGTATTAAGACATCAGACTTAAATTCATTTCAAATACACTTATTACAGTAAGTAGGGTTGGGGGAATAAACAGTTTTTTCTAAAAACGAAAAATCGCCTGATTATTTCTAATGGGGCTTGAACCGAGAAAAAGCAATTTGGACGAATTTTTTACCAAAAATGTATTTTTAGGTTGGTGCGGACCTTTTTTTCAAAATGGCGGCCAAAATGGTCGAAAAAAACACATTTTTCGTCAATTTGAGTCGAAAATCCATCCAATACCCTTTGTAATACGTTATTTATAAGGTTTTCGGGGTCGCGGATTCCATTTCTGACCTCGAAAATCAATTTCGATATTCCAAAATGGCGGAAATCCAAGATGGCGGCTAAAATTGTCTAAAAATAGAGTTTTTCCTCAAGATATCTTCGGGAAACATTTAAGGCACCTTGTATTGGCTTGTAATATGTCATTTCTATGGTTTTGGGGGTATCTGATTCCATTTCTGACCAGAAAAGTCAATTCCGAAATTCCAAGATGGCGGAAATCCAAGATGGCGATCAAGGGTCGCGGATTCCATTTCTGACCTCGAAAATCAATTTCGATATTCCAAAATGGCGGAAATCCAAGATGGCGGCTAAAATTATCTAAAAATCGAGTTTTTCCTCAAGATATCTTCGGGAAACATTTAAGGCACCTTGTATTGGCTTGTAATATGTCATTTCTATGGTTTTGGGGGTATCTGATTCCATTTCTGACCAGAAAAGTCAATTCCGAAATTCCAAGATGGCGGAAATCCAAGATGGCGATCAAAATTGTATTAAAATCAATTTCTTTTCTTTTATTTCCTCAGGAATACATTCTGTATCCCTCTCTAATTATCCACAAACTATATATCTCAAAAGTCTCTGTACTCTAGCCGCGTCATTGCTGCATAGCGTGTTATGACGTCATATTGCACCAATTAAACTGGGAGCTGATTGGTTGATTGTTTTGCGAAATGCGGAAAAATGGCGAGTTTCTGAATTATTTCTTTCGCATTTCGGATTGTGTTCATCAACTTCGTTGACTTAAGTTACTTCTGTTTCCCCACTATGGATCGCCGAAGTACAACCACGAAGACATTATTCGGTAAGCCATATTCCCAAGAGAGTTGTTTCGTTGCTAAATCAAAATTACACACTGGATCTTTCGCTATTGGCAGAATGTTAAATCTTTGCAGAAAAGAACTAGGGTACAATACGTTGAGCGAGCCAGTGAGGTTGTTGCAGTTTCTAGACAAATTTGCGCAGATTATGTAGCTTTCAAAGACACGAGGAAAGTGGAGAATCGCATTGATAGGCAAAAGCCGAAAAACTGGAACCAAACAGCAGAATCATTCCATGCGCGCATGACCACTACAGGTTATGACATCCGTACCAAAAAATAAAGACTACGAAGTACGAACGCGAACTTGAGATGACGACTACAAATTTTATCATGATAATTGCCACGGAGACTATATTGCTATTTGTACGAGAACTGTACCAAAGAAATGGCTCAACACGAGAAGTAGAATTCCTGGAGGAGAAAAAAAAATGAAAGACGGCTAGATGCAGAAAAAGAGATGTTTAAGCTGAATATCAAACTCACTATACGAAACGCAAACGATTCTTCAGATACAGACTACGCTTGCAGCCCACGAACACCTACAGTAAGTTCATCTCCAGCAGTTGTGACCAGATTGGACTGCTGTAAAAAGCACCACGGTCCGGTAACTGCCACAACGATTGAGATGTTAAATAATTTGACAGAAAAGCAACTCCTCAGCGAAATCGCATATATAAGAATAGCTGTGACTCCCGACATTCGTCAGAAAAGGAAAATAACTATGAACGGACAATCTCGCTTTCAACAGTTTTCAAAATCGGAACTAAAACAATCCATAAAATCTGTTTTGAAACCGGATGGTGAAGTGTCAAGTGATATAGATGAGTTATTGAAAAGAGCACTTGATGGTAAACTTTGAACCTATATTTCGCAAGTGGCACAAATATATAAACATACACTAATTGCAAAACGTTCATTAGTTCTGAATTAAATGTAGATGGATGAAAGTAACTAATATATGCTTTATGATAGTTTATTTTATATAGGACGTTAATTATTGTGTGTGTTTTGTGTTTTTGCTAATATATTCCGTCATCTTGTGTTTTTACTCTAATTTTGGGTAATTTTAGCCGCCATCTTGGATTTCTGCCATCTTGGAAAATCGAAATTGATTTTCAGGGTCAGAAATAGAATCAGCGACCCCCAAAACCATAGAAATGATATATTACCAAATGCCTTAAATGTATTCCTGAAGATATATTGAGAAAACTCGATCTTTGGGTAATTTAATACGCCATTTTGCATTTCCGCCATCTTGGAAAATCAAAATTGATTTTCAAGGTTAGAAATAGAATCGGCGACCCTGAAAACCATAGAAATGACATATTACAAAGGGTATTAGAAGCATTTATGACACATTTGACTAAAAAAAGCGATTTTCTGCCCATTTTGGCCGCCATTTTGAAAAAAAAAACGGCCCGCACCAACCTATAAATACATTTCGCAAGTGGCACAAATATATAAACATACACTAATTGCAAAACGTTCATTAGTCCTGAATTAAATGTAGATGGATGAAAGTAACTAATATATGCTTCATGATAGTTTATTTTATATAGGACGTTAATTATTGTGTGTGTTTTGTGTTTTTGCTAATATATTCCGTCATCTTGTGTTTTTACTTTAATTTTGGGTTATTTTAGCCGCCATCTTGGATTTCTGCCATCTTGGAAAATCGAAATGGATTTTCAGGGTCAGAAATAGAATCAGCGACCCCCAAAACCATAGAAATGATATATTACCAAATGCCTTAAATGTATTCCTGAAGATATATTGAGAAAACTCGATTTTTGGGTAATTTAATACGCCATTTTGGATTTCCGCCATCTTGGAAAATTAAAATTGATTTTCAAGGTCAGAAATAGAATCGGCGACCCTGAAAACCATAGAAATGACATATTACAAAGGGTATTAGAAGCATTTATGACACATTTGACTAAAAAAAAGCGATTTTCTGCCCATTTTGGCCGCCATTTTGAAAAAACGGCCCGCACCAACCTCAAAATACATTTTTGGTCAAAAATTCGTCCAAAATCATTTTTCTCGGACCAAGCCCCATTAGAAAATATTGGGCATTTAAAGTCGACCCGGATTCCCCCAACCCTACAGTAAGTCTATAGCACTTTGGAATACGAAATAAAATCTTAAAATAGTGCAATAACTATACATTATTGAAATATTCCTTTTAGATATTCACAAAGCACTAATTATCGAAATTTGTTCTTTGGTTAAATGAAAAAAAGGAACAATATGTGAGCAAAATGACCGATGAGTCTTAAGAATTTCTGTCAATCAACAAACAGTCCCAAATACAAAAGTTACTGCACAAACACATGTTTGGATTCCCTTTATCTCGATGCATATTTAATTTTTTCAAAAAAATTTTTATTCCTGTGCAGTGAGATTATGATGTCTTAATAACTTGACAATGGGAAGTTAATCTGGTTTATGAATGGATCAGCAATGGGAAGTTAATCTGGTTTATGAATGAATCAGAGATGGGAAGTTAATCTGGTTAATGAATGAATCTGCAATGGGAAGTTAATCTAGTTAATGAATGGATATTAGAGAGGCATGGATAATCAGCAATGACACTAAAGAAGAAGTTTCACCAACCTGTCCTCTAAGGGAATCATATTCATTCTTCATCTCAGTAAGATCATTATGGACATCTTGTAGTTCCAGAGCCTCTACTTCCAGAGCACGAAGTGAATCCAGAGCATTTGACCTCATATTTTCAATTGTACGACATTCCTCCTGCCAACTTCTGATTACTCTCAGCAATGTTTCTACCTCTTGTCTCTGAAAAAAATCACAAATTATGTTTAACATTCAGTCATTTTGAGACAAATATACCTTTTATTTTCAATGTTTATGTCGGCAGTCCTTGGGAGGAGCACATTTAATTCTGTCCTAGGAAATGATTTTTTCGTCATTGATAATCTGTCTAGTTTCTTACCATTGCCTTCATAATTTTAAAATGGAATGAAATGTATTTAATGACCTATTTTTCAGACATATGACATGCAAGGGGATCTTTATCTGGACAGCAGTGTTTCCACCTACTCTTCATTGAATTCCAACTGTAAAGTGTTTGTTTTATGTGCACGCCAATGTGCTGATAGGACCTTGGTTTTTTGTCCCTTTCAAACAACTAGACAGTCATTTTTTCAACTAACTGTAATCATAGCCCTGAGACATGTCTAAAGTATTACTCAAAACAAAACATAAAACCTACCTTAGCTAAAAGTTCTCTGTTTTTACAGGTTAATTGTGTCTGTAAGGCAGCCGGATCTTTAGATATGTCCTCCTTACGTTGACCTGAGTTAGTTAGTTCACCTTTGACCTTTACAAGGTCGGCTTGTAGTTGCTGAATGATATCACGATCACTTTTGATATCCTGTGAAAAAATATAACATCATAAACATTATAATAAATGGACAGTATTCTTTTTTTTCCATAAATTACAACATTTTTTGGTCTTCCTAGCACTGACATAAACAAAACAATTACCGAAAAAGTAATAATTACACAAACAAATCATAATTGCCTCAACTGTTCAATTAATCAAAAACTGTTAAACTTTAATTGGCTCTTTCATAAACAGGAATGCTTTGTATACATTTGAAGTCAACCAACTGAACACTTTAGCCTTTTGAGTGTTCATAAGAGCAACAACTCTAACAGTAATTATCGAAAATCGTTGAAAATCAATAGGCTTCTCTGCCTGATGAACAATGTACATAATCTAAGGACACCTGTGACAACAATAGGCCAATACTACCACATTTTAAATCTGTTTTCGTATGGTGATTGAATTTTCATGCAAGTATAACACCCACCTTATTTTTGAATATTTCTTCAAATGAATGTAACCATTGATCCAGGGTTGATATATATCTGTTCTTCTCTTCTACTTCTTTCTCTAACTGATTTATCTGAAAAATATACCATCTTTTATATTCTATAAGTATAAATAAACACAATATCTTCCAACAATATTAAACGTGAAATAATTAAAATTTTACCGATATTCTTACAAATTTACTAAAGTAGTTAGAAATCTATACCCTAAACGCACCAAACAACACTATTACTACTTCTCAATGATAATCACCAGTGATATTAACAGTGAAGCACGCACAACAAGGGCTCTTGTTTATGTCATATTTGGCAGTTTTGATTGTTTGAAACACAATAAATACTGTAAAATGTATTAGTTCCTATATGTAAAGACACTTAAAAATGTATTGTAACACTTTAGATAATGCTAAACTTTCTCATAATCTTTGATAGAAATATCTTGCTAATCTGAGGTGAAAAATGACTGACTGGCTGAATTCTGGAGTGAAAGCCCTGTATGGAATACATATTGCGCTATATTTAGATGTATGATAAATTATCAAATCAATTCAACGAAGAGTCTTTTGACATTTAACCAATTTTTTAAGACAAACTCAGGGCTTTTTCACAATACTATTTTATGACATCTGTCTTTTCATTGGTAAATAGCTGAAATTTGTACCAGGATTTTAACTCTCGGCCAATAAAGAAGCTTAATTCTTAAACTATTATTTTATGAATTCTGTTTTTCCATTGGCAAATAGCTAAAAGGTTTGTACTAGGATTTTAACTCTCAGCCAATAAAGAAGCTTAATTCCTAAAATATTTTTGTTAAGTTTTGGTGAATAAAGCCTCTTTATATTTCATGTAAAATAAATCATGCATTTAAGTGACGACATACGATCAGAACCTGTGATTGATATAGTTTAACATATATCGTGACACTGTGAAAATTAACATAGATCTGAAATTTAAAATCCAAGGAGGTGGGTGAAATAAAAATATTCAGGAGTTTCAGTTTATAAACTATAAAAGAATACAAGACTAAGAACCATTTCTAATGAAGACAACCTATTGATTTATACCAGGATCATTTATAGGGATGAAAACCCAATTTTGGTAACCCACTGAACTATGCAACCATTTTTGTAAGAAGGTAAAACCAGTTGGTAACCGAATAATTTCTAAAAGGAAGAAAACACAGTTTTGGTCTTATACTAGGATTATTGACAAGGAAGACAACCCACTTATTATTTGGAACCCAGTGAATTAAACTAATATATTGTATATAGAGTGAGATATATCGATGGTGATTTAACTTTAAAATTAGTGACCGTGACATTTAAATCCATTACCAACAAAACAATATAATATTGACATATATAAAAAGGTTTCTACTTTTCTAAAATTGCATGATTTTATGATATCTAAGAGTATGGAAGAGTTCAATGTCTGATCGACTTTACATTGTCCCTAGCCAGGCCCTCCATCCTACACCACTGACAAGGGGGAACCAAGTCGAACACGGCTATACCACTGACAAGGGGGAACCATGTTGAACACGGCTACACCACTGACAAGAGGGAACCACATTGAACACGGCTACACCACTGACAAGAGGGAACCGCATTGAACACGGCTACACCACTGACAAGGGCGAACCATGTCAATCACTGGACCTCACGGTTAGTGAGCCAAAGTCTTTCTCACCATGCCACAGTGGCTCCCTGCTCACGCAGTGAATTAGAATTGTATACACATAATGGAACCTTTTTATATATATATGATCAAACAGGACGTCTTCAACAAAACAGTGAAATAATTCTGAGAATACCAACAGAAGGTGAACTAAAACCAAATACATCGACAAACAATATACTCTACCTTTTTCTTACGACGAACTGCTGGTGGATGCTGGGATTGAATTAACGATAAATGAATGATACATGTTGATAAACTTAAAGCTAAATATATAGTGACTAATATAAACATCATGAACAATAAGCTATGTCAATATTAGCGCAATTAAGACATGTAGCATTACATTAAATTTTCTGCAAACCCTAAAATTTGAACCTGAAAATCAAGCTAATGATAGGTTTACTACTATGATGAAATACTTAAAACTGAATTATCATCATAAACAATAAGCTACATCAAAATAAGCACAATTAAAATATATAGCATAAAGTTTAATTTTCCTGCAAACCCCAAATCCTAGCCTGAACATCAAGCACACGAGAGGTTTACTACAATGGTATACTCAAAACTGAAAGTGTCTTAGTTGCTCTAAATGATGTGAAATACATAAATAATAAAGATGGTGAAGATGATGGAAATGATGATGATGCTGATGATGGCAGCTGACTGCAAAACTTGTAGTCATACTTATTAGATATAAGTTGTTTCTTCCGAGTTTGATGAAATGAGCACATTTCGCTGAAGAAAAATAACGAAATGCCTCATATTATATCAGTATAATGAAAAACGATCTGCTATGATTCAACTGGTTTGAGAAAATATACAGCAATTTTGATTTCTTTGGTAACATGTGCAATCCAAGACAAGATCGATTCAGATGATAGGTCATGCAAAAATCAATGATCCTTGATGTCTGCTGACTTTAAAACATGTATTTTTAATAGAAAGATGCTGATGATGTTAACCTACCTCATTTTTTATCTGCCTATTTTCGGAAGAAGCTACTTCAAGTTGTTGTCCTCGTTCACTTGCTTTTGATTTCCACGAGAACAAACTTTCTTCTTCAGTCTCTGTTTCTTCATTTGTTACCTACACATAGAAAACGAAATGGGGTTTAGCATCCTACAACAACCTTGATTTGCAATGGATTTAATTTTAATCAGCTCTAGCATTAATATAATCAAAATAACCACAAATCATCACGAATCTGCATCAGGGATCTGCCCTAAAGCAACTGGAAGTGCTGTAGCTCCCTTACAGTCGATCGCACAACTTATGGTTTGCATCTACATGGGTAATATCCCATTTAAAAATCTTTGCGGACAAAACTGTCAACGATTCTACGATCAGAAATGAAATGAAATGGAGTTTAACATCCTACTCTTCTGCACCTACCATTCTACGATCAGTGTTGCAGGCCAAAGTGACATGTTTGTAAAATAATATAAAATAAATTGTGTTTTCAACAAAAGCTCACCTGAAGCTGCTTTTCAATAAATCCTATTTTATCCACCAGATTATGTAGCTGACCCACATTTGAAGCTACTGTTCCTCGCCCACTATCTGCTACACTATCTAACGAAGGAAAATTTCGAATAGGTGCTTGTCCCTCCGTTAAATATTCCAAACCTAGCGTTGACACATACACATTGTCACTAGGGTGCACTGCAGCTGTTCCTGGGGATGGCGTAATACTGTCCTTACCCCTAGGGGGCGACACTAAGCTATTATTGTCCAATTCCCCATCAGTACTGTCCACAGCACCCTTATCAAAACTGGGCAAATAATACGAATCTTGAGCGAAAACAGTTTTTCCCGACAAGGTTGGTGGTAAACTCTTTGGTAAAGGTGGTGCTAATTCTTTGCTTCTTCTTTTGGAAGAGCTTTTTTGTGCTTGTGGCACATCAGGGCTTGACATCGCGGAATCAGTGTCATTCGCAGATTGACCTTCACTTTCTGAAGGAAGCGTCAATCCAATCACTAACTCTTCATAGCCTTTTCCTTGATGCGGCTGAGACAGTGATGTTGCCTTGGCAACACTAGTCCAGCCATTCGAAACATCAAACACGTCGTACGACGCAGGCTTTGCCGATTTTGAATTATTCCAACGTCCTTCATCTTTTGAAGATTCCATGTTGTTGGATTCAAAATGATTCAGCCTCTTTTTAACCTCCTTAGAAGCTGATTGATTTGGTGGAGATGAATGTACTCCACTTGTATCCTGAAAAAAAAAATTGATGAAAAATGCTTGAAATAGATTATCACTTAACATTTTCAAAATCTATGTATTCAATCATTAAGGAAATGAAATGGGGTTTAACATCCATCTTTTCTGCATCTGCGATGAAGACGGATATACTCCATGCAGTGTGCTATGAGAGAAATGTTGCCCTGAAAGTGGCGTTTTTGTCTATTCTTGTTTATGCTCTCATCATCATTACCCTTGACCTTAAAGAATTCTCAATCCCTTAGCTGTTTTAAGAAGCAATTAAAGACTCATCTTTTTTCGACTGCTTATTAGTTATTAACATCTTGTGATAAGTGGAGAGATAAATGCGCCTTGAGCATTAACTTTAATGGATCTGTGCGCTATATAAGAACTCACTATTATTATTATTATTATTATCAAGAGACATAATGTGTATTTTCTATGGTGAGATGTGCAATTCTACGCAGGAGAATTTGGTCTGGACAGCAGCATGTATGCCTACTCTTCATCAAACTCCAAGATGACATGATCGAACCTGATTTTTCTTCCAATCAGAAATAACCAGACAACACATTTTTCTTGTCAGATAATTCAACCCTATCAAATTTATCTAAGTTACCTACCCTCTTTATTTGCTCTTCATGAGCTATGACATCAGATCGACTCAAATACTTATCGTCTGACTGCCTTTCAAAATTACGACTTGTTTTTAGCAACCCTTGTTGGCTGCCCTTAACAGTCGTTTCCTCTGTTTGCGTTGTCAAGCCACGGACTGATTGCATAACCCTCTTATTCTCCAGAGACTGAAGATCTCCACGTTGTATCTGATTAGAACCCTGACATACACCTGAAACATTCAAAACATTCAAATTTCAAAAAGTTTTGTTTATATCATTAACAATGAATGTTAATATTGCTTTCGATAGTGTTAGAGTCTATATTCCACACCACGATAAAATAAGATTTCTCTGTGTCTAGTTGTAGTGACCTAAGTTTTATAGTTCCATCCACAGATTTTATCCGTTGAATATCAAAGACTTCAACTCAAATCACTATAAATTAATCTCACTCTGTATCTACATATAATAATGACCTAAGTTTTACATTCTCCTCCACAGAATGTATCAAATGAATCTAACCACACATCACTTAGAGATATGACTAATACATTAAATCTAGAGTCAACTGTAGGCCTACAAAATATTAAATCTTGAATCGACTCTTTAACTGTCCACAATTAACATACAAAAATACCGAACAATATATTAAATCCAGAATCACCTCTCTAACTGTCCAGAACTAACAAATACATGTATGGTGACAAATATTGTGCTAAACTGATACAGAAAACAGAATTTCAGTAGAAATTCACACAGGTTTGTTATTTACCTGTATTTTATATATGACTATATACCTATACAAGCAGCTGTTACCTATAATTACTGTAAACCATCTCATACTATAATCAATAATATTAATAATATCACTTTGTGTTCTATAATATCAGCTATACCTAAAGGCTCAAATTAACTCGTATTTACTGCACAGATAATTCAATTACACGAGAGCGCTGTGACTTTATACCAAGGTTTTCCATTCAAAAGTTTGCCAGACGGTCAATTTTTGACATTTTTTTTACCTGAGAAGAGCAAGATATTTTTTCCAAAGAATATAACAATTTTTAGCATTATCCCAATTTATATATTTTTGAGTGTTTTTACACATAAAAACTATAAATCTAAACCTATTTATTGTTTTTTAAGGTTATATTTGAGATGATAGCCTGTATCAAAGGAAATTAATCTATGGCACAATCAATGCACTTCAAAAATGATCAGCACAATGGACCAATCAATGCACTTCATGATAAAAATGATCAAACATAAAAAATAGACCAATTTGAGTCCAAATATCAGTTTGGAGAAATCATAATAGAATAAAGTCTCATTATGTTAATAAACATTTATCGGTTAATATTTATTCTTAATTAACATGGTTCATCAGAAGTTCTACGGAAAATATTTGGCAAATGTAACATAAAAGTTTTCCAATTTTGTTCAAAATGATCAACAACGTACCTGATTCAGGATGTTCTAAAGAGGATCCCCGCCTTATTAGCAAGTTCTGCTTCAGTCTTAGTAGGAAATCTTGATATGATTCAAGTCTCCTGTTTAATTTAGCAATATCCACCTCTCGACCACTGATTTCCTGGAAAAAAGTACAATTTAATTTATTACAGAGAAAAAAGGGGTTGAAAGTTGAAAATACACAAACTAGATCATGTTGGTGCAATTATATTTCAATACTTTACTTGCGTGTAGGGATCTTTGGCAATGGGAGGAAACCCACAAGGTTCTGTAGGCAACCCTTGTCACATGCATGCTTGACTGAATGACAGGGGCTCTGATTTAAAGAGATATGTTACACCATTCGACCACTCAATCAATTCATTGGTAAAAGAAATTACAGCAGAATATCCAATTTATGATTTAGTATATGTTTAGTATCAGTGCTATATTTGATCCACTTGAGCTGATAGCCATTTTCATTTTTAGAATAATATCTAAATTTTACTATCGATTATTTAACATAATATTAAATTGATTATATAACATAACATTAAATTGATCATTTAATATAACATTAAATTGACCATTTAACATAACATTAAATTGATCATTTAACATAACATTAAATTGATCATTTAACATAACATTAAGTTGATTATTTAACATAACATTAAATTGATTATTTAATATTTAATTACGAAAACAAAATCAAAATATCAATGGCGGATTATCTCCTGGATTTGGTCAGTAGGATAAAAAAACCAGACTGACATAGAGAAGGACATCGAAACCCATTTTAATAATCAACAGCGGTCAAACAAATTTCAATTCATGTACCTTGCCATTTTTCTCCTCTTGTACTAAACTGTTCAGATGGTGGTTTAATCTTTCTAATTCTTCCATTTGTATTTCTGTTTCTTCCCATAATTCTCTTTCCTGGATCTCTTTGTTGTCATGGTTATCATTTACATCCACGGATCTTTGTAACTTAGCAACTACATCTTGCAATTCTGCTATTCGTTGATGACAATCTTCAATATTTTCCGGAAGTTTCTTGTTTTCTGAATGTGTTGAACTCTGTAAAATAATGGGAAAATCATATTCATAGCACCACAATTATGCTTTAAACAGCAGAATACTCAGTGGGTTATTTACCCATTAAAGAACAGGGTTTTATGAAATAACTGGAATCTAAATTGAGCAAAATACAAAACAAATTAAATATTTTCATTGGAAATCACAATTTTTTGTTTCTAAACAAATTCAAAAAGAAGAGGGCTTTAAAAAGAAATAACAAAGCAGATCAATAGAGGCAAAATACAAATAAAATGAAATATTTTGACAAAATAAGATTACATTTTTTAAAATATGAGTTGAGTAGAGAAATACAGTGAAGAAGTAGTTTTTTTGTCTTGTTTCATCTTCTAATTGCAAGAGGGAAATTTTCAGAATATTCCTGTTGGTTTGCAGAAAAAGAGTATTGGTGTTTAACATCCACTCAGGACTAACATATGGTTCAGTTTTACTTCAATAATTTGCCTGTGTGTTGGGATTTTTAAATATGGCAGAAAACTGGAGGTCCTGGAGAAAATGTACGAGGTTATTCAGGCAACCCTGTTCCTTGTCACATACATGCGATCACACACCACGTTACTTGACTCAATGACAGACCTTATAATCTAAAAAACCTACAATAGATGATTCGGCCACCAAATCGTCTAATCACCCTGCTGGTTAAAATCTAGCATATCTTACCTGAACATCCCCTGATTCTAATTCCTGAATCTTAAACTTCAGACGATTTTCACTTCTTTGTAAAGCACTTATACGATCTTTCAAAATGGCCACAGTTTGCTGAATTTCACGATTTTCAGCTCGGTTGTCAATTTCTCGTAATTCGAACTCTTTAATACGTTTTTGTAGCACTGTTTCACTTTTTTCTAAACTAGCGACATGCTGTTTTAATCCTACTTCATTATCTTTTGTGTTTAATAACTGACGATCGATATCCTGAGTTTGTGCGCGTAGTTCAGTCACATGGCGCGACAAGATGTTATTTTCTTCTAGAGCATGTTCTAATCTACTTTCGAGATCTGTGCTCATAATATCAAGCTCCGACGCCTGACTATTCGCAGCAGTTCGACAATTTTCTAAATCTTTAAATTTGGCTTGTAATCTAGATTCCATGTTTTCGTAGTGTTTCACTTTCTGAATTAATGTCATTTCTGAACTCTCTAATTCTTTTAAACGGAGTTCGTAATATTCTAATTTATCCGCCATTTTTGAATTGTCTTTTTCTAGATCACTTATTTTAGTTTTTAACACGGTTTCTGAATGGCTTAAATCTTCCATGTTAGCAACCATGTTTTCACTTTTGGCCATCCATTGTTCTTCATCAAGTTTCAACTTGCGGACCAACTCTCTTAAACGCCTTTCAAGAATCTGTAACTCATGAATTTGATCTTCTTGTTTAGCGATCTGATCTTCAAGGGCAGATCCTTTTTCATAAAGTTCTCTTTCCGAACGTGTTAAAGCATTGACTTGTTCTTTGAACATTTTTTCGGATAGTTGCAATTCGCTGATTTCGATGTGTTGATTATGGATGATTTGTTTATCACGTCTGGCGTTGTCATGGAGTTTATCCCGATCATGTTCCAGGTCTACAACCTGAAATTCAAGAATAATAAAATCTAACTTCGGTAAACCAACAGACAATTAGATCACACACAGACATTGTAAGTAATAAATAATAAGTATCAAAAGTACTTTCAAATCAAGTGAATGGATTTTGGGAGTCAGCCATAATCCAGTTTTTATAATCAATTCATAACATTTTCTTTTGTATTTTAGGCGCCATGAAGGCTCAATGAATATGGTGCTGGTTCACTATTGTCAGTGGTCAAGGAAATGTACCTAAATGTTTGAATGAGACCAAAAACCAAGGTCTGGCTGCATGTTAAAGATCCGCTGTCAGGCCAAAATTTCCCTCACAGTCCACTTCATGGAATATGTCGGCTTGAGCTGCGTTGGTGCAGTAAAGCATGATATTAAACACCATTTTGTTCCTTTTCTTGTTAAAATGTTTAAGTAACAAATTTTACCTGTTGTCGGAGAACCTCCATGTCTGCAATCTGCTGACGTAAAACATCTTCTGGTTTATCTAACATGTCGTCTGCTTCTTCTTTCTGACCAGATTCAAAAAATTTGATTTTATCTTTTAAATATGACGACTTTTTTCGATCTCCATCGGGACTCATTGAGCTACGATTGGCTGAGGTAGGTAGTTTCTTTAAACGATCGTTCAGTTCTTTATTACCATTTTCTAATTTAGATATTTTTTCATGCAGCAAATTCTCTTCTCTCTGAAGCTGAGCGATTTTGGTGTTGAAATCATGATGATCTCCATTGCATATTCGACTTCTGGAACAAAAAAGATGAAGAATACTTTGATAAATAACAAAATTAACATGAGGTAAATAGAATGGGGTATCAGGAATAACAAAGAACATCGACAACTGTGTAATCTAAAAGAAAAGTAACAACTACACTGTGGCAGGGGTAGACAATCCTTGGCACACTAATGACTTCTTTCCAGCATGCTAATCCCCTGGCCAACCAGAAACTTGGGTCCAGACAATCAAATAGTTCCTTAAATAGATAAACTTACACACTGAATTTTTGAAAAATATTATCAGAATCTTATTCTGAATACACAAACTATTTCCCAAATGTTTTTCGGAATTTAGAAAAAATACTTTCATAATCTTACAATGAATACTGAGATATGGCAGGCCTACCACAGTCAAAATACTTCAAATATTCATTCACATCAAAAACACACAAATTGCCTACAATATATTCAAAATATGGTCTTGTGGTGTAAAGGCTTCTAAAATATATCCTCTAACTAAAGTCTAACAACAGATCTTCAACTGGCTATACTGTGAAATATTTCAATTATTCCTGTATACAAAAATACTCAAATTGACTATATATCTCAAAAATACTTCTGAATTCACAAAAATAATAATTATCATAATCTATTCCTGAATACCTGAATCAAAATACTTCACAACAATACCTCTAATTAAAGTTTAATAAAAGATCTTCAACTGACTATAGCTTGTACTTGAAATTAATACTAAAAAATATGAAATATATCAAAGCCATGATAATCCCTGTATTCACTTGGATCCTAATTGTAGTTCTAGTGATATCTTTACTCTGTGTTCAGCTATCATATAGCCGATAGGTTTGACTGTGTTTATATTGGACATAGACTAAGTAAATAAAGGAATATGTTATATATCTTTCATGTCAAGGGTTGGTTCAATATTTCTGTCAAGAGGCTATTTTATAACATAATAATAAAATGTTGACTTAAGATAAAAAATTCAATCAACTCTGTGCAATAATCTTGAACTATATTGGAATTTTATCTACTTAGGACAAGATCTGTGTACAAATATATGTAGCTACACCTAGATCGTACAGACTTATAATTATTTAATCTAAAGTCACTGACTGTCATTTGGGGGATTCTCTAGCATGCTGCCAATGATATACTTTTGTCCTATCCAAACAACTAGACATTCTTCCTAACTGGTTCCTCCATAGTAAAAAAAGATACACAATGTCATAAATTGTATGATTTACTAAGGAACTTCTCATTATTGTTTGCTATACATTTCGAGCAAGTGCCCACCTTTTCCAACCCATTGTCACCTTAAACACTGGAGTTTTTGGCCAATATTTAATAGAAATCTTATACCATTAAAACTTTAAATGCCGATTGTTCATAAATATTCATATCATAATTTCAAATGGTGATTTTTTTTTTTAATTAAATTTCTATTCCCTTAGAACAAGTCTCCAGCTAATACTTACAAAAATAAACAAACAAGAAAACTACAGTTCATGTGGATTAGGAAAAGGTTAATAAACTTGGATTAACAATACAAGCCCACCTGTAATCCTTATAAGAATGTTAAGATTGTAACTCATTGGACACAGAATGAGATCTTTATTAGAAATGGAGTTTAACATCATACTTTTCTGAAGCTACTGGTCTTCATTTCTAGAACAACTCTTCACTGTAGAATTTTGTCTTTTGAAATTTTGTAAAATTTTTAATTAATTTCGATTATCATTACTTCAATTAGCAAATTCAATGAAAAAAACTATAATTAACAGCAAAACAAATTATTTTTTAGTTATTTGGGATCTTCTTGATCAATAAATAAATATGCACTTTCATTTTGTGAAACAAAATTTTGTTGTAAATATCAATCTTAAAAATCTGAAAAGAAAAGTCCTTCATAAGATTAAAGAGCGTTATTGTAGGGTTTTTAATTATGTTTTCGACAAGGATAAAGAAAAGGAGAGATATGGGGTTTAACATCCAATCAACGCCAATGAGGTCATTTCGGAACAAACATATGGTTCAATTTATTTTGATAATTTGCTTGCACGTATGAGTCTTTAGCAGTGGGAGGAAACCAGAAGACCCAGAGAAAACCTACAAGGTTCGACAGGCGACCCTACTCTTTGTCACATACAAGATGGGCATCAAAACAATGCAAACATAACTTATGACAGACCTTTGCCCAAAGGAAAAAGAAGCACTCTTAATAAATATTTCCAAAGATTAAAGTTCTTGACCCCTTCATCTGTTTCACATCCATTATAAACTGAAGTTCTTGACCCCTTTAACTGTTTCAAATCCATTATAAACTGAAGAATTGCCTTATATAAATTAGTCAGAAAATATATAGAAGCACTCGAAGACTTTTACTTCAAGACAACAGATGTTTTAATTAGAAGCTTGACATTTTTTCTCATAGTTTACTGATAAGTAAAGGTAATTAAAAACTAATCTGTATGTATAATCAATAATAGATAGGTATATCAATGAGATGATTTTCAAATATTGCCAGCTGGACATGTGTCATAGTGTAATTTAGTTTAAATTTTCCAGTTTTCAAATTGAGTACTAATTGGTTAATTAGTGCCAAAAACAGTCCAAAAGGGAATCCTGAAATGAAATAGGATTTTATGTCCTTTTTTGGGGAGCATCAACTGATCTGAGCTAATGAAGATGGGCATAAGCCAAGCAGAAATTTCAGCCTACTATTCAAATTTAAACTGCCAAGGATTCTTTTTGTACACCGTAACTCAATACATGTATTTCATCCCATTGGAATAACAGTCTGTCCTGGACCTTTTAATTGATAAGGAGAAACTAGGCTGCAAAAAACTCATGAAATACTCATCCACACGTATAGAACAAATCGCATACACATGAAAATAAGAATGCCTTTATGATTCAAATCCAGCTAGATCTATTGCATTGTGGAGCACAAGTCTATCAGTTGGAATCTTCAGTTAAAAACATGTCTGATCCTGTATGTGTACTTGTACTTTCAGGGAATACAGGAAGACTGAGCTGTAATAATTACTTTAAAACTGGGTGTGATCTTCATAAATACCTGACTAACATTTATATCATGCTTTATCAACCTTAGTATATTTTTATATACTAGTAGAGAGGGAGCGAGAAATGGGTATTAACACCCACTCATTTAGGTCATTTTGGGACTAGATGGTTTAATTTAATTTCAATAATTCGCTTGCGCGTAGGGGCTTTTTGCAGTGGGAGGAAACCTGAGGACGCAGAGTAAACCCATGAGGTTGAACTGGCGACGCTACAACTGGGGAATTAAAACCACGGCAGTTGAATCAATGACAGACTTTATGATACAGCGTGCACATGCTAACGATAGGCCATCCTACCCCCCTATATACCAGTACCTTTTGGGTCGAAAAGAATGAAATCGGGTTTAACATCCTACTTTTCTGTAGTAAATTTTACCAGCACAGCAGTAGTGCTTTCTACCTACTCTTAGCTGAATTCCAACTGCCCAGGATTTTTTTTTTTCTGTGCAGGACATACTCAACTTTGTATTGCCTGTCACATCAAATAATATTGGATGATGTTTATTCTCCGCTTCAGTAACTACAACATACATGTATTCTTTGGTCAAATCAATAAATGTGTACAATTATAGTCAACTTTCAGCCATCATATCAAGTTATAAATGGTAAGAAGACATACTGACAAGGAAAATGTTGCAAGTAAAAGAATCCTCCATAGTTAGAATTTAAGAGAAGTAGTGGAAACATGATGATTTCTTCCCTAGCATTACCCTTAATTACCCTTAATTGTGATCCTAGCAAAAAATAACTATATGTTAGTCTCAAAATGACCCAAATTATCATGTTGACACCACCACGTTTAACTTCATTCCTGTCCTATTCTGTGTTACATACAGGTCACAATTCTATGGTACACAATTACTGCTTATTACTCAGTTTCCACGAAGCTTCTCTAGACTTTATCAAGCATGTATATTCCAGTTCAGTTACTAAATTACATTGAAACAGTCTATCCCATGTTATCATCTGCTTTACATATACAACTACATGTGTATAAATTGGACAACAGAATAGTAAATCTCAAGTTTTCCACATCTAGTAAAGGGGAAAAAACAGAAAACCCAGGGATAACCCCGGGAAATTGTGTAATTCTACACTAGTGCCATTTTAAGATCTAAGTCATACACAATTGTTTTGATCATTGTCTCCACCATCTTAATTTAAAGCTGCTGATTATCGTTTTCAGATATTTTTTTAAGTTTAATCCATGCTACAGTGTACACAACTTGATTATCTAATATTCAAAACAAAGTTAACGGATTCAAAAGTCTTTAAAAAAAAATGCAAAGTGGAATCAAATGAAATCCATCAAACTTTCATGATAGTAAAATAATGATTCACCTTTCTGCTTTCTTACAAATAATCTGTCAATTCTTGCCCATAAATATCCCAAGATCCATGTGATTTTAAACAGTCACGACACTTGTAAGACACTTCACTCAATAAAATAATCATTCACAATTTCTTCAAAAATATAATGACTCTTATCAAAAAGTTTAACTGTCATGTCTATTACAACAGGGGTCAGACGAATATCAATAAACTAATCAAGATACAGGTATATTGATTGAAAGATAAGTCTTGACAATAACATAATCACCCCCACAATATAAATAAACAAACCCTGACCCACATGTGTTATAATACAAAAACACTAAGACACCTGAGTATTAGCCCAGTTCACTGTGGAATTTAGGGATGTCAGGTAATGAAAGTGATTAATGGATAAATCAATGGTTAATACGATTACATGGAGTTTTTATGTGGCAACATTGATATATGATAATTGAATATTACTGGGTCAATATTTCTAGAGCAGAAACGGAAATTGGTTTCTTTATGCCTTAATAAAAAGATACATTTTTAACTGATTATAAAAAGGCCACACCAATTAGAATTTTCCTTCTTCAGGATCACCTTTTAAAATTTTGCTTTTTATTTCTTGAGATAAAAAGAACAATTTTAGAACAAAAAATACATGTTCGAATCTTCTCAAAAGGTCCAAATTTAGAGCCCTGGTTTCACTTTAAGTCATATTTTCCAGTCTGGACATTTAATATTCATGTGGGGTGGCATAGTGTTGTGAAGTTACCATAAAAGATGGTCTGCGCTACAGAAAACATGATTTTGCCCCACTGTCCCACTGGAATTCCCTTAATTTAATCTGTACTTTCTTAAGTCATAATTAAAAAATGTTTTTCACGACCTATTCAACCCCCATGCATTTTCGATAAGATATCTGTCCTTTTTCCTGAAAACTATTTTAAGAATTCTTATGATTCATTGGCTAAGCATTAAATTCATAGCACTAATTTTAACTCTAAACCCAAAAAAATAATGACCACTTAAAAATATAATATAAATGAACTGTTCTTGAATATGCCATTCTGGATCAAAGAATAAATGTATTAAAACACCAACCTAATATTTGTTTCTTGTGCTCTGGCTGCTGTTACTAAATGTCTCAGATTTTCTATCTTTTCACTTAATACTGGTATCTCATGATTAATACACTGAAATATTAAATAAACAACACTAATATTGGTATCTCATAATTAACACACTGAAATATGAAATAAACAACATTAATACTGGTATCTAATGATTAAAACACTACAATATTAAATAAACAACATTAATACTGGTATCTTATACCCCATTCAGACGCTTATTTTGAACTGGTTTAAATACCCCGGGGATCGTTAAACCAGTTTAACTTAAGCGTCTGAACGCACAGATGGGGCAAATAAACCAGTTTAAAAACCCCAGCTCGCGACCTGTCTTCGAGAAGGCTTTTTATTTTAAACTGGTTCATCTTAGCTGTCTGAACGGGTTGGCTTAAGAACCCCAGCTCCAGCTTGCTTTGAGCATGCGCAGTACGCAGTACGCTACATTCCTGTGAAAATATCGGGGTCAGACAGTGCCAATGTTATCGAAAGCGTGCGAGAACCGAATAAAGATGATGAAGCTGCCCATGCGTAGTTAACTCTAACCTCCAACCGAAGAGGTCAGAATAGTTAAACTGGTTTGGCTTACAGTACGTGTGAACGCAACACGATGCTGTCTTAAAAACCCCAGCGATTATAAACTGGTTTAAAAATAAGCGTCTGAACGGACTATAATGATTAACACAAATTATTTTTGGCTTTTATATTATCATTTTTTAAAGAAATAGGCAACACAATTTTGACTGGTATTATCATATAACTAAAATTTAAAGTTAGCAGGTTTTTTTCATATTCCATTTAAAGATAATGCTGGCCTATTTTTTGTAAAAATAATTTTTTTGTCTCTAGTTGCACAGCATCAATTACTGATAACGATAATTATATCTAACTATGAATAATTAATGCAGATAATTCAGACTGCTAACCATTAAATATTCATACAGTGGAACAAGATGTTATTGTTATTAATGTACAGTTATTTTATGGTTTATGGTCTAACAAATTAACCTATCCTATAGTTAGTTATTGCATCCTATATTATTGCATGGTTCATGGTGTAATGAATTAATCCACATGTTATTTTCATTATTATTGAGTTATTGCAAGGTTCATTGTCAATTTAATCTACATCTTATTCTTTTCATTGAACAGTTATTTTATGGTTCATCCTGTTACAAATTAATATAGGCCTACATGTTTACAATAGAAGAAAGTTATTAATAAGGTATATCAACTTTCTGTTAGGAAATGGAAAAACAAATAAACGATTTTTATTCTTGCTTTTTTGGGGTGGATATAACATATAGAGAGACAGGGTTTAACCTGCTAGCTCACGATTAACTGAGATGAGCACAAGTGTCTTTAGAAGTAAATGGAAGTTAAGTACCTTCTCATAGCTAGTTGACTGTTCACCAGAAATTTCATTCAAAACTTTTGTTGCATGTTCCATTTCATTCTGGAATGTCTGGATGACTTCTATCTTCTGCTCCATTTCTTCTTTCAGTCTGGAGTTCTCTCCCTCTAACTGTCTAATTTGATTTTCCAGCTCTCTATTTGAATTCGAGGTATCTAAGGAACCAATGCTGTATTTCTTAACAGGCAAACCAATAGTCTTGGGTTTGGATAAGACAAAAGATTTTTTCATGGGATTGGCAGAAGTTAATGAAATGGAGTGTTTTAATTGGAAGGGAGTTTCTATAAAGGATGTTCGATCTTCAGTTTTGTGCAGAATATGTCGATGAGTTGGAGAATCATTCTCGCTAAACACTGCACTTTCATTGGATATGTCTGCATTTGAGTCTGTTTGTGTCGAGATTGTGGTTGATTGTTTTCTCTTTTCATATTCTGACAATTCCTCTTCAAGATCCGAAATGGTCTGATTTGCTGTATGATGTATTTTAAGAAGAGATTTGTACTCATCTTGTAGAGTAGAGAATTCCTCAATTGTCTTTTCTAAAGCTTTTATTTTAACAGCGCTTTTGGTTTGTTCTTCAGATCGAGTTTTTTCAGTTACATCAATGACCTCTTGCACCAAATTCTTCACCTTGTCTCGAGTCTCATTCAGTCCTTTTACTACATTTTCATGCTCTTCTGGGTTGACCATAGTTACTAAACGAGTTTCTAAATTCTGATTGACTTCAAGGATTTCAGCGTGTTTTTGTTTCAAGATTTCAAAATCACCCAACATTTCTTTCACAGAATTAAGTTTTTGCTCTGAATCACTATGAATGAAGGAAAGTTTCTCATGTTCACGTTTCAGATCATTCAACTCAATGGAACACTTTTCAAGTTGTTGTAAACGGTTTCCACTTTCACGATGTGCCGTTATTAAATGTTCATGATCTTCTTGAAGATTTTGATAATCGGCTAAAGTATTTTCTAATTGTTGGATTTTTGTTTTGAAATTAGCATTCTCTTCTAACAATAAATCATGTTCTTTCTTTGTTGACGTAAAGTCTGTCAGTTTTTCTCGAAGAACTTCCAACTCTGTATTCGTTTCAGATTGCATAACCTTCATGGTACTGTATTCATCACTGAGTGAGGTATACTTGGACAGTTCCTCTTCTAATGCTTGCACTTTTTCTTTTAGGATGCTGTTGTGGGTTGAGGTTTCATTGAAGGATTTTTCCAATTTTGTGCATTTCTGGTCCATTTCTTCTGAATCGGCTTGATTTTGTTTGATCAGTTTTTCTAAATTCTGAACTTTTTTCTTTAGATCAAATTCAGTCCTGGTCTTCTCCTTGACCTTTTCTCTGAGTTCCGTTTCTTTCTTCTCGAGATCAATGGCCTTGGATTCATACTCTGATTGCATGAGCTGTATTTTGTTCTGTGAGTTTGTGAGTTCCTTTTGTAGTTGTTTAGCTTTTTGTTTCATGTCCACCAATTCTTCATCCAACTGTACTTTTGATTTTTGGAGGTTGTCAAAGTTGAGTTTCTGCTCTCGTAGTTTGGTTTCAAGTTTTCCACGCTCCTCTTTTAGTTCTTGTTGAGTTTCTATGAATTGGTTTTCCAGATCAGCTTTCTCTTCAGTCAGTTCTTTGATAGTTTTCTTTAAACTTGTCTCCATTGTCTTCAATGACTCCACTTCTCGTTCACGGTCTTGCTTCATTTTTTCATTAGCTGCATCCAATTCCTTGGTGAGATTCTTATTTTTGGTATCATAGCTGACAGATTTGTTCTTTTCGACTTTCAGTTTATCTTCTGTATTGGTTAATCTAGTTTTTAGATCATCATTTGATATTTCAAGCTTTGCAATGGTGCTGTTATTATTTGTCTCCAAAGTCTCTAAATATGTCACTCTGTCTTGTAATTTGGATGATCTTTGTTTCTCTTCTTGTAGCTGATCCTCCACAAGCTGAATTTCGCTTTCTAAACTTTCTTTTTCATGCTTCAACTTATCAATGGATCTCTTTAGTTCTGTTTCATTGAACGTAACCAATTCCAAGTTGGCATCATCTTTCAAACTGTTGATTTCTTTCTTTAATCTGTCTTCATTTTCTTCTAGTTCCATCACCCTTTCCATCAACCTATCCTCAGATTCTTCCAGAAGTCTAATCTTGTCTTTAAGTTGTTTTAAACTAGATTCTGTTGCAGATGCTTCGGATAGTCGGGCAGTTAATTCCTCTTTCTCTGCTTCCAAGGCTTGAACTCTTTGGTATAAGGAAGAAATTTTCATGCTACCACTTAATTCATTGTCACTAGTATCAGAATAGGCACCTATGGAACCTCGTTTATTTGACGCAAATGATTCACGTCTGGCAAAAAAGGATGATTCTAACGTTGTGGACTGTTCTTTTGGGATCTCTGAAATTTCAAGAGTGGTACTGGATTTAAATCCTTCCATTTCGTCGGTCAGTTTTCTTTCTGATTCTTCCAATTCGCTTACTCTGTCCATCAACCGGCTTTCACCATCTAATAAAACTTCAATCTTTTCCCGCAATCTGGATATTTCTTGATGACTGTCTCCCATTTTAGCTTCTGTTTCAGTTCTTAGTTTCACAAGTTCCTTATTTTTTAATTCTAAATTTTCGAGTTTTGTTTTTATGGTTTCAGAATAATGTGTAGCATTTTCTAAATCACTTTCTAATTGATTTTTAGATTCAGAAAGAGTCTGATTGATTTTAACTTCCTTATTCAACTTCTCTTGTAAAATTAATAAATCATCCTTATCAGAGTCATTCGATGTCAATTCATCTATTTTATTGTTCAGCTCAAATATCTTATTCTTTAAATCACGAACTTCATTTTCTAAGCCTACCACAACAGTTTTTTCCAAATATTTTATATTTTCTTTCAATTTTTGTTCTGATGTGATCAATTCTTCCAAACGTGATTCAGATTCCAACATATCACTTCTACTTAGTGATAATTTGTTATTGGCAGTTGCGACATTGTCCCTACACTGATTTTCCCGCTCTTCTGCATCAAAAACACATTTTTCCAACTGCTTGATCTTTGCACTAGATTTCTTTTTAAGTGATTCAAGTTTTTTAATTAATTCAGAATTTTCTTTTTCGAGAAGTTCAATTTTTTCATCTCTGGATTCAGAATCAGCACTAAAACTTCGTTCTAACTGTAAAATTTTCTCAGATTGGGTCTGGGCTTGTGTTTCCATTTTTTCAATCTGATTTTCATAACCGTGTTTTAAGCTTTCTACTGATCCAGATTTGGAGTCTGCAACAGATTTATAATTGGTAACTGACCTCTTCAACTCAGTGATCTTATCGTTAAGGATCTTCTCGTTATCAAGTAACTTAGTAATCTGGTTAAACATTTCTGTTTTAGTAGCATCAAGTTCTCGAATTTTATCAGATTTTTCTTCAATTTTTAATCTAAGTTCAGAAATTACAGCTTCTCTGGCTTCAACTTTGTCCTGAAGTCGTTTTTCAGTGATTCCAAATTTTGTAACTTTCTCCATCAATTCTTCTTCATGTTTTTCTAAAGAGCTTAGTTTTTTGGCTGAAGACTTTTCTCTCTCTTTATATTTGCTGATTTCAGCTTTTAATCGGGAAATTTGTGCTTTGTGCTCTTTCTCGGTTCGTTCTAACTTTTCAGTAAGATCTTCTTCATGGTTTTCCAAAGAATGAAGTTGCTCCAATAAATCTTCTTGTGAGCTGCGAAGTTCGTGAAGCTTGTCCTCGTAATCTAGAATTTTTTCAACAGTCACTTGTGAGGATTCATAAAAAGCAAGTCTTGATTTCAGTTCTGCTTCGGCGACTTCTGCCTCCATGACAGTTTCACTCAGCTTAATTTCATTTTCTCTGAACTTTTCCATTCTTTCTTGCAAAAGTTCGATTTTGTTATTTTTGATTTCTGTCACTTCTAACAACTCATCTTCTAGATGTCGGATTTTAAGTTGAAGATCTGAAACTTCACTGGATGGATTAGAGAATTCATTTTGCCCTTGTGATTCAGAGAGTTCCATAGCTAACGAAGAATTGTTTAAAATGTTTATTGCAGCTGCTTCCTGAGATTCATGTAACTTGGATTTTAATTCTCGATTCATCAGTTCTAATAGCTGAAGTTTTTCTTGTTGATTGAAAGCTCTTTTAGCATCTTCTGCTGCAACTTTACGCCAATTATCCCGTAGAATCTCTTCCTCTTCTTCTAGTTCGGCAACTCTTGAGCCAAGACGTTCATTATCCACAGCCAACTCTTCTATTTGATGTTTTAACTCTGAGATGAATTCTGGGTCTGTTTGGTGTTTTTCTAGGGTGCTAACTTGTTCTTTTAAAGAGAGTTCTGAGGCTTGTAATTCAGCTATCTGTTGGTTGGAAGCAGACTCCACTTTTTCCAAAAACTGAACCTGAAATGATACAGAAATGAAAATGTTAAATTTTCATAATAAATTATTCAAGAGATGAAAATTAATTAGGGCATAATTAGACCTTTCAATATTAGATGATATATTCAGCTATACATGACAGAAAAGGAAATCTAAAATTTTATAATAAATTATTCAAGAGTCATTAAAAGTAGTTGCTAGCAAAGCTAGAGCTGTTAATGTTTGATGACATAATCGATTACGTATCCCAGAAAAGAAAATATGATTATTTCATAATAAATTTTTCACTAGTAAATTTAGACGTGTCAATCTGATGACATAATAGGTTACATATCAATTTGATTGAAAGCAATTGAGGAAACAGTCATTATCAAATCGTGTATAATTGGCATGCCATAAAATGTTGAGTCTTAATTCTTAATTAATAAGAAATAATTAAACCATATGGTACATCCAAGTCTTTATTAATACTTAATAACATCTAGGATAATAAACATGATACAGAAGCTGAAAATTCCAATAGACGTACAACATAAGATGCATTAGTAAGATAAATCTCCAGTAAATTTCAAACATTTGAATTGGCTAAACCAATTTAATTTAAGTTCTTGGGTGTCTTGATAAAAAAAAAAATAGCCACTTAAATCACATGAAAACTGTCTTAATTAAAATATCAAAACTTTAAAATGTTGAACTAAAAGCTTTTGGACAGTACAACCAAGTAATTTTGCTTTAGAAATAAGTCTGTTTCCCGAAGAATTAAGAAGTAAAATTTCTACAGGTCTTCTTGAAGAACAGAAAATCAATTTGGTTTGGCCTTTCTATGATTTGTTTTCAAATACTGGTATAAAATACTGGGCAGCTAAATATACTTATAAAAATGCCAGAACTTGAATAAAAATTCCAGGCTCATTTTTCGGCAAACTATTTCTGGTATGTGTATTTTTGTAATATATTGTTTTGGAAAGCCAAATCTTTTTGTCATGGAATGTCTTAAAAAGAGAAATTTTTGTAATGAAATGAATTTAAAGACATCTTTTTTTTTAAACAATTGTATTTAAAAAGAAAAATACAAGCATAATTGGTTGTTATTAATTATCAAATTAATCAATTGTTTTCATTTAATTATGTTCAATAGACTCTTCCATCATTCAAGAGTCTCTCAACATCCAATATAGATTTATTGTTTCTAGTGTACTGTACCCTATTTCCTATCATTTCCTTTAACTTTTTAAAATCTAGCTACCATCAGCATGCAAATTAATTCTTTAATCATGCTTCAGGATAAAATAAACTTTTGTTTTCTTACTTTGACAAATGGGGCATTCACACTGAAATCAACAGCAAGCAACAGAGCATGCTTTAAAAAAAACGTAAACAACATTTTGTTTTAAACCTATTGTCAGTCTATTAAAATCATGATTCCAACAGCCTAAAAAAACAAGCTGTATACTTCATCTAAAGATAGGTTGCCAGGCAACGAAACATACGCCCACAGCAGCTAAATCGTCCGGGCAGTCAACAAGGGTTGTCGCATATTTTTACTTTTTTTGGTAATGAAACAACTCATTATGTAATTATCTGAAAATCATTAGAATTTGTTTGCTTTTTATAAAGTTTTGCCCCACGCTGTCAATTAGTATAGGAAACATTTAACATCATGGATTTAGCTGTTCTGTTATCAAAATTCATTGAAAATCAAAATACTTGTGCGTTTCAACACCTTAAACTCTGTGTATCAATCTGAAGTCAAACGGATGATAAGTTTGGCATCTGTAGCGTCACAAGGTTTTTTGAAGTGATCAAGGGAGATAACTCTGGAAGTAATTATTTGAAATCAATGAAAATCAGTAGGCTTCTTCGTCTCATGACCTTAAACAGTGTGTGTAAATTTAAAGTCAATCAGATATTAACTTTGGCCTATAAAGCGTCCAGAGGATTTTTTGATGTGATCAAGGGCCATAACTCTGGCAATAATTATCAAACATTTAAAGTCAATCGGATATCAACTTTGGCCTCTAGAGCATCCACAAGATTTTTTGAAGTGATCAAGGGCCATAACTCTGGCACTAATTATCGGAAATCGCTGAAAATCAATAGGCTTCTTCGTCTTATAACCTTAAACACTGTGTATGAATTTTAAGTCAATTGGATATTAACTTTGGCCTCTAGATCGTTCACAAGATTTTTTGAAGTGATCAAGGGCCATAACTCTGGCACTAATGATCGGAAATCGCTGAAAATCAATACGCTTCTTCGTCTTATGACCTTAAACACTGTGTATAAATTTAAAGTCAATCGGATATTAACTTTGGCTTTTAGAGCGTCCACAAGATTTTTTGAAGTGATCAAGGGCCATAACTCTGGCACTAATTATCGGAAATCGCTGAAAATCAATAGGCTTCTTCGTCTTATGACCTTAAACACTGTGTATGAATTTTAAGTCAATTGGATATTAACTTTGGCCTCTAGATCGTTCACAAGATTTTTTGAAGTGATCAAGGGCCATAACTCTGGCACTAATTATCGGAAATCGCTGAAAATCAATACGCTTCTTCGTCTTATGACCTTAAACACTGTGTATAAATTTAAAGTCAATCGGATATTAACTTTGGCTTTTAGAGCGTCCACAAGATTTTTTGAAGTGATCAAGGGCCATAACTCTGGCACTAATTATCGGAAATCGCTGAAAATCAATAGGCTTCTTCGTCTTATGACCTTAAACACTGTGTATAAATTTAAAGTCAATCGGATATTAACTTTGGCTTTTAGAGCGTCCACAAGATTTTTTGAAGTGATCAAGGGCCATAACTCTGGCACTAATTATCGGAAATCGCTGAAAATCAATAGGCTTCTTCTTCTTATGACCTTAAACACTGTGTATAAATTTAAGGTCAATCGGATATTAACTTTGGCTTTTAGAGCGTCCACAAGATTTTTTGAAGTGATCAAGGGCCATAACTCTGGCACTAATTATCGGAAATCGCTGAAAATCGATAGGCTTCTTCGTCTTATGACCGTAAACACTGTGTATAAATTTAAAGCCAATCGAATATTAACTTTGGCCTCTAGAGCGTCCACAAGATTTTTTGAAGTGATCAAGGGCCATAACTCTGGTAGTTATTATCGGAAATCGCTGAAAAACAATAGGCTTCTTCGTCTCATGACCTCAAACACTGTGTATAAATTTAAAGTCAATCGGATATTAACTTTAGCCTCTAGAGCGTCCACAAGCAATTGTGGACGCCGGACCGACGGACCGACGGACCGACGGACCGACGGACGGACGGACGGACGGACGGACGGGGGCGACGACAATATACGACCACATTTCAATGTGGGCGTATAAAAACTATATTAAGTTACAACACACAATTGAAAGTATTAATTGTGAAGAAAGATAACTACACTAAAAAAAAAAAAAGACAACACACAAATATCCTGAAAACTAAAAATATAATGAAATAATTAAAATCCAAATAAGTAACAACCAAACTACAAATGAAAACGGTCAAACTTAAAATTTTGTTAAAAACTCATCATCATTATTTTTCAAGCTTTTTGATTAGAACATGGAATGGAGTTTATTGTCCCGTCAATGTAATACTTTAGGTGAACATAATATGATTATTTTAATTTCAATGGTTATGTATATAAATTAAAATCTTAAATAATCAAAATTTTAAATATCAAAATTTTAAATAAATTAAAATTTTAAGTAAATTAAAATTTTAAATAAATTAAAATTTTAAATAAATCAAAATTTTAATCAAATTAAAATTTTAAATAAATTAAAATTTTAAATAAATTAAAATTTTAAATAGATTAAATTTTTAAATAAAATAAAATTCTAAATAAATCAAAATTAATAGTTTGACTGTTTTCTGTTAAAAAGTGCATCCTCAAATTAGCAACACAAAATAAGGGAGATCAAGAAAAACAAAAACAAAGACATCCACTAATCCTGTGTCAAAAAATCTAATCCATTGCCACACCATGCCCAAATAAAGCGCGAGAGTTACCTTCTCGCGTAGAGATAATTCCACGATATCTTTCTCTTGTATAATATCCTTCATTTCCTCAACAATATGATGTAATTCTTTTACTTGTTTCTTAGCTTCATTATCTCGGTATTTTAACTTCTCAGACTTCTCTCTTAGCATCCCTTCACTACTCTCTAAATCATTTATCGTCTGTTCGGCTAATTTCAATTTTTCCTTGATTTGACGTTCAGCAAGTTCGGCTCCATACGATCTTTCCTTCAGCTCTTCACAAACATTTTCTAACTCACTTATTCTACTCTCCCTTTCGTCATCACTCGATTTATCGCTATCGTAATCTAAGAGTTTACGTTCTAGTTTCTGCTTGAGTTTTAAGTTTTCTTCGTGCATCTTCTGTAACTTCTTCTCCAAACTTTTAACCTCGTCAGAGCTATTATTGGCCTGTAATATAACATCAGTTTGGTTGCTAAAGTTTTTGGTCTTTGATTTCGTTGGAACAGGATTGGCTGTCTTTTCTACCAGCTTCTCGATCTCCTTGGTAACTGTTCTGAAGTTCTGGTCAAATTCTGTTTGATTTTGGGACATTGAAGATTTACTTTGGAAGGTGTCAAGTTTTTGTTTGTATGACTTCACTTTATTTTCCAGATCTACAATCTGCATAATCTGATTTTCGGAATTACTTTCAAACTCCGCCAAATTTTCTTGAAGTTTGATATTTTTCTCCATGAGTTCCAGCTCTGATATTTCATGAGCTGAAATTTGGTCCTGAAAAACCAGCAGTAAGGCCTTTACAAAATGGTGTCCAAATACCCCAATCAATACTAAATTCTTTGAAGTGGATAACATAATGGCATGCAAAATAAAGTGAAATTTTATCTGGTGACGAGCCATCCAAACAACAATCTCTGTGAAATAAGTTAAGAACTTAAAATAAAAAAACTTCAACTTTGAACTTAAATACATTTAAATCACATGATATTCATGCTCACAAGGACTTTGTACAATTTCATGACATTTAGTTTTTGAACTGAGCTTAGATCCATTTTCTTAACAACTCAGAATTGTCTAAATAAAAAACCAACTCAGATAATATTAGACCTATCCCAAAAACGAAAAGTTAAAAAAGAAAAAATATTATTCAAAATACAAATTTTCACCTTCAAATCTAACATTTCCATCTGACTAAGATCTGGTGCATCGGGATTCATGATTGGTTCCTTGTGTTCCGATGCTTTTCGTTGTGCGTCTGCTAACAGTTCTTCAAGATTTGTCTTATCTTGTTGCAGACTAATAACCTTGGCTTGAAGTTCTCTTGCTGTAACTTCAAGTGCTTCAATTTGCTGAAAGTGCATAAAACAAAGATATTTAGTTTTGAATATGCCTGCCACCTATTATATGCTAATAGCAATTTTTTTCTTTTTTAAATATCGTACCATATACTACATGTAGATATATATTTTTTTTCAAATCATTTGATATCGAGCAAAAAATTAATAAGGAATAAATTTATTCAATTTAGTCAAGATTTATCATGTGAGTCTCGTTACAATAGATCAAGTCACGGTCTATTAATAAGGAGGACATAGACCTAAACTCAATAATTTGACACATAGCTTTAATACATGTCTCCATTTAAGCAACAAGTATTAATTAATTATATCAAATTTCATCAGATAAATCATATTTCTAATTTAATTTAACCCTTTAGCATCTGGACCGCTCAGAGGTACCTGTAACTATATAAGTCTCACAACTTGAGTTGGTCCAAGGAACAGTAGTTTCAATCGGTTTCTGGTTGTCCAGGGTACTGATATGAAATTTTTCTCTAGTTTTCTTCACGGAACCAGAGTAGTCTATATTCTTATATGTATCTGGTCGTAAAGGGTTAAACATCAAGTTTAAATTGGATACATCAAATGCCATCATATTCCATATTCAAATAAAGCACTTACTTGTTCAGCATTTTTTAGTGTGTCTAATTTTTGTAAAATAACATCAACTTCTTTCCCCCTTCCTTCCAGAAGACCTGCAATTTCTCGTCTTAATTCTTCAATCTCCATCTTTCCTTCCCGTTCAGACTTTAGACTTATAGACAGTTTTTCTTTTATGAGGGATTCATTATAGTCATCTTGAGTAGTCTCCCCTTGCGAACATTTTGGAGCCTGAAAAGACATTAAAATTAAAAATATAATTAAATGAAATAATCTGAAATTTTCTCAAATAAAATAAAATTGATATATAATAGATATTTCTATCTCCCATTTTGTTTTGTTGCCAGTTTGTACCTATGTTTCCTTCCAACTAAATGAATGAATGAATGAATGAATGAATGAATGAATGAATGAATGAATGAATGATTTTTGACATTTTATCTCCACACCAATTTTGCAATAAACAAGAACTATATGTAGAGATTAAATGCATGGAAATCTCGCCCTTTATAATAATATGTAGTACATGTAGCTCAAAATTGAAAAGCTGTGAAGAATGGGTATATTATATAGCCCGCTAAATTTCAATTAGGGCAACTCACTGTGAATGAATATTCTCTTGGCACTAGAAGGTCTTTGCAGGGGAATAATATTCTACACTTTGAAACTTTAAAACAAATAACTATCAGATATTCACTTGAATAAGTAACAATTATTTTGGCGAAAATTAATTTCTTCACCTTTATCATTTGTCATACGGTCCATAAGACTAAATTAATATAAAGTTTAACGACTCCACTACACCTTACAGGTAGGACAGGTGTAATGTAATTAATCATTTATTAACCTGAATTAATGAATGCTACCTGACTTTCATTCATTTCTAATTAGATCATGTCCTCAGGGAAAACTTTACACACTTTTTACTTTATTTACATTAGCAACAGTAAAAATATCCTTAGCTACACTGGACATCTTGAAATACAGATATTCTTACTCCTCTTCATAGGAATTCAAGGCTGTGCAATTGCGATTTTAAAACAAACTCATTTCTGATACATCATTTATCCCATGGCTATTCTGTATCCTGATTCTGGTCACATTATTCATATGATTGGATATATTGCCTATGAAATACACCAACCAGGCCAATACAGGTTGGCGCACACCTTAAAAATACGATCTATTGGAATATACAGATATCCTTAATTCTGGATCAAAATTTAAAGGAGCACATGCACTCAAAACATTAAAAGAAAATCTTTTCTGATACAGCATTATTAGAATCCACTAAGGTATATTCATTCTGTGTCCAACTTTTGGTCAAGACATTTAGAACAACCAGACTAATGAGAGAGAGAGAGAAATGGGGTTTAACGTCCACTCGACACAACTAGGTCATTTCGGGACTAACATATGGTTTTAATTTTATTTCAATAATCCGCTTGCGCGTAGGGGTCTTTAGCAGTGGGAGGAAACCGGAGTGCCTGGAGGAAACCCACGAGGTTGAGAAGGCGCCCCTATCTCCATGCCACATACGCTCACACCTGGGCTCGAAACCACAGCCGCAAGCCAGAGGTGACCGGCCACCTAGAGGTCGAAGCGCGGCACTCTAGACCACTAGGCCATCCCAACCCCCCCAGACTAATGAAGACGGGCACTATACCATACAGTGTGAAATAAGGGAAATTGTGCCCAGACAGCAGCACTGCAGCCATAGAGTTTCCATATACAAATCTATGACTGCAGCCCACTCTTATTTCCATTTCCAACTTACAGGGCATCTTTATTGTGCTACAAATGGTATACACGTGATACAAGGGCAAACATGGGCTGGAAAAATCCAGAAGAAAAACAGGATAGTACCCAGGACCTCATGAGCTAGCACCATACTCATCATGCCACAGTGGTCCCGAAACGCTTAAGTTGCCTGTCTAAAAACAACAAATAGCTTGTCATAACACCCAGGGTTATTGAAGAAACATGAGGGTATATTATTCAACAATGATAATGTACATACATGTAAGTACAACAAAAATGTGCAAGCTATATGAACAACTCAAATGAGAAGTGGTATCAGATGTTATATCAGATCAAGATATTCCAGAAACATCCACATGAAATCTGGGCATCTTAATAGTTTTCTGCATCACCCGAGCATCAAATTTCATATGTTGAGAGTTCTTTTACGAGCACATTGGAGCACCTCAGTTTATTGTCTTATCCAAAAAACTAAACACTTTTCTTACTGGGCCATTCATCCTATATCAATAATGACGAGGTAAAAACAGGCTAGGAAATCCTGAGATTATTAAACTATACTTTAAGATCTATTCGTCCATTTCTTATTGTCTGAGACTGGCAGCATCTAATTTCCCTATTTGTGATGACATAAACTGAAATCAACTAAATTTCCTTTACCTTATGAAATTTCATCAACTACCCATATCACAAACGCATATATCACTCTAATTTGTAATCACTGAAGCACGTCTATCAAGATATATATACTGTACTAAAAATGTATATGAATAAAACATTGGTTAACTCTGTTTAAACACAGTCTTACTACTACAAGAAGGAGACTATGTTTTGTATAGTACTTTACATAGTCAAATATATACCTACACAGAAGCTGGCTTAAAGTGGCATTGAATCAAATAATAAAAGTTGAGGCTAGATATCATCATTTGCATTTTTCAAACAATAATAAGAGTTGAGGCTACATTTTTCAAACAATAATAAAAGTTGCCGCTACACTTTTCAAACAATAATGAAAGTTGAGGCTACACTTTTCAAACATTAATAAAAGTTGAGGCTACACTTTTCAAACATTAACAAAAGTTGAGGCTACACTTTTCTTGAGGCTACACATTTCAACCAATAATAAGAGTTGAGGCTACAATGCACGTGTTGTGGACAGTCATCTGTGACAGAGTTAATTTGCAAGAAATTCCCTGTGAAACAGATTGAGTTGATCTGTCTTGTTTATATCATCTGCAGATGGTGCCAAAATTACCGAAATTTGAATATACTGGAATGATATTCTTGAGAATCAATTTGCACAATACGGATTCAAAATCCCTTGAATGAACAATCAGAGGTTTTAGAAAACTGCATGAAATCAAATATTAACAGTTTAATTGTATAATACCGAAGTTGTGCAGAATTCCTTTTCCTCCAACCCTAACCAGTTTACTTGTTACTCCATGTATGTCACATTTCTAAAACTGTGAAAAGATCAATTATTGTACCGGTAACTCTGTATTTAGACCTGAGTTTTCTATTAGGTAGTATCGTACCAAGGCAGTCATACTTTGTACACATTTTTGACTTTGCGGTGTGATTTTTATCCAAACGGCTCTTTCTTAGCCTCTGTTCAGGTTTTTAAGACAAATACTGTCACTTTAACGTCTATCTAGACCTTTTAACCCCTACATATGTAAATGATAAACTTAAACAATTGAATTAACCATACCATAGTCATTTTCAACAACTAAATAAACAATAAACATAACACCGAGGTCAGGTGATAATAACGTAAGTCTATATTTAAAAAAATGACCCCACATCTTTAAATATTATGGTTATTGCATAAAAAAGTGCATTACAGAAAACTATAAATATATTATAGTTATAGCTTTAAAAGTGGTTTATAGTATAATAAAAATAAATTGTACATTTAATATATAATCAATTTCATTTTATTAAAAACTTGATTTGTAAATTTAAAAAAAAATCCAATATGTTAGGCATAATAAAAGCTACGGGTCATATCATAAACAAAGGTCAAATTTAAGTATACAAGAGTAACACAATAAAAGTGTTTCACTAAAAAGAAACTATGACATTAAACTACTATATGTGTGCATGACATTTGTTTCTTGACTTCCCAAATATTTTCTTATAGCTTTCTAATATACAAGAAAAACTTTCACTTACATCCTTCAAAATGCATGGTAAATGATCATCCCAAATTCTTTTCAAAAGTCACAAAAACCAGAAAAGGATATCCGTTTGAAATAATCCTGATAAGGCCATTTTATCCTTGATACTTCCTAGACAATACAAGGTTGCGACTTTTACAAACACACCATCATCTATTTCTTCTATTCTTTAAAAATAACTTTTCCTTCTTCCAAGAGAGAAATGATCTGAGGTATGCATCCCTTTCTTTTCCCAGTATTTTCTAAAACTAAAGTTTTCATTTAAGTTTTAACCCTTCCTCTTTATTCCCCTTAAATCCTTCAATAAGCTTTACACTTTAAAATCCCTTGAATAAATCTATTTGTGCTATGGTTCCTATAAGGAAATGTATGTGATAACCTATATGTATCCCATTCTTTACTCAGAGTATAACTAACATTTTCATTTAACTCTTTCTCATTAGCCTAAAAAACCATTAATAAGCTATAACCTTAAAATCCCTAAAATAAACCTTATTATATATACAAACAAACAAGGGTCCCTATCAGCTACAGCTCCCCATTAACACCTAACAATAATGACTCTTGTTTTTCCTCTGTAAGAAAAAAATGAATCCTTTTAAAAGATTTTACCTAGTAAAGAGTTTTATTAAGATCCAAAAAGAATACAAGAACAAATGTATTCATCATATCAAGGTTTTTTTTATGCACTATCAATCTTCCAAATACAAAACACTTTCTTATAGCCTGTTCAACAAAAACAGAGAAAATACAATACATGTATATATATTACCGATAATCCAATAGTCCACCACCTTCATAATGGTGTCTGTTTTATTTCAAAAGTCTATGCATACCCTGACTAGTGCATTGTCCTCGTTATATGTACTTGGAATAAAGATATAATTATCTCATCAACAACAGCACACCTGCTATCCTAAATACATGACCATTTGTTGGAAAACATACCCAAGGAAAAAATATTTCTTAAAAAAAACTTGCTTCAATATACGATAAACTTTAATGTCCTTGCTTAACACTTGCAAGACGATCCATTGGAAGCTACTGACAATACTACAATGATACTGTGTAATAATTAACATATTTGATTTATTATGGGATCATTAGGCAATTTGAGTCGGAAATCTGATTAGGACAAATAAAATACTGTAAAGTTTATAAATGGCTTCAAACAGATATGTTATACTTACAGAAACATAATCTATAAAATAATTGTCAGAATAATTTCTTTGTAAAATTTATAATAATGTTCTCAATTGGTAAGTTTGGGAATCTTCGAAAAAGCTACCCATGTGAACTTCAACAAATACCAATACATCACATGACATGATGCATAGATTTCAGGCACCATGTTTCAACATTGACCTACATATTGACAATGTAGACTACACCCATTTTTATAAATCTATTTTAAGAAACAAAGGAGTTTGTGTATACAGTAGTTTTCAATTAAAAAACAAATGACTGTCTGTTTTATAACATTGCTTTAAAATATAGATGTAGAAGACAAGTATTTCTAATTATTGCTTGTTAAAATCAATTGTTTTCCAGAAATAAGCTTACATAGACAGTCATCCTTTTTAAATGTAGACCATTCAAAATTAAATCTAATCTTTCCAAGGATTTACAAGCTTTTACCAAAAACAACATGATACATCTATTGATTCTCTGGTTATTTTTACTCTCACTTCAATTGGAAAATTTTATTTTTGGTTATCCGTGGGTGGAGATCATCAAAAAGGCAACCATCTTCACGAAATCAATAATGAAATACTGTGGAGTACAATATTAATTTATAGGTACATTGTACACATTTACATTTCACTTAGTGCCTAAATATATTCCAGTTATAAACTAAACCAAAAAGCTACAATAATATAAAAGTGACGTTTCAAAGAGTCTTCTCTCAAAATGGCGAAGTATGTGTTTTCACTTATAAAATATAATAATAGCTGCTATTCAGAAGTATGTCTTAGTTTAAAAATATATTAATTGCTGTTTTTCAAAAGGTCATTTCGGGACTAACATATGGTTTAATTTTATTTTAATAATTCGCTTGCACGTAGGGGTCTTTAGCAGTGGGAGGAAAACGGAGTACCCAGAGTTTTTCAAAAGAATATGTTTTAGTTCAATAAAAATATTAATAGCTGTTTTTTCCAGAAGTATATTTCTGAGTTAATCAAATATAGAAATAGCTGTTTTCCAGGAGCATATTTCTTGGTTTATTAAATGTGTTAATATCATTTTTCAATAAGCAGTTTATTGCTCTATACATGTATGCAGTTACTAAATGTCACTAAAGGTTTTACATTCCAGTTAGTTTATAGTAGGGATTTAATTAACACCTTTCAGATTAACAGGTGTTATGACCTGCTAGGTTCTCTATGGGGGCTACTTTATTGGTTAACACCTTAAAACAAAATCCCTATAGTCAATATACATTATAACTTTAGTAGGAGTAGGAGTTAATGACTATCACTAATTAATGACATAAAATAGAATTAAATGAGTTTTAAAGCCAGCTCGTCTGCACTAACAGGTTCAATAAAGATTGGTAGGGGGATAAAGGGATATCTTGCCCGTGAAGTAGCACTACAATGTACTTTAATGTGCTACCATTGGTATAGAAAGGACCTTAAATAATCTATTTTTTTATTCCATTTATGACTAATTACTATTAGTAAAGAATAGAACTTAAAACACAATTTAAACAGATAAATAAGAGTCTTATAGTAAAAGCAGGGGTACTGCGCCACACATAATTTACACAAAAACATACTCGGAAATCAAATACAGGGATTTTCCCATTTCAGAATTAAGATTTTATAACAGCAATTATAAACTTCAAGCGTTTTCATTAGCCCAGTCAGTACAAAAAAGTAGGACGTTACATTCAATTTACACTAAGATAAATTAACAGTTGCTTAGGTTCAATTCTCAGAAAATATTCAAAATTAATTTTTACTTAAATTACTTTACAGCATATAAATATACATCAAGTTTGATTTAGATAAGGAAATCACAAAATCCCCAACTTACCCATGAAAATTAGAATGTGTCTGACCCTAGTTTTATTTTAGAGATCAAAGAAGTGGCTGCTGTTTTCAAACCCTACTTTAAGTACATACTAACTAAACAAATTATACGAATACTCCACCATAGTTTCACTACTTGACTCGACTCGTTGAACTGGAGTCGGACCTCCGTAAGTCAATTTGCACACAAATACCATGGCTAGTGGACAATCTCTACTAAACCTTAACTATTTTTTTGTTAAGACCAACAACTACAAATGGTTGTCGTTTCATGAAAACAGGTTCAAATAACATCTGGCCGAATCGTACATCTCTCAAGAAAGGTTAAGGAGAATTGTTAAATAATAAAATAAACACAGTTGAATTTTCTATTCCAAAAACAGTGTTCTTTGTATGAAAGAGATCTTTCCCCAAACTGATCTTCTTTATTACAGTATTAAGAGCTTTAAAAGATGATGCAATATTCCAAATTAACTGACTAAAATCTTTTTTTTTCACAAAATAAAATAAACTAGACTCCTATATAGATGAGATTTCTGTATTTGCCTACTGTTTTTTTTAACTTCCCTGCATTGACACTAACGAGTGTTGAGTTTAAATCCTGTTTAACATGGTGCAGTGGTGCGAAGTTTTCTATAAAAACGAGTTTGACTTGCAAAGTTTAAAGGATCAACATACTTTCCGTTCTGACTTTTTATTTATTTTACCAAAAACGTGATATGTTTGCACCCCCCATATTGTTTTGAGACAAAAAATAACAGTGATTAAGAAAGCTGGACAACAAAAAAATTGCTAAAAGTCACATCTTCAGGATATAAATAGATAATAAAATGCCATAAACTCTATTTCGTATATCATGATTCAGCCTCTCACGGGGGTTGGTGGTCCGAATGGCTTAACATGTGCACTTTCGATCATAAGGTCTGTCATTGAGTCAGGTGCCATGCTTTAGATTCTCTGCTAGTACAGACCAGCAGTCCAACCAAATGGGGTCTTCCGGTTTCTTCCCACTGCTAATGACCCTTAAGCAGAAGTGAATTGTTGAAAATAAAATTGAACCATGTCAGTCCCATATTGACCTAGTTGGTGTCGAGTGGACATTAAAGCCCCTCTCACTCTCTCAGCACCAACCTTGCTTATAAGGACTGTAAAATGCCATGAAGTGTGCTATGATGACCAATGAAGTTTTGCCTCAATGGCGGCTTTAACCAAGTGTCAACTTTAACATGTAGCCAATGATAAACAAGACATTAATTTTTCACCTCATCCAGGCAGTTCATCCTGTACCACTGACAAGGGTAACAAGGCTTGAAAATACAGAGGACTTTCTCAACCAGCATCTGGGTCAAACCCGGGACCTCCTGGTTAGTGAGCCACCATCATACTCATTGAGCCAACATGCCATCTTCAACCAGGTAACTTTAATACGGTAGTTAGTTTCATTCTCTTAAACCTTTGCTTAAACACTTCATAAGAGAACAAATAAAAGCGAAACAAAAATCTACTTTAAAAAGTTAAGCAAAAGTTCAACAGAAAAGCCTATAATGAAATACGTTTAGAGAGAGGTCACTTTGAAAAACTGTGGTTCTCGCTACAATATTTATTTTGCTTGGTCGAACAAAGTATATATTGTAACATTAGTATTGTACTTTCACACATATCCCCCACTCCCTCTTAACACTTTAAACTCTGGACAGCCAGGAAATCTGTTTAAAGAATGAAAGAAGATTGTATGATTTGTTAACATAGGAGAATCTGGAATCTTTAAAGACTTAGAACAGAATTGTTTCTCACAGATCAAGAATTTCAGTAAATTTTGGTAGAGGTGTGTAAACTTAAGAGAGTGTAGCAATATCTACACCCTCGAGCTGCATGAACTATACTGAATTGAATCGAAGCAAGAGTTTAACGTTAACATCCTACTTTTTTGCACCAACTGATCAAATGAGGAAAATTTTGACAGCGACACTATGGCCTACTCGGCTTTTGTACCATCCAAATGACTAGAACCCAAACAAGTAAACACATTTTTTGTTATGGTTGTAATTTCATTGCGTTTGCTGGCAACCACTGTTTTAAAGTAATAAGCAATCTACAGAAAGCCAGACTATGTCATAAAATATTAAATAGCAGAAACAATCTAATCCTCACATCTTTCTCTGTAGATAGAATATAGACCGTACCCAATGACTAGAACTATTAAATATTTACAAGATGGTAGATGTAGCCATATGGTCGATTGAAATGAAATAAGGGTATGATATCCTACTTTTCTGCCCTAACAGGATAACGAATACTTGCATACGCCATGCACTGTCATATTAGGAAATTTTGACCAGGAGAGCAGCATTTTTTGCATTGCATGCCAAGGGTTCTTCTACATGCACACCAACGGTTTCACAGGATCTTGTTGGGGTTTTTTTTACCTCATACCAGGGATGGGATTTCAAAATTTTTCGTGTCGGACATTTTACCGAAAATAAAGGGGCATAACTCTTATCGTTATTTAAGCAGACGAATTCATACCACAATTAAAAGTCACATGTCGTCAAAATATTCAAATCACGTACATAACAAATAAGGTGAACCTCGCTATTTTTCATATTTAATTCCCGTACGGTATTCAATTCATACCACAATTAAAAATCACATGTCAACAAAATATTCAAATCCCGTACGTCATAAAATTGGTGAAGCTCGCTATTTTTCACACCTAATTCCCGTACGGCATTCAAAATTATGTCAGTAAATGTCGTACAAAATTAAGCATTTTCGTAATACATTGAATGAAACCTTGCCGATCCTGCTTCGGCATAAAATTCACAACCGTAATATTCCTTTAGATTTACGTGACAGCAAATGAATGCCGAACTCCCGAAATAAGAATAGTTTGTGATGTCAGAACATCGTTTTTTCTTTATAAAATGTCAACAAAATATTCAAATCCGTGCGTAATATAAATAAGAACACGGCAGCAAATGAAAGAAAAGCGTTCGAAATAGTAATACATGTACTTGTGGTGATGAGAAAAGGCATAGCTGACTTCAGCGTATTGCCGCTATGGCGTACGTGACTTACAGCACACAGCTTCATAGTAAGCACTGCCTAACATGTTAAGCAATATTCGTGCGGCGCTCGAGATCACGGGAAAGTGCCACTGTGGATGAGAATTTATATATGGATTCCTAAAAGACGTAAAGGATATCGTAGACAAAATGAATTACATGTAGGGTGTTATAAAATAATATACTCTTACGATATGTGACATCTATGAATAGTTTATAAATGCTGTCGGCTCACATCAATGCGATTAAAATGCCCGACAATTGAAGACCACGAGGTAAACGGGAGGATTAAAATTATAATCACTCTTATTGGATTGATGAATAGTCCGACAAAGGGAAAGCAATGACTTCTGTTTAAGATTAGATTGATGAATTGTCCGACAAAGGATTAAATCAATCAATCAAGACAGATTAAGTAGTTAATCAAGGTAGGTTTATTGACGGTATAACACGATAAATACGTAGATCACTTAATTACCTAATCAATCCTGCCTATTGTCAACGATAATCGGGTTGAGTCGTAGTTATACTTTCAGTACACTATATTAATTTTGGAATTTTGAATATTATTCACTATGTCTTGATGTCCGATTGGGCATATTCCCGGTCGGACAATATTGTGCGTTTGGAAAAAAAATTCGGACAAGTCCGGAATATACAGGCGAAATCCCAACTCTGCCTCATACGACATCACTGACATCAGGGAGACCACGATGAAAGTTCCACAGAATTTTCCAGCCTGGTTTCCCATTTTTAGTGATGCAGCTTGGTATGTTACACAACTGGAAAAACATTTGCAGCACTTTAATGATCCATTGTCAGTTGGAAATCAAAGTATGATGAGACGGTTATGCCACTGCCAAAGCCCATCACCATTAGCTCAGTTGGTGCATTGACATTGAACACCATTTCATTTCACTTCAGTTACAGTAATTATTATTCAATACTGTTACACTTGACAACTCCGAGCGTGATTTTAGCGCTACAGAAAAGAAATATCAGTCCAAAAATGTTTCAATTCCGTTCAGTATTTACAAAGATATGACGAAGTTAAAATTCACTTGATTCTGCTCCCTATATAATATCCCTCAGCCGTGAATCCAAGCTGGAAGATTATCTTAATTAAATGTTAAATAATAAATCTGAATCCATATAATTAGTGTGGATTAACATCTGAGAAATTTTATATTTTACAAAAAATTCAAATCACGCATTTTTAATGTAATGTTGAATATCATGAATATCACTCCGTGATTACTTTCATTTTAGAACCAAATTAAACAAACATGACATCCATAATAATATAGATTCCTTTCATTGAATAATATGGATCTGATATAATAGGTTCAGTAATAACAGTTAACTAAGAGAGTTATGTCAACAATGGCCATATGCTTTGCATAATACCATGCAATGTCAGTAATTTGGCAACATTTTAAAACTGACAAACTAAACAAATAGAAATAAATTGTTTATATCAATAACTATTTCGTGATAATATCGCACACACCATGTACATATAAACAATAAAGTAAATAATCCAGTTAGATTTGTAAACAACACACCAACTGACCCCGACTGTCATAAGGACGAATGACCACAGGTCATATATATAGTATAGCTACTGGACATAGGTGGACACCATATTGTGATTTGAACTAACAAACCCACAGATTTAAATAATAAACTTGTGATAAAAACAATACATTTAATCCCCTGGTGAAAAACAAGTTTATCTATTAATACCAGAAATGAAATGGGGTTTAACTTCCTACTGTTTTGCTCAAACTGGCCTAATGACGAAGGATATATGGCACTATGGCCTACTCTTATATCGAATCCCAACAGCCAAGGGAACTCTCACGTGCATCCAAACTATACACTGATCCTCGGTTTCATCAAGTTTTTAGTTGGAGGGAGGGGGTCTGTTGTTTGAAGAAAACACACAGTCACCTGCCAGTTCCCTGACAATATTATAGAAAAATGTACCTCAAATTAAATTCATGTGGCTCGAGCGTTCTGGTAATCTGTAACGAGCTCTATTATTTGGCCAGTTCAATTACGAAAAGGTTAAACGACAAACAATTACAAAAAAATATAGCTCTATTCATTCACAGTACATAATGTACTAATTACCCATATAGCTAGAACATTATTTACTAAGTAGGCCCGGTCTAAAAGCAAGGCCGAAATAATGGACACATTTTATAAAGAACACACATCACAATCTATTCCACACGTTCTTTTTTACCCTTTTCTCAAGGGTATGAGAAGATTTGTTTGGTACAAGGTAAATACAAGTATAGTATCATCAGTGTGAAACTTTCTACCCGTTTATCATACCTAGGTCGTTATTTAAACCTCAATCACTATTGGTTTAGCTTTTTTCAATGTTTACTTTTCTACCTGTGAGAAATTTATTTACTTAAATCGGATTACTTATCAAGTTTTCAAACACATAGAAGAATACTTTTACAGAATCTAAATAACATTAAATCATACTATATGTCCTATAATCTCAACACCTTTATAGTATTTAATATCATTTAAAAGCAATATAATTCTAATGAGTGAATGAATATTTACTATAATTTTAACACCTTTACAGAATTTAAATAACATTTAATCCAATTGAATGAATGAATGAATGAATGAATGAATGAATGAATGAAATGAAATGGGGTTTAACAACGTCCTACTGTTCTGCTCCTAAACTGGGCTAATGAAGACGGTTAAACACCATACAAATTGCTATGAGGGATATTTTGCCTGGGCAGCGGCACTACGGCCAACTCTTATATCGAATTCCAACTGCCAAGGGATCTTTTACATGCACGCCAATGTGTACACGGGACCTCGGTTTTTCAGCCCATCCAAATGACTAGGCAGCTGTCTTTATCAGGTCCTCTGTCCTGCAACATTGACAAGGGGAACCTATGCCGGAAAACCTGGGTGACTGGGTGAACTATCTCGGCCAATGAAGGGGATCAAACACCCAGCCTCAAGGCTAGCGAATGAATGAATGAATGAATGAATGAATGAATGAATGAATGAATGAATGAATGAATGAATGAAATTAAAGGCTTGCCAACATACTGTGACTTGATTAATTGATTATAGAGACATTATAAGCTTATAAACCATGTACAGGAAATCAAGTTGTTATATTATTTGATATAGATGTAATACTGTATAACTTATAAAATTGTATAAGATCTTGTAATATCCTTGATTTATAGGGTAAGATTATCATATCATCTATATCTACACTTATTAACATGTGGGCAAGAAATCAACTTTTCTCACATCACACAGTTTATATCATACTGATTCTGATAATGTTTATAGTAAGACTATTGGAAAATATCTCATTTTTCGCTGCTTAATACACAGTAAAATGCACTCATATTTAATATCATTTAAAGGGCCAATCCCAGTAATATTTTGGAGAATAAAACTGCTTAAATTTCTGTTAAAATCGCTTGAAATCCTTTAATATCATTGATATGACTTGATGATCACGACTCACATTTTTTTTATCCTCCTCTTAGTCACCAAATTTTATTTCAACACTCTAAAAATTAAATTTTAACCCTTCTGATCTTGGTACATGTAAATATTGACTACTCGAATCCAGTTTCTTAAAGGAGAATATTGGTGTCAGTCATTATCACATGTGATAGAACTGGTTAAACACTTCCAAATATAATTTTAACACAGAGATCATTGCTACGATTTATGAATCGGAAGTGACTAACGCAAAAGAAAAACACGAGTTGTCCTTTAAAGTAAAATAGAGAAAAATGATTTATTTCTTAATGTTAAATCTCTGTATTATAGGACTGTCTAAATATCCTTGGAGGCACCACAGATTTTCAAAGGACTCTGGTATTTGGGGCTGTCTAAAAGACCCCTAGTTAAGGCAGTTATGGGTGTTTCAAATCCTGAAGGGTTAAATTTCTGATGCAGGTATTCCCAAATTTCGGTAAAACATGAGACTATCAATTTACATAACCCCTGATAAGTAAATATGACACTTAGATAATGACATTAGTATGTTTAAGTAGTCTGTTGTTTAAATAAAACAATATAAGAACCTAAATATACACATTGCCATGGCAACCAGATCTAACAATCAAATTAACACTATTACTTTTACAAACCTTTAGTTCAGTAGATTAAAGAGACGTTATCACTTTCATTAAGAAAATAATTTTGAATAAAATCAAAATACCCCTGGTAACTAACAGGAGGAAAAAATTCTGAGATATCCAAAGTCAAGTTCTTGGTCAACACCAGGATTGAACCTGGAACCTACTAGTTAGTGAAACAGCACCTAACTCACTGTGGTCCATTTTATAGTATGGTAACTCCTTTTTGCCCGAGTGTAAATCAAAGCTCAAAACACCTCTATCTCGGCAATCTAATTCGAAAATCCACATTGCATATTCAAATCATTTTTTTACCTACCAGCATATAGGCATAAAACTTCAAAGTGTTACTTATTTGTACACAAAAGCTCAGCAATAGATTTGTGAATGTGTCTCAAATTTTGAACACAATTTAACAATGTATCTGTATATTAAAATCACATTGATTCAAAAACGATATTTTTACCTACCGACATAGATTTCCTAAGTTATATCAATACCGGTACACAAATTAAAAGTAGGCCTACAGCACAATGTTATCAGTTAGGCCTCCAAAAGAAAAGGTATCAGATGTTCAAGAAAGAGTAATCATTTCACAACACTTGTCATTACTGATCAAAAACTGACAAAATATTTGCACAGAGGTTTTAAATTTCTTTCAACAGCTGACACTCCTGGGCATATAGATTACGTGGAAGAGGTCCAGCTCAACTCTCATAAAATAGAGATAATGCATATTTTATCTTTTGATATTCATGTACGTATACAATCCCCAACAATCTTTCCGGTTAACCCTTTCAAATAATAATAAACAAATTCTTTAAATACTATAAATAGATCAAATCAACAATACATCACCCCCTGGTTTAACATACAACATGTGACAAGGTTGTCATGATGTTTTAAAACATATAATATTTTGTAAGTTGACAGAATTCAGCCTGGGGGAATACACAAACCAAAATTAACATCGCATATTATTTCAAATGTATAGAAATATGATTGTCTTATTTTAAATGAATAGAAATATTTTCAAAAAATAACCATAGCCACACATCTTGCTTCAAAAAAACAATGAACTTGCTCCTAAATTTTAGCTTAAACATACTTTAGTTATTTTTTGACATCAATTAGTCGTATTCATACAATTGCATCTAGCAAAAAAATATATAGGACATGCTTTAGGTGGAACAGCTCATACCAATCTCGGCTCCCTGAAAGAAGTTTACTGTTCATTTCTCTCTCTGCGGAATCGGTTCCAAAGCTGCTCCCCTATTTCTAAGGTGCAATATGAGTGAGTTGTCTGCATTTTTCAGAAAATATTTAATATTTCAAAACCAAATTGTGTACAAACTGAGTAGTAACATTTTTAATTAAGAAAATAAAATCAAAGTATGAAGAAGAGATAACCTCCTGACTTTAGAGGGAACCAAAGATTCAATTCATCCTATGTCAGAGACCTTAATATCTAAATAAAATACATACCTCAACTTTATACAAAGATTGGAATATACATTAATACATACTTGAATTTTATACAAAGATTGAATCCATAAACTCATTTCAACTCAAACAAACATTAATACAATAAGTTTGGATCCATATATTCATGTTAACTTAAATGTAGTCACAATGTCTTGTAGATAAGAATTATGACACAACCAATGAAAATAGCATTTATCAAAATTACAAAAATCAACAATCTTTTATTAGATAAAAATTTTAAATTTAAATTTTAAATATAAATATTGAATTACATTGCCAATTATACAATGACATTTGACTCTTTAACATTCTACTGGTATGTTATTTCTACTGTATGAATGGTTTATTTCACATTCTACTGGTATGTTATTTCTACAGGTATGTATGGTTTATCACCATTCTACTGGTATATTATTTCTATTGTACGAATGGTTTTACCTTACGTGACTAAATTTTATATTATAGAAACATTATCATTTTCTATGAATGCGTTTGTCTTGATTATTAGAGCCACTGACAATATCTCAATTTTCACATTTTAATCATCATTCAAAACGTATATTGATTTATTAAAATAGATAGAGAAAGAAATGGTGTTTAACATCCACCTGACACAAGTTAGGTCATTTTGGGACAAATATATACTGCCAGCTTATTTCAATAATTTGCTTGCGTGTGAGGGTCTTTAGCCGTCGAAGGAATCAGGATGACCCTAGCTACTTTGTCACGTATGTAGTACATGCTGGGAATCGAAACCACTTCACTTGATTCAATGACAGACTATATGATCTAAAGCACACACATTAAACCACTTGGCCAACTAACTCCCCTGATTAATTAAGAGATAAAAAACACAAATATCAATGATAGATAATTCCACTGGTTAGATTCAATCAAATATAGAATTTTTTCAATTCATCATTTTTGGACCAATATTCCTTTTGGTGATTCAAGTTTTGAGTGTCCTACGCACAAACTGGTGTGTGTCCAAAAGTGACAATATGACTCTTCCAAAAATCAGAGAGAGAGAGAAATGGGGTTTAACGTCCACTCGACACAAACTAGGTCATTTTGGGACTAACATATGGTTTCAGTTTTATTTCAATAATTCGCTTGCGCGTAGGGGTCTTTAGCAGTGGGAGGAAACCGGAGTGCCCGGAGGAAACCCACGAGGTTGAGAAGGCGCCCCCATCTCCATGCCACATACGCTCGCACCAGGGCTCGAAACCACAGCCGCAAGCCAGAGGTGACCGGCCAGCTAGAGGTCGAAGCGCGGCACTCTAGACCACTAGGCCATCCCAACCCCCCTCCAAAAATCAGGGGTCACGTTTGCTAAGTGGGTAAAATGCTGGCTTGCTAGCCTGGAGGTCAGATGTTCGATCCCTGGATTGGTCGAGAAAGTTCATCCTGATTTTCCATTGTATTTCCCCCTTGTCACTGATGCAGACCGCAGGTACTGTCTAGTCGTTTGGATGACATGAAAAAAACAGAGGTCCCATGTACACACTGCTGTGCACGTAAAAGATCCCTTTTCTAATAGCAGACTGTATGGCGAATGATTGTCTTCATTAGCCCAGTTCGGAACAGAACAGTAGGACATGAAACCACATTTCATTTCATTTACTTCCTAAAATCAACTAGGAACCACTACCACAACCCTAAATTAAGACATACAAAAATTTCCTCATTATCCTGGTGTCTATTTATATATATTTTATCATGTGAAGGACTGTCAACATAAGATAAACCTACTCATCTATAAAGACAGGTGTTGAAGGGTGAAATTAAAACAAGATTTTCTCACCTGAATCAAACATTGAATTAATCTATATATCCTCCAGGTATAAATCCATCTTATTAACAGGTAGAACAATAAGATTAACACATATATAAAGTCTTATAATCCAGTCAATTCTTTATAATCCAGTCAAGTTAGTCTGAATTTTGTGACACCCTACAGTTAATACAACTCACACAACTCTGGTTAAAACTCTGACTGAATGTCACTCTCTTCTCCATCCTGACACAAGACATCTGACCTATGACCTGTAACCTTTTAACTATGACCTCTGACCTATCCTAGTCACTGTCACACCCCAGGTATTGCACATTGTCAACATGAGAAATGAAATGAAAGTGGGTCTAGCGTTCTACTTTTTCTGCACTACGTCAACAACATAAAGTGGAGCCTGTGGGATTTATAAATAAATTGTTTATTTTTATCTTTGTGCTTTGTCTACATAGCATATTTATCTTAACTTCTGAAACAGAAAGGCAGCCATGTTGCTCAGTAGTTAAAGGAGCTGGTTCACTAACAGAATAAAGGAAAGAAATGGTACCAACGGGGCTAATAAAAATGGGAATACACCATACAGTATGCAATGTGGGACATTTTGCCTAGGCAGCAATTGAATTCCAACTGTCAAGGGTTCTTTTACATGCACGCCAACATGTACGCAGGACCTCGATTTTTTTATTCAATCCGAACGACTAGACACTTCCTTGCCACCACTGATAAGGATTTAACCACGCTAGAAAATCATGTGGAACTTTCTCTGGCTGGAGATCCGCCTATTACCCACCGAGCCACGTTCACTATTTTAACATCAACTTTCTATCTCCAGACATTTAATACACTATTTGTGCTGTACGGTCATTGTTATATCAGGTAGAATCATCTGATTTCACTAGAACTCAATGACAAGTAATATAAATCTTGATTCATCATATCATTATGATCTATTCATTATCTATTTCAATAATGAAATCGTGTTTATTAGCATGTCAGCTATAATATTGTGCTAACCGTTGAATAAGAAGTATGTGAAAACTTTTCCGAGTTCATTGAAAACTGCAGTATTTTGCATCTGATGGAACGTTTTAACTTATTAATATTTGAAAATTTTTAGATTAAAATCATGAGGACATAATTTGATTGGTTGGCATCGGGATAGGTTAATTACGATCTATCAATAATCTGTTTGTATAAGTAAAGATAAGTAAAGGGTGTAGTGGGTTGACTTAAATCAAATTTCATATGGTAATAATTAACTCATTCACAATTTAATGGAGTAATGTCATTTCAGTATATATTATGTTCAGAATAGAGTAGTGTTTATATAAAACCATGCATAGAATATGAGTTGGGTGTGACATGTACGATAATTAGCTGGGTGAAATATTGAGTTTGCAGATGATAAAGATTAGTGGATGGAAACTGTGAAATAATCCAGGTGAAATGATCATTGTGGAGATGACAACATCAATTGTTGGAGAGAGAGAGGGATGAAGAGAGAGAGAGAGAGGGATCTGATGGGTGATACAATCAGGTGGGTGAGATGTTAAATGGAAAGTTCGATTCCCTGAGCAGAAGGGTAAGATGAGGATTACAAGGAAGTGGTCAATTTTGTTAGATGTTAGGATGATTTGTTGGATATTTAAAGATAAGTTAGGCAAATGATCATTATATATGATGGTGATCATGAAATTAAATGGGATTTAACGTCCTACTGTTCTGCTCCAAACTGGGCTAATGAAGACGGGCATACGCCATACAGTGTGCTATGAGGGAAATTTTTGCCTGGAGAGTAGCACAACGGCTTACACTTATATCGAATCTGTCAAGGGATCGTTTACATGCACACCAATGTGTACACGGGACCTCAGGTTTTTCGTCACATCCGCACGACTAGACATCAGTTGGGTATCATGATCAATTATATATGATGATCATGATCAGTTATTTATGATGATGATCAGTTGGGTATGATAGTGATTGCTTATATGATGGTAATCATTTGGGTATGATTATGAATTGGGTATGATGATCATTTTGATGATAATGATGATGATCAGTTATGTATTATGGTGATCAGTTGGGTATGATGGTGATCAGTTGGGTATGATAGTTATCAGTTGGGTATGATGGTTGACCAGTTGGGTATGATGATCAGTTATGTACGATGGTGATCAGTTGGGCATGATAATTATCAGCTGGGTATGATGATGTTCAGTTGTGTATGATGTGATGGGTATGGTGGTGATCAGTTGGGTATGATGGTAATTATTTGGGTATTATGTTGATCAGTTAGGTATGATGAGGATAAGTACATGTAGGGATAAGATGATGATAGGTTGGGTATGGTGATCAGAAAAGACAATGGGCTGGGTGAAAAGATCAGTTGGTTATAACGATCATTTGGGCAAGATGATCAGTTAGGTATAAAAATCTGTTCAGATTATGTACTGTGAGAGATAATAAAGCATAATATCTTAAAAAATATATTCATTTCATCATAGGGAGACCACTAAGGAATTAACCTGCCATGAAATTTTTATTATCTTATTTCCTGCACCATAAATCAATTACTTACATTCCGATATTCTTATACAATCTCGCACACCTTTAATTAATTTATCATTTTAATTCTTGAATGTTGATGAAAACTTTGATGTGTTAAGGAAGAAATAATTTGATGCAAGATGACCATATAAATATATAATGACCCATGGTGATTAATTAACTTGTCGGAATGTGGGAAGAGTCGTACAAGTTATATAAATAATTAATATGCCTTGCTTCATTTTATCTTTAAGTTTGGTTGCCATGCAGATTGTGTAACCATTATTGTTGTAGGTTGGGGTGATCCGGCCTTGAAATTAAATATTATATTATCAAAATATGGACCACAAATAACCATTGACATCCCTATTCTTCAAAATAACTTACTGAGACCTTAATAAAAACAATGAATTGAAAAATAACCCTTTTAATAAGAATATAAATTTCAAATAAGTTTCTTTTTCTTTTTTAGTATTATTCAGTTCATATCGCTAGTTTTTATTCTTTTATACCACAGAAGTATTATGATATTATACAGAATTACATTCTATATAAATTATTCTTTTGTCTCTTAAAATGAAATTAAACTGAACAATTCTGCAAATATTTGTTAGCTATGCTTTGTACATTTTATGTATTTTTGATATGCATCTTACATCTTATGCATATTGAGTGATTCATGTACAATTCTCAATGGCTCAAAGCTATATTAAGTTCATCGTGTCCATTTAATTATTTATTTATTTCTCTTTTAAATTCATAAACAATCATTCTAGTCCAGACATTCAATAAATTGACATATGACATGATACAAGTAATACAAGATTTAATGAACTAAACAACTGTGTATACCATGAACTATTACTTATTATTATGTATATCATGTCTATAGCTGTAGGGAGTATGGTTTATACTAATACCGTAGGGTATATATATACCTACCTTTGTATACCACAGTTTATCCTACTATATCTTATCTATTTATATGATATTAATGTACATATAGGTATACTTATATTATATTTATGTGTTAGGTATATAAATTATGACATTTTAACTTACTAAAGGGAATATAATATACTTGACAACAATAATAAATATTAATTTATATTTATATCATTGATGACATCATGACAGGTAGGTAAAAATAGGTATAACAGTTCAACCTGTTGGTTTCCAGTGACTTTCATCATGTTACGATCATTAAAGGATGATTGTGGTAGTAAATCAAAATGTGCTCATGAAAGGTTTATTCTAGTGACAAACGAACCGTCTACAAGAAAACATAGAAGGGTTAGCATACTGCTTCTAGATTGTCAGATCAGTGTCAATTTGTATAGAGTGTTTTTTTTTTTGGGGGGGGGGGGATTTAATAAAGACTGTGGAATTTACCAATTATTTGGAAGATTGATATGTAATTATTATTTTTGGAAAACATTTTTACACACAGTAGTTCCACTCAGCTGGTAATTCATGATCATAAAATATATCCACATCAAGTTTCAAGGACGTTTAACCGTCTTTAATATAGTAACTCTTTCCAACATCTTAAAGCATGAGATGTTGCAACTTTTATACCCCAAAAAAAGAATCTACCATCCAAATAAAATGTAAAAGTTATACTGTATTTAACAAGCTACAGAGAATTAGAATGAGTTTATTTGGCTCGCTGCGTTTGGTTGTCATTCTTTTCATACACATATTATTTTTGTCAGGAATTTTGTGTGAACATATTAAATGGAAATAAGACTGTCACAAACTATTTCAATGAAACTTACCAATTAGTTTTCCTTGGTACAACAGTGCTATCTTTTTTAAGAAAATGTTAATAATTATGTAATAGCTAGAACTAGTAAAGTGTGACATGACATGAATTAAAGCCACATAAAATTTACATTTTAATATACTGCTTTACTACTTGATCTACTTGACACACCTTTAAATATATTATAATATACTTATTTACATAGTGTATACTATAATTTATATCTTTATATATATATATACCTATAAATACTATAGTATATTGGTATATACTTTCACCTGTAGAAAGACACAGGTATATAATTCCACCTGTAGATACGAGAGACTGGCATATATATCACCTGTAGACACAAGGCAATCACAGGTTAAATACTTTCATCTGTAGATACGAGACAATTACAGGTGAGTTTCTACATCTCAGTCAATATCATAATTAAAGGGACTATCCCGATTTGAACAGTCTCAAAAAGAAAAGTCTGAGTACATATGAAATTTAAGCGCCAAAATTCAGAGGAAAGGTGTATTTACCTTGTCTCAATATTTCAGCTCAAAATATTAAGTCATTTGGACATGAACGTCAAAACTGCTTATCCGGACACGTAACTCTTTTAAGATTTCGGATCAAATTTTTCATTTCGTTCCATTTGAGGTCTATACAATGAATGACCAATGTTTGAAAACATATCACTTATGTTGAGTTAGTTGCTCGGTCATAAGGTAGAGGATTTTTAGGGCTATTAACAAAAAATTAATTCTCCAAAATATTATCAGGATTGGGCCTTTAAAGCGTAATAAACATTGGATCGATAAGACATATTCCATTCAATCCAAGTCGATGTAATAACTGGCAAAATTAACACTTGTAAGTTTCTACATCTTTAAAATGTTCATTATAAATGTGATATATCGGATTATTAAGACATATTCTATTATATTAGGGAAAAAAACTAACAACTTGAGTAATTAGTTGTATATATGCCAGTGCTAATCCATATAATAATGATTAAATTAACACATCTTGTTATCTTTAAAGTTGCCAATTCTGATCATGCATTTTTCACACAAAATCCATTTTTTGTGGCTTTATCAACACCAAATTTAACTCAAACTTATTTTCTTACATTCAATTAAGGGTATGTAATCTCCTAGCTTGGATTCAATCAGATTGAACAGAGGTCCATCAAAAGATTTTACCTAATACTTACAGGTGGTGCTGGTTTGTTTATATCGTCTACAGATGAGACTGAATGTTACATAATTCAAAAATCATCACATCATTGTTAATGCCAAATGAAATCGAAACATTTTTGTACTGATATTCCTTTTAGAGATTCAGTTTTCAATGTTGCAGTTTGCAAAAGATCTAAAATCTCTCAATTACTTTACATTTTCCATGAAAAAAAATAGCTGAACAAAATGTGTAAAATATGTCGCTTGACAAAATTGTCATGTTCTGGAAATGCACTTAATAAATTGCTATGTAATGTAGCCAAGTGAAACATATACGAAGTCATAAATTATATAATTTACATTAAATATATGACAAACTGGTTATCATATTATTGTTATGTATAACAAACAAGAATAAGATGGCATATTTACTTAAAGGCTAGCTCAACAATTACCTATTTACCTAGATTAATGATGTGACAAAGTTAATCGCCTGAGGGAGTAATCATTGTAACATTGCCGTAAAAAACTTAAGCAAACATCCTCGAGTATTTTATCGATTAAAGTTAATTATCCATAAACAGGTATTTAGGTGAACTTTAATCATCTGGATTATATAGTCTGTCAATCAGTCAAGGGGCATGGTTTCAATCCCACACATTAACGATAGAAGGAGTTTATAGGGTTGTAGGCCTAATTTCATTGGTTTTCTCCTGGTCCTCCGGTTTCCTCCTACTGCTAAAGATCCCAGTGCATGGGAATTATTGGAAAAAATATGGACTAAATTTGTGCCCGCAGATACCCCAAACACAGTTAAATTTGTTTCCATGGAAACAAAACAATTAATAATCCTTGAAATTATTAATTAGCAAAAGGCACAAGATCTGTTTGATGGTTTATAAGATATACCCCAGGAACAACAACAATGGCACAGAATAATAAAAATCTCAGTAAACGATGCTAAACAAATCATAAATAATCAACACCTTCATTTATAATAATATAATGAAATGAAATGGGGTTTAACATCCTACTTATTTGAGCTGACTGGGCTAATGAAGACCTGGACGGTGACACTACAACCCATTCGAATTCCATCTGTTATGGGTTCTCTTACGTGCACACCAATGAGTACACAGGACCAAAGTTTATCGTCCCACTGACAAGGGGAACCCGCACCAGAAATTGCTGAGGAACTTTCATTGCCAATACCGGGAGTGAAACTGAGACCTAGCTCCTGTTTAGCAAGCCAGCATCTTACCCAATAATCAACCTTAGCTCCTCATAATAAAAGGAAGCCACAGTGGCTAGGTGAATATGGTGCTCAATCAGGGACTTGGGCAAGAAGTGTGTCAGATTTTCTAGCTTGGTTTGGAAAGTAAGGAAAAGAATCATGTGGTGAGGATGAAACGAAAAACAGATCCTGACAGTTGGAGAACAAAGACATGAATCCAGCAGTCTGGGCAAAATTTCCCACACAGTACACTTCATATCATATGCCCATCCTAACTATCCTGGTTGGTGCAAAAATGAAATGAAATGAAATGGGGTTTAATGTCCTACTGTTTTGGTCTAACTTGGATGATGAGCCAGGTATATGCCATACAGTGTGCTTTGTGGGAAATTTTGCCTGGACTGCGGCACTACAGCCTACTCTTCTATCAAATTCCACCTGCCAAGGGATCTTTTATCTTTATGCCAATGTGTTTTTTGTCCCATCAGAATGACCATAGAGTTGTCCTTGCCGGGCCTTTCATCCTGCACAACTAACAAGGGGAAACCACACAGAAAATCCTGATGAACTTTCTCAGCCAACACTGGGATCGACCCAACAACATCCAGGCTAGTGTGCCAGCGTCTTAGTCACTGAGCCACTGTGGCTCCCCTCGGTTGGAGCAGGAAAGTAGGATGTTTTCATTATAATAAAGAGAAAGTTAATGCTGCAATGCAAAGACAGATTTTGCATAATCTATTTTATGAAAGATGCAAAAGGCCACAGTGGACTTGAAACTGCTAGGGATGACAACATGCCTTTAATGTGTCACATTAGATATATTTAAATTTCATTTGAATAACTACATTGAATATCACTATTAAAAGAATTTCTGAACTAAAAAATTCTACAAAATGTTCATATGAACTGATGATATGAGTTATGTGCCCTTACCTCATCAACAGATTCCTGGAATTCTAGAATCTGAAACTCCATGTCTTCCATCTGGTCCCTTTTCTCTGCCAATTCTTCTGATAGTTCCACACGATTCTTCTCTGATTCTTGTAGCTAAAATATACAAGTTAATTGAAATTTTATTTGAAAATTAGAGCAGAATGGCTTATTTAAGAAAACTTAAATATTATTGCAACTTCGTTATCCAGAATATATTCAAAATGAAGTGTTTCAGCAGGAATTTTTGACAATTTACAGTGGAAGGCCCACTCATACTGGATGATCCTGGTGTCTGTGAGACGAGATAAAGATAGAACTTGGTTATACCTGATTCTCCAATATTTCATTCATATTAACCAGTCTGTCTCGTTCCTTCAATAAATCACAAATATCATCCTACAAATAAAATAATATATTAACAGATTCCCACGAAACCCGATCCTAATACAGCAGCGTACCAAATAAAATGATATATCAACAGAATCCCACAAAACTCGATCTATATACAGCGGCGTACCAAATAAAATAATATAATAACAGATCGCCACGAAATCTGATCTATATACAGCAGCGTACCCAATAAAATAATATATGAACAGAATCCCACGAAACCCCGAACGGCAGCGTACGAAATAAAATAATATATTAACGGAATCCCACGAAACACAAACATGATCTGTAAATCTGCTTTATTTACAGCAGTGTACCCCACCAAATTGAAATCAAATATCTCAAAAGTTAAATTTTGAATGTTTTCAAAAACAAAAGTGAAAGCAAGACAGACGAAGAGAACCACCAATAGTCTACGTCTGGTTTCAATAATAGTGATGATATATACAAAAGCCCAATCTATCCTGATGTAATTTATGGCCATCCAAATTTCATATTAGATGTAGCTACATCAACTTAATCTCACATCACCATCTTTATTGTCTAATATAATTGCCTGTCAATAAGGCCAAAGCAATAAAAATATTAGTTCTCCAGGGTCTTGGTAAGTAAATAGCTTCTTTTGTTTAAAATTTTGGAGTTAAAAAATAGCCTGTTTTGTTTAGAAATTTGGAATTAAAAATATTTATAAGTGCAAGCTCTTGAGAAGAGCATCCAATTCATTTCGGTTTTTAAGTTATTTTTCTTCAGGAAGTAGGAATCAAAATATCAAAAAGGTGTTCCTGAAGAACAAAAATTCAACTTTGTGTGGTCTAACTGAAAGTTGTAATCATGTAAATCAATATCTAATAAACACTCTTCATGAATACACAAAATTAACCCATTCTTAATAGGAGTAAGGTTTGGGCTCACACTGACAAATACCCCTTCAGCAAACAAATTATTCAAATAAAATTGTATCATATGTTAGTCCCAAAATGATTTGGTTTATGTTGAGTTTAAGTTAATCACTCTCTTTCTCTGATAATACAGCAAGTAAAGTTTTATCCTTTTATTTGTTAACTATAAGCACATGGATGGTTCACTAGCCTCAATGTTAGAGGAGTTCTCTCCCTTGACACATCAAACTCAGAGATTTCAAGGCCCATTTTCAAGTTCCAGGAATAATTATTATTATTCTGATACCTACCTTCCCTGAGCTTCTCAAAACTTGTTCCAATTCTTCTATACGACCTTGAGATAGGATTAAATTATGTTCAAGGTCACATCGTAACTGAAAAGGAAATATAATGCAAGTGAAAGCCAAAACTTAGGATTGCACATCGTAGGATGAGTAATATCTACCAAAAATCTAACAAATTATTTGTAAAAAAGAAACCAAATTTAAAGCAATAAAAAGAAATATTCCGAGGTAAAAATCTACTAAAGATGAAGCTGCATAAGGATTATTATATATAATAAGGATCTAATAAATCTTTTTACTTGATTGCTGCGTTGTGGATCTTGATAGTTGTCTGTTTGTTTCATCAATAGAGCATGTGATTTCTCTAACTGTAAATGTTCTTTCATTAATTTCTGGTAACTTTTTTCTCTTTCCTCACGAGACAACTACAAAATGCAGAATATTTACAAAATCAAAACATTATCAATTCACATGTATGATGCTAGTTACAGAATTAAAATGAAATGGGGTTTAGCATCCTACTGTTCAGCTATGAGGGAAATTTTGCCTGAACAGTGGTAAAACCTCCTTCTCTAATATCCAAATCCAACTGTCAAGGGTTCTCTTACAAGCATGCCAGTATGTACACGGGGCCTTGGTTTTCGTACCCATATGACTATACGTTTTGTCTTGCCAGGCCCTCCATCCTACAGCACTGAAAAAGGGGAACCATCCTGATTAACTTTCTCGATCAACACAAAGATCAAATATGGGACCTGCAAGTTACTCACTGTGGCTCCTCCTACTTACCTTACAGAATAAATACATATACAACATATGTTATTACTTCCCCACTTCGAGATACAGAATAAATACATCTACTAGGAAATGAACAAAAATTTAACATTTGTGAGAAATAAGTGTAGCCTAATCATACCTCGTCCCAGAGATCATCATCAGACAATGTCCCGTGAGAAGCTGATGATAAAGATAGAGAATTTTCTGAATCCATTGATCGTTGATCTTCATCATACCCGTAAAAAGTTTCTTTAACCCCACAACATTTTTCTTGTGATCGGCGTAATTTACGCCGTTTTTTATGATGTTGTATTAATTCCATTCTTCTATCTTTTTCCTGCAAAAGAAACCTTTCATTTATTCCAGAAAATAAACAATTACTGGCCAAAACCTTGGTTAAAATACTCAGTATATTAACTTTTTATTTCTGACATATCATTATGAAACTTTATATAGTAACTATATTTTGATAACATTGTTTTTTAAAATTTTGATATATTAAAATTCTGTGGAATGGTGGGTGGAATTTCCATTGGCTTTTATGTTAGTATGGGACTTATTTCAACCGAATTCATGGAACTTGTTATGTGATAATAGAAACCAACAGAATTTCAGGAACCAGAATATAACTTTCCCTTGTATCTTAAATTATTTTACTATTTAATAAATGAATTTGCACTATTTAATAAATGAAATTGTACTCACTAATGAATGAAAGAAATTACACGACTGGATGAAATTTCACTAATGCATGAATGAAATTGCACTAATTAATAACTGAAATCCTACCAATTAATAACTGAAATGCACTAATTAATAAATGAAACTTTACAAATTAATGAATAAAACTGCACTAATCTAATAAATGAAACGGCATAAATAATGAAAAAAATTATTGATTTAAAACATACGCTGCATGATTGTCGAAGTGAGGTGATTGTTTTGGTTTGTTCGGTTAATTGTTGACGTAGTTTATGTAATTCTGACAGTTGAAGTTCAAAGTTCACAAGTTTGAGTTTTTCTTGACTTAACTGACGAGCATAAACTGTGGCTTTTCTTTTGGAATGTTCAGATTGTTCCTTCTGAAATTTAAAGAAATCATAAAATGTCATAGTATTGATGTTATTCTCTTAGAGGCATATAGTAACTGGATAGAGTTATGGACTGTAACACATACTTATGGAGAAACCCTCTGAAATTGTTGAGCATATACTTTTTGAAACCTTGCCTAAATATATTGGTTGCTGTTTTAGTATGTGTTATAATTTATAACATTCATATAATTGATTAAATATTACTGCCATCCAGTTACTTAACAGATAAATGATAAATCTAATTTTGCCAGTGGAATGTTCAAAAGATTTTACAAGGTGATTAAGGATGATAAGTCATAAAATGCATAATTTTATTATGAATATTATAATACCTCTACTTCTAAATGTCATTCAAGGAAGATATATAATGTTACAGGAATTGAATGATAAAATGTAGTCTATTGTGGGTGTATAAAAACTATTTCTGCTTACCATCTTTCCACTTTCTTCAGTCAAGGAACTGATTTGGTCCTTTAAGTTGCGATTCTCTGATGTCAGTTCAACATTTTTCTCTAAAAACTTCCGGTTTCTTTCTTTCAATGATTTATGGCGTTCTTCCAGATCTTTCAATTTCTTCACCTGCCAAAAAAGAAATTCAGTTTAATGGAAAAATATCTTTGATCTTATACACCTAATTAAATGTTTGCCGGTAAAAAAAACAGGTGTATATCCTAAGCCAGCTGTTTATAGCATCAAAATATTTGTGAATTTCAAGAATATTTCAAGATCATCTCTTGAAGCTAAAATATTACAAGATTGTCTGTCGAAATTCCAAGCAATAATCCTTTAACATAAATAATAATCAGATAAGAATCTTAATTTAAAACTAATACATTTTTCATTTCAGTTTATATACACTTTTAGGCTTCTTATGTCACAAAAGCTCTCAAATATATATTTCAAGATCATCTGTTGAAGTTAAAATTTTACAAAATCATCAGTCAAGTTCCATGCAATAATCCCTTAACAGAAATAATAAGCAGATAAGAATCTTAATTCAATACATTTGTCATTTTAGTTTATATCCACTTTTAGGCTTCTTAATGTCACACAAGCAATCAAATCACTCTGGCATCTGCTCCAGAAAAACATTTATAATCCAATGTATTTATCACAATTTTAATGCAAGAAAATACATTTCAGTGATTCTTCACAAATTTAAAGATTTGGTTACAAATGAGTACAGATTGGTTTAACTTTATCACCTTATCCAATAATAAAACCATAAAAGATTTTGTATGTAGTTATTTGTTCACGAAGCACATCCTTCATTAATTACTATCTAAATGGTCAATAAAGATTAATTCACAAGCACTTTAACCACTTCAAGGGGCTCCACCAAACACTGAAATCTTTTATATCTCTTCTGATACACCTCTTTAAGCGACATTCTTAATATAACATATAAGTGTTAAATGGATCTAAATGGTGCTACAACCTTGAACAATGTGGGAGTACATTGACCATGGTTTTAGGTCCACATGTGGTTTTAATCCTGTATATAAAATATGATATGATCTGGTCAGGGAATTTGTGATTTTCAGATCTTGGTGAGTTTTTAATGCCATGTGTCACATTTAGTGCATGAAAAATATACAACAAAGCCAAGAAAATAATCTTTGATTGAAAAATGTCTTTGTATTAATATCATATTTCTGATTGACTACTACTTATTCCGCCACGATCATATCCTGAATAAAGTGAATCCATATGCCTCATATTTTATCAGTGTTACTATACACCATGTTTATGGACACACAGGTTGGAAAACTTGACTTAAATTAAAAATTTGAAAAACTGAATCAGGTAAAAATAAATTTAGCTGGTTTTCAAGTGTTTCATTTGGAAGGGGAGAAAACAGAGTATTATGTAGAAATATGTTGTGTTTATTGAAGATGCATTATGTAAAATTTAGATAAAGAGCCAACAGTTTTCTCTATAATATGTTACAAACAGATAATGAAATAGGAATATATTGAAAGTTATGAATGTTTGAAGTTTCAATTATCGTATTTTAAAATAAACTATCAAATGGCGATATTGTTTCAATCCATTATAAGTCACAACCATCTGATGGTGTAGAGAGTTGATTATGGGCTTGTCATGTGTATAAATGTCTCAACTAATATAAAATTGAGGCCAAAAGAAAGATCTGCAAAAGGCATATTTAGATCTTGCATTATGCATCTTTAAAAATTTGGGGTAGATCTCTGCTTCGTTAAATCTGAGACTTACATATGGTTAAAGGCGCAATGCTAGGGATGGGAAGTTTGCTGTTTCCATCGATTCATTATCAATGAAGGAATCTTTCATGTGCACTCAATGTGAATATAGATGGACTTAGTTTTTGTTCTTTCCTAATGACTAGTCCCACAGTCACAACCCTGAGCAGTGGGAGCAAGACTTGGTCTACATTGTGATTAAAACCCTGGGATATTCTAGTCAAGAGTCGATTGTCATTCTGATCGACAACTGCAGCCCTAAAGTAGTTGTAATTCTTAAAACAAATTTTCATGGTGAACAATATATCACAGTAAAAAACAAATAATGTTCAGTAATAGACTATCATGGAATCTTTCACATTCAAGATAGACCTTTGCTTTTTGTTCCATCCTAAAAACTAGACAACATTTTCCTTTTCAACTCCACAGGCAGGAGCTAGTCATGAACAACAAGTGGGAACTGGGCTTGCAATTTCACAAAGTTCTTCTCATGCCTCTAGTCTCAACGTTCGAAAACCGCAGCCTTCAAGAATCTTAAAACAAAAGTCTTATGTCGAAGAATATCGCAAAACAATAATGTTCTATAATAGACTTACAGTTCTGATTGATTGATATTGTTACAATGGGAGATTAGTCTCCCTTTGTTTATGTTAAAAACCACAGCGATAATCAATAGACACTTATAATATTGAGACTAATCATGTCTTATTGGTGGGGATAAATATAAATACATAGAACTACTGCAACAACAATACATGGTGGAAGTCATTCATTGTAGTCTCATAAAACCTCTTAGTCAGTTGTTTAGTTCTGAAGCAGGGTTCTAGTTTCAGTTTTATTTGCCATTCTTGAGTGAGAGAGAAATGGGGTTTAACGTCCACTTGACACAAACTAGGTCATTTGGGGGCCAACACATGGTTCACTTTTATTTCAAGAATTTGCGTGTGCGATGGACAGGCAACGGTACTCCTTGTCACGTACAACTGGGGAATCAAAACCATGCTAGTTGACTCAATGACAGACCATGTGATACAGCACGCACACACTAACCAATCGGCCATCCACACAAACACACACCCACATCAATGTTGAGTGACTGGAACTGAAATTGACTGGCTGGAAAACTTATCGGTCAGTCAATCTATATGATATAAATAGAGTTCAATTAATAGCTTTTATGTGAAAAAAAATTTCAAACTCAAATGAAATAAACATCAAATTTGAAATATACAGTTTACTCGATCTGTGGTCCAATATGATGTGCGCTTATAGAGAAACTGTACCTACCGCTTGTTTATCTAGGATGGAATCATCTGATTGGTTACTTTCTGTCTCCAGTTCCAAACCGGCTTCAGTCTGATTTTCATTATACTGTAAAGTAAAGACCTAATATTTGTAACAAGAGTAACTTGTGATATCATAATGGAACAAAACATTTCTGTATGGTCATGTATGCAATGCGGGGGATGATTTACAGCATTTTTGCCTTTTTATTTTTAAGTTCTATCAAGGGGATCTTTTACGTCCATGACAAGGTGTGGATCACGGTTTTTCTTCCAATCCAATGATTAGCACACTTTTATCATTAGCCCTACAGGTGACAAACAGGAACTCCTGTTTAAGAATCCTCAAAGTTCTTCAAGACCCATGTTAGGATTCGAAAATGAGCCATTGTAGTCAAGACGCCAGGTAGTGCCCTGCAGCTTGATTACCGTTCCCAAAAGATTATGCGCAAATCTGAAATAAGTAAACAAACTTACTGAATTATCCAGACTGAAAGTTTTGAGCGTTTGGTTGTGTTTAAGGGGACTGGAGAAAGAAAGTTGTCTGTCCGTGCCAGCGGTGAGGGTAGCTGCGGACATCTTGTTTTGGTGGTTTCGGTCCAGCTGTAGTGATAAGGCATAGCCTGCGGTCTGTCCCAACTCTTTCTCTAAATGCGAAATAATCTTGTCCTTATTCTTTAACTGTTCAATCTGAAAACAAAGAAATTAAAATAAATTTCACCTAAAAAAATACAGAAATGAAATGAAATGAATGGGGTTTAACGTCTTGGGTCCTGATTCTCGAAAACTTAACAAAAGATAAAATCCAAATTTTAGTAGACACTTTAATTTTGATTGGCTAAGCCCTAAAATCAAACCTATATTATCCAATCCAATTACTAAAATTTGGATTTTATCTTAGTTAAAATTTCGTGAATCAGGGCCCTGCTGTTCTGCTCTGTTCTGGTCTAATGATAAAAAATACAAACGGGTAGGACGTAAACAACGGGTGATAATAATGATCTGATTCTAAATATCAACAGCTTAGATAAATCAAAATAGAATCAAACGTCTCATTATCAAGCAAGACATCTACCATTTTTATCCATAGCTTTGGCTTAGTTGGTTTCCCATTAATAATGTTGGGTACCGTATTCTAATTGATATCACAGAAATAACCTAGAAGTTATTTTTTTGTATTTATAAATAACCCACAATCAAATGTTTTAAGTTTTAGTTGTATTTCGTTTTATTGAATATTCTGTATATATTCATCTAATATATACATAAAAACGAAAATATCCTCACAAAATTGGATGGTAATAAATTCAACAATTGTATATCTATCAAGTTACTGAACTCTTTATTTATTAATGTAAAATTTGAATGTTCATTCCCATTTTCTGTACAACCTACAATCAACAAGAACATCAGAATATTACATTCTTTGTGGTGCAGCATGCCAATTGGCCAAATTTGGCAAACTCAGAAATATTGGCCACCTTGATAACAACAACCTCCCATCACTTCTATGTAACATGTTGTTGTATATTACGCTTCCAGAAAGCATGTGTTGGATGTGATAATACTACAAGTATGACTTGGTAAATGTGTTTCTAATTCCAATATAATCCTAGAATTACAGGTTGACTTTTATCAGTCAGGTACCAACATATAAAAACAACAAGAGTAATGTGATTACTTCAAGAATGAGTCTGTAAACGATGGAGATGTTATGTTTGCTTTTTTCCCTGAATGCATCTGGTACAAGTACGTGGTCCATTTATATCGCTTGAAGGACAAACAGAACATCAAATACGACAAGCCAATACAACAACTTTGAAAATGTTTATTTTCTAACCTGTCTGTTGCCAGAGAGATCCACCTGTGGAGGTGGGCTTGGGGAAGGCCTAAGGAGTTCAAATGAAATCCGTAGTGGGGGTAAGAGGGTGCCCAAAACAGTTATGAAATTTGAATAAAATAAGAAACAGATCTGGTTATTTTTAAAGTTTGAAGTTTCACCCTTTTTAACAGGCCTTTAATTTTGTACGCTAAATTATTTATTTGATCTATTATACACATTCCCATGCCCTACCCACTACCCACACCCTACCCATCCCCCCACTAACCAACTGGATACAAGTCTTGTGTCAAAAGATATAACATGTCTGATAATCACATGCAAAGTGATCATGTTTAATCTAAAAAAAAAATATTCATTTCAGTGCATTTAAAAATCCATCTATTAAATTGAATTGTGTGGAAGATGTTTGTATTAGAACAGTGTCAACAAATCCATACTGTTAAAAAGACAAAATGCAAGCAACATTGCATTATGTATAAGCTTAGCTCTCTGAGGACAACATGTCACTCCATGATTACACTGTACACTGTAGAATGTTGAAGGCAAAATAATGAAATAAGATAGGTTGCCAGGCAACGAAACATACGCCCACAGCAGCTAAATCGTCCGGGCAGTCAACAAGGGTTGTCGCATATTTTTACTTTTTTTGGTAATGAAACATTTGTAATACACTAAAATCTTATTAAGAGTAACAACTCATTATGTAATTATATGAAAATCATTAGAATTTGTTTGCTTTTTATAAAGTTTTGCCCCACGCTAACAATTAGTATAGGAAACATTTAACATCATTGATTTAGCTGTTCAGTTATCAAAATTCATTGAAAATCAAAATACTTGTTCGTTTCAACACCTTAAACTCTGTGTATCAATCTGAAGTCAATCGGATGATAAGGTTGGCATCTATAGCATCACAATAGGTTTTTTGAAGTGATCAAGGGAGATAACTCTGGAAGTAATTATTTGAAATCGCTGAAAATCAGTAGGCTTCTTCGTCTCATGACCTTAAACAGTGTGTGTAAATTTAAAGTCAATCGGATATTAACTTTGGCCTCTAGAGCGTCCACAGGATTTTTTGATGTGATCAAGGGTCATAACTCTGGCACTAATTATCGGAAATAGCTGAAAATCAATAGGCTTCTTTGTCTCATGACCTTAAACACTGTGTATAAATTTGAAGTCAATCGGATATCAACTGTGGCCTCTAGAGCACCCACAAGATTTTTTGAAGTGATCAAGGGCCATAACTCTGGCACTAATTATCGGAAATCGCTGAAAATCAATAGGCTTCTTTGTCTCATGACCTTAAACACTGTGTATAAATTTGAAGTCAATCGGATATCAACTTTGGCCTCTAGAGCACCCACAAGATTTTTTGAAGTGATCAAGGGCCATTACTCTGGCACTAATTATCGGAAATCGCTGAAAATCAATAGGCTTCTTCGTCTTATGACCTTAAACACTGTGTATAAATTTAAAGTCAATCGGATATTAACTTTGGCTTTTAGAGCATCCACAAGATTTTTTGAAGTGATCAAGGGCCATAACTCTGGCACTAATTATCGGAAATCACTGAAAATCAATAGGCTTCTTCGTCTTATGACCTTAAACACTGTGTATAAATTTAAAGTCAATCGGATATTAACTTTGGCCTCTAGAGCGTCCACAAGATTTTTTGAAGTGATCAAGGGCCATAACTCTGGTAGTTATTATCGGAAATCGATGAAAATCAATAGGCGACTTCGTCTCATGACCTTAAACACTGTGTATAAATTTAAAGTCAATCGAATATTAACTTTAGCCTCTAGAGCGTCCACAAGCAATTGTGGACGCCGGACCGACGGACGGACGGACGAACCGACGGACGGACGGGGGCGACGACAATATACGACCACATATCAATGTGGGCGTATAAAAATGAAATGGGGTTTAACGTCCAACTGGTCTCCTCCGAACTGCACTAATGAAGACGGGCATACACCATGTAGTGTGCCGTGGGGGAAATTTTGCCCAGACAGCCCCACTACGGACTACTCTTATATTGGATTCCAACTTCAAGGGATTTTTACATGGACACCAAGGTGTACACAGGACATTGGTTTTTCTTCCTTGTCAGGCCCTCCATCATGCATCACTGACAAGGGAAGCAAAAAAATACATTAATGATTTAATTATAAAACAAGAATATAATGTATGATGTAAACAAGTACACAACATATACAGGACACAATACCGATTGACGTTTCGACTGAGATTCTAGTTTTTATCAAACCATGATCAAATATGTTGGGACATTCTAGAGAATTCTAGACAAAACATTGCTCACTAAATTAATATTCCATGGAATAATTAATTACTGTTAAAAATTGAGCGACATTTCAACTAAGATTCTAGTTTTTATCAACCAATGATCAAATATGATGGGATATTCTAGAGAATTCTAGTCGAAACATTGCTCACTAAATTAATATTCTACGGAATATAATTAATGACTGTTTATTGCTGATGGACCTTCAACTAAAATTCTCACGTCTTGATCAACAATGATAAAATGTAAAATATATTGGAACATGATGAATACAAGACTGGAAAATCCTAGACAAAACATCCATCATTAAATAATAAACTGTCATTGTATTTCATAGAATGTGCATTCTTGAATACCATTGAAAGAATTTAGTATACAGAGACCTGTTATAGTTACATTAAGCTCAAATCCTCCTATAATCTATGGCTCTACACACTAGATCAATTTGTTTAACTTAACGCCAGGAATGTCTGCGAGCTGCTGTGAACAGAATACCATATACTCGAAAGACCTAACAGAATTGGTAAAATGCCAAACACTGCATGTCTGGAGAGGAATTTTACTATTAGGGTGAATTATACTGGTCGACTTTACATTCGTGTATCTATTGCTTTTTATCAACAATTTCATATATTGCAAAACCGTTGTTAATATCTTTCTATAAAACAGAAAACTCTATACATTTATAGAAGATTATATACAATCATTTATACGCTTTATTAACATCTGAAGATGCCTACTGAGGCCGGTCAGCTAGTTTATAATATGATGTACGACGGTATATCGGGGAGAGAGAGAGAGAAATGGGGTTTAACGGCCGCCCTTCTATGTCATTTCAGGACTTAGACATCATTCAAATTTATTTCAATAATTCACTTGCCCTAACCCTAACATCTAACAGTGGGAGTAAACCTAAAGACCCGGAGAAAACCCATGAGGTTGGACAGGCGACCAGGGAATCAAAATCATACCAGGTGACTCAATGACAGACTTTATGATACAGCGCCCACGTGCTAACCATTCGGCCATCCAACCCCCCTGATGTATATCAGCACAAAGAAGTAAAAGTGGAGTCATTTTTTAACTAGACGCATTTTCAATTCTTTTTTAATTATCTACCGTAACTTTGAAATACTTGTACTTTATCTATTTTAATGTATATTGTCGGTTTCCTGTTGAGGCAGGAAATGAAATAGAAAGCCATCCTGTTGAGGCGGTATCATGGAATAAGATTGAAAATAAACAAAACATATATTTCTTTGAAAAGATTTACAGTTCCGGTATCTAGAATTCTAAAAACGCATTAAAAAAGGTCTCAAATTTCAATTAAACTGAATATTCAACATAATGACAAAGAATATTTGCTTTGTAAAATCAGCATTTGATGTTAGCATTGTAACATCTGCTGGAGGGTCCCAAGAGTCTAAGTGAAGAGTTATTTAATTGATGAATGCTGAATCAGTGCCTAAGTATTCTAAATTATCTATTCAAAATAGGATCCAATCCATTAATATAGTGTATGATAATCAATTGTATTAAACAAATTATGTACAGCACTCGTGGGGCTAGATGGCCTTGTGGTTTGACACATGCTTGTGAAACCATAAAGCCGGTTATTAAGTCAAGTGGCGTGGTTTTGATTCCCAGGTTAAACCTGGCAAGGAGAAATGTCGTCTGACCAACTTTGTGGGTTCTGTCCAGGTCCTTTGATTTCCTTCCACTGCTCAAGACCCCTATGCACAAGCAAATTATTGAAAAAAAATTGAACCATAGGTTAGTCCCAGGTTAAACCTGGCGAGCAGTAAGGTCGTCTGACCAACTTTGTGGGTTTTCTCCGGGTCCTTCGGTTTCCTTCTACTGTGCAAGCAAATTATTGAAATAAAATTGAACCATATGTTAGTCCCAAAATGACATACCCCATTTCTCTCTCTCTCACCAACAGAACAGCACACACAATAATAATCAGCGCTGTATTAAATTCAATAAATATAAACAAAATATGAGGATAGGTATCAGTCCAAATGGGAATACCTTTCATGGCAAAATATATCTCAGATGCATATAGAGAACAACTGTATAACACTCTATCATTACAACAAAACTAGAAACAGGAAAAAAAACAGAACATACGATATATGTGATTGAATTCTCCTTTTTCGTGTTTTAAAATAGACTCTAGGGTGATTAATTACATCAGGAATGGTTTTGATGGAAATAACAGAACTACCAATGCCAAGCAAAGTTCTCAATAACAAGAAAAGACATTATCTTGTCTGTTGCACCAGATGTAATTTTTAATTTCTCATCATATAATCTCCCGAGGTAGAAATGTACTTCCTGTGTATTTGATATCTGTTTTATTGCCGAAACAGACACAGAGAATACTTTTATCGCTTTCCTGGCATAAGGTTCAATATGGTGCGCTTTTGATCTGAAACTTAGGATTTAATGAATGCAAGAGCCCCAGTGGCTCAGTAAATAAGAAACTGGCTCACTAACCGAGCAGTTCATTACCAGTGTTGGAAAAGAAACCTCCATTGGATTTTTCTGCATAGTTTATTCAGCCTTATCAGTTGTGTGGGGCAGCATCTAGTCCTTCTGATGGTCCAAAACAAGAAGGTTGGCTAGCATGTGAAAGAAACTTTGACAGTAGGAATCAGATGAAAGGTAAGGGGAAGGTCCCAATGCAACCTGGGCAAAATTTTCCTCATATCACATGCTAATCCCAATACAACAATTGAAAGCTACATGCCATGGCAAACAGACCCGGAAAAGGGGAGGTGGGGGGCAAAGATGCAGGCAAAGTGTTCACTATCAAAGCAATTGTGTCTATTATCAACATTCACATCCTTCCAAAAAAATTCAAAGCTGATTTTTGAGAACATAAAGACTAAATCAGTGTCTGGTGAGAATCGGGCAAAAATAAAGAATTTTGAACATTTAAACCTGTGGATTCCTCCCTTCCAAAATAATCAAATGGTTATATAATATATCGCCTATGGTGATTTGAAATACAGAAGACTATATATTGAAATTGATCTCTCAAATTCCATTTTCTTGTTCTTGATGCCATAAATGAGAACTGTGATGACATGGAGATCCTATAGAGAATTATTCATACAGATTCCTGACAATTTTCCACTCATTGCCATAGAAACACTCAGTATGTCTGTAAAGATATTTTCAGAAGCATATATTTTGGCAAGATGACCTGGCAGTTACACAGGATGTGTGCGTACAGATTTAGATTGTATAAGACACAACCCAATGATACTTTTGATAAGTTTGTATACATGTGTTTCCACACCATAGCGACTATTCCCATTTCACACATGTCTCACCATGCCCACCTCACACACAACTCACATGGGCCCCACCATGAACACCTCACACAGGTCTCAATACCATGCACACCTCGAAAATAAAGCTGCTTTCTTAATACATATCAAATTAATTCAGTGTCTGGCGAGAATCAAGCAACAATAGAAAATTTTGAATATTCAAACTTGTGGATTCCTCTCCTCCATAAAAATATAATGGTTCCATATTCCTATGGTTATATGAAATACAGAAGATACCACCTAACAACTTATCAAGTTCACATTGTAAACTGTTTCTACTTTACTTTTTTTATCAAAAAAAACATTTTGAATATGATAATTTGTTAGGACTAAAAGCCATTTTTAAGTATCGAATCTCAAAATTAATAAAAAATCTCATAAAATAAAAACATCTTATAACTTGTGTGATCAAATAGCAAATCTGCAATTGAGTGATCAACTGGCATGGTTTCGATTCCTCGATTGTACGTGACAAGGAGTAGGGTCGCCTGTCCAACCTCTTGGGTTTTCTCTGGGTCCTACGGTTTCCTACTAATGCTAAAGACCCCTATACTTCTACCTGGACATGTTGAAAAACCTTGATTAAAGCCTATGATTACAGGTGATTATAATCAGTGATCACCTGTTTTAATTACCTGTATTTTATGCATGTTTATTTATCAAACTAAACAATCAATGTAAACATATTAACATGACCTTCTAAATGAACCCCTTGATTTAAAACTTGATTCAATTAAACCTAGATTATCAGATACTTTTATCCCTTTTGTAAATATGTTAATCACCTGAACAGTGCTGATGGGCTTTAAGGCCAAATTAATCTTATTTTTTGTTCTGTGAGAACACCTATAAAATATTTTTCTTCCTATTTCTTCAGGTAAAATCCCCAACTAAATTTAAAGATAGGTTGCCAGGCAACGAAACATACGCCCACAGCAGCTAAATCGTCCGGGCAGTCAACAAGGGTTGTCGCATATTTTTACTTTTTTTTGGTAATGAAACATTTGTAATACATTAAAATCTGAGTAACAACTCATGTAATTATCAGAAAATCATTAGAATTTGTTAGCTTTTTATAAAGTTTTGCCCCACGCTAACAATTAGTATAGGAAACATTTAATATCATGGATTTAGCTGTTCAGTTATCAAAATTCATTGAAAATCAAAATACTTGTTCCTTTCAACACCTTAAATTTGTGTATCAATCTGAAGTCAATCGGATGATAAGATTTTTTGAAGTGATCAAGGGCCATAACTCTGGCACTAATTATCGGAAATCGCTGAAAATCAATAGGCATCTTCGTCTTATGACCTTAAACACTGTGTATAAATTTAAAGTCAATCGGATATTAACTTTGGCTTTCAGGGCGTTCACAAGATTTTTTGAAGTGATCAAGGGCCATAACTCTGGCACTAATTATTGGAAATCGCTGAAAATCAATAGGCTTCTTCGTCTTATGACCTTAAACAATAATCGGATATTAACTTTGGCTTTTAGAGCGTCCACAAGATTTTTTGAAGTGATCAAGGGCCATAACTCTGGCACTAATTATCGGAAATCGCTGAAAATCAATAGGCATCTTCGTCTTATGACCTTAAACACTGTGTATAAATTTAAAGTCAATCGGATATTAACTTTGGCTTTCAGGGCGTTCACAAGATTTTTTGAAGTGATCAAGGGCCATAACTCTGGCACTAATTATCGGAAATGGCTGAAAATCAATAAGCTTCTTCGTCTTATGACCTTAAACACTGTGTATAAATTTTAAGTCAATCGGATATTAACTTTGGCTTTTAGAGCGTCCACAAGATTTTTTGAAGTGATCAAGGGCCATAACTCTGGCACTAATTATCGGAAATCGCTGAAAATCAATAGGCTTCTTCGTCTTATGACCTTAAACACTGTGTATAAATTTAAAGCCAATCGGATATTAACTTCGGCCTCTAGAGCGTCCACAAGATTTTTTGAAGTCGTCAAGGGCCATAACTCTGGTAGTTATTATCGGAAATCGCTGAAAAACAATAGGCTTCTTCGTCTTATGACCTTAAACACTGTGTATAAATTTAAAGTCAATCGAATATTAACTTTAGCCTCTAGAGCGTCCACAAGCAATTGTGGACGCCGGACGGACGGACGGACGGACCGACGGACGGACGGACGGACGGACGGACGGGGGCGACGACAATATACGACCACATTTCAATGTGGGCGTATAAAAACAAAATACTTGGTTGTTCTCGTAAAAGTTGCAGTTCCAAACTTCTAAAAATTCAATCAAAAATTTGTTCACAAGTGGCTATCTATTATCCAGATCCTACCTAAAGAATTCAAATTTAAACTAGTTTGGCCTAATACTAATCACTACAGATTATCTCTGACAGGGAATCACCAGGCAGAGAACACAGTCAAGTTTGTTCAAGTTTTTGGATCTTAAAGTTGTAATATGTCAAAATACTAACTACTGAATCTGTAACAACAGACATGATATGGACTTTAAAGATAAATAGAAGAGACGTAGGTCCAAACATGTGGATATAACATTTTGCATGACTTTGGTTTTTAGGTCATTTTAATTATGATGAAAATAGATGAAATGAAATATGGCTTTTTTAACATCGACTGGTTTATGATGACATGTATATATTTCATGACAGTTGGGGCCTATTTTTGTATCTATTTCTAGGTGGGAGCAACAGTGGCTAAATGAGTAAAAAAATGCTGGGTCACTCTCTTGGCAGTCACGTGTTGGCTGAGAAAGTTCATCAGGATTTTCCAGCATGGTTTCTCCATGTCAGTCGTGCAAGTCAGAGGTCCTGTGTACACACTGGCCCAGTCAGAGCAGAACAGTAGGACGTTAAACCCATTTCATTTTAAGGTGCCAAAGAATAGAGATCCAGCTCCATTAACATTAAGCTTATGAATCATCACGGGAGTCAATTTAGAATGTAAACTGCTGATGAACTTATATTAAGAAGATTATTAATAAAGACTAAATAAACTATAACACTTGGTGGTGATATATTATAATATAATTTACGTTCTTCTGTCTCCAACTGTTATTCTGATAAACTTACACATAATCTAATATATAACCACACAAGTCAATACAGTACACTTCATTAAACCAGTTATTATAACCAGTCTAATAGTTACATGAATGTTTGTATGTCGGGCAAACACATGATTTTAGACAGATTTACAGATCCAGACAATGTATGAATGGAGAAGTAATAGAAATGAAATGGAGTTTAATAGACTACTGTTCTCCTACGAAGCAAATTGTGTCCAGACAGCGGCACTACAGCCTACTCTTATACCAAATTCCAACTGTCAAGGGATTTTTTTCGTGCACACCAATGTGCAAATGGGACCTCGTTTTTTTGTACCATCCAAATGACTAGACATCTATCCTTGTCAGGCCCTTTGTCCTACATCACTAACAAGGGGGGACCATGCAAGAAGCAATAGAACATGTATGTTAACCCTTTAGCCTTGGTACCGGTACATGTAAATATTGACTACCCTAGTCCCTTGAAGAAAATCAGAGAATAGTGATATATTAATACCAGTACATCCATGAACAACCAAACCATACAAAATTGCTGTTCCTTAGATCACCTCAAACCATCTGAGATATATGAATAGATTTCTGTATTATACGGCCATTGTTACTGGGCCACATTCATGCACATGCCAGGGAGGTTTAAGGAACAGTTATTAGAGCGAGTTTTGCACGATTTATGTGCTAAAAGGTTAATGTCTAATTTTAAGGTTAGTTATGGTGACTCCGTCAAGAAGACACTGACTCAATTACCAGATGATCCCAGGTTCTATCCTGTAGCTTGTTGATAAAGTTCTTCAGGATTTTCCTGTCCTGTCTGGTTTTCCAGTGTCAGTGGAAAAATGTCCAGTCCTTTGGATTGCCCCAAAAAATCAAGGGACACAGGCAATGCAATCGGCAGCAAGTTAAAGATCATCCGACAGTTGGAAATAGAAATAAGAGTAAAGCTATGGCAATGCTGCCACAGCAAAATGTCCCCCATAGCACAATGCACGGTGAATGCCTTCTTCATTAGTCCAGTTGATAGATAAAAAGTATGAGGTTCCATCAATTTCATTTCATTTGTCTGACTGTAATCAGAGTTTATTATTGTTTCATTCATAATACGTTAGGAATTCATCAGTGTGGTAAAATTAGCCATACAAATTCGGATGGGATAAAATTCCAAAAGATTAGGGCATTCTGACATTAATATAAGTTTTGATTGTGTTTTTATTTCGTCAGCTTTTGATATTTGTGGTATTTTGAATGAAACTTATTATCCAGAGTGGCAGAGAATTCTACAAATTTGTTATCAACAGTAGCACAGAATTCCTCAAATACATTCTGGTCTGTTCTTTATTAGATGGGGATTAACATGATGTTTAATGTATCACTTGGAATGTGCCAGTAATACTTAGAGACATACATGAGTGAGTCTTGTTTTTTGTCCCATTTGAAAAACTAGACACCTTTTTGTTTTGCCAGGCCCTCTGCCCTGCAGGACTGACTAAGGGGAACCAGATTGGAAAATCCAACACCGGGATCGAAACTAGGACCTCTGTGTTAGTGAGCAAACATTTTACTCACTAGGTCACGGAGGCTCTGGTCTTGTGTGTATACAATTACTCTTGTTCTTTCATCAGACATCATGATATTTTATCTTCCAGAACAATCAGGTTCTCAAAGAAACCTTGTTATATATTGGCACCACATCAAATCAACCTGGTGCCAACAGATCCTGTTTTTAAAGCATGGTTACCGAGTTCTCATCTTTCTTTCAACTATTTTGGCAATTTATTGTATTAGTCATACATTTTAGGTTCACCGTGAACAAAATTATCTCTTAGTCTGCTCTATAAAGTTGAGAGGTGGGGTGGTCAAGTGGTCTAATGAGTGAAATTTATATCATAAGGTCTGACATTTTGTCAGGAGGTGTGAATTTTTATACCATGCTTTTAGGGACAAGTAGGATAGCCTGTCCAACTTCCTAGGGTTTTCCTCTTGACCTCTAGCTGTTGTCCTCGCACTGTGAAAGACCTCTAATTGTACATGTACATATATTACTCTCTTTCTCTCTCTCTCTCTCTCTCTCTCTCTCTCTCTCTCTCTCTCTCTCTGTCTCTCAGGTCATCCATCTTTCCATTTAACACATCTCATCCATTTGATTGTGTCACTTCACGTCTCTTTCACTTTCTCTCTCCCCCCCCTCTCTCTCGTTTTTCTATATTATATCAACTACCTATGTATTTGTGTCTCTGATTTTATATATATATAGCAGAGAAATAATATAAAAGACTATATAAATACCATAATGTTTTGGCTGGAATCAGAATTCCTGTGGATGCTGCCATGTTACATATTAACTCAACTGATCAAAAAATCTTTAAAAATCCAATTTTCTGTTATCAAGTCTTTCACAGACTTTCTTGAAGAACATGCTTAAATGTTACACAGAATTTATCAATAATTGTAAATATCACAAGTCTTTGTTACGTTTATATATCAACAATCAAGATAAAAGAATATAGACAGTTCAATTGTTAATACCATTTTCTCATGAATGGAATCATAAAGATTATAAATGCTGCCATTATCTAGTAAATAGAATAATTCCACCACACCCTGATAGGTAGATATAGGAATGTAAGCATATGAGACATGGTCTGATACTGGTTATATACCACAGCTAAACAGGATACAAGTCTAAACACCTCATGCTTGGGTCATTATGATTCATGTGGAATGCCAGCATTATACACTTTAAACAAATTGATGCATAATATGTATACATATATATAACGACCGTATATTACTTATACATTGATGACCTAGCAATATGTCATTCAAAAATAATTACTAGGTTTCATCAGGTTTTTTATTTAAAAAAAGGAGGTAATTGAATAATTGATTGATTTTAAAGTGGCAATAAATCTTTATTAACCAGAATAATTTATTTTCATTTGAATATTAATGAAGAACTTCTCTCTGCTTAAACTTTGGTGCTTACTGTATTCTTGATTAATGCCTATTTTTTTTCTATCGCTCTATAATTTCTTTTCCTCTACTTGGTAATTAACTAATTTAAGAATTAGAGTTTTCATACATTGTATTTGAGAAATATGGTGTTTGTCAAATTTAGTAAGTTTGTTCATGACTATAATACAGAATGTTTTAACTCAATGTAAAGATTGTATAGGGTTGGTTTTTATCAACTTTTAACAATTTAGCTACTTTACCAGAAGAAACTCAAGTTTGTACAAAACAATCAAAGACCTTCAACCTAAATGACTGAGTTTTTGTTTGCTCAAAAAATTCCAATCATATTTAGTTTAATTTTCTATTATGACATGACTAGAAATCAATTGGAGAGATGTATTGTAATCTATATATTATTCCACTCAGCCTGGAAGTAATGCACAGACAATGTCAAGCACAAATTATTCGGGCTTTGTTACCACAATACCTCTGATTATTTCATTTTGTCCGGCAGTAATTTTTGTCTTTTAATGATATTTATAATACATGTGAGACACAAATGTCAGGTGCCAGTTCAGTAATGTCTGACATTATTTCTGGTACATCTCAAACTGTTATTTTCCAGGCATGATTCCACAAGAAGTTTGTTTTAAGATTTTAGTTGATCTTTTATTGATGGAAACACTTAGGAGACGTACAATATTGATTATTCCTGATATCATGTACAGACAGTGGACCATATAAATTACCTTAAGCTTATTTAGAAAGTACTCGATAAATACGTAATGGCTATAGCAATATTAAAAGAAATTTATTCCACAGCAGCACTAAAAGTAAGTGGGAGATCATTAATGATGTTCCTTAATGATTAATTCTGCTCATAGAGACTGGTTTATATAGTATTGTATGGCCAGATTTTATAGCAGGTCCTTGATATAATAAGATCTCAACAATTTTACAAGAAATTTAAAGAATGGTTTATGCCACAGCAGCACCAATAGTTATTAAATTTATATGAATCAAAAATATGGGCTTATTCCACAGAGGTATTAATTAATAGCTGGTGTATCATAAAATGCCATGGAAATTAGATAAAAACAATTTAAAGAAATTAATGAGATGGTTTTTGCACCAGAAGCACCAAAAGTGATCAATTTTATAAGAAATGCCAAAGATGGTAAAAGTCACACAGATAGCAAGAATTATCTATTTTATAAGAAAGCAAAAGACTGTTTTAGCCACAGTTTAAAGCACCAGAAATTATCAAAATTATGAGTAATCAAAAAGATTATTGATGCCACAGAGGTATAATTTCATAGAAACCAAAAGATGGTTTTAGTCCCAGTAACACTGAAAATTATTAATTTTATGAGTTATTTTAAAAATGGTTAATGCGACAACGGTATAATTTTATAAGCTACAAAAGCACAAAAGAAAATATAAGGCTATAAAGAAGGTAAGAGAATATTGATAGTGGTTTCTGTTATTACTAGTAAACCTATAAATCTATATAGGATTTCTTGTATGAAGGTGCCATCTTTTAATACATATATAATACTCCGAAAAACATCAAAGATAACTTAACTTTAAAATTGATGACTTGACTTAATTAGAATGGAATTGGGTTTAAAGTCATTGTGAGACTAACATTGTACTTTTCAATTCGATCATTTATGAGTGGACATTGCGATAGGGGGAAATTTCCCCTGACATATACTATAATATACTTTTAATTTCCAATGGTTCTTTTTTATGTACACAAATGTGTACACAGATGAACTTTGATTTTTCATCCCATCCATATGACTAGACACACTTTCTTTGTCAGCTCAGAACCTTGCTTACCAATTCCTTATGGTTCCTCTTGGTCAATGCCGGAATTTCAACCTGGGCTATTCTAGTCGAGAGACCAGTCACCAAGCAATCAGGTACGTCACTCTTTAATTGAACTGGCTTCTGACAGGAATGAAGAAGATTTTGCAATCTTGGGACAAGTGAAATGGACTAAAAATATAGAGAAAATATGACTTTTTCACAAAAAAAACATTGTGTGAATAGTCATATTCTGGTAATAAAAACTCAAATGTGATGTGTATTTAAATAATGTAGATGAAATGATAATTAATTAAAATAATAATTAACTTACTATTCGAATAAGGTGACCCAACGTTGCATGTGCTGAATGATGGTAAGGTGTGGGTCTGTAACGAAAGGTCGGGACACGACAAACGGTCGAATGACACAATTCCATTTCAGAGGATCATGAATTACACGATTAGGAGGATAACGTGTAATTTCTTCATAGAGGGATACGTTTGTCCTACAGCCGAAACAAAACTCTACTGACTAGATTTCAAGGAGCATGCTGTCAAAATTCAATCCTCTAGCTACACTGGGCAAACATCCAAACATTCCTTGTTACCATAGTAATAGCAGAAATGATAATAACAGGCACCAGTGGAACCAAAACATTTTTAATGTTTCAATATTTCGGTGTAACTACAGGAAGAATTAAATATGGGTTTGATTTATATATCTGATAATTAAGTTCCTGGTATTCATAATACAAGAACCTGATTTCAAGCTTCAGTAAATAACGATTAAAATTGTTATTTTTTTAATACATTGCCTGTATCAATAACTTAAAGAATTTATGATTAATATCTCCTTTGAAATTATGATTAATATTTACAATTACAGAATGTTTTTAATCTTATGTAGGTGCACATAAGGCTATTATATTTCATAAGAGATCCACAGTGGCACAGTGAGTATAGGGTACTGGTGCACTGACCAGGAGGTCCTAGCGTAGGTCCTAATGTTGGCTTAGAAAGTTCCTCTGGTTTGTTCAGTCTTATTTCTCCGTGACAGTTGTGCAAGCTGGAAGATCTGGCAAGGTAAAGAATCAAGTCACTTGGTGTTTACCATTGGGAGCACATTAAAGATCCCCCAACAGTTGAAATTGAAATAAGAGAGGCGGTAGTTTTGTTGTCCAGGGTGGCTTATGCAAATATGTTTTAGCCAAATTTGTGCAAACAAATAACATGTTAAATCTATTTCCTTTTGCTGTTTTTCAATCAATTTGTTTTTGATAGGAAGAGTAGAAAATGTCAGTTCATAGCAACAATATCTCTCTCCATTTATATCACGGATGTACTTCAACTTAATCTAATATTGAATATTGAGGAGCAATAGAAAATGTTGGATGCTTTACTGAATATCTTGTACTTAAGAATAAAGTATTATTACAAATAAGTATTCAGTAAAGCATCCAACATTTTCTATTGCTCCTCAATATTCAATAACGCTTCTGGCCAGCAGTCCAACTAAATATATATTTAACTTACATTTCTAGGTTCTCATCCTTCCATTTATACCAAAACAACTAGCTCTAAAAAGGCTTATTCAAAAATTGATTGGTAAAGCAACAGATAATTTAGGCCAAACCAATCTGAACTTTTATTCTTGTGGAATATCAAGTAAAAATTTAATATTTGTGTCTTGTTGAAAACACAATGATCTAAATGCTCTTCTCAAATGGTTTTAAATTCAAACTTTAAGTTTTGAAATAGCAAACAAAAAAATATTTTTCACATGACTTAAGTATTAAACGAGACACCAAAAATCAAAAAATGAATTTATTGTGGCCTTACTATATAAAACTTAAACCAAAAGAAATTCAAAATTTTCAAGTGCGATGATAATAGTTGAGATAATCTTTCTTCTTCAAATATTCACTGGTTGATTAAATAACTGACATGCCATAGTAGGATGTTAGTAACCTATTGTCACCATCTTTTAACACTTATAAAATATCAAATTGTTTTGATAACATAAATATTACCATCATCAAATTATTATATAGATGCATGTGTTGCTAGGAGATTCTTTAATCATTCACAAATTATGCTAAGCAGTAGTATATCATTTAAAATATCACAAATTTATATATATTAGCAGTGGTGTAGTACTGAAAAAGAAATGAGGAACGCATTACTGAAACGATGTAGCACTAATTGTGATCAAAAAGTTACTTTCCCCACCACCATCCCTTGGATGGATAGATGGATGGAATTTTCAGATACACAAAATAACGACCATAATCTAACAAATAGGCCTACTGTTTATTTTAATAGTTGGAAAGAACCAGAGGACCCAGAGAAAACATACAGATTAAAACATAGACCTTATAATCTAAAGCACAGACAAAAGGTCACCAGCCCTTTTCCCTTACCATACTAAAAAGCCAAACCCAATGTCAACTATATATAAGAAATATTTTCACAATTATTTCTTTTTTAATTAAGATAGAAATGCCTTGTTTAACCCTTTAGCCTTGGTACATGTAAATATTGACTATCCTAGTTCCTTGAAGAAAATCAGAGAAACACAACATATTAATTTCGTCATATCAATGAACAGAACCAAACAGACCCCTTCAAACCACCCAAGATATGTAAATACATGTAGCTTTCCATATCATAGGGCCATTTTACATGCACCACAGCTGTGCACATGACAGTGTGTTAAAGGGTTAATAAACTATAACTATCATATACAACACTTTTTAAATAACGCAGCTTGTCATCTTTAAAACTTGTCTCTAGTGTAATCCCTAAAACTGAGAAATTAACAGGAGTATTACAAAGAGACACAAGGAGATATGGTTTAACATATTTTTCATGAACATGATAAAGAAGGGTTAAAATATTTCAAATATTTCTATAATTATTTTATTAAATATGTTTTTGATGTTTTATGTCAAATAATTTTCTTGAGATGTTTATGCTTACCACCCCGGTTCCGATCCGTAAAGAATTTATTCCCCTGTCCCGATCCTTAGAGAATTTTACAGTATGAAACAAATTTGCTATTGTAACAGGATGCTCTTGTTGCGAAATAAATATGCAAGCTCATGCATGGAATCTATGCATATCTGCCTGCACACCAACAGGAAATCCCCACAGTCAAGTTAGTAGGAACTACACTGAGATGCCAATAAGCCTTACTCCTTGAATGTATGCTTCCCAAGACTTAAGTATATGGCCAAGTATACAGAAATATGAATTCATTTTGAGTATAAACAGATGCAATAAACCTTTTATTCGAATTCAGTATGCTAGTTTGTCAACAAAGTTAACAGCGATATTTCAAATTCAAAAAAAAAATCAATTCTAATTTCACTCTTTGATTGGTTGCCACCTGGAAAATGGTGCCAGACGCAATCGCCCTCTCTAACCCCCCCCCTCCATCTGCACACCACTTTAACCATCTGAGATAAATGAAAACAATCACATTACGTCCCTGCTGTACTATCCAATTTTGAACCCTTACCAAAAAGTGGCTCCAGAGTCAAGTTTGAATTTTAAAAAAAATATTGAATATTCTCTTCAAGTATACATACCCCTGATGTTCCAACAGAAAGCAACATTTTAACACACAGAACAATTTTTTTTTCAAATCAAATTCTTTCAATATTTCTTAACTGTTAATGTAATCATTTATACTTTGATTAGGGTATCTCATATAAAATAAAACCTTTAAATCAAAACAATCCTGTTTCGTATTCCTATTTGAAATTTAGTATATACAGAAATGTTATTTAATATATTTGGATATATCATTGCGTCATTTTTGCCAGCGTGGAAGGTACCAGTGTGAATTTAGTCTGGGCTATTAATAACTCTACTAAGTTCTACAGGACGTAGCTGAGAGTTGGGTAAACTAGCCAGTTGGTAAATTATTGGCCATTAGGAAATGTCAACAGTATCAAAATTGCTTAAAATCCCTAAATTATAATAGCATAATATCTCATAGGCCATATCGATTCAAATTTTTGTTCTTCAGTGACACCTATTAAACATGTTGCTACATATTTAGTCATGAAACAAAATATTTGCTATTTAAAAAAGCTTTTAGTTCCAAATTTTAATGTTTCAGATTTCAAAGGAGCTAGAAATGGACACAAATGGGTGGCAACACATATAATAATGTTATATGAATGTATATAAACAGATTTACATTCTATTGTTGCAGTTTTTACTTTAATTTCTAATCAGTTATATTTGGCTAAATAAGCGAAGAGTGCAAATTAAATGGCAGTCTTGGGCATCTGGTTATTCCAGTCTACACTAGTAGTGTTCTCGAGTGGTACTCAAAAGTATTCTGTTCTGGCACGTAATTCACACGCCAATTTTAAAATGTTCATTGTTTTAAATATTGGATATCAGAAGCCTATCTTTTCACGGCAAGATAAGAACACCAATGTTGATTTAAATTGACCAATAATTCGTGTTTGTAATGTCGAAGACTGTCAATGGTATTGAGTTAGCGACTTGTCTCTGTTAAATAAAACATTGTTCACAAGACTCGAATGGCTATCATTTATCAAGACCAACCAATAACTAAAAATTAAATTAGTTTAGCCTTATAGTAGAATGGGATTTGCTAAAAGGCAAAAACCTGGCAAAATCGTTGTTTGATTAATTTTGAAGCCTTTGCAAACTACAGTTTTGTAAAATTAAATTCTAAAAGGAATATCAGTCCAAAAATGGTTGTGAAAAAAGGTTCAATTTGAATCTCTATAAGGAATATCAGTCCAGAAAGCTTTCATTTTACAAAGATGTAATGAAGTAGCACATACATATTACCACATGCTCTGATCACATGGCTAAGTGGGTAAGGCGCTGGCTTGCTAGCCTGGAGGTCAGGTGTTAGATCCCTGCATTAGGCAAGAAAGTTCATCTCAATTTTTCGGCGTGGTTTCCCCTTATAGAAATGAAATGACATGAAATGGGGTTTATCGTCCTACTGTTCTGCTTCGACTGGGCTAATGAAGACAGACATACACCATACTGTGTGTTATAAGGGAAATTTGGCCCGGACAGCTGCGCTATGGCCTACTCTTATATCAAATCCAAAGGTCAAGGGATCTTTTAGTGCATGCCAATGTGTACACAGGACCTCGGTTTTTTTTCCCATCCTAACAACTAGATAGCTATCCTTGTCACGCCCTCCATCCTGCACCACTGACAAGGAAAAACCCTGCTGGAAAATCAGCAACTTTCTCGGCAAACCTGCGACCTCCAGGATAGCAAGCCAGCATCTTACTCACTTACCCACCTTGGCTCCCCGAAATAAAATTTAAACATAAACAAACTGATGATACCTTAAATTTTCTTCTTTAGTATCCAATGTAAACACGACAATGTTTATTCTGAATTAAATCACATGACTTGAAGATCCTGTATAATAATGTAGGCCTATTATTCATCCATCTCCAAGATATTCAACAATCAAAATCTGTATCTGTTAATTCCAATCTATTTAAAGCTACCCCCACAATTAATATTTCTACACAAAAGTAAATATTTCTATAATACTGGACACTAGCTTAGTTCCTTGGCACTACTTGAGTAACTACATGTAATCTCTATATTTTTAATATCCATAATAACACAATTATCATTAATTTTCATAACCCTTTAAATATGGCACTAAATACAAAATAAATACCACAATCAAATTCCTTATAAATCTGGTTATTGTGAAGTAATTTTAAACAAACAAACTTTCTCAATATATAGATGTTTCTTCTATGCAATTTAACGTGTATTCAAATAGACTAACGTAAGATAAACTGATCCATACATTCCAAAAGAATCTCACAATAGCTGCACTTAAACACTAACTACGAATATTACTAGTGGACACATTGATTGCTGATTTTACGATTCAATCAGTATAAATATATCATTACTGGATCCAACAAGAGGAACATGATATTATGATGTTTATTAAACCAGCGCTCACTTCCATCTCTAAGTCTGCTTATATTACTGCATGGAGATTTTTAAATATCTATAAATATATGACTACTATTTCTATATTTAATTAAAATAATCCATTTTTGACCAGTTTTGACTAGATTTCTAGAAACTATAAATTCTTTATATCACCATTTTTTCCTTTAATCTGTTTATTAATTTCATTGAAACAATACTGTCAAGTATTTCATAGATCACAAAAACCAGACCAAACCCCATTAGTTTTTAATTGACATCCAATAACTAATTCCAAAAAATCAATTCGAACAGTTATAAAAAATCATTCAAACACTTGTTTACGCACAAAAAATATTAATTCTTGTCTAGCTTTTTCCACCTGTAGCTAAAAACAAGTTTGTTCTTTACAAAAATTCTGAGATTTTTCGTTTATATGAATTATAAATTAATGATCATGTACAATAAATATTCCCACATAACTGATCAATTCTTGTGTGTTCTCCTCTATCTTTCGTAGGATGCTAGACAATTATTTCTTCGACATGTTTATCAATTCTCATTTCTTACACAGTACCATAAATCTTGCGTATGTTTCACAAACAGAGGAAACTTTCCTAATTTTATCGGTTTTCCATGTCCTGGATGGATGATATCTATTTGAATTCTCTTTTACATTAACCACAAATTCAATCAACACTCCCGCAGCCTTGTGAAATTGGTTGGTTTTTAAAAACACTGCCATAGGAAAAAGAATCCATCTCAAACAAAATTATGTAAAATAAAAGTAGAACTAAGTGACTTTCCGAATGATCAATGTGTAGATTAATTGTCTCATAGCCTGATTACATCCGATTTATATCTCTAAGGCCAAACAAATCAAATTTTCAGTTCTTCAGTGTCTTAATAAATAAATAACCATTTGAATCATGGAAAAGATGTTTTGTTTAAAATTTCAAAACTTTTGGATATAAAATCTTTTGAACAGTACCTAAAGTACTTTGGGTTTTTAAATACTGTGAGTCTCTTTCCGGAAGAAATAAGAAATGAAAATTTTTAAATGTGCTTCTGAAGCACAGAAAATTAAATTGGTGTGGCCCAACAAAGACAAATCTATTCCCAAATACCTGCGATGTCAAACTAGTTTGAATGGATCACAATTAGTCCCTCTTAACACAATGGCTGCTTTAGAATCTGAGCAAACACATTTCTAATAGAAAGTCAAATACACAACCAGACTCAAAAGATCAAAATCTAAGAAGTAAATGATATAATCTGATGAATTACCTTGAAGCATCTAACTGTTTAAACACATTTTATATATAATGTACATAGGACACATTGATGAAGACTACAGAAGCCTTGTCATAAACGTCACTGAGTAATAAACAGTAATTATATTATATAGATATATTTCAATTGTATTTCCATTTCAATTACTGAATGCCATTAAAACAATTCACATAATGTTTATTTTTCCCAAATGTTAGTAACAGGTTTTCAGCTTCTTTCAATTTCTCACACAAAATCTTTGACATATGCATTTCTACACAAAATACAAATATCAATCTAATTTTTTTCACAAGCAAAAATTGCATTTAATGTATGATTTACCCTAAAAAGTGAATATTGGTTACATTTTCTCTCTCATGACATAAAACGATCAATTCTAAAACGTGTCTTCAGACTAATCTTTTGCTTCAATATGTCTGTGGTTTTCGTCAAATAGAATTCTTCCGATATTAACACATTCCAATCACAAATCTTAATCAAAATCAACACCTTTCCTCAAATTTCTATTTCCATCTATTAATTTGTAATAAATCTTTTCAATTTTCCAGCACACATCTTAAGACTCCAAGAAAAAAAGACTTGTCTTGTAGGTTGACTTCAGATTAAAATCACCCTCCTTCAAGACAACCAGGAATCATAAGAACTAATGTCAGACAGAAGTAGACATTTATCAGTAGAGGTTATCATAGTGCTTAATACCATATCATATTAAATACAAGCTTATCATATGACATGTGCTTCAAACTCATTTTTTTTCATTTTTTTTACTTTTACCTGGTTATATCAAGATTTTGTTTAAAAAGTTTTAAAGAGACACAACTTTCTTAATTTCTTCATATTTTTTTTTATTTTTCCTTTTTAACGGATCCATTGACTTGATCTAATATTTGTTATTTCTTTTATGCAGTGTCTATAGTTTGTCTTGATCGAGGTTTGTCTTGTGTGTTTTGTTGTGCATGTTGTGTGGTCCTCCTGCACTTACTATTAAAATCAAAATGTTGTTATATTTTTGTAATAATTGTTATTGTGCTGATGGTCTAGAATATTTCCCAGGAGTTTCCATCGATGGTTTCCCTTGTTAATAGTACAGGAACATGGGTCTCGTAATGAAAAGCATCTAGTAGTTTGGATGGAATGATAACCTGAGATCAAATGAATGCCATTTACAGCTTGTTAAGATCCCCAGGCAGTTGCAAATATAAATAAGAGTTGACTGTACAAATGCTGTAAGAGCAAAATTTCCCTCAAAGCATATACCTTTCTTCATTAGCCCGATAGGTAGAAAAAAGTAAGACGTTTCTGCACTGAATTTATCAAGCTTCTAAACAAAATATTTGAAAGGTGAAGAGAATCTGAAAAAGCTCTCTTTAACGTTAACCTGTACAAAATATATCCATACTGCATGGTATATATCTTAATTCATAAGCTCAGTTGATTAAACCCATTTCATTTCATTTCTGTATTATATTTACCAAACTTTGTAATATTCAAATATTGAAGACAATGTATGAAGCTCCCTTTAACCTGTACACGATAAATCCACTTTAATTAAGGAAAGTAATAAATATATTAACATCAAAGGTTACAACTTATAATTATGATAATATAATCTAAAAAATATAAACATAATTTAAAGGAAGTATCCCGTCAGACGTAACCTTCTTGCAGCTAAAAAATCTTTGGTCACACCCATTTGAACTTTAGTTCTTCGGAAACTCCTAGCTACATTTTTATTTCTTATTTCTTTGGATTTTAAATGATTTTGTATGAAAAGTTCACAGAATTATTTACCAAGACAGGTACGAAACAGAAATTAATTTCGTTAAGCCTTAATTGTAGTTTTCATGTAATGAATTAGATATAATTGTGTATACATTCAACCATTATACAACTAATCCATATCCTTTTGGTTTAAAATTTTGCAGACAGTAGCCTTATTCACAAAAACTTAAACTAAAAAATTTAGAAAAGAGCCTTTTCATTGGCTAAGAGATAAAATTTGTACTGTGAATTTACCCCCCTACCAATGAAAAGAATCAATCCTTAAAACATTTTATAAGTTTTCATGGTTATAGCTATTCTGCGTGACCATCACTTTAAGCAAATAAAATTAACCATAATTTACTTTTTTGACAACTTTCATATATTTTTATTTTACAAAAATTATCTTTCTGGCAAAAATCCTCCCAGATGCCAAAAATTTATATAACATATTAGAAAATCTGACATGTTTAAATTTGTGGAGAAATGTGTAATATTACATCAACTTGACTTGTAACTTGATAAATATCATCTATTTTATCTTATCAAATATTTACCATGGTGAACCTTTCATACTATTTCATATTAATTAAGTTGAATCTGCATTCAGAATCAGTTTCATGTCCGTGGTGGAGTATGTCTAGTCTTTTGGAGGGGATGAAAATTCTTGAGGTCCTATGTATGCGTGCACTATAAAGAACCGACACAAACTAGGTGATTTTGGGACTAACATATGGTTTAATTTTATTTTAATAATTCGCTTGCGCGTAGGGATCTTTAGCAGTGGGAGGAAACCGGAGTACCCTGAGAAAACCCATGAGGCGGGACAGGCGACCCTACTCCTTGCCACGTACAACCGGTGATTCAAAACCACGCCAGTTGATTTAATGGCAGGCCGTATGATATAAAGTGCGCACGCTAACAATTCGGCCACCCACCCCCACCCCCCAGTAAGAATACTAAATAAGAATACATTGTACAGCGCCAGTCTGTTTGAGCAAAATCTTCGTCATAGCACACTACATGCCATTTCAAAATTTATTATAGTCATCCTCAAGTAAGTGTTGTATTTCTGTTAACATTGAATAGATGGCTGGATCAGTCAATCGGTAAGGGTACTGAACTCTGGACTAAAATGTCTGTTGTTCCAATCCTGGCATGGGCTGACAAAAACTCTGTGATTATATAAGCGTGGACGGATCCCAATGGATCTGACATGGAAAGATCTTTAATTTTGATTTCTGGCTTCAGAGCTGTTTTCTTCAATAAGTACTGAAGAGTTATCCCCCTTTAGTCTTCATGTGAGATTGGTTGGGGACACTTTACTTCAGCTTCGGTTGAGTTTTTTTAATGTTTTAAATTTTAACCGATATTTCTTAAATCTTAACCAATATTTCTTCAACAAATTATTGATTGCTAAGACTCTATAACAACAGATGTTGAGCAAAAAATTATAAATTGTAGAGCTGTCAAGGGATTATTATATGTGTGAATGGTATTCCCTGGTTCTATGACATTACTGTAATTACTACCATTAACACACTGGTCCATAATTAAACAAAGGTCAAAAAGACCAGACACAGACCCTAGATCAATGGTCAACCTTTTACATCTGTGCTCATGGTTTCAGTAAATTTTATAGTATGGTAATCTCCCTTTAGTATTCAAAATCTTTAACATCAATCATTATTTCAAAACCATGGGAATATTTCAAAAAATATTCTGAGCATTTAGATAGATATATCATATGGATTCACAAATATTTTATCTATTTCTAAATCATGCTTCGCTTGGATGTCATTCAAACTTGACAGGATTGTAAACCATGAGGATGACACAAAACCTCCCCTTTTGAGTGTGAATTGGGTTGGATGAAATTATCAGCTCTGATGATTTTTCTAACCATTGATGACAGCTCCTCTCCTTTGTGGGGAGATGGAGGTAGGAGGGGGGGGGGCATTCAGAGCGGTTTCTTTCTTTTAAAAGCTAAACTTGGGGTCACCTATGGAAGCTGCAGTGGCTCTCTCACCTGGAAGTTCTAGGTTCCATCCTCATGTTTGCTGAGAAAGGATATTGAGATTTCTGATGTCGTTCCTTCTTGTCAGGTATGTTATTTGATTGGATGGAACAATAAACAGAGGTCCTTTGTTAACATTTGCGTGCATGTAACAGAACCGTTAACATTTGGGATTAGAAATAACACTAGACCATGGTGTCACTGCCAGGACAAAATTCCCCTCGTATTGATCTCTTTTATTCCAATCGAAAATATAATAATAAAGATACATTAAGGAAGATTAGATAAAGTGTTGGCAGTTCTCACTATAATAGTTATCAAGCAGATAATGTAAAGGCAATTTTCAGAAAATTTCAGTCAAATTGATTCAAAATGAATGGAGAATTTAACATTTGAATTTTGGGCCTAGCCTCGATCATCATTACATAGTCTCGATTATCCATTTCTTGATTTAATCATGAATGAACACTGAGCAGCAGGTCGGATCCTAATCCAGTAAATATCTTAAGCTAGCAATGACATCAAGAGTTGATTATGGTCTAGATAAGTTAATTAATGTATTTCCTTAAATTATAGAAAAGATATTCCAAATTAAATTTAACAAAGTTTATCAAAATATTCAGTATCATGTTCTCTATTATATTCATATCTAAAATGTGCTGAACTTTATCTCTCTGATTTATTGTAGCTAAATTAATGTCAATCTTCCTAAAGGTCTTCAGCCATTTTAAATTTAAACCTTGAATTCATACTAGTCATTCATGCGGATTGTTTCAGTAAGATCATACTGTTAGGGATCATTTCTAAAGTATGCTTTGCTTGGACGTCAGTCAAACTTGACTGGATCGTAAACCACGAGGATGATACAAAGCCTCCCCTTCTGAGCGTGAAGCGGGTTGGATGAAATTGTCAGCTCAGATGGTTTCTCTAACCATTGATGACCGTTCCTCTCCTCCCTTTGCGGGGAGATGGAGGTAGGGGAGGCATTCAGAGTGGTTTCTTTTATGAATGCCAAAGAAAGAGTAACAACATACATAGAATTAATTGTGGGGCAAGTCTCAAGTGCACATAGTAATAGGGTTCAAGATATATAGTCTTGGGCTTGTTTCATTTAGTGTTCACCTATGGCTCAGTACAATATTGGGATTTCCGGGGTGGTTTCCATTTGTTAGAAATGAAGACCAAGGCCTTGGAAATTAATAAAGTGTAAGTTGTTCAGATAAGAACAAACAATTGAGGTCCATTTTACACATTGGTGAGCACACGAAAGAACGACTGACAATTGGAATTCAAAATAACCCTAAGGGTCGTAGCGCTGGTGTCCAGGTAATTCAAAATAAACCTAAGGGTCGTAGCGCAGTGGTTTTTTTTTCTTTTGTGAAGAAATAAAACAGTAATATCATAATACTAATTACATTGTTTAGGTTGCTGTGTGGCACAGATGTCAAGAATGAAAAATCTCAGAATTTTAGGCATTTTAGACCCTCAAAAAACAATGTTTACCTCTCAAACAAAATTCAACCCAGTTAACATTGCCCTTTAAAAATTAACCAAAGGACTGAGGTAGTATAGTGACAAACTCCATTACTTTGGAAATTAATCACAATAGGACACAGATCACTAAATATTCATGGGCCGTTACCCACGAATGTAGGGCGAAAGTTATTTTTAGTTTTTCTCTCCCTTTCCCTTTTTCCCCCTTTTGCATGGCGATTTTTGTTGACTTTTTGGTGTAGAATTGAAGAAAAGGGTTTAAAAATACATTTTCTGCCAGGTTTTGGTGCATATTCATGATTTTGAGGCGGAAGGATACAAGGGTTGTGAGGTTGGTTACGTTGAAAGGGAGGGCCGAAAATTGCTTGTTTGGTTGTCTATACTTCCAGCCTGTGTATCTCAAGTTTTTCATGGTGAACCTCATACATGCTTTTGGGCCAGAGTTTGCCACATGTTGCTCCATCTGTGGCAGAAAGCGTTCTACCCAACGAATATTTTGGAAAAAGTTACAGCCGGTCTAAGAGACGAGAATTAACATTAAAGTCAATGGGGAAATAATTAGTGATCTGTGGCCAATAAAGTAAAAGATGTCACGAAGAGTTATTTCCCCTTAATCTTCAAACTTTCTTATTTCTCAACTTTGATCCAAAATTATTATGAAGAATTTGGGAGTTTCTCAGCGTGGTTTCCCCTTGTCTGTGATGCACGATGGATGACTTGGCAAGGAGCAGCATCTAGTCGTTCGCATGGACAGAAAACTGAGGTCCTGTCTACACATTGGCGTGCACGTAAAAGAACCTTGGAATTCAATATAAGAGTAGGTGGTTACCCTACATTTTCTACATAGCACACTGCATGGCATATGCAGAACAATAAGACGTTAGCAAACATTGATAAATAAATTGCAAATTTGGTTTGTTTTCCAATTAAATTAGCATCTGACTTACAGAATCCTATTAATAAACTGTTCACCAAGAACACATGTAAAAAATTTGCTTCTTAAGAGCAAAACATAATAGGTTGTTCTTCTCAAAAGACCAATTTTTAACTTTCAAAAGACTAAAAATGAAACGAAATGGGGGTTTAACATCCTACTTTTTCTACATCACTATCAAAGGGGGGCGGGGGGCGGGAACAGCGGAAAATTCTGAGGAATTTTCTCAGCCAATACTGAGATCGTTCCCTGGTTAGAGATAGCCAATGTGCCTTAATCAACGGGTCACCCACCCTGGCTACAATTCACAAGAACTAAAATTTAATTTGGGTTAGCCTAATACAAAAAAACCATAAGAATCAAGAGGCTTTTTACTTATGAAGAAAAACACTGAGCTAAAATTTAAATTGGTTTAGCCTAATGTAAAAAATTATCATTTGAAAACATTTTGTCTAAAAATAGGAACAAAAACAGATATAATTAACTTACATGACCTTCATAATACTATCCTTTTTTCGAAAAAAAAAAGATTCTCAAGAATTCGTCAAACTCAATAATTCTGACCATAAAACCACGACTGTCAGATGTCTTGGGTACTTGTAAGGTTAAAATATTTTCACCTTTGTGCTATTTGACTTGTAAACTTGTTGTATAGGCTATCGAACATGTGATATGATGACTGTTTTGTGTGGAGCGATCATGCTAAGCTTTGTTCAAACTCTCGTTTCAAACACACACGGAGTCACATCAAACACCCAACTTCCGAAAGATTTAAACGATGTCATATTTACACATTTATTTGTTCTACAATTGTTGGTTGTTTACTCTTCTGTTTTACACACTTACACAACAAACAACTTGTTTACTGTTCTTGTTTACAAATAATAGTGGAGTGCAGGGAAGGGGGGGGGGTAGAGGAGACAATAGCCCAGGGTATACATTTCAAGGGGTGGGCATTCAATCAATGGGTGAGATTAAAATTAATTTTTTTATATTTCATTTTAAACAAACATTATGCAAGAGCTAAATCTACCTATTGCAGGTCTTTCTTTGGGCCTGAAATGTCATCTTAATTATTAGTTGGACATTAATTAACCCTTTCAGACTACATTTTTCAGAACAGGAAAGTACCCATGGAATCCAATTAATTTGCAAAATTTGGTTGAAATACTGATCATTTTCATTTCATGGTAATGTATAAAATCCAGTGAGCATGGTATGTGAAAACTGTGTTTTTTTGGGTAAAAAAATGGTCAATGTACTAAATTCTTAAATTTGGAAATGACCAGTTCAGTGGTCTACCAGCAGTTACCATGACAACAACAAGGAAAAAAGGAGGAAAATGTGAAGTCAAATACTACAATTTTAAAAAGCTTTATTCTCTGGGTAAACTCAAACTATATGATAAAATTTATCACAGAATAATTATTCAACATCAGGGTAACAATAACAAATGTAAATTGTGAGAAGTTATGCGTAAAAAATATAATCAATTTCACAAAAAAAACTTTGGTATTTTGACAAATCTCATGATAACCTCAAAAATCATTCAAACAGGCATCTGTCAGAAATTCACTCATAGACATAAGTAGTGCTCATACTTACTCCTATGGTATGAATTAAAAAAACAAGTTCAGATATTGAGGGAGAACTACTAAATTTTTATGGTTTCCATAGCAACAGATTTTATAAATCACTGTTTTACCAATATTGTTAGTTTTAATAGTTCAAATATGTACATTTTACTTCATAAATCATCATAGCATGCAATGACATGTAACAATTTATCCTGGAATAATTATTTAACATCAAAGTAACAATATAACAAATGTTAAATATGTGAAGTTATACGTAAACAGAAATATAACCAATTTCACAATAAAAAAACATTGATATTTTGACAACATTCAAATAGGTATCTGTCAGATAGACATTAACAATGCTCATGCTTGCTTCTATTGCATGAATTAAGATTAGATGTTTAAAAGGGAAAACTACTAAATATTGATGGTTGCCTAGCAACAGATTTTATAGATTAGTATCCGAATACTATTAGTTCAAGTATTTCAAATTTTTACACTTATGTTAACTTAAATAAATCATTATATCATACAATAACAGCAATAATACATTATAATGTGAAAATATTTATCAAATATTTAGAAATTTGATAAGTTTGTTACTGTGCCCATATGTACAGAGTGATAACTTGACATGTGACGTTACACAGAGAGCCGCAGTGGATCAGAGAGTAAGATTCTGGCTGGCTAACTATAGGGTCTTGGGGTCACTCCCAGTGTTGGGCAAGAACTTCTTTGGAATTTTCCGACGTTGTTTTACCTTGTCTGGTACAGGACGAACAGTCTGGCAAGGCGCAGTGTATAGTCTTTCGGATTAGAGGGAAACGGGGTCCTGTATGTCATATTGCCATGCACATAAAATAACCTTGACAGTCGGAATTAATAGTAGGCCATAGTGCCCCTGTCTGTGCAAAGTTTCCCTCATAGCACACTGCATGACCAAAATCATTAGCCCAGTCGGTGTAGAAAAGTAGGACAACCCCATTTTATTTCATTTCATTTACGATACATAGATTCAATTTCCATTTCTTAGGAGATCCTATCACATCTATAGGAAAATCTTCATCATAAAGTCACACTGTTGTCAAAACATTGCATATCCATCGGAACAAAATTTAAAAATTATACAGGTAACTTCATGATATTAACAGTTTGTGTCATGGGTTTAGAGTTTTTGTGTTCCTCTAAAGTGGTTTCCTTGCGGTTTTGAAGGCTATAATCATAATGATCAGCTTGTATCAAACATACGTGACTCAGATATAAATCGACTCTAGCATATTCTGCCCAGCCCAAAATGTCTGGGGGCTGGGGGAAGAGACACAACCCCCCCACCCCCAAACAGTATAAATATTTGGTTTTTGTCTCGTCAAGGGATTTTGTTCCTCATGTGAAATCAGCAATCACCACGCCCAGTTGCAATGCAAATTTACATGACTACTTATGTAAATAGTTTTATATCACAGTAAACTATAACATCAATAATAATATAACAATAATACAGACTTAACAAATATGTAGTACCCGGTAACCACAAACCAAATTAATTAATTCTGCTTTTTACGTTTTCTGGCAGGAGCAGCATTTTCTTTTTCCGGATCATTATAAGCATAATTAACACAATAATGATATCTATAGAAACATGGATAGGGGCACATTCTTTTATTACAGACACCACATCCATAAGTTGTGTCAACACGATTTGAATGTACAACACATTTAGATTGAGTTGAATGTTTGACTGGGGCATGATAAAGCTTCCTATCAAACCTGATTTCATGGGGCAATTCCGCAGATGGACGTCCTTTCTTTTTGGTAAATGACCGACCACCAATAAGACCTTCTGACAACTTCACAAAAAAGTCATACTGACTGAGTTTTGAGTCTCTGTGAGTTTTACGGTACAACAGAAATGCCTGAACAGCAGAAAGTCTCAGTAAATAAAAGAAAATTTGCAGGTACCACGTAAGAGACTTCATGTGGCGTCTGTAAGAGGCTACACGCTGATCAGACAGGTCAACACCACCCATATATGTATTATATGTAACAATAGCTTGTGGTTTGGTTAGTGTTAACTGATTTGTATTTTTCTTCTCCCAACGACGAACTTCAACATCATCCAAATTTCCAGGAATGTTAGTAAGAAGGTTGACAACACGAGTATCTTTCCATGACACAGCCAACACATTTTTACACTGGCGTTTCAAACTATCACCCCGCTCAAGGTTTTTGATGGCAGTTGAAGCATTTTTCATGTCATTAGGAAGACCTTTCCTATTACTGTTCACAGTACCACAAGACAGCGTTTTCAATTCAGAAAGTTTAGTAACCAACTCAATACCTGTATAATAATTATCCATGAACAATCTATGACCTCTATGAAGATAAGGCTGACAGACATCGAGAACAATCTGTGCACTCTTTGGAATTGAAGTTTCATCCCTTTTACCAGCATAAGGAATAATATTCAGAACATAGCCTGTAGTAGATTCAGCTAGAGTAAATAGTTTTATTCCCCATTTAATAGGCTTATTCTTGATATACTGCTTTATTCCCAAACGGCCCTTGAACTTGAGCATGGTCTCATCAACAGCAATTTCACGTTGAGGGTGATACACATCTTGAAAACTTTGACGACATAATTCAGGGGTTTACGAATTTTCCATAGTTTATCAGATTTGTCAACAGTGTTTGAGGTATTATCGACGAAGTGGATGCAGGATAAAATTTGCAAAAAACGCCTACTTGTCATCGTCTGGTTGAAACCAGGAGTCTGCAATAACCAATTTTTTGACCAATAAGCTGCCAAACGACCCTTCTTCTGTACCAAACCTGTAGCTATTATTAAGCCAAGCCATGTCTTTAATTCTGGCACTGAAACATCAGTCCAATCTTTACATTGTTTAGACTGGGAAGCATATCGATTTGTCTCCAACACAATGTCACGGAGGATGTAATCTGTGAAAAACAGTTCAAAAAAATCTACGGCCTCAAAAGACGTCACATCCCCAATACTGGGATCAATTCCAACCTGATCTTCGTAACAAAATTTTATGTCTGGGGGTTCTATCAAATCATATTTCCATTCTGATTCAAAAACGTCGGGAAAAGGTTTGTTTACATCACTATTATTACTATTACTACCGATATCGCCATCTACATTTTCCTCGATCAACGAGTCCCCGTCGCTTGCATCACTGTCAAAACAGACTTCCTCATCGCTGTCCCGCTCTAAGTCGCTCTCAACGTCATCGTCGCTTTCCCAAAAAGACGGATCTGCTAAAATTTCATCAACTATTCTTTTAGCCATTTAACAACAAAAATAGATCGTAAAAACCATTCCGAGCTGTCGTCTGGATAGTAAACAAACCAGAGTTACGTCCCCTATATGAACTGTCAAAAGGTCAAGGTAAAATTTCCCCGAAACTTTCAATTACTCCAAGGTACGTAATAATACGTACAGTAGTCGCAATGGTTGTTTATTTTATGACGTAATATTACGTATAGTAGTCTGAAAGGGTTAACTTATCCAGACCACAATCAACTCTTGATGGCATCGCTAGCCAGCGATCTTAAGTGGATTATTATCCCATTTGCTGCATAACTTTCCTTTGTGATTTAATCATGAAATGGATAATCAAGACTATGCTTTTTATCGTACCGACTTTAGTAATGATGATCGAGGCTAGGCAGAAATTTCTATAGCTTAATTCTTGATTCATAGCGGATCAACTTGGCTGAAATTTTCAGCAATTTGCCATTACATTATCTAGTTTTTAACTATTATAGTGATAACTGTCAACTCTTTATCTAATCTTCCATGATGTATCTTTAATGAAATCATATCTGAGGTCTTCCATATCACAAGAATGACCGCCTTTGCATTTGGGTTATGTATCCAGGCATCCATATTTACACAGGGGTGAGATTCAATCGAAGAATGAAATTAAAATTAAGTTTTTTAAAATTTTAAATTAATAAAAATTTATCTGAGGTCTTCCATGTCACAAGAGCAACTACCTTAACTGTATTATGCATTGAAGAAGATTTCATCTCTGGTGGTTCAAGCCTTTTTTTTACAGGAGATCAAATTGGGGCACCAAATTTACTTAATGATTTATATTTGAATGAACAGCAAACGAAAATAGTCAAAAGAGAAACAAATTTATTAGTTTGTCAAGGCCTATTCAGATATTTTCTGAAAGAAAAAATATAACAGTAATTTAAAACAGAATTACATCCTTAAAAAATGTAAATCTTCTCTCTAAATTAATCCACCTATAAAAGTTTTTAGAATGTTAAAAGTCTTAATATAACATTTTATCAAGGAACTTTCTTAACAAAGCAACTTAAAGTAAAAAGGTTGCTGTGGTAACTTGCTATCTTAAAGAAACAGATTACTTAATATAATGCCAGATAAAAAATCTTTTTTTAGTAGTCTTTAGAAATGAAATGAAGGGTTTAACATTTTACATTCCTGTAGCAACCAGACTAATGAAGTGAAGTTGGGTATACACCACGCAGTGATAAGGAAATTTTGCTCTGATAGTGCAAAAGTCTATCCTTTTTTTGATTTCCAATTGTGATTCCAATGGTATACATTGAACTTCGTTTTTTTTTTTTGTCCCATCCAAATGACCAGATACTTTTTATTGAAACACTCGTAGTTCCGTAGTAATCTTTAGGAAAAATGACAACTGGAAGGTTGGGGAAAATGACTTGTGCCAAATCTTTGGTTATTCACACATTTTTAACCATTGACTCATTAATAAAAGAATTAGAAAAAATCATAATTTCCTATTAAGTTCAAACTATTTTAATTCTTAGTTCTGCAGGATTTGAAATGTAATTCTTATGAATGATGTTTTGTTTAAAATTTGAAAACTCAAAAATCTGGAAGTACGAGCTTTGAGATCAGTAATTATTATTATTTTTTTTTTAATCATTTTTGTTGTTGCAAGAAATAGGAAGCAAAGTAGTACTAGATAGAGCTGGGCAATATTTCGGTATTTCGATATAAAACCGTCACAGAAATAAAAAACGTGAAAAATACCGTCTTCAGAAAAATATCGAAAAACCGAACATACCGCGATATATCGCGGTTTTGATTTTGTAGATGATATTTAACATAAATATTGAACAAAATGTTTTCTTTTTTATGTTATTTACGATATTTTATTGCTTAATGATAAAAAATACTGCTATAAACTCCTGAGTATTCATTCCATAAAAATTGCAAATGCCGACAAGGAGTTTTGCTTACGTCGATCACGTGACTTCTCGCTCACCTTTCCACTCGTTAGAATTATCCCTGTTTCTGTTCAATTTCTATACATCAAAAAATATCGCGATATCTGTTTCTAGGGATATCACCCAGTTCTACTACTAGATGTTCCCAAACATCTAAAATTTCACTTGGTATGGCCTATTATTGACACTGAATGGCTGGCTGTTGCTACCAATAGAAAAGATAATTTTCTATTAAATCTGAACTTTATCTATATCCCCTGTTGTCTACCAGCAATATAAGCCTACCTGCTAACAGTTGGTTCTTAATTGAAGATTTCTAGAAATTTCACAGAGAATTAACAGATTGTTGAATGTCAAATTTAAAACCAAGGGAAGCATATGCCAGTTTCTTGTGCCAACAGGTCTTGTTTTTAATTTCAAACAGTTTTTGTGATTCTATAAACTCAAAACACTCATTAATCTCTCTTAATGATGCTTGTTCTGTTTTCATGGATTAGATAAACTAAGATATAAGATAACAGGTAAGCTCTACAAGTACCGCAACTATGAAACAGATTTACCTGGAGTAGGTGTAAGGCTGAGATTGATTAAGAGTGAGAGAGAGAGAGAGAAAGAGAAAGAGAGGGTTGATTCAATTTTACTTCAACAATTCGCTGGTGCATAGTGGTCTTTAGCAGGAAATCAAAACCAGGCCAATTGAATTAATGACAGACCTAATGATCTACAGCGCACACATTAACCCATTTAACCACCTAACACACTAACAAGGATTAAGTGAGTTAGGTGTTCACAGATTTACAATGTGAATAAAGATCCATTAGGACACACCTGTTTGAATTTAAGTTCATCAGGAACACTTGTTGAAATATACAGCGATGAAATGGCAGCATCCCCTCAAAAAGAACTCAAGTTTCTGACCCCCTTGTTGGCCTGTGTTGGCCGACATCACATATAAGTCAATCAGTGATATTTTCCTCCAGCAAAGTTTTGACATTCTTCTTGATATTAAGGATACATGTATCACCGTGAGGCAAATAACATGAAATATTCTTAACGTGTACAGACATCAAAACCACAATCCTGGAGCATGTGACTAATGGTTGAAGGATATCTCTCTAAACTATCTTCATGGTATTCAGCCAATTATGTCCATAATTTTATCAGAGAATGGTTGCTTTATGTATAACTCGTTCTATTTATGAGAAAATGCTTTGATGGAAAGAATTAATATATTTTGTCAGTTCGTATAATAACAAGATCTGTCAATAAATACATACTTAATTTTATCAGAGAATGGTTGTTTTATGTATAACTGTTCTATTTATGAGAAAATACCTTGGTGGAAAGAATGAATATATTTTGTTAGTTCGTATAATAACAAGATCTGTCAATAAATATACATATAATTCTAACACTGATCCTACAAATTCTTTCATCCTAAATCCCATAACATTTCTTCTACCATCCATCTCTCATCACTTGTTTAATACAATAAAGCTCAGCATTCTTCCTTATTTCTTTTACCATCCATCTATCATCACTAGTTTTAAATAGCTATTAGATGGTCAGAATGACTTTTGCCATGGTGAAATAAACATTTTGGGGGGCCACATTTTTAGACAAAATTTAAAATATAGGATGTTGCAACTATCAAAGTTTTCAATACTATCCCTGAACCTATCAGTTAGCTATTTAATCTCTGTGGCAAAAAATAAGTGCCACCATAAATTGCACCCCAAACCATGAGGGTAAGGCAAGCAATATACAATGTAAGTAAGTCAACCATCATCCTTCATCCCAATCAAACATGTCTATAATTTGATCCACAAAGGGGGGTCCTGTTTTTTATCCTCCGACTTTCATCAAAATAATGTCGAACAAACATTTTCGACTCACTCCCCTCTACTAGTCCTATACATGTATTCATCTAAATGTGCTGAAATATTGTCTAAGAGCTTGTGATTTTATAAACTTTGTGGGTAATTCCCCAAACCTCTTGTCAAACTTGACATTGTCTCCACATTGGACCCCCCTTGCTGCTCTTATCCCTGAAATTCCCCTACATCCATTGTAAATGTTACCTGCATCATTGAATCTGAGGTCTAAGGGCAAGAAATGGTGCTATTGGGAAAACAATTTATCTAAGAATGGTGGTTATTCTAGGATAATATAATTACGTCTGACAATGTGGGTAGGTATACAGACATTATTATGGCTGCTGATTCACTAATCATTTGGAAAAGGGTTATAAGTTCGACATTGGCTGCCTTACTGTTTTCTTATTTCATTCTCTTAGAAGTAAATAAACAATAATGCCATCTGCAAAGAATTTCTGCATACCGTTCAATAGTAGGCGTCTGTCAACAAATAAAGGCCATAACTAACAAAATGGGCAGTTAAAAGACATTTTAATACAACTTTCAGAAACAATATGAAGACATCATTTAAGCTAGTCACAGCGGTCTCATTACTTATAGCAGTCAGAAAACAAAGTAAAGTTCACAGGTGGTTTTCATTATATAGATATACAGGTGTGCAAATACAATAGATGCCAGACAGTCATCAGGGGTACATTACTTTATATCTTAAATGTATTGTGAGAGGAGGAGGGGGGGGGGTGCAGGGAGTCTTGCCACTTAAACAGCTTTCAGTTCAAACACATCATTGCTTTTCTTAATTAAACTTTGTTGAAAGCTAGATTGGTTCAACCAACCAATCAGACTGTTATTGTATATACAATTGACTGATATCCGAAAAATGTTGCATGAAGTAGAGTGATCAGAGACAAAATTCTTAAAGCCATAGTGAATTCAGTACAAATTCATAATATTCAATTACAAGAAAAGTGTTTTATTAGACATCAGGAACTTCATCTTGCCAACTAGATGAAACAATATTTTTTGTTTTCACTTTACCTGTTGCACGAAAAGTCAGACTGCTTGAAAGTTATGTGCCAGCTGCCCCCCTGGTTCATACACTTACATATGTCCTAATGGCCGTCCAAAATATCTTAAAGAATCTGAAGAACTTTGGGCATAGGAAGTCTGGGGAGATTGTCATCGCCTAGGCATGTGCAGTTGTTTGAATTTCCTCATTCAAGTTTGATGTTCCCGGAATTCGCTATTTTCAATCCCTCAAATAGTACCAAAGTTGTAGGATTTTCCCTCAACATCATCAATATTTTTACAAAAATTCCCCCTGATCCTTGACACGTATCAAGTAATATCTACTTACCAATTGTTTGATTTCCATATGAGCTTCTCTTCGAACTTTCTGTACTTCATATTCCCAGCTTTCAGCTGTTTTCTTCACATGTAGGTTATGGTGACGTTCTGCTTCATTTGCATTTTCAAGAGATTCTTCAAGCTCTTTTTTACTAGTTCGTAGATCAGCCAGCTCATTCATCAATTTATTTCTCTTGGCGAACATGTTCAAATTTAACGATCCTCGTCGATTTTCACCAAGCACTTTACGCAGCATTCTCTCCTTCAAGTCCAGTTCCTGTTTCAATTTTCCTGCTTCCGCGTCCCTTTGACGAGTTATTTTCAGTAACTCTCCTTCGTGTCTGCTCAGTAGAGAAACGCGTAAATTCTCCAACTCTCGCTGTTTCTCTACTTCCAGTTTAAATTTTAATCGTTCGAGGGCTCTAGAACATTTCTGTTGTTCTATTTCTCGGACAGTCCTCACATTTAACACTCGCTGCCAGTGAGCTTGTTTAATGTCACCTTTCTGATACTCAAGTTGTGTTCGCAGTTTGGCTAAATGATTGCGCAAATCTGCATTCAAGGTTTTCAGACTCTCCGCTGAACCCTCGCTATTTTGTCTTTCAAGTCTCCTAGGACTGGAAGCCATCTTGAAAGAGCTGAAAGAAAAATAATAAATATCAAATTAAAATTAAATCAAATATAAACAAACGTGAAAGAGGTTCTTTGATTTAATGAAGAGAATCAGGGTGGTTCGGTAATTATAATGTTGGCTCAAACCAGGAGGTCCCAAGTTCGATTCCAGTCAGCTGGCTTGGGATTTTTTAACCTGGTGGTGCAGGACGTGTGTTGTTATTTGAATAGTATGAAAAACCAATAGCCCATGTAAACCATCTACTGACACTTGCAAATCAAAATAATTCTAGGCAATAAGTGTTGGCTGTAACAAATGACACTATTTTATTTCTTTAAATGATCTAATTACATGGTAGTGTTTCTTGCATAAAAATCTAGTCTACCACCATGAACAATCGAGCAGGATATATATAAAAATTGTAGGCTGCCAGGGCAAAATTCACTGATAGCAGACTGCATGGCATATAACTGTCTTTATTAGCATGAAATGGGGTTTAACGTCCTACTCTTCTGCACCTAACCTGGGCAAATGGAAGAAGGTGTTTTTTTATATTAGCCCATTTGGTGCTGGTCAGTTACACTTTTTCAAACTAAATGATTTCATTTTTGCTTTTGTTTTTAAATACTGACTTACTTTTGTTACTGATGCTGCTCACATATAACTTTAACGAAAATATGATCTGTTTTACTTCACGTCAGATCATTAGTAAAGCGTTGTGGCTTTTTTTCTCCTTCACTGTTTGACCATTATCTCTGGTCAAGTTTCTAACTTATCATCAGGATCGAAATAACATCTTTATGAAGACAGGTACCATTATTACTTCCACCATCTTTATAGTTTCTGGTTTCTGTTAAAACCACTGTTAACCTGTCTTCTTCACCTGATGGTTTTCTGCTCATCTGGAAAGAAAAAAACTATGATAAATGACTATATTTCCTGGTAAATAATCATTAGAAATAATTTCAGAATTCATTTAACAGATCTATGAACACTCAGGCCATTACAAGTTATATTGTATTTCTCCAGCAGCATCTGTTAAAAGTTTGCTCCTTATTTCAGATAACTTTTTTTAAAAACCATACATATTAATATTCTTAAAGGGGAGAATTTTGAGATTAACATAATGGTAATGTATTTTATTTATAATAATGTGTTACATATGTAATTCAAAGGGGAGAAATTTGAGACAATCATATCGTAATGTATTTCATTTTTATGAGTTATGTATGTAAGAAAATTTGAGACCAACATATGAGAATTTATTTTATATCTGTGTGTTATGTAAGACATTTGAGACTAACATTTTTGTAAGTTATTTTATTTCTATCTGAGACCTCAATATGGTAATTTATTTTATTTCTATGTGTTATGTAAGAAATTTGAGACTAACATATGTTAATTTTCCCTGAACAGCAGCATTTTTGCCTTTAATTGTTATAGGATATCTAACCTCATTTTATTTGAGCATCTCAAGAGAGGTGGGTGGTCGAGTCATTTAACAATGTGTACTATAGAGACTGTCAATGAGTTTTCATCATAGGCTTGTATTGGTACTTGAAATGAGTAGGGGTACCTGCCTAACCTAAAGGGTTTTCTCTGTGGTTTCATGTTTTCTCCAACAGCTCAAGACCTGATGCTCAAAAGAAATATTGAATAAAGAGATACCATGTTAGTCTCAGAATGACTTCATTTGTGTTGGCCAAATACTAAACCATATCTCTCAGAATAAAATCAAGCAAACCAAGGGTTCCCCAAGTAGGGGCCTATGCTTTATAATTATATAATGCTTTAAGCAACCTTGAATATGCCACAATATTTCTATATCAAGTAGCATTTGAAGATGATCTCTAGCTGGCCGGTCACCTCTGGCTTGCGGCTGTGGTTTCAAGCCCTGGTGTGAGCGTATGTGGCATGGAGATAGGGGCGCCTTCTCAACCTCGTGGGTTTCCTCCCACTGCTAAAGACCCCTTCGCGCAAGCGAATTGTTGAAATAAAATTAAACCATATGTTAGTCCCAAAATGACCTAGTTTGTGTCGAGTGGACGTTAAACCCCATTTCTCTCTCTCTCTCGCATTTGAAGATCACATGCTGTACATTGCACTTAATATTGCTAAAGAAGATAGACATAAAAATAGCTGGTCTGAATCCAGATATAAAACATCTTGGTGTAAATATCAAACGCCCATCAAACTATCATGTTAGCTGATGCATAAATACCAGAACAGCATGTTAGTATCAGATACACACCAGGTGGATATATACATTAGTCCTTCAACTTCCACATACCCTTCTCAGGAATAGTTAGACAGAATCAGGAATCTACAGGGTGATTCTTGACATAGTCATAGATACAGAAATTTTGAAGGTCGAACAGGGGTACATATAAAAGAAAGTTTGCCAGGCAATGAAAGTTAAGTATAGGATATTAACCTACCCGAGGTTGATATGATAGAGAACACGCGGGCGAAGCCCAAGGGTTCTCTATCATATCAATCCGAGGGAGAGTAGGTTTATATCTGACATATACAACGTTCACCCTTAAATGTAATGGACTCTTCTAAAAAAGGCAACAGTGATTGGATAATTGCTCGATAGTTTCCGCCAAATAGCGAGAATTACCGATGTATTATTGCGCGTGTGTTTGTTTACATGTCGCCATTTTGGAAAATTGAATTGAAAGCATGCAAGAACAAAATGGATAATTTCACGAAGTCAGACGAATAATCAATCCTTTTTAGTCATCATATTGACGATGGAATAGATGTGGATGCAAATATGATGAGGATCAATCCAAAGCCTGGAGAAAATTTGGATCAAAAGGCAATCTTTTCCGATATTTCTGACAATGAACCGTGATTGAAATTTAGGTATGTTGATGTTCAGAGAAGGATTTGACCGACTGGTTTAAGTGGACTGTATCCAAAAATACTTTACAAAGGAACTTTTGAGCGATAAATACTTTCAAATCTTGCAGTGTGTGGAGAAATAATGTATGCGGAAAGAAAATTCTGAAAGATATCTTAGACATGGAGTATGGATAACCGATTTAAATATGCCGATAAGTACACCGTCTATTTCGTTACTGAATGCTACAAACTGTACCATAACTCTTTTTTTATATTGTCAAAAGAATAAAATTTTATTTCTGTGTTCTTTGTATTATTTCGATCATCTACATTATCAGCGGTTGATATGAGCCGAATATATCGACCTTGGATGACGTCATCAGCGGTTGATATGAAATATCAACCTGTCAGGACGTCATCAGCGGTTGATATGAACCGAATATATCAACCTCTGATGACGTCATGAGAGGTTGTTATGAGATATAACTGCTATGGACATCAAAGAATAAAACTACTACCAGTTGTATATTGAAACATATACCCCCAGTATAGCTAAGTCATCCAAACAGTCCATAAAGGCTGTCACATTTTATTCTCTTATCGGTAATATGACTAATTGCTGTAAACTAATCAAGGGCAACATGGAGAATGGAGAATGGAGAAATTTTCAGAAATAATTAAAACATAACAATTTTTTTTTGTCCTAGAACTAACATAAGCATAAATCAATAGCCTTCATCATATCAGGAACCAAAATTTTGTGTATAAATCTCAAGTCTATTGGATATCAACTAGCCTTTAGAATGTCCACGATAACTTTCAAGACATTGAACAGCAGTAATGAAATTACAACCACTTTTCACGGCTTCCCTCACTCAGCCTGATGTACACAAACAGAATTCCCCAAAGAAATATTGAATTTTTCATTAAAAAGTCCTAGTTCAAAAAACTGCACTGTATAACTTGAGATAATTTTCCCATTTTAAAAGGATTTAAATTTCTTCTTCCTATGAAAGGGCGTTACTGTTGAACTGATAGAAGATAAATAAAGTAAAATGTTGTTTGATATATTTGATATTTCAAGAGGTAAAGTCATCACCTGTAGATTATATCATAGTAAAGTATATAACAGATGTTTTATATATCCCTACCTATGTATATATCTATTATACCTATATAAACCTATCTAATCATATAAACACCTGTTGAATAGTCATGACTCAGTGGGTAAGACACTGGCTCTCTAACATTGAGGTCCCAGGTTCGATCCTGGTGTTGGGTCGTGATTTTCCTGTGAGATTCCCCCTTGTTAGTGGTGCAAAGGGGAAAATCATGCGAGGAATAGTGTCTAGTCATTTGGATGGGAAGAAAAATCAAGGTCTTGTGTACACATGGGCATGCACATAAAAGAACCCTTGACAGTTGGAATAAAAGATAAGAATAGGCTGTAGTGAAATTTCCCTCATAGCACACTGCATGACATGTTAACGTCTTCATTAGCTCGCATGTAGCAGAAAAGTAGGATGGTCAACCCAATTTCATTTGTCTAATAATAGAAACACCTGTCTTAATATATAACATCTTGCCATGCAATGTGGCACAGACTAGGGCATTTTCCAGATCTACAGGAATAATTTAGAAATAGGAATCAGACGCTTTGGTTACAAATTTTTTTTCCTTTCCACCTAAATTTTATCTCTCAAATGAAATGAAATGGAGTTTAACGTCCTACTGTTCTGCTCCTATTGGGTTTATGAAGACGAGTATATGCTATGCAGTGTGCTATGAGGGAAATTTTGCCCGGACAGCAGTGCTATGGGTCTACTCTTATTTCGAATTCAAACTGTCAAGTGTTCTTTTACGTGCATACCAATGTGTTGGCAAGACATCGGTTTTTTGTCCCATCCGAATGACTTTATCGGCCAATGCAGGGATCAAACACAGGATTTCCAGGTTAGCAAGCCAACATCTTACTCACTAATCAGAAAGTTTCATTGTGATGGTAACACAAGCTAGACAGAGCAGACGTTCTATTCTTCTGTTAATACTATATGGCACCGTACCTGATTTTACTATAAATCCTGTTTAAAGCAGAATATCTTCACACCTGAAGCAGGGCCGTAGCTATTGTCTAAACACAGGTGAAACATTTCCCATTTCTCCACCTGCTTCTATCTTCACCGTTTTACGTATTTCATACAGGTATTCTCATCCTATTTCATCTTTTGTACCAGTTTACTTTTGTATTTGTGTTACTTATAATATATTTTAACTCTTGAATCAGTCTATTCTTTAATGGTTTAGTTTAAAATATATTATTATTTACTTGACGCAATCTAGTCACTTTTAAACTCTTAAATCTTATTAAATACACAAAGAAATAAAACAAAGCTTCAAATTTAAGCTTTTGACGGTTAAAAAATGGATGTTCACTATCTCTCAAACAAAATAGTGGGTTAAAATGTGCTTCAAAAATTCACACTTGAAAATAATACTGAATACCAAATAGAAAATCCACCATAATAGAAAACAAAGTATATTGATTCACAATGGTTAAAACATCATCTAATTGAACATAAAAAAATTCTTAAATTTCCTGTTCTTTCTTTCTTATTTCACTCAATCCCGCTCTTAATGTAGCTTGTAGCTACGGCCCTACTTTAAAGCCAACTGTGGTAATAATTTGAATGTATTTATTAAATGGGTGTTTGAAACAATGACTGGTATTTGATAAGTAGATAATAGGTATATTATGTAGACCTGATATTTAAATACAGTAATTATTAGGCCAATAAATGTACATAAAACAAATGTCACTCCTAATTACAATGACAAATGGAAGCATGCAGCTGACTCGTGGTTCAGGAGGTTTTAGTGCTGGGGAAAATTTTTTTTAGGATTTTGGAGCCTGTTTCCCCTTGTCGTCAATTCAGGATTAATAGCCTTGCAATGGGACTGAAAACGTGTGTATTCCATTGGAAAAGAAAAAATCTAGTTGTAGGTCATGGCGACAACGTGCCTAAGAGGGGAAGTGAATTGGGGTGAGGGGGAGTCCACTTTGATAATGGTGGTTTGGGGAGCATGACGTGGCTTGCTAACCAGAAAGTTCTGATTACCCTTATCAGTGGTACAGGAGCGACAGCCTGGCAAGGAAAAATGTATACTCATTTATTTAGATTGTATGGAAAACCAAAATTAATTTGGAAGTCAAAATAATAGTGGACCACCGCATCCCTGTCCAGAAAAAATTCCATCCTAGCATAGTGCATGGAGTATGCCCTTCTTCATTAGTCCCATTTCATTTATTTTTCTGGGCACCTACCCAACCTTTTCCAAATTCCAGAATCAGCCCTGTTTGTCTTCTGATGGAAGGGAAGAATTAAAGCTGGCTATAGTTGAAACCATTTATTTATTGTGGAAATCAAGTGGAACAATCTAGTAAGACAGATCCACCAACAAACAGCAGCGGAGGTAGTGGTTTCCTGAGAACTGTTTTAAAATCAGACGCTCTGAGACAATGTTTCTGCTCATTTAGGTGCATATATGAAAAGGAGTAATGTGGAGTGAGGCCAAAATGTGACAATGCTTCACACATTTGCTTGTTTGACGTTATTTTGTTCACTGTAAGATAAAAAAAATATGTTCTGCACAAGCAGGGGGAGGGGATCAGGACCCCTCAGATCTATCCTCTGGCGATGCGCCATATATTCTGGCTTAATTAGGATCAACACAAACAATTTTTATGGGTTTTCCTCAATATAAACTCAAATATCAGAGAATTTGGCGGAAATGTCAAGCACTACAATGGGTTCTATTATTTCATTACACATGTCAGAATATAATATGAATATTGAAAAAATGATAACATATACATGTACATGCAAAAAGACACACACAAAAAGAAATATAACTTTGTTAATATGCAGGTCTAGAATCTAATTGGAGAGGGTGTAGGCATGCAGGTTTCCAGGTTTATTGGAAATTTTTGGAGGGGATTGGGGGAATAGGGCACAGATTGAAGTCTGAAAATTTCTCAATTTATAAACAGGTGTCTCTGGAGAAGTTAAAATCAAATCGGTCTGGCTTGCCTGACACTTAAATCAAGTATCTTTAATCTCTGTAATTTCTACAAATTCTTTGTATTGTGGAATAATTCCATAAATATTTTATCATTAGAATTCCTTTCTTTCCCTGGTACAGAACTAATAGAATATTAATGCTACGAGTTCATTTATATCTAATCAATATTTGAACACCTCTCATCAGAAATTCCACACCAATGTTGCCATGGATAAACGAAAATATTCAACTTAGGACACCAGCAATACAAAGGTCAAAAATAATCTTTATACAAATTTCTGTTTGTGGGGGGTGGGTTATCTGTCACACCATTAAGACCAGTTGCAGGCCTGATTTAAATTGGTCTTAATAGGGAAGCGGCCTTTATAATCAATTAGACTAGAATCTCAGGATACAGAACGATGCTACATTCTTTTAAATGAGGTAAATATATATTTTTAAGAACCTAGATATGGGTGAAAATGGGTCTTAACAAGGAAGCAGCCTTAAATTAGAATCCTTGGATACAGAACAGCTACATTCTTTTAAAGCGCAAATTTCATATTTTCTAAGAAATTCCAAACATAATTATTTTATGTCTTCAGCTCAATAGGTTGTCAACTCACTATTATACGACCATAGGCATTATTTTCCACCCTTAAAATTCTTTCACACCGGAAATAATAATACCATTGCCTCCCTTGTTTTTCTATTCTCACCATGCAATAGTTTGAATTTGAAGTTGAAAATGATATTTTTGCTAATTTCTCAACTGGCAATCGTGAATTATAAGATTAATAGGATTATTCTTTAACATGGTAAGATTGTTCAAAGACACCATCGATTTTAAGACTTTTTTTTAATATATTTTAAAAATATGACTTAAAAATATGAAATTGTAGCTTTAAAATAAAAGAGCTAAATTGGTATTCTTCAGATAGAGAAAGAGAGAGAAATGGGGTTTAACGTCCACTTGACACAAACTAGGTTATTTTGGGACTAACATATGGTTTTTAATTCTAATTCAATAATTGGCTTGCGTGTAGGGGTCTTTAGCAGTAGGAGGAAACCAGAGAAAACCCACGAGGTTGGACAAGCGACCCTACTCCTAGTCAAATACAACCGGGGATTCCAACCCACGTCAGTTGACTCAATGACAGGCTTTATGATACAGCACGCTGGTGCTAACCATTCGGCCATCCAAACCCCCTGTATTCTTTAGAACCTAGATATGGGCGAAAAACACATATTAATGTAGGTAACTTGAATAAATATGAATTGATATCCTTTCAACTTTTAAAATTTTTATTCAATTGCAATTTTTAATCGGTTATGTACGGAGAAATACATTAGTACATGTAATCGTTTGGTTTGGTAGTCCAGACTACACCACGAGTATGATCTGACATTTCACTTCTGTACTGGTCCAAATTAATGTCTATACAAATGGTGCTTGAACTTGAGAGGTCAGAAAAAAACTGGCAGCAATTTGACTGATTTAAACATGTCAAAGATCATGGTTAATCTTTAATGATCATTTCACTGCAACAGACGTCTGGACTGTGAAACAGGGGGGGGGGGATGTCAAAAATAGAACCACACCCACAGTTTCTAACCCCAATCCTGACCAAGTTAAAATAAAATCATTTTTACCAATGCACATGAAAATCTTAAAGGTCCTAATGTCTGTTTAAAAAACAATAAAAAGTTCTCAAAATTCAGAAATAAGTTTTAACATTTCTGATATGGAATTTGATATTTGTTTTAAAATTGTCTATGACATTATAATCTTTATGGGGCAGAAAGTAGGAGTTATATAAACCACACTTCATTTTATTTCATGTAAGTAACCAATGTCTGTTAAATAAACAGTAAAATAAAGTTTTAAAAATTCAGAAATATTTTTAACATTTCTGATATGGAATTTGATCTTTTTTTATAAATTGTCTATGAAAATTATAATCTTTTGGAACAGAAAGTAGGAGTTAAACCCCATTTCATTTTATTTCATGCAAGTAACCAGTAAGCATTTAGACTGTATTAAACGCAGCAATAGCCTAAACAACATTTCATAAATTAGAACAAAAGATTTACTCACTTTTCATAATGGCTGAATCAGCAAAATTAGAGCAGTGCAGAGGATTCATTTCATTAAAAATTTGGAATCGAAAATCGAAAACTTCATTGCAGAATTTCTTGCAATAGATGCTGGCATTGTAATGTTGACAGCATGGTGGTCGGGAGTACTTTGTTTTCTGGCACCAAGTACCAAACTCGTGCGCTATCTGAAGCACTTAAATTCTAGCCATCGTTTCCACTGAAGCACTTTACTAGCTATGAAGCTAACAGTCGAGTACTAGCACTGCCATTTAGAATCCTGCCTTGCCACGCAGCATGTAAATCGGAGAACTGAACACCAATTCATCACTAGAGTCAAAGCTGGTTTTATTTTCATGAAAGTTCAGCACCCTGATCACGTGATGCTCTCTTCGTGTGTTATCTCGTTATTTTGGCGGGAAACTCAGGACTACCAACTTGGGCAGGGGCGTTTTAAGGTTTATCATGGCGGAGGCTATACTATTTTGAGGGCCCTCTTTCGCGGGGGTCCGGGGTGGGGGTGGTGTTTTGAATGATGATTTTAATACCAGTGCAATGACTGCATTCGCATTCAGTAGTGGATTCGACAGTAAAAGTGTAAAGTAAACGATTGACTCGGACTCGGGGGGCCCTTTCCATTGGCCAGAGGAGCCCTTTTGTCAGACGAGGGGCCCTTTTGTCTGCCTTTAGGGCCCTCTCTAAGTAGGGCACATTTCATTTTTCTCATCGGTTTTAGCATTTTTCTCCCGTTTTATTTGTTCAACTTTCTTTGATTTTTTCGCGAGGAGGCTGGCGCCTCCAGCGCCTCAGCTATAAAACGCCTTTGAACTTAGGTTGATACGTCAGGTACATAGACAATTAAAGGACGATTGGGTGAGTAGCCTACAGAGTTCGGAATGGTACATTATTGCCCGATTATAAAGACAAACGTATTTTGTTTTGTGTTTTTGTACGGTTATAGGACTAGAGAAAAAACTATCTTGTTTGGTGTTTTTGGACGAAAAACCTGGCCCTACACTTAAATCGAATTAGCCCCCCCCCCCCCAATATTTCGCCAACAATAAAGATTTCTTATGAGTGGTCTTAGCCGGCCACATCTTCAGCCCGTCCAAAAAATTCAGTAGCCCCCCCCCCTATTTTATGACCTGTCTACGGGCCCGGTTTAAAGCCAGCTTCTACCGAAGATGATATCGCAGACAAGTGGTTTTTTTTCCATTTTTATTATCTTAGCCATAGGCAGAACCCGAAATGCCTGAAAACATTTCGGCTTTACAAACAGCGGCGCCGGTCTTCCTCGAGAGGCGAAGGAGCGGAGCTTACCATGTATGCCCCCCCCCCTTAGTAACTATACTTGTAACCTTAAACTGTGTTTAAGGTAACAATTGATACAGTCTAAGACCCCTTACGCAAGTTCAAATAGGTTCAAACAAACAATTTTCAACACACATCATCACAGTTTGTATTGAAATAAGTAATTCTATCACAAATAGTGAAGACTGGACCATTAAAATAGTTACCGAACAGTTTTTCTTTGCATAGCGCTGTTTATGTTGTAGGCCTATATAATGACGTGTTACGCAACTTGCGGCCATGACACCGGCCAGTTGAAATTTCGCGTAGCAGATGGGTTTCACCAAATCATATAATTATGCGATAAGGCCTCACCTTTATTTCAATAAGAATTGATTAAGTATATGTTAAGCTACGTGCGGTACTGTTTGGGCCAGTTTATTTGTAAATTAAGCGAGCTATAGGCCAGTAAACTTTTTGTAGTCATTTGACTAAAAAACTTGCGCAAAGGAACTCGAGTGTAGGAAAAACCACTATATAGCCTACTGTGGCTGGAGTAAGACGTAAGACATCAGTAGTGGGACCATTTCTACCCCCACCCCCACCCCTCAAGAAAATTTTGGAATATTTGACGGCTGCAAACACGTTTTCCTGCTATTTCAGCCCGTGAACAAAGCCTGATTCCAATCAATCATTTACAGTCCACGAAGACGGGATCGTTGGGAGAAAATTTTCAAAATGTAACTGCCGCAAACGCGTTTTCCTGCTATGCCAGCCTGTGAATACAGCAACTTCAATGTGGTCCATGCAATATAGTCTACCTGGCTGACCCAAATTCCAAACAACCAATCAATCGTCGCGGGGTATGGGGGCCTCATTCTCCCGAAGAAAATTTTGAAAATTTAACCACCGCAAATGCTTTTTCTGCTATTCTCGCAGCAACTTCAAAAGTAACCAATGGTTTTGTAACCGAAATCCCACTCTGAATTCCAACCACCCAATCAGCCTGTTGCAGCTGCATTCACAAATAATAATCGATGCCCGAAAAAATGTCGCACAAAGTAAAGTGGCCCCAGACAAAATGTTTTAATCTATAGTCAACTCGTGGTATACAAATTCGTGGTATTCAATTAAATTAAAAGTAAAATTAGTGTTTTGTTAGGGTTTGATGGCAGTTAGGGAAGCCCGAAAAAAATTCAGCGCCGGTTTCTTAGAGAGGCGAAGAAGCGGAGCTGACCTTGTTTGGATCCCAAGAAAATTTTGGAATATTTGACGGTCGTAAACGCTTTTTATTGCTATTCCAGTCCGTAAAATGAGTGTTTTATTAGATTTCGGGCACTTTATTTTGCCTATGATCTTAACACACGGACAGGGGTCTTTCCTGTGGGTGTAAACCGGAGTATCCGGAGTAAATCCACGAGATGGAGAAGGCGCCTCTCTTCACAACCGCAAGACAGAGGTGACCGGCCAGCGACTCTAGATCACAAGCCCCCCCCCCCCCCCTCACACAATTATTAGTAAAAATATTTTATAGTATACTGTATCTCCATCCTGGTTAGTTTTAATTTCTTGGTAACATTGTCGTAGGTTAAATAATCGTGGTCTGGTCCCTATAAAAGTTTATACGCGAGTGATTTCCCTTCTCCACGAGGATTATGTTAAAAAATGTAAATAAAGTACAAGCACGTGCTACAATTAGTTTTATTGTGGTTGACCGTTTGTGTACGGTTTTTATCCAGGGTTTTAACTGTTCTGAATAACGGTTACACCTTTTAGTGGTGATCGCAACTGTGGAAGTAAATGTTGGAAAGGAATGCTGTTGAGATCATTTGTTACTGCCAGCAAACAGATTAGGTAATAATCGGTCTTTTAGCACCTCTTCGTGCGCCGAATGGTTAAGTAAAATGGTCGTAGAGACTTGTCTGATCAATGATTATTTTTTTTATTTCAGAAACCTTTTAGGTTAGAACTTTGTATCAATGACAATGCAACAAAATATCGTTTTGGGTTATTTACCATGTAGACTCGAATACCAAGACACCTATGCATTTCTGAATACACAGGCTGTCTAATTAATATGATCATGCCGTTCGGATGGGACAAAAAATCTAAAGTCCTGTGTATACACCGTGTGCATCCGTTCTTGATAGTCTGTCAGTTCAATTGTATACATCCTTTTATTCATTTAAACATTAGATCTATGTTTTTATTTTTATTTTCAGGATGTCTTACTTCAACTATAATTACGCTCTTATGCGTAAAATGCCGAAAAGTTTTGAGAAAGAGGCAATTAGAATGGATGAAACTCAGGAAGTAGATTTTGTGAAAGCCAGACAACAATTAGATAATTATAAAAATGCCTTAACGAAGTTAGGATTACAAGTAATTGATCTAAATGCAGATGAAGAGTATCCTGATTGTATATTCGTAGAAGATCCAGCCATTGTTATTGGTAAAAAGGCTCTAGTCACACAACTTGGTCATGTCAATAGACGTGGAGAGGTAAAAAATAATGACACTGACACTGACCGTCATTTGCAACTATAAAATATTGGAATACCAGTGTCATGAAAAATTAGATATATTGCCTCAAAAATGCAAAGGGGGTCACCAGCTTTGATATAGTGATCACACAATTTACAAATATTTGAATAGGCCTACAGTGTGCTATGACAATTGTTCACTGTGTTGACCACGAAAATTCCTTAGGATTTTCAACCTTGCAAGAAAATATCCCAGAAGAAAAAAGTCTCAAAATTTCTGCCTTGGTAAACAGCATGACATTAACCCAGTTGATGCAGAGCAGTAAACTCATCAGATTTAATCTAATTTTAAATTTGTTTAATCTCTCAGACAGGACCAATAAAAGAAGTATTACAGAATAAATTACAACTTGATATTACTGAAATGAAAGATGAAGATGCAACAGTTGATGGTGGAGATGTTCTGTTTACAGGTTAGCACAAAGATAGAGGGAAATGGGGTTGAATGTTCACTCAACTCAAAGTAGATCATTTTGGTACTTAAGATATTGCAGAGCTGGGAACTCGAGTTCAGCAACTCAGACTGGAGTCCGACTTAAGTCACATCAATGACCCAAGTACTCGACTTGAGATATTTATTGTGACTCAAGACTTGACTCAGCCTTGGCCATCGTGACAACTAACGATTTGAAAGAGCTTAGGAGTTAGGACTAGTCGCAGCAAGGCGGCATAACTTTTATCTTACCATATTCGTCATGAATTGCAGGCTCATGTGATGAACTGGCAATTTGAATGGGGCTTGGTACTACAGATTTTATTTCATTTCAGGAAAAGAAATTTTAGTGGGACTTAGTGCGAGAACCAATGAAAAAGGTGTGAAAACAATAGCAGAAACCTTCCCCGAATTCCCTGTATCAGGAATTCCTGTTCATCCGACTGTTCTTCATCTTAAATCCATAGCAACCATGCTTGGTGATGGTGTCATGGCTGTTGGTGGTAGTTCAGCAGCAAAAGAAATGTTCCAGGTAATGCATGGTGAATAGCATCCTCGGTTACCCAGTGTACTCATTCCGTTCTACTCCACTATACCCTGGGTTAATCCATAGGATTTCCACGATTTCAAATTATCTGCCCTGGCGGATTGTGATATTTTTATTGTCCAATCCCATAAAGCGTTATTTGAAAAGGTAATAGGCGAAGGGAAGTGACTCTCATCGTGTTCCAACAAAGAATACCCCAAACATGGCTACCTCAGTCCGTTCTTGCACACTTTGCAAATATATCATTGGGAAAAATACCTACCGCGTAGTAGAAAAATCAGTATCATTTAAGAATTTCATGACATAACTTTCCCTGCCATCTTTTTCTTGTGCATGTCAATTCTTTTATATTAAATCTTTTACAAACTTTCTCATATTGATCAAACAAGCTGCCATATTGTTTGTAAACAATGTAGTTCTATGACGTAAAAAATGACGCTAAAGAGTCTACGTAAGACTGGTTTGTAAACTGTTTTTTGATTGGTTCGTACACTCTAACTACAATCAGATAGTTTGAAATCGTGGAAACCCTATGGATTAACCGAGGGTATAGTGGAGTAGAACGGAATGAGTACACTGGCTAACCGAGGATGGGTGTATAGTGCCCACACATCAACTCGTGTTTAGAATCTGTTTATACGTGTAGGTTCCCCATGTTGAAACGTCTGGTTCACCCGAGTTTTCGTCTTTGATTGGTGCAGAAAAGTAGGATATTCATTTCGTTCAGGTATATGTTACTTTCTACAATATTAATTTAGGTACCGGTATATGTTAGTTTATTTTATATTTTCAGGCTGTAAAAAACAAGGCCAAGTTTGATTATAAATATGTCGAACTAGAAAAGGACACATCAGCCAATGTCTTGTACATAAATGGAAAAGTTGTTCATAAAACACAACCAGAATTGGGCGACAACGATTATAAAGTAAAACATATTAATAATATACATCTTAAGGCCAAACCAATATAATTTTTAGTTCTTCAGCATCTTGATATATAAACAGTGGTGTTAGTTATTCTTGTGAACAGTTATTCTTGTGAACAATATATTGTTCAGAATTTCCCAACTCAAAAATTAGGAACAAAGGTCATTTCAGAAGAGCAACCCAAGTCTTTTTGTTTTTAAATTAGGAAGTGAAATTTTGAAATAACAGTTTCCAATGAAAAAAAGTCAAATTGGTGTGGCCTGACTTATTAAACACACTTGTTTAGTTACACATACGTTAGTTTCCAATACAGTGTGTGTGTGTGATACGCATTATTATTGTTATACTACCATTGCAATATGGTTGTATTTTGTCCTCAAACCTGTCCATTGGTCGGTCTGCCCAATTGTACGTGACAAGGAGTAGGGTCGCCTGTCCAACGGGTACCCTCCCACTGATAAAGACCCCTACGCGCAAGCAAATTATTGACCTAGTGTGTGTCAAGTGGACGTTAAACCCCATTTCTCTCTCTCTCTTCTCCATTAGTTTAGTTGGTCCAGAACAGTAGGACATTACCTGTGAAAGAGTCATGCATTAGTGCATGGGCATATGTGTTATTGAATTGCAACCAACAGATAACACAAAATATCTGTATATGTTGGAAATGAATTGGTAATGTAATTTATGAATATATTTTTTGTATTTCAGAAATTATTGAGTAATATATCAGGAGATAGAGTAGAAGTTTGTATGGATGAAATGTATAAAGTTGATGGTTGTTTATCATGCTGTTCTATATTAATCAATAATTAGCAATTATAATATTATATATTAATGATTATATTATTATATTGAAAATAACATCATTCTCAGTAAAGTTATGAATATTTGAAGTCTTGACAAGAGATAACATAATAGTCCTTTATTGTCAAGTACTATTGCTACTATAATAACAAAGTTTTGATTTTCCATTTTAACTAGAAAGTTTACTGATATGAATAAATGTCTAAATAATAATTTATGTAACATTTGAAGTCAGAAAAATGATGGTTAGTATGTAGATTTAGCAAACAATCACAATATTATACATTAACTTATACAATAATATACCGGTAATAACATGTATTAACACAAATCAGAGGACCAGGAAATGTTCGACTGGGCCAGCAGGCATTTGTTACAGTTTTTATTTGCCAACATTGAAATTATGCATTCAGCTAGAAGTACAGTGATTGTGTTTCAAATGATTAACCAACAAGATGGCCCCAGACGTAAGAAATGTTAGGATATTGTTATTGTGAATACAGGTCCATATCATGTTGATATCTCTGCTGTAGATTATTGTAATAGGTTTATTTTAAGTTTCATCAAAATCAATTTGCGAGAAGTAAAGTTTTTCCATTTCAAAGAATAGTGCTATCATATTAAGGGGGGCTTATGTCGACCTTGCAACTGAAAGCAACTGGCGTTTCGGCAACTGGGAGCAACTGAAAAAAGTCGACCTGAGCACTTCTTACAACTAGTTGCAATCAGTTGCACATGTTCAACTTTCTGTAACTCATTGCAACTAGTTGCAGTCGACATGAGCGTTCTTGCAACTGGAGTCAACTCGTTTCCATAAAACTAACATCACATGATCAAAGATATGTGTCATGTGACTTTATAAATACGCAAATGGAAGCGAACGAAGACACCCACTTTTCAAATGTTGATGATGTCGACAATAATATACTAATAGAATTGTAGTAAGGCCGACCATGCCTTTGTGTTGCTTCTTTTAAGTTATTCGCCATTTTGTTGATCACGTGATGAATAAATTAACAGTCACGTGTTAAGTGTGATCGCTATCAGTTCCGAGTCGACATAAGTGCTCCGAATTCAGTTGCTCCCAGTTGTCCTCAGTTGCTGATATGATCGACATAAGCGCTCTTGCAACTGACTGCAACTAGTTGCTTTGGGTTGCAAAGTCGACATAAGCCCCGCTTTAAAAAAGGTTAATTAAATATGTACAGACAATATTTATATTTGACCTAAAGCATATGACCGATAAAGGAGGTAAATTTCCAGTGTTTAAAAAAATCCATGTGCTATAAGTATAGTTATTGCGTGCAATTTAATTAAATCATAGAAAATGAAAGTAAAGTTGTTATCTTTCACACAATCAAAATGCAGTAAACTATGTCCACAGATGGCGTTGAGTTTCATAATGAAGTAATAATATATTTTTATCATCAAAAGTCAAATTGTTGCATTTCCTACCAATCATCGAATTGGATTGCAGGAAGCTAATTAAACATGCAAAGATAGAACTGTTGTTTGAAAGAAAGTCAAGATGAATCAATATCCATTCCCTAGAATTATTTTCATTTAGCTTGAAATGTGACAGAACGACAGAAAGACTCAATCTAATAGCCCCCAGTTTTCTTGGAAAGGCTGTGGATAGAAATCACTGACACCATGTTATCTTCATATCGTGGTATAAAATAAAGAAAGTGCATAAATGTTCTGCTTTGCTCAAATTGGAATGTTGTCCTAATTTGTTTTCACTGTTCTTATTCTCTTCACCCCTTTAAAACATTCTGCCTGTCCTGCAAAACGAGTGAGCAAAACATAAAACAGATGAGGGAAAATAATCAGAGTTATTTAGTATCTTTATTTAGTTCAGATTACAAATACTAAAAAATATATTTATATTAAGAGAATAAATAATTCATTATCATACAATTATTAGCATCATGGTTATGTGTAAGTCTAAAATGGTAAAAGTAATCCTTGCCATATTGAAGCCATGCAGAGAGACTTAATGACAGACCTTATGATAACAAGCATTAAATTACTCCACAACCCTGCATGCGTCATTTTCTATATACCGGTAGTTAAATTTGTACTTAGTCCTTTCACTGATTTTCCCTTCTTATTTGTCATACTATGCCCAGCTTTGATAAAAAGAAATACGATATAAATAGATGAGAGAAATTATCCAACATCATTAAAATAACAATATACCGTAAATGAATATTCAAATACTAAATATATAAAACATAAAAGATAAAACAGCACACCGCAAACTAAACCATAATAGCAATATAATGACTTGAATTATTATATTAGTAAAGGATAAGTCTTTAGTGGATGTACAGACTTGTGCACATGTTGGTTTAAAAACCGTATATAAAAATATGCACCAAATATCCTGAAACACTTTAACAAAAATAAAAACATTTAAAACAACAAATTCAGAAACATAAGTATGACTTTTTCCAGGCTGTTAAGGGAAGAGATCAGACCAGATGTTGGGAAGATAATTTCCATACATAAAATTTATCAGAAATTCATAATCAATTACTTTTATAAAATTAACAGTACAATGCACACACACTAAATACTTACACAAGTAATCAGGTAAATAAATGCGTAGATTTCTGAACATAATTATTATTTTAATCAAAATGCCATTGTACGGTTTTCAAACAGGCACCCTTTGACAAGTGTAATCTAGTATTAAAGGGGAAATCCCCTCTCATACATTATAATTGGTGAAAACATTTAAATCCAATAATCTCTTTTGGTCCATCCATTTACAATAAATTAATTAATGTCTTCGTTATTTTACAGAGGTGGACAATGCCCATAAATTACAAATAGTTTGATTTCATAGAATAAATTAGGAACAATTTAAGTGTGTAGACTAAATAATATTATTGTGTAGACTACGCTAGTAAATGCTGTTTAACGTTAAGCTTATTAATACGGATTACTAGCGAAAAGTAGGCGTATATAGTAATATTGGTATTAAAAATATCCATTGAATATTGATTTTTTAATTAAATATATGTTGATATTAACAGTACACAAAGCTTGTAGTATATTGTAGTACCAGAATACATCTATATAGTGAATATATTAATACACTAAATCAGTAGTATAAAGGAGTATACTGTAGTACTGATCAATGTGGTAATTGTAGTACCAGAACACAGTGAACACAATACAGACCCTGTAGTATAATTAAGCACACCATAATAATACAATTGAACCCAAATACAAATTTAATATAAAAATACACAAAGCTAGAAACCCTGTAGTTGTATGTAGTATACCATAACTTTGGAATACATATTCAAGATAACAACACATAAAGCTTATAGTTCTATTCAGCATACTGCAGTACCAGAATACACATTAAACAATAAAACTATATATTGTAGTACTGGAATACATAACATATCACCACACAAAGCCAGTTATATGAAGAATGTGTAGTACCAGAATAAGCAGTAAATGTAACGATATATATAATATTAGCATGGCACCTTAAAATCTCATATGTTTGTGTAGGAAAATAAACTAACTTAAACTGATATAAGAAAAGAAATATAGTGTAACAGTTATTATGATGAGGAGTGTAACAAGAACACAAAGTTATTATTTTTAAATACTGGGTATAATTTTAAATACCATGTGTTAATTTCAAATAATGTGTATTTTTTTTCAAATGCCAGGTACTATTTTCAAATAGTGTGTACTAATTTCAAATAGCGTGGTACCATAATCAACAAGAATGTTTAAAATAAAAAATAAAAAAAACTGTGGTCTGGTCCTTTTTAACCGACCCAGTGCTATAAAACTTGTTGACATTTTCTAGAATGAGAAATAAACAGTAAGGACAACAACATAATTACTGAGAAATAACCCACCATTGGTTCAACAATATATATATATAATATAATATAAAAACAAATCTAGTCTATATATAATTATCTATACAATATATATAAGAAAAAAAAACACACTTAACATGATATGTCATGATGAAAAGCATTCATATGCTGTCATATATTGGTTCTGAGGCTGAGGACTGGTAAACAGCCAAGAATATTTTATACCAGAATTTAGGGAGGTCCTGAGTCTCTAGGGTCCATGTACTAGTAATAAACTAGTAGAAACAGATATTGAAATAAAACCAGTATCAATATGATTGAACTCTGTTTACTACAAGATTAGTAACGAATATTAATCTGGATACGTTGTCAACATTTGAGAATAATAAGTCATTGGCTAGATTATCTGGTCTTTTACATTATGATAAACTGCATCTAAGGGAGGTAACTCATCCTAAAATATGACGACGCCCATGAAATTAATTTTAGAATGCCATTTCAAATAATTCATTTGATAGCATGCCAGTTCAATATCCAACACTCTCAATTTTATTCTATGGCAAAATTTACTCTCTTCATGGGCCATATCTATATCCGTCGTCATGATTCATGTTTGTTTATATTAATGCAACAATTATGTGATTTATAGCATAAAGGGGCACAACTCGCTTGACTTGGCCAAAGATACTGGTTACGCATGGGCAATGGACTTTACGTCAAATATTGACAACGGCCCCAGAACCTCTGTGTGTTGAAGACTAGGAGGTTCTGGGTGACCGAGACTATGCATACTAATGATCTCATGAACGTTGTGTTTTAGATAGAGAGATCAAACCTCATATTATGCTCAAAAACCATTGTAGCTGTCCAGAAAAAAAAATATGCTTAATGAATCATCAACACAATACTCATTATGAAACTAACATGATAATTTATATTTCTATAATTACATATCCAATACTTGGTAAGAGAATTTTGCCTAAGCAGTAGCATTTTAGCCTACTTCTGGTCTATTTTAATTTGTCTAAAATGCAGAGGTGGGAAGTTGCTGTGGGACCCATGAGTCCCAAGCCGCCATAACTTCAGTCCAAGTCGATTCCAAAGTCGTTGACTTCAGTCCTTTCAAATCTCCTTTTCATCATATGAGTTGACAATTCATGGTGAATAAGGCACAAGAAATTATGTTCCCACATGCATTTCAAGTTGCCAGCTATTTTAAGTCATAAGTTTTCACAACAGTTGAGTCTGAGTCAAGCCTCAATGATATTTTTCAAGTCGGGTCACAAGTAGGGTCAATGATGTAACTTAAGTTGGACTTGAGTTAGACTTGCATGGCTAAATTTCCCACCCCTGTTTAAGTGTTCTCTTCCATGCATGCCATTGTGCACATAGATGGATACAGGTCTTCCGTAACCATAGAAATATAAACGACCATGTTTGTCCCAAAATGACTGAAGTGTTGCATTGGTGAGACATTAAACAACATTCATAAAGCAAATGACTTCGGCAGCAAAAGTTTTTTCATTGAGGTAGTAACAAAACAAAATATAAAATCATTACTCTAAAATTGTTAAGAGAATTTATGAATTTTTAATTAAAAAAAAAAAATGTTTGTCTAAGATATGGCAAATGCAACACTACTATATGATATAGCAAATACCTGATATAGCAAATACCTGCAGTACAAATAAAAGAATTGCTACACAAGTTTAAATATTGGTAGGCAAAAACGACTAATAAAGTGTAAGATTGGAAGGTCAATAAAATAAAATAATTTGTTCCCTGGTTTCTACATTCTAAATATTTCTACATATTCTAAGCTATAAAACATCAGCATTACTGATAAAAACACATGATAATCAGGAGGGAACTAAACTCCGACTAAATTATTCGTCCGAATCTTCCTGTACTTGTGTATATTGCCTAGGCGTAGGAGCATAAGCACGGGGTACAAGGCTGTCACTTCTCAGTAATGGATTACGTTTACGGTCTTCACCATTGTCTTCTGAGATTGATCGTGATCTTGCTGCTAGTGATAGCTGACTCATCTGATCTGATGGGTCCAACATGGCGTCATGTTCTACAGTTGATTCATGGGACATCTGACAATTTTAAAAAATACAAGACATAAAAATCAAGAAGACTGTTCAGGATAGGATGCTATGAAAAACTGAGGTTCCATGTGCACATTGACGAACCCCTGTCAATTGGGTTTCAAAGACAGCTCCCTCATAGCATACTTAAGATTACTATGCCTGTTTTCGTTTGATTAGTTGGTACATTTCATTTACCAATTCCTTGTGAAGGGAAACACCAAAACACAGATGTATGTATTTTGAATTTCCAGACAACCTTTAAAATATTGATAAACCTTATTTACTTACCAGCATAGTTGGCGCTCTGAATGCGTAAGAGAAGGGATAATGGATAAAATTAAAGAAACTGGATCCATAAAGATCAGCATATCTCATCACTTGGCTAGCAAAATATGTCTGTCTGGAACCTAAAAATACATCAGATTAAAGTGGAGAATGATATTAAGTTCACCGAATTGTTTCCAATTAGATAAATTTTGAACCACATGCGAACAGTACAATATAATTTTGGAGAGGCATGGGTTTGTGTATCCAAATTTTTCTTTTTTTGCCCTAATATAGAGAGAGAGAAATGGGGTTTAACGTCCACTCGACACAAACTAGGTCATTTCAGAACTAACATATGGTTTAATTTTATTTCAATAATTCGCTTGTGCGTAGGGGTCTTTAGCAGTGGGAGGAAATCAGAGAAAACCCACAAGGTTGAAGAGGCGACCCCACTCCTTGCCACGTACAACAAGGGATTTGAAACCACATCAGTTGACTCAATGGCAGGCCGTATGATACAGCGTGCACGCTAACCATTCGACCATCCAACTCCCCTGCCCTAATATAGGCCTACCTAAAAAAATACTTTTACAGTTTTTCAGAAGGACAATAATAGCGAGATTACTGGTAATATAGACAGGAACCCTGAGTTTTCAAAATATGTTTAGTGCAATGGTAGTCTGAATTTAAACATCCTTCACAGTTAATTAATTGTAAAATCAACCCATTCTCAACAGAAATGATAGTTTCAGATTTAATAATTTACTTTCCCACCTATCCTTGAAAGTTTGATTTCTCTATGGTATTTTGAAAATTATCCAAATATATCTTTGCTATCAGAATATAACCCGAGTCATTTTTTGACAATAATTCTCTTAAATAATGACCTTTTAATAAAAGAACAGGCTACCCTACTATATGCAGTGAAGTACCTTTTTTTACTGTACAAAAATAATCGTGTATTGTTTCACTGGTACAGTTATTTTAGAAAATGATTACACATGAGTAATAAAAATAGAAGTTATCCTGGATCTCAAAATTCTAGGTAATTTGGGGAAAACTCTTTTAATTTAATTAGAAAGAAACCACTCTGAATGCCTCCCCTACCTCCATCTCCCCACATAGGGAGGAGAGGAACGGTCATCAATGGTCAGAGAAATCATCTGAGCTGACAATTTCATCCAACCCGCTTCACGCTCAGAAGGGGAGGCTTTGTATCATCCTCGTGGTTTACGATCCAGTCAAGTTTGACTGACGTCCAAGCGAAGCATACTTTAGAAATGATCCCTAACAGTATGATCTTAATCTAACTACTTCTATGAATGACCAGTATCAAACTGCGTTTAAATTTTAAAATGGCTGAAGATATGTAAAAATAATGGGTCAAGTTTCAACCTCAATAAATCAGATAATTTTGACACAATTGATTTTAAATAATTGCATAATATGACAAATTTTAAAGAACATTTTGATTATCTTAAGTCAAATTTATATAATTTACTTTTTTCATTATCAAGAAAAATATGTTTTAAAACAAAAAGTTTGGATAAGGGAGATAATTTATGAAATCACTTAGGAAGCACATGGTTGGAGGCGGGGCACGATGACCTAGATCTATTAATAACTTTATCTATGTGGCTGTACAATAGCAGTGTATTATACAAGAAGGCTACTATCACTGATCCACTTCATCACAGCTGTGTGAATACAACTGAAGTCAAACAAAAACACAACTATTTGAGTTAAAGATTTATTTTTTAGACAAACTCACTGTACCGTCTTGCCGTCGCTGAAAAGCTTTCTGAACAACCTACTCATTTATAATTAAAACTTCAAAGTCCAGTTTTAAAATGATGTAACAAACTTACCACCTCTAAAAAGGCTGCCTAAAATACCATAAGACATATCCATCTCATGGGTTACTTCCTAAAAATAAAAACAATATTCAGATTCAGATATAATCTTTAAATAATGGTGCTATTCCTTGAATGTCTACAAAGATATTATGAATTGAAAATTATGCAAGTACTAGTAATATAGTGGACTCGGTCACATACGAGATCTGAATACTATGGCATTCCGTAAAATTCAACATGATTTTCATGTCCCGATTTATTTCCTTATTACTTCAACCAAAAAAGCTTTCAGTAATCAGTATTTTGAATGTTCCTAATTACGACATTAATCAGCCATTGAATCCACATTGTATAATTGTACCTTCAATCGGTGGGTGTGAAGCCACAAAAGATTAACAGGCAATCTTAATTTCATTTAAGACATTAATCTGTTTAGATATTGTGATTTGAGAATGTGGCCTACCCTGATAGACTTATGTATTTTTCCAATCTCAGGTCTTGATTCTTTACAACTGCTATCTAAATTTCTAGTAAATAAATATTAATAGTATTTAAAATCTGAAATAGTGATGTGTTGTGCATAAGGCATGGAAGTTTCATCATTTAGTAACAATTGAGACAACATATTATGTTTATAATTCCTAGAAAAAGTAGACAACTGAAACGGGAAGAGGGGTGGGGGGTAGCAGTGACAACTGAAACAGGAAGAGGGGTGGGGGTAGCCATGGCAACTGCCCAAAAAATAATTATTCTAATGAATAAAATGCTTTTGTGATGCAAAAACTCAATAAATATATCTCAGTGACAAGGTTTGATTTTACAAAAATTCCTTTTATTGGAAGAAATACATCCTGCCACTGTGACCCATCAAATGTATTACATGCTATTAATTATCAAAGTCCAAGATAAAAAACAAAAAAAAAACTCAATGCATGAGTATGAGTTAGAACTTTGGCCAGACCACCAATTTCATTTATGTTCTTTGAAAACACTTACTAAAATTTCACTTCTTATTTCCTAGAGGGAAAACTACAATCAAAAAAAAACAAACCACACTGGATACTTAATTTTGCTTGCTCTTCTCTTAGATTAAATTGTTTAGGCATTGATATTTTATGCATAATATTTTTACCTGACTCAAATGGCTTTTTTTTAATATCAAGATCATAGAAATTTAATTGCATTGGCTTTACTGAGTTTTCCTTCCACCTTAACTGCTTTGTAAATGAAATGAAATAGGGTTTAATGTTCTACACTGGCTAAGCTAATGTAGATGGGCATATACCATACTATGGGGGAAACTTTGCCAGACAGCTGCACTATGGCTTACTCTTATTTGAAATTCCAACGGTCAAGGGTTGTTTTACGTGTACATCCATGTGTTCACAGGACTATACATTGTCTCTTGCCAGGCTGTTGGCTCCATTCTACATCAGTAACAAGGGAGAACCATATTCCCTGAGTCATCGTGATTCCCATGTTATTTATCAACATGCAGATAATACAATATAAATATAGGTGCATAACCTCTCTCATTTGCATTTGGCTTCCTTTATATAGTTATGCTAAATATTACATGTATATCTTTAAATCGTTCCTAAAGGCCTGATTAATGTTCAGTGATGGTGTTTTCCATCTTTCTGTGAGCACTTTCTTGTCTGAATTGTCAGTTCTCCATGATGACCCATTCCCACCCACCTCAACCTGTATGCCACTGAATATTCATGATATATATACAATTTTAGTCCTTCTGCTCATAGAAATATAGACTAGAATATGAACAGAAGGACTAAAATTATGGAAATCTGCCTGTGGCAGTTGAAATTTACGTGGGGCAGGTAACATTGACATTCAGGATTGTGTTACACTATTTGAAAGTAAATGTTGACATAATTCCTTGTATTTTAAAAAAATTTATGAAGCTTTTCCGATGATCTTTAAGGAAAGAAGGAACTTTAACTTTAAAAAGAGTTTTTAAAAAATAGATTTATGAAAAATTTTTACAGTAGTAAAACCATACTTACTTGTACATTTCACCAATAGCGATATCTAATTTTTCTAATTTTGCAAATAACGATCGTTTCTCTGTCCATACCATCAATTCCTGAGATAATTCTGGAACACACAAAAATGTCCTCCATCCTCGAGCTTTCTTAGATTTTAAAATATCTCCAAAGATATGATCTCCTACATAAAGGACTTCACTGCCATACGATTTCATTACTTCAGAAAATACGTCCACTGATCCTAAATAAAAACATACATACGATCGTCAGCCAATGATCATAATTGTATTGGAGATATATGGTCCTGTGTTCAAACCATTTTTTCCCAAAAATGTACTTCTGGATTTTCCAGTCTGGCTTGCCCATTTCGCTGGTGAGGGATGGAAGGGACTTCCAATGAAAAGCATCTAGTTGTTTAGAACGGACAAAAGACCGACATCTCATGTATACTATTGGCAGGGGCGGATCCCCTGCTCAGCTAGAGAGAGAGAGAGAAATGGGGTTTAACTTCCACTCGACACAAACTAGGTCATTTTGGGACTAACATATGGTTTCAATTTTATTTCAAAAATTCGCTTGCGCGTAGGGGTGTTTAGCAGTTGGAGGAAACTGGAGTGCCCGGAGGAAACCCACGAGGTTGAGAAGGCGCCCATATCTCCATGCCACATACGCTCACACCAAAGATCGAAACCACAGCCGCAAGCCAGAGGTGACCGGCTAGCTAGAGGTCAAAGCGCGGCACTCTACACCACTAGGCCATCCCCAGTGTGTATGTATGCCTATACGTAATTTGGAGACTATGAGTATGGTGGCATCATGCATTATCAACTGTCAAATTTCTTTAACAGGAACCTTGCAATCCCCTCCTGCAAAAATTCCGGGATCCGCCCGATTGGTCTTACGCTAAGGAAAAACCCAACAAACCAAGGATTCAAACCAAGTTGGTTAGTGAGCCAACACCATATTCACCAAGGTTCTGTGGTTCCTTTAATGTACATAGATCTTGGTTTTCCACCCCATCCAAATGACTAGACATATTTTCTGTAATAGCCTTATAAACACCTTACAACTAACTCTTGTACCATTCTCAGTGGCTCACAGTGAACGGGAGTGTGAGACTGGTGTCTTCACTTTAACTAACAAGACCTCATTCAAAAGAGAGAGAAAGAGAAATGGGGTTTAATGTCCACTCGACACAAACTAGGTCATTTTGATCCTAACATATTTTTCAATTTCATTTCAATAATTCACTTGCTTGTAGGGGTCTTTAGCAGTGGGAGGAAACCGGTCATTGAAAAGAAAAACAAAGTAAAACAAACCTCCTGAGTAGATATGTTGAGATGATATTGGTCCTGTGTGAGTACCAAGTTGTAAACTCCCAGTAGCCTACAACAAACACATGGAGGTATATGAGTACACGCAACATATTACCTATTCTGCAGGAATATGTCATGCAGTATGTTAGGAGGAAAATCAAAATAAGTTTAGACTGAAGTCCTGTTGTCAGTGCAAATTTCCCTCATAGCATGCCCTTTTTTATTTGTCTGGTTTTAGCAGAAAAAATAAGACATTAAGCCCTATTTCAGCACATTTTATAAAGTAAGTAGTCTATAAACATAGTTATATTCAATATGAAAAAAAAAAAAATAAGCCAGAAGCCCAGCATGATGTTATTTCAGCCATCTTGGTATTGTGACATCATATTAAAAATAACAAACCAAATAAACCAACATAGCAAGTTTCATGTTTATCGTATACAAATTGGAGTAGCCTTAGACTTTTTTGTAAGCCTGGTTAAAAATTCTCCAACATTACAATCCATTTATGAAATGAAATGGGGTTTAACTTCCTACTGAGCTAGTGAAGACGAGCATATGCGATACAGTGCGCTATGAGTATGATGGTCCAAAAATAACAAAAAAACTTAATCTTACCCGATCCACTCGTCTTAATATTGTTCCCTCTTCAAAAAATAATGGTTTCTTGGCATCCACAACAATATAATCAAAATAAGATGTCCAATCTCTCTTCTCACCACCAGGCTTTAAAACAGATAGAAAACATCTATATTACACAGGACCAGCTAAACAATTCCTTACTATAGAAATACTAAGATTCCCTTCTCTTACCCTGAGGTGGAAACCAGACAGTTGTTCTAGTGGTAGTCAAACTTGTTTGTAAAAAAAAAAAAAATAAACAAAAGCATATTTTTGTGACCCTTGAGCCACTCAAAACTACTGCTCCCTCTAGATCCTAAACAGAAGCACAGACAGAGAGAGAATAATGGGATTTAACGTCCACTTGACACAAACTAGGTCATTTCAGGACTAACATACGGTTCAATTTCAACAATTTGCTTGCACATAGCAGTCTTTAGAAATTGGAAGAAACCAGAGGACCCGCAGAAAACCCACGAGGTAAGCTGGAAATCGAAACAACAACACTTGACTCAATGACAATCCTTGTGATTTCACACACACACAAATTAAACCACCAGACTATCCAACCCACCACCTAAACAGACAATGTCACATGAATATTAGTGAATTATTAGAGGATTTTATTTTCGTCTGGTAACTCAGGTGGTTTCCGGTGGTTTGGAAAATGAGCTCTAAAAACAATGTGAACAAATTTTCTTAAATCCAACATTCAAACATTTTTACCAAAAGACCTCAAATATCTTACCTTCTCTGGGGGATAATCGAACATGAAGTTCATAATTTTCTGCAAAAAACAATTAAAAAATGTGAAAGACAACTAAAGATTAGAAGACAAAGAAAGATCAAAATGTAACCATGCAAAATTTTACATTTTCAGAAAACTGCAAATGATGCACTGAGACTTTGTACTGGTTATATGCGAAGGAATACAACATATACTTACATTAGTATATCTATAATCACTGTTTGTAGCTAAAAAAACCTTAGCACCAGAATCCCGAATCCTGAGGAAAAAGTAAACAATATATATGGGAATTAAAGCAGTGTGGCTGCAGGGTGAGTGAATGCAAATCATACCTCATGATAGTAAGCCAAAAATACCCAAAGTGTATCCAGTTCCAAACCCTAATGTAAGCAATTGTCATAAATTGAAATTTCATCGATCTATGCTGCTCGCTATGTAACAAGCAGAGAAACCTGATGCACCTAGTTTAAACCAATTGAATCCAAGTCGGGAAATTATCTAACTTTGGCTCATCTTCATTAGCCCTGTCGAAGCAGAACAGTGGGACGCAAAACCCCATTTCATTTCATTTATGTATAGCGTTGGTATTTTGTCTTCTTAATCAAGTAATCCGCCTGAGAACAGATTTAGTGTGGATCAAACTGTGAGAAATGTGATATTCTAACAAAAAAGCAAATGACACATCAAGCCGTTAATGATTACCTGTTAAGTAAAACAGGTAGTCTGTCATCTTTATAGACATAAGATTCTACATTTTTCACTGTCTCTTGTTTTAAAGGTCCCTGAAATAAACATTACATTTTAACATTTATATCTTAATCTAAACATAATAATTGAAAAAAAAATGGTCAAGAACTCTGGCTTGAAATAAACAAATTGAAAATCGCAATGATGAAACAGGGGTTTGTTTTGTTTCTGGAGATCAGGAAGTGATTATGTAGAGTTTCACAGATACTAAAACCTGAAAATAAGACAACTCTCGCAGACACAGAGATGTGTTTTTTTTCCGTGTTTATACGGATAGTATTAATAGATATCCAGTCCAGATCAGTATAACAGGTACTAGTTCAGAAGTGTCCTACAATTTGTCAGGTCTGTATACAACCCACAGCTAGGTTGCTTTACCCCACTCAATCCAGTAACTTTATTATTGGTGAATAAATCAGGAGTTGTCTCCCTTCAATTGTTAGCCAGCTCAGCTGTCATCTACCCCTCTAAAACAAAGTCTTGGTATCGAGCATTCAATTCTATTTCACCTCACACAGTGTATCTGTTGTGAGCTCGGGTTCATAGATGACATGATTTTTATGATCAGACTAATATTGATGTTGTGTTAAGTTAGATGAGACTAATATTCATTCATGTTATGTAAAGTCAGATGAGCCTAATATTGATGTTGTGTTAAGTCAGATGAGACTAATATTGATGTTTTGTAAAGTCAGATGAGACTAATATTGATGTGTAAAGTCAGATGAGAATGACATAGCGGTATTTACCTCTTTATCATGTACAACAGCTGTAGCACACAATACATCTTGATATATAGAGTTAAAGGTCATGGTTATATCACCACATTTTACACCCTTTCTATCACTGAAAATATACATTTTACATATAAACATTTTACACCCATTCTATCACAGAAAATATACATTTTACAAATAGATAAACATTTTACACCCATTCTATCACTGAAAATATACATTTTACCGATATATAAACATTTTACACCCATTCTATCACTGAAAATATACATTTTACCGATATATAAACATTAGTGAAAGGTTGACGTTTCGGAATACAAGTAGTCATAATGTTGCAGTGCCTTCCATATGAGAGTATGGGTTCTTCGCCTGTGGTATGACTAGCAGCAAAGGTTCAAATATTGAAAATAAACCCAGAAAGAAGTGAAATGAAAAAATTTGCTGTACCAAGTGGCGCTAATGAAGACAGAAACAAACACCAAGAAAAAAAATGATGTATACAGTGGCCATAATATGAGCTGCTGGTTCTCAATAAGCGTTCGATGTACAGACCGGAACCAAGTGTCATTTGGTGGTCAAATCATTAATCAAAATAATCTTAAACTAAAACACATACTTATGACAACACACCAAAAATCATCGATCAAATCATTGTAAATACTGATTTGAACCATTTTTGGATTGATATTAATATAAGAGATACACCTTTCACAATATCATAGTTCACAAGGAATTCAAAATGACAATCAGGTCAACTATTAAACCACCTTGCCTTCCAATCTCCCATAAACTAAATATAGATTTTAGTGATTGAAACTTTGGCCTAGCCTTGATCATCATTACTAAAGTCAGTATGATAAAAAAAACAGTCTAAATTATCCATTTCATGATTAAATCATGAATGAATGTTGAGCAGCAAATCAGACCCTAATTCAATAAAAATCGCAGGCTAGTGTTGACATCGAGAGTTGGCCTAAAAAACACTGACAATAGGCAAATTTAGCTCTTGCATACTACATATTTCAGAAATTTGATATACTTGAAGGAACCACTATATAACTTTCTTATTTTTTTTATTTCTATATACATTAATGAGAGATATTTTTCAACATTAACTATCAAAGAACTATGAAATTAACACCCCATTTATCTGTTTAGTTAGCTAAATAAAATAAACTTTTGGTATCTTTTAATCTTTGAAAAGTTCTCAAGACTTTAGATATCAATATCTCCCACTTAGTTTCTGTAGCCAGATCCATTGTTATGATAATATTATCATAAACCAAAATGTCTCAACTTAAAATTCTACAGAGAATACTCAAAGCTAAAATGTTAATAATAATCCTACTAACTTTTGTGATAAAAAAAATAGAGAGAAAAGTCAAAAAATCCAGTTTTGAGAGAAGCCGAAGGACAAAAAAAGCCTAATTTATGTAAAAAGAAAAAACCCAACCCAACAACAAATGTACCACAAATTTTATTAATAATTCTACTAGCTTTTAACAGAAATGAGGTTTGACGCCTTACTTTTCTGCACCAATTCGAAAACACCATACAATGTTCTATAAGGGAAATTTTGCCTGACGTGCACGCCAATGTGCATATGGGACCTCATTTATCAGACTTTCTGGCTTGCATCACAAACAAGGGAAACCCATGCTGGAAAATTCTGAGGAAGTTTCTCTGGAGACACTAGGAGTACACCCAAGACCTCCTAGTTGTGAGTCAGCATCTTACTCACGAAATGTGAGGCAAAATATGAAAAATTTCAAAGAAGCCAGTTTTGAAAGAAACAAAAGGGCAAAAAAGTCAAATTATGTGAAAAAAAAAAGAAGGATCTTTCTGAACAAAGAAAATGTTTCCTTAATTTTCATAACAATCCTACTAGCTTTGAATCGAGATGAACCAAAGTCAATGAAGCCAGTTTTGTGGGATAAGAAACCTAATTAATAAAATAAAAATCTTTTAGTACAAAAGGAAATATATATGCCTAATTATGCCGTGTGCTGAAAACTACTGCAAAACATAAAGTTTGGCAACAGGTGAACAGACACAAACATGCACGTGAGCTGTAATGCATGTGGGAATAAATAAACATGCACACGCATCCATCACCTGCTTACACTGTACAGATAATGAGCTCGTTAAGTTCTTGTTTTAAATTACAGCACCAAAACATTAAATTCTTTCTGATTTTTATTTGGATTCTACCGGAAGTAACTTACAGAATAATTCAACAGAATTTTATGAAGATTTTCATGTCAATGTCATAATTTAATTAATATTTTCGTGTTAACAACATTTGGTTATTCTAATAATTGCTGAACTTCTGATGAAACGGAGTTAAAATTTTACATCTTCTTCATTAACTCTATGACATCATGACCTGAATTGCTTATCTGAAACCCGTTTTAATGTTCCTCTTGCTTACAAAAATATGTGGCAAGGTGTAGAGAGGGGTAAATGTCAAACCCTTTTTCATTTTATTCTATTTAGAAAAATGAAAAATGAAATGAATTGAGGTTAATGTGATAGTTTTCTACATTAACCACACTAATGAATATAGGAAAAATGCCATGGGGGAAATCTGGCAATGTCACCTTTGTTAAAGCCGCTGAAAGTCAATTGAAAGAGTTTGAATCTTTTTTAAAATACAATATAAGCTGAATCTTTTAAAAGGATATCAGTTTAAAAAAAGACTCAGAATCCTCTGCAGATAATAAAACAAACCAGCAGCACCTACCGATCAAATCCATGTTTGTAGTTTTGACAACATGTGTACATTGATTGTTTATTATCGTAACCACAGCGTTGGTTATTCGAGTCTTAGTCTTAGCCTCCCTTCTCGATTTTTAAATTAAATCCTTAAATGGGGAAACGTTCTAATCTACTTAAAATTGGAGCCATACGCTCGCATCGGGAGTTGATTATGGTCTTCTCATGTTCATAAATGTCTAATTAATAATTTATATAACATTTAAAGCCTAAAGAAAGACCTGCAATAGGCATATTTTGCTCTTGCATACTGCCTCTTTAAATAACCAATTTGAGTAAATATTAACCAAAACATCTTATTTTTCCACATAGAACTCAGTAATCCGTTCAACAATAAATGCAGGGTGGGGTTATAATACCGCTCATAAACTGTAAATTAATACCAATATGATTATTGTATCCAAGAGGTTATGAGGGCAATTTTATGTTATAGTAATTAAATTGTGGTTGGCCTGCTCACAAACTGTCCAGGAATGCTCATAGTAAATTCCTTTCGGTGTAATAATACTTAAATAGTAATTTCCTCATTCTGGAAATTTACCAAAAATACATGTACTTAAAGCTCAGCTGTATGTCCCGAGTTATGAAAATAAATTATGTAAATAAAATTCCTCGGTTTCGTAACTTTGAAGTTACAGTTTTTCTAGAAGATCCAATATTATAGTACTAGTACTCTCATTTAAAAAAGCTTGCCAGTAAAGAAATAAGTTACATTCTTGTTCGATGGGGGCATTAAGCCACTTCCTATATTCACTAAAAGCCGCCAATTGTCATTTGTATTTTCATACAATATCTACTTTTCCCGATCTGATTCAAATACAGATCCTATTTCGATTCATCTTCATAGTTCAAAATATCGTTTACTTGTCTTTACTACACTAGGAACTGGAACAGTTGCTATTCTTGACTTGTTCTGGAGGATGTGAGCGATAATGAAACGGTCTGTTACATCAAGTTCTAGGCTAATTTAATGCATGGAACTGTGGGTAAACCACTAGAAACGTCAAACGTCAGATCTTCATGTAGTGCATGCCATCAAAAGTATTAAAAAACAAAACGAAATATAGATCTGTATTTTTATCAGATTGCAATTTTCACAACTTAATTTATGCTAAAATGTATCATATTGATTAATTAACATTTAATTGAAAAAATAAAACCAAATATTCAAGGTAGATAATCTCCTGACTTGAATTCAATCAGTCCATCAAATGGTTTAAATGGCGTTGTCTCCTCATTTCTGAAGTTTAACGTCCAGTTCCACTGGGGGTGATATCGTATAAGATTTAATGGCTATTTCCTGAAGCAGTCTACTTCTTGTGACATTATTCTCACCTCTGTTAACCACAACTAAAAATGTCTGAGGTGTAAAATTTTGAAACGGCATCCCTGCTGGATCAGCAACTTTAATGGAGCTTGATATTGATAGATTGAAGGTATTATTGTATGTATTTACAACAGATCTTCCCCTTCCATAGCACGTTTTACATGGTTTATTGCCAAAACCTTATCTCAAACTGCCAACATATCTATTATTCTGTTTAATTTCTCTGTCTGATATTCTGATTTTATAATTGTTGGAGCTGAAGCTGAGATGTCTAAAGATAAACTAATTTTCTTCTAATGGATTCAGGTTTTTTCTTTCCCTTCCATAAAGATAAATATCTTCACATATTTAAATGTAAAAATAAAAAAATTAACATGACCTGATTAATTCCAACAAAGTTTTCAGAAGGTTATATTTAATTTAGCTGGTTTCTGAACCAGGGTAGTAGTCCAGTGTTCACACATACTACTAAAACTATAATAAGCTATAAGTCAAACTACCTGAAACTGGTGTTTATGCCAATCCCTTTAGACGGCCTCATGAACCAGCTTAGAAGAGAGTTGGCCTACACACTAATAGTAATACAAGCCCACAAACAAGTCATATTTTCAAATAAAAAATGATCTAGTTTGTGTTGAGTTGACATTAAATTCCATTTCTCTCTCTTGAAGATACTAAGGTCATCTAGTGACCCACAGAACTTATCTTGGTTTGGAAAATATATTTCTCATGAAAAAAATGCAAAAAACCAACTTTTAATCCATGACAGTTGAACAATATTCCATATGGTTGGTTTATAAGCGAGAGATAGAGAGATAGAAAAATGGGGTTTAACATCCACTTGGCACATACTAGGTCATTTCGTGACTAACGTTCAATATTATTTCAATAATTGGCTTGCTCGTACGGGTCTAGCAATTGGATAGGATCCATAGGATCCAGATTCCTTGTCACATACAAGCTGGACATTGAAACCATGCTTCTTGACTCAGTGACAGACCTTATGAATTAAAGTGCACATGAAAGATAATTCGGCCACCCAACCTCGCTTGTATGACTAACCTACATGTATTTATTTTTGGTAACATCATTCCTTTTCTATTTTAATCTTAAGTCATTTTGTGATGAGTAATTCTAAAACAATGCTATTTAATTAAAGTTATGTTATGTTTTTATTTATTTAAAGAGCATCATATTACAACATAAGTTATGAGTAAACATTTTCATGGCATGTGGTTATCTACCATTCTTAATTGTTTCTGATGTTGAATTTTTTTTGGGGGTAGTTAATTCCAAATTAAATGAAGAGAAATGAGATTTAAAACTACTGATCATCATTTTGAGGAGTTTTGAACCACTTGCAAACTACAAAAGTGGAACCTTCAAAAGAATAATATCAGTCCCAAAAATGTCCCATTTCCATTCAGTATACAAAGATATGTTGAATAGAAAATTTTGTAAGATTTTCCATCCCCTGCAAGTACTATAAACAAATCATCTGTAAGTGTTTGATAAATTGTTTTAATGATCTCCTTTTTAATCTGATTGAATCTAAAGCAGGGTGATTATCTATTTTGGGTTTGTTTTCTTATATTAATCCAGTTTAAAGATGAATCATGTAAGATTTAGATAAAGAGCTTCACATAGTTCAAAAATAGTTCAAAAATATATAATATATAATGAATATAGGACTGTCATGTTAATAAATGTCTAATTAATAATTCACATTAATCACATAACATTTGAAGTCAAAATAAAGACCTGCACTAGGCAGATTTAGCACTTACATATAATGCATCTTTAATGTAGATTAAGCCTTAAAGAATTAGATATTGTCTGAAAAATGCCAATGACAATCAGGAGCTTCTACAACATATCGTTTGCCGTCGAACCTGCCTCATGAAAATGCCCATCTGTAATGCAGCATGACAGTGGACTCTTTAATTTGATTTTCAACTTAGCTTTTTGGCCAACACAAGGATGAAACCTGAGACCTCCTTGTTAGTGAAGCAGTGTCATACTCACACAAACCATACCATGGCTTTCCTTAATTATAAAACATGTAGCTTTTTTTAGCAATAATTAAATTAAAATCAACCATATTTATATAAAGCGGGAATACATTATGCAAGAGCAAAATCTGCCTATTGTAATTTGTAGGTCTTTCTTTAGGCCTGAAATGTTATAAAAAATATTAATTAGACATTAATTAACTTATCTAGACCATAATCAGCTCTCGATGTCAAGACTAGCCGGCGATATTTGTTGGATTATAGTCCGATTAACACTCAAAACTTTCCTTCATGATAAACAATTAAATGGATCATAGTGGATCAATTTGACTGAAATTTTCAGCAAATTACCTTTACATTATGTAGTTTTTAACTCCTTATCTAATCTCTCATAATGAAGTGAATCACAGAATACAGTGGCATAAATTGGACAAAAAGACAGTTGGATATTAAATGTTCCTTATTATCTTTCATGTCTTTTATTTAGTTTCTGTAGTGAGTTACATGATATAAATAAGTATCTGTTCCTAATCTATTTTATCTGTCAAAGTTTAAATCTAAGTTTAATATAGTGTAACGTCATTTATATTCTTTTCCAGACGTGCTTGTTCAAATCTGATTACATCTGACTTTTTATCTATGGCAAGTTATAAAAGAAATAAAATGAAATGGGGTTTAACGTCTTACTTACACTGACTGGTCGAAATACAGGATTGTTGTCAGCGTAGACATTCAGAATTATTTGATTTAGGGAGACAGGTGGGTAGAGGTTCCAGTGCATAATCTTATCTATTTTTTTTCAGAATATCAACAATCAACAGACACCAGAGAGAGAGAGAGAGAGAGAGAGAGAGAGAGAGAGAGAGAGAGAGAAAGAGAGAGAGATGGGGCTAAACATCCTCTAGGTCATTTGGGGACTAACATATGGTTCAATTTTATTTCATTAATTCGCTTGTGTGTAGGGGTCTTTAGCAGTGGGAGGAAACTGGAGGACCCAGAGAAAACCCTACTCCTTGCCACGTACAACCGGCCAATTGAAACCATGCCAGTTGACTCAATGACAGACCTTATGATACAACGTGTACACGCTAACCATTCGGCTATCACCTCCCCCCTCAACAGACACCAATTCAGCCGCATAATATATACCAAAGGATATGAATGTTGATAATATTAGTGAATAGTGGAATATCAGTCTTTGTACCAAAAATTGGAATATTGGGCTTGTTTAAATTTGAACCCTGATCTCTAAATACAAGTTTTCATATGAAAATAGATAGAAGTGCAACCATTGCCCAAATTTATGTGCTAGGTTTGCCCAATTTTTTGACAACCCAAATCTGTGCTCTAGCAGTCTGTACACCAATTTAACCTTCTGACAAACTTTTATATTCATAAAACTTATCAATGACAAAGTTTAAATAATTTTGATAAAGTTTATATTGCTTCAACTGTCATGAAAATTTATCATATTGCCATAAAAAATAGCCTTTTGTTGTCAGGAGCAATAAGTTTGGCATCAGGTAAATGATCAATCTAGCTTTAATCTGTCTGTCTACAACTACTGTGGTGATAAGATTAAAATTAACAGATGTACTGATGAACTCTTTCTCTACATGGATTTTTATTTCTCATTTTGAAATATACACTTAGCGGTTGGTTGGTACAAGGATCACTCGAAACCACCTGAAACTATTCACTGTTTCCTCCAGAACCTCAAACTGCCCCAGCTTACGGGAATAGCTGTGAATTGTTTGTTAGAATCTTTTACTCGGGAGGTTTTCGGGAACTAGGGAACAGAAGTTTAGGGTAGTTTCAAAAATGAGTTACGAATCTCAACCTCATATTCTGAAATTATTTTTTCAGGAATCAAATATAGTCAATATTTACACTTGTCACTCACTCCCTTTCACATTTATACTGACACTATATCACGTCCCTTTTCATTTACACTTGTCACTTCCTTTTGTATTTATATTTGCACTTGACACTTTCCTTTACATCTATATTGACACTTGATCACTTTCCTTTACATTAATATTTACACTTAACACTACCCTTCACATTTATATTTACACTTAACACTACCCTTCACATTTATATTTACACTTCCCTTTATATTTTCACTCACCGCCTTTACCTCCCTTCATATTTTCAATTATGTGTTAGTACTAAATCCTAAATGGAGATAAAATGATATTTACCTGCTAGGTGTATATTCTGAAGAATTACTGAAGTAATCTACCAAACAGGCCAAAATATATAAAACTGAAAATAAACAAATAATACAAATAAAATGAAATGAATGAATGAATGAAATGGGGTTTAACATCCTACTCTTATGCACCTGACCTGGGCTAATGGAAGACGGGCATATGCCATATAGTGTGCTATGAGGGAAATTTTGCCCGGGCAGCGGCAATACGGCCTTCTCTTATATCAAACTGCCAAGGAATCTTTTACGTGCACGGGGCCTCAGTTTTTCGTCCCAACCGAACGACTAGGCAGCTGTCCTTGTCAGGGCCTCCTTCTGCATCACTGACAAGGGGAAACCACGCCGGAAAATCGAGATGTACTTTCTCGGCCAATTCAGGGATCGAACACCCGACCTCAAGACTAGCGAGCCAGCTGCAGCAACCTGGCTAATCTCTATAGGCATTTGTCATTCATTGTGCTATGAGTGAAATCGTTTCCGGACAACGGTGTATGACAAATTTTATTTCAATTTTAATGTTCCATTTGCATTATCTAATTCAAATTTGAGATCATCTATTAAGTACGATATGTCAATCAAAATGAATTCTAAATGGTTCCATTCCATTCAGCATTTACAAACATATGATGGATTTAAAATTTGACAATATGCAATATACAGTGGACTCTGTCAAATACGACATCGTACGGGATTGTTACAATATGTTGGAAGTCACAGAGGGTCGGAATACCCAATTTTGTCAAAATCAGAAATATTGTAACTTCGAAAACCGTTAGTATTATTATAATGTTGCTTCGAACCACCAGAACGTTATTCCCTTTAAAAATGATAAACTTTTCTGTATATTCAAAATTTTGTAACATTAATTTTTATTTCATTCAACATGCGCAGGCATTTTGAATAGGTCAAATCTGACGTTAATTTATCTTCTTCGTCGTCTTCAGTTGATCGCACGCTTGTGTTTGCTATCACGTGTTCATTGATAATCTGTCGTCCTATCCTATGTCAAGGTCGTCGTCACATGGTTCGGCAAGATCTGTAGGGTGAACAAACATTCAGCTTTGGGAGTTGTTATACATTTCATGCGCTCACATAAACGGCTAAGCACTGTGTTTAGTTAACCGCAGCTATTGATGATGAGGGTGAAGGTCATAAACCGTAACATCCGCTCATTTCAGATCAACGTGGGTAAACATAGGCTACGTTCTTCCAGTTCAATCGGCATGCGCAACGAATGTTTCTAACAGATGCTAGGAATATTTGTGTGACCGAATTCGTGGGAAAATTCGTAGATATTCTTGAGTATTTGTCACAATTATTACAAGAGATTATAAAATCATCAAGGTACCGGTAATCAACAAAGACCTACACGATAGCGAGTTTTAATCTTACCGATAATTGATTGGTGATTGCTTGTTAATCTTTTGTGGCATCACACCCATCAAGTTTTAATCTAAGGGACAATTGATTGGTAATTGCTTGACACCTACCGATTTAAGGCCGGATTATACGGTGACGATTCAATGGAAATTATGTGACGGGACCGCTGATTGATGTCGTAATCTGGAACATACAGAGTCCGGATTTACCAGAGATTTTTTGGCTGAAGTAATAAGGAAATAAATCGGGACATTAAAATCATGTCGGATGTCACAGAGATCCTGATTTATCAGAGTCCACTGTGTAGGATATGGTTAAATCCAGCCGGTGCTCTCTCTAATTTTTTATGAAATCTTTTGGTGGGCCTTGTTTTAATACCAGTTGGGCGACTAACTACCATTGTAACATGTTCCTGAAGCAACAGCCGCAAGGTTTACAACATCTAGGCATTGCTAGATTAGTCTGAAATTCCCAAACTTTGAGTATGTTATCTTCCTTTATCACAGAATTACCCAGTAATCCATAAGTACTATGTGTATCTTACTTACCAGGTAATTTATTAAGTACTATGTGTAATCTTACTTACCAGGTAATTCAAGGAGTACTATGTGTAATCTTACTTACCAGGTAATTTATGAAGTACTATGTGTAATCTTATTTACCAGGTAATTCATGGAGTACTACGTGTAAGCTTACTTACCAGGTAATTCATAACATAATATGTGTAATCTTACTTAGGTCATTCATAAAGAGTATTATCAGTGTACTATGTGTAATTTTACTAACCAGGTAATTCATAAAGGGTATTAAAAATACGGAATCTTTTTTCATCCATCTGAACATATTTATTAGGATAAAGACTGTGGATATCTTTTCTGTAAAGAAAAAAACATTTAAAAATATAGTTGCAGCAGTAATGACTAGACGTCTTTTAATTGGTTTCAAAACAAGCCAACAGTGAGGCTGATGTCCCCCGCCGAAATCCCAAAATAAATAGATGACACATATTAATTAATCGCACATTTATTTTTTTCAAACGTATCGAGCGATCAAACTGTACACAAAGTGTCATTCAAAAGTGTTTTATAAAGAAAAATGCTAAAACCGACGAGAAAAATGAAAATGTACCCTAGTTAGGGGGACCCTAAAGGTAGACAAAAGGGCGCCCACGCTTGACAAAAGGGCCCCTCTGGCCAAGGGAAATGGCCCTCGTGTCCGAGTCAATCGTTTCTATACACTGTTACTGTCGAATCCATTACTGAATGAGAATGCAGTCATTGTATTAGCATAAAAATCATCAATCAAGATGAACCTAAGTTATCTTGTCCCAAAGTATCAACCAATCAAATTGCTTATCTCTGCCTACCCTAAGAAGAAAATGCTCATCTTCGAACTCCATCAAGGCATTGACCTAATAAGCATACACACCAATTTTGAACATTTTAACTCAATTCGAAGGAGAGTTATTGTGTTCCAAAGTCTCGGCAAATCAAATTGCTTATCGCTCTGCTTACCCTGAGCAGAAAATGCGCATTATCGATCTTAGTCAAGGTATTACTGTAATGAAACTATACACCAAGTTTCATCACTCTCACTTAATTAGAACTAAAGTTATGGTGTCCCAAAGCATCAACCAATCAAATTGCTTATCTCTGCTTACCCTAAGCGGAAAATGCTCATCTTCGAACTCCATCAAGGCATTGACCTAATAAGCATATACACCAAGTTTGAACTTTTTAACTCAATTAGAAGGAGAGTTATTGTGTTCCAAAGTCTTGGTAAATCAAATTGCTTATCGCTCTGCTTACCCTGAGCAGAAAATGCTCATTATCGATCTTAGTCAAGGCATTACTGTAATGAAACTATACACCAAGTTTCATCACTCTCACTTTATTAGAACTAAAGTTATCGTGTCCCAAAGCATCAACCAATCAAATTGCTTATCTCTGCTTACCCTAAGCGGAAAATGCTCATCTTCGAACTCCATCAAGGCATTGACCTAATAAGCATATACACCAAGTTTGAACATTTTAACTCAATTAGAAGGAGAGTTATTGTGTTCCAAAGTCTCGACCAATCAAATTTGTGTATCGCTCTGCTTACCCTGAGCAGAAAATGCTCATTGTCAAACTTAGTCAAGGTATTACTGTAATGAAACTATACACCAAGTTTCATCACTCTCACTTAATTAGAACTAAAGTTATCGTGTCCCAAAGCATCAACCAATCAAATTGCTTATCTCTGCTTACCCTAAGCGGAAAATGCTCATCTTCGAACTCCATCAAGGCATTGACCTAATAAACACATACACCAAGTTTGAACATTCTAGCGCAATTAGGAAGAGAGTTATTGTGTCCCAAAAAGTGTGACGGACAGACAGACGGACAGACAGAAGGACAGACAGACAGACAGACAGACAGACGGACGAACCCATTTTAATAGTCCCCCAACTTTCTTCGAAAGGCGGGGGACAATAAAATTTTAATTAAATTTCATATAAGTTGATTTGTTTTATAGGATGATACTACCAATATTGTGCACTTTGTGTCAAGTCGTACAAAATACCAATAAAAACAGTGCCGATTCAAAAATCAGCGCCAAACAAAATTGTCAAAGGAACCTGTCCCTTACAAATCCAAGATTTGTGGCCAACAATATTTGTGACTGGTGTCTTATTTCCAGGCTTACCTGTCACTGATTAAATTATTAAAGATACATCATGGGACATTAGATAAAGAACCGATAGTTCTCATCACAATAGTTAATAATTACATAATGTAAAAGGAATTTGCTGAAAATTTCAGTGAAATTGATCCACTCTGAAACCTAGATTTTAGTGATTACTGTTCAGCCCAGACTCAACCATCATTACTTAAGTCGGTATGAAAATAATCAACATAATAATAATAATAATAACTTTATAGTCTTGATTATCCATTTTTGATTTAATCATCAATGAGCATTTTGCAGCAGATCAGATGCCAATCCAGTAAATGTCGCATGCTAGCAATGATATTGAGAGTTGATTAGATTATGGTTTTGTCATGTTAATTAATGTCTAATTAATAATTTAGATAACATTTCGGGCCTAGATTTAGCTCTTGCATAATGTATGTTTAACAAGATTCTGATAAAACTAAAAACAGAATATTTTGTTTTCAAGATACAGGTAAGTCAAGTGATTGTAATCTCATCCTTCAATGGAAACAGTTTAAGGTGAGAAAATATGGATTATGACAACAGTATTTTGCAATCTAAAAGTCATCAAGTCACTAACAAAATTTGCAAGAAAACAAAATCATCTTTCATCTGCCATAATTTCATCTTTTTACTAGCATCAGTTTTTTTTATTTTAAATAGTTCTTAAAACACTTTTATATCAGATTTAACGTGCCACCCATGAACTTTGTTGATGAAATATTGTTAACTTTGTCTTTCAAGAACAAGACATAAGTTTGAAATATAAGTGATTAGCATTTGCTTATGTTGACAATTTAAAAAATGAGTTATGTCTCTTTAGAAATGTCAGGAACTTTTTTTCTCTAGTAATAACACTTTTAAAAAATTCAAGGCAAAATTCTGTACACGTAAGAAATATCAGAAATTTTTTCTCTATAATCATAGTCAAAAAATTTAAGATACATATTCTGAAAACACAAGAAAATATCTTCATCCTACGATTATGTCTGTGAGTATATAACATTCCTTTTTTATTTCAGATGATAGAAATGAATGATGAAATGAAAGTGGGGGAGGGGGTAACATCCTACTGTTTTACTCCGACTAGGCTCATGATAAAAAAGCACATAGTGTGATATGAGTGGAATTTTTCCTGACCTACTCTTATATTGAATTCCAAGTCCAACTGCCAAAGGATCTTTCATGTGCATCCAATGTGTAGACATAACCTCATTTTTTTGTCCCATTCGCACAATTATACATTGTCTCTTACCAGGCAATCTGATCTTCACCACTGACAAGTGGGAACCACACAGGAAAAACTCCATGGACTTTCTCAGTCAACACAGGGTTCAAACACGGGCTAACAATTAACTTTCTCGGCCAACCAGGACCTCCAGGTTAGCAAGCCCACATCTTTCTCACTGAGCCACCGTGGATCCATGAATGATGAAGAATCAGAATCAGAATAATAATCACTTTCAAATACAAGTTGGATATATATGTATATAATTATTTCTAAGATGTCTACCTGTTTATATCAGTCAATGTGCAGAACTGAGCAATTTTGACAAATATTTATATTATATACTATAGAATGGCCATCTAGAGACATCTATGGAAGAGAAAATCTCAAGAATCTCTCTAAGTTTGAAAATAGAATAAATATTTATGTAAGTTCTTGTTATAAAACCAATAAAGTAAAGGGTTAAGTTTTTCCATCTGGAATTTCTTTAGTCTATAATTATATACATGCAGGTTCCACAAACATTTATAATTGTTCACAGACGAATTGTAACGTCCAGATAATAACAGAATTCTAAATTCCCAATTTTTGTAACAGCATTCCACAATAGCCTTTGAAATTGGATTTAACGTCCTACTTTTCTGCACCAATTGGATTAATGAAGATAGGTTTACACCATATATAGTCGGCTATGAGGGAATTTTTTTCTGTACACAGGGCCTCGATTTTTCACCATATCCCATCCCATTTGGCCTGTGTTTTAACCCCGGAGTTGGGCAAGAACATTCCTGAGAACTTTCCAGCCTGGGGGCAAAAGAAAAAGTATCTACGTCGCTACTGGGTATTTGTTCAGTTGAGACGAAAACCGAAGGTCCATAGTTTACACATGATTTTTAAAAGTATTTATTCAGTATTCTTATAAACAACCATGAGGGGAATAATATGAATTAATTGTAAACAGTAACAAGCAACTTAATACCTATATAAAACTCCTTCCTTAAAAGGTTGATATAAATATAATATCAATGATCAGCTGGCAATGTAATAAAATAAGAATGATTGTCTATATTAGAGTTTTATAGGTAATGGTGTTAAATAGGAAATATATAAAATAAAATAAGAGAAAGAAAAAATAAATGGTGAAGAGTAAGGTGGGGACATAAATATAGAGGGTGGGGGGAGAGATTTGAATTAGAAAGACGCTTGGGACATTGCAGTGATGATAAAACAGTGAATGAATGAAGTGGGGCTTAATGTCCTACTTCTCTGCACGAACAAAGCTAATGAAGGTGGGTACATGCGGTGTGCTATCTGGCAAATTTGCTCATACAGCAACTGAATTCCAACTATTACGGGTTAAATCTTTAAACCAAGAGTTGGATCATAAATGTCATCTCCTAAAATACATACAACCTGGCAGGATTTTTATAATAAACAACAAAACTGAAGAATTACAATTTGAAACAAAATTAATCAATGGATGAATAGTATGTTGAGTGAGCAGAAGATGAATGGGATGGTTGTTGATGATATACATATGGTATACTTGATATAAACGTGTAAGTATACATAACAGGAAGTTGCCGATAATGAGTAATTACGAGAATAAACAACAGGTAAACTGAAGGTGCAGAAGACGGGAGACGGTGGCCATTGTTTAACCAGGGGTGCCAAATTCTACATCTGGTTCTGCTTCAATTGTGTCATAAAAAGAAAGATGGCCGATATGTACTTCTGTTAATGAAAAGAAATTGAATGAATTCCAAAATTTAAAGTGTTAGTTTGTTAGATTGACTAGTAATTGAGTATGGTATTTTTCAAGACAGAATTTTTTTTATGGCTAACATAGAACATCTTTAAACTTGTTCTGTTTGCCCAAAAAATGCCAAGAAACAAAGGATATGTTGCATGCTTCATTTGAATTCATTCCAAATTTTAAAGTGAGGTATAAATTATATTAAAACCATGGTGAAATGGAACATATCAACTCTGTCAACAATCTCAGAATTTTCATTTCAGCATGGTGGTTCTTCTCACTCATCTTCAGTGTAAATTGGTGCTCCAGAAATTTATTTAATATTTTTAAATATCTCATCCAAAAAGAAAGAGATACAGGGCCAACTGATCATACAGACAAGACAAACTAGGTAGTTTGGCACAATTTTATTTCAATAATTCACCCGGTCGTATTAGCTACAGGAAGAAACTGGAGAACAACCACCCAGGTTGTGCAAGCGACCTCATGCATGAGATCGAAACCCTGCCACTCAAGACAAACCTTATGATATAAAGTAAACACATTTGATCCCCCCACCCTCCTAGAGAGAGATAGAGAGAGAGAAAGATAGCATATTTTACAAAGATCCTTTTGGGACTATAAATTTGCTTCTGTGTAGGGATATTTAGCAGTGAGGGAGGGGGATGGAGGTCCTGGTTTTAAAGAAAACAAGTTTGGCACTCCTTGTCAGCCTTATGACCTTCAGGTATTGAAATAGAATCAATGATTCAATGTTTTATTTAAGCAGAATGCCTGATAAAGGAAGTTTTCATATACCAGTTATCTATTTGTGATGACAACACTTCAAATTATTCCAAAAAATAATTGGACAATCTTTTTTTCTTGGTTGTCCACATCATTTATCATTCAAATCCCAGTATTAGCAAAGAAAAACTTTGAGTTTTCAAACCTTATAGAAACAGATCATGGGAATGACAATATATATGCATCCACATTAAACTTGCATTATGCAAGAGCAAAATCTGCCTATTTCGTGTCTTTCTTTAGGCCTGAAATGTTATCTAAATTATTAATTAGACATTAATTAACTTATCCAGACCATAATAAACTCTCGATGTCAAGGCTAGCCTTTGATGTAAGCTGGATTAGATTCAAATATGCTGCTGAACGGCCATTGTAATTAAATCACAACATTGGATAATCGAGACTACTCTGTTTTTATTATTGATTTCAGTAATGATGACCGAGGCTATTCAGAAATTTCATGCACGCCGTTTAGTGGATCAATTTGACTGAAATTTTAAGCAAATTACATTTACACTATATAGTTTTTAACTATTATAGTGAGAACTGCCAACTCTTTATCTTATCTCCCATTAATGTATCTTTAAATGTAGTTTGACGACACAGACAGATATAAAATGGGGTTTAACATTCTACATATCTGTACCCTAACAAAGACGGAGTGATCTTCTGACAGTACAAGCACTAATTACCTTTAAAACTAGACCTGCATGCAGGAATGACGGGTTTCACTGGTGCCATGTTACCTTTGAACTTGAACTTGTGTCAATTTCGGTGCCACGTTACTCTTGAACATATGTCACTTCCGGTACCAATGAAACCAATATACAGGTTTCCACATAAGAATTGCACACATCAAATAAAATGGAAACAGAATCAAACAAATCCAGCAATATCATTTCATTTTATACATTTGTTACATGTAATTGATCCTGACAAAATTACAGTACTTCCGGTGATAATGTAAATGTTCCATTAGTTTTATGAAATCAGAAATGGCATAAGGCATCACATGGTGAAAATTTTATGTAAATCGAATAATAATTGCCACTTTTATAGACCAAAAACCTTGAAAAGTGACGTGTAGAAAATCGTCTATTTCTCGGCAACCGTACAAGTTAGAAACCATTTTTTGGTATTTATATGACCGTATGGGTTTAATCTATTTGTTGATTGGAATCAAATATCATAATTGTATAAACATTACAAATCAGACTCATTTGAATAAAATATCGGCTTTGAAGGCTTAAAATACAGTTTTTGCCAAAATGACGTTACTTCCGGTGATAATGAAAACTTTAAATTAGTTTTTTAACATCGTCTATGACATTAGGCTTCAAAGGGTGAAAATTTTATGAAAATCGAATAATAATTGACACTTTTATGGGCCAAAAACCTTCAAAAGTGACTTTTAGAAAATCGCCTATATCTCGGCAACCGAACAAGTTAGAAACAATTTTATGATATCTTTTTGACCGCATGAGTTTTGTTAGTATGTGAATTTAAACCAAAAATTAATTTTATTATTATATGTGACATAATTCTTGGTTGAAAAAAATATCGATTTTAAAAGTTAAAAATTGAGTTTTTGACTAAATGACGTCACTTCCGGTGTCAATTTTAAATAGTAATCAACATGATATGACGCAGACTTGCTTTTTGAATCAAATGATGTCACTTTTGTGAATATCCATTAATAATTGACTATTTTACAGGCAAAATTACGAAAACAGTGACTTATGCAAAACTGCCCATTTCTCGGCAACTGCTTATTTTAGAAACTAATTTTAACATACATTCTCTTCGTATGGATTATAGTTACAGGTTTATAAAAGTTAAGTAAAAATATTTTAAAATCTGAAAAGCCTGAATGGGTTGTAAATAGGTCAATTTTACGCCTTTTTTCACCTCTTAATCCAATTTGCTAGAAAATGAAATAGAAATCAAAAAAACTGCTTCCTACATTTTTTGCGCCTTGAAAGGACACACTTTTTGAGTCATATAATTTTTCCAAAAAATAATATTTGTTTAAGAAGAAGGAAACTAACCGTCAAAATTGTAGTTTTTGGTAAAATTATGCCACTTCCGGTGCCGACAGATAACACTTTTGGTAATAAAAAAAATGACAATTGAGACAACGAAGCATATGAACTTTGTTTTATACAAATCGAACAATAAAAATTTAATCTAGGACTAAAAAAGTGAATTAGCCAATGGCGGCCAAGGAAAATTACTGCGACAAATTTTTTTAACATTTTTGCGCTAGTCAGACGACTCTTTAATTCTGTGCACAACACGACTAAAAAATATTCATAAATAAAAAAGTTTTTTGTAAAATTTTAAATTTTCGAAATTTGGCGCCTAATATCTTCGAAGATTTGCCGAAAATCAAAAATCGAAAGTAGCGTAGCTATGTGCCCTGTCTCCGGCTATGCCAAAATGTATCGAAAGTTAAAATCCAATGATTATTGTTAAAATTACTGCAATATTTTAAAAAACGATAACTTCGGTGATTTCGGACATTTCGCATTGTCGCAGAACGTTCAAAATAGCTTTATCCTCTAAGTCACACCCACTTTCCCAGTAAAACCGAAGAAATCGTAACGATGCGACACGTAGTTGCTGAGATCTATTCAAATTGGAATCTGAATAATAATAATAATAATAACTAGACCTGCAAGCAGCACTGAACCGGCTTTCAGGAATTATACAGGAAGTTTATTATACCATAGCCGATCCATTGAGCTACCAAACTATACTTTAATGACACCCTCTATCATATGTAAAAGTAATATTTGCTGGCGAAAAGGCCGGTCAAAATTGTAAATTATGGCAAAATTACGTCACTTTCGGTGCCGAAAGAAATTTCTATAGGTGAAAAATAAGTTGAAAATTCGCAACATACAAAATACAAACTTTGTTTTATACATATCGGGCAATAAATAATTAACCTATAACCCATAAACTGAAATTAAGAAGGTAAAAAACTTAAAAGTGATCCTGGGAAAATTGGCTATTATTCCACAAGGGAACATGCTAGAAGCCTTTTCTTGACATCAATATGATGGTATTGATTCAATCTTACTGCCCATTAGAGTCAAACGTTATAAAGTTAAACGAATAATAAATATAAATCCCTTCAAAAAAATGTTTGTTTTGAAGGCTAAAAATACGTTTTTTGCAAAAATTACATTACTTCCGGTGATATTGAAAATGTTAACATGGTTCATAGAAGTCATAAATGACATAAGGCAACAAATGGTAAAAAAATTTATAAAAATCGAATAATAATTGACACTTTTATAGACCAAAAACCTTGAAAAGTGACTTATAGAAGATCGCCTATTTCTCTGTAACCGTACAAGTTAGAAACCATTTTGTGGTATCTGTATGGTCGCATGGCTTCATTCTATTCGTTGATGGGAATCAAATATCATAATTTTAAAAATATTATAAGGCAGACTCATTTGAATAAAATATTTGTTTTTTAGGTTAAAAATACAGTTTTTGCCCAAATGACGTCATTTCCGGTCACAGTGAAAATGTAAAATTGGCTTGAATTAGTCCAAATTGGCATTATGCATCAAATGGAAAAAAATATTGCAAATGGAATAATAATTCACTCTTTTATAGGCAAAATAACGTGAAAAGTGATGCATGTAAAATTGCATATTTCTCGGCAACTGCTCATATTACAAACTAATTTTCGCATACATTCTCTTCGTCTGGATTATTGCTACCAGTTTATGAAAATAACAAATAAATATTTCAAAATATGAAGACGCTGAATGAATTGTAAATAACTGAATTTTACACTTTATTTTACATTTTATTCGAAATTGCCCGAAAATGAAATTGAAATTAAAAAATCTGAGCTAAAGATTTTATACGCCGTTGCAGGGTGCATCCTTTTAGTTATATCAGTTTTGAAAAAAAATAATATTTGCTTTCAAAAAGTGGTACCGAACTGTCAAAATTGTAGTTTTTGTTAATATTACGTCACTTCCGTTGCCGACAGAAAAATTTCACCGCAACAAAAAAAAATTACAATTGGGACCACGGAGCATATGAACTTTGTTTTATACAAATCGAACAATAAATAGTTTTTCTGGTTACGAAAAACTAAATTAGCCGATGGCGGCTAACGCAAATTACCGAGACAATTTTTTTTTCTCATTTCTAATCAAGTAGGATGATATTTCAGCCCTGTGTAAAATACCATCAAAAAATATTCATAAATAAAAAAGGTTTTCGTAAAAAAAAAATTTTTTTTTCAAAATATCGGACATTTTTTCGACTACTTCCGGTTTTACGATCATTGTCGTGACAGCTTTACGAAGTTCTTTGGATACTTAACTTTCTGTACCAGAAGTGTCAGAAACATCCATTGAGTAGTTTTGGAAAAAATGATAAATTAAAGAGCGTTTCCAAAAATTTAACGATTTTTCAATTTTTTTCGAAGTTTGAGGCCATTTTTGGACCACCTATGTTATTTCAATGCTTTTCATTTTGGATTCACTATATAGACAACCGATAAGACTTTGGGTAAAAAAAGTTTTAGAAAAATCTGCGGCGTCGTTTTCGAGAAAAGGGCGTCTCAGAATGTTAAAAAATCGGAAAATACTAGATTTTTGGCATACAATAATTTATTTCCCTACCATCGAAATCGTATTATTTACATACCATATGATGGTCCAAATATAGGGCTATCCAACGACACTTTAGTTCCTTTGGTCCGCTATTACCTAAGGGAGAAATCAAGTTTTTCGCAAGTGCGACAATGTTTTTAACCTTTTTTTTTTCATTTTTTGAATACTTCCGGTATGGTTATTATTGTCGGAATAGTTTTAATAGCCGGTTTGGACACTAAAATAGACACAAGGCTCTGTAATGATATATTACATTATCTTATCAGATAAAATGTCCCTGAGAAATCCTATGTTCAAAAGTGCTAAAAATGCAAAAAAATTTAAAATATCGAAAATTAAATTTCAATAACTACATACATATTATACATCGTTAGAATCGTAATTAGGTCAGCTATCTGAATATACAGCCTTTTTTTTGAAAATCTCTTAAAATAAAAAAATAGTAGAGCATTTTCCAAAATTTCACCATTTTTCGACTTTTTTCGATTTTCAGTCCGTTATTTCACCTATTCCAGATATTTCAAAGTCGTAATGGAATGTTTCGTACACAAGACTACCACAAGGTCTCTCGATAGAAAAAATTAAAAAAAAAGTTGCGGTTAAGTTTTCGAGATACAGGCATCCAAAAACGCTCCAAATCAGAAAATGCTTGATTTTCAGCGTGCTATATTTTACTTCCGGGTCATCGTATCTGTATGAATTGGGTATCATACGATACCCAAATTCCCGTGCAACCCAACGATACCATAATCCCTTTAATCCGTTCATATATGACAAAATAATCACGTTTTTCCCTAAAGCACCCATTTTTTGCATTTTTTTCCAAACATCAGAAATTATTTCGACTACTTCCGGTTTACGGATCGGTGTTGAAATTGCTTTATCGTACTGTCGGACTATATGGCTTTATGTTCCAGAGGTTTCAGAAATATCGATTTATCTTTTCCAAAAAATATAAGGGTTACAAAATGGGCAGAAAATTCGAAAAAATTCGAAAAAAAAGGGCGATAACTCTGAATGAAACTTATATTACTGGAATCGCATAGACTACAGGAATCCAAAAATGTAGGTCAAATTTGAAAATTTTGAAAAATAACAAAAATTGTCTCATAAACAACGTGTTTTCAATTTTAGAATGATAGAAGTCCTAGACGAATTTTCGAAATTGAAAAATGTGAGATAGCCATTATCTCTGTAAAGATTCAGGGTTCCCGAAAATGTCATTTGTTTTAAAATGGGTACAAAATTGATGAAACTACGGCCTATTTTCAATTTTTAGACGAAGTACAATGTTCGGCCACTTCCGGTATGCGCAGAGGTTTGAAAAATAGTTTATCAAGTAGCCACCACATGTTTTCCCGATAGAAATGTTGGTTCCAGATCGATATCTGTTTTCGATCATGGAGAAATAGGCTCCCGCGGAAAAAAATAATAATAATAATAATAATTTTTGTAAAAACAATAGTCTTTCAGACGAAAGTCTGAAAGCCTAATAATAAGAACTAGACCTGCAAGCAGCACTGAACCGGCTTTCAGGAATCATACAGGAAGTTTATTATACCATAGCCGATCCATTGAGCTACCAAACTATACTTTAGTTGTTTTGCTTCAGTGACACCCTCTATCATATGTAAAAGTAATATTTGCTGGCGAAAAGACCGGTCAAAATTGTAAATTATGGCAAAATTATGTCACTTCCGGTGCCGAAAGAAATTTTTATAGGTGAAAAATAAGTCGAAAATTCGCAACACACAAAATACAAACTTTGTTTTGTACATATCGGGCAATAAATAATTAACCTATAACCCATAAACTGAAATTAAGAAGGTAAAAAACTGAAAAGTGACCCTGGGAAAATTGGTTATTATTCGACAAGGGAACATGCTAGAAGCCTTTTCTTGATATCAATATAATGGTATTGATTCAATCTTACTGCCCATTAGAGTCAGACGTTATAAAGTTAAACGAATAATAAATATAAATCCCTTCACAAAAATGTTTGTTTTGAAGGCTAAAAATACGTTTTTTTGCAAAAATTACATTACTTCCGGTGATATTGAAAATGTTAACTTGGTTCATAGAAGTCATAAATGGCATACGTTTTTTTGCAAAAATTACATTACTTCCGGTGATATTGAAAATGTTAACTTGGTTCATAGAAGTCATAAATGGCATAAGGCATGAAATGGTAAAAAAATTATAAAAATCGAATAATAATTGACACTTTTACAGACCAAAAACCTTGAAAAGTGACTTATAGAAGATCGCCTATTTCTCTGTAACCGTACAAGTTAGAAACCATTTTGTGGTATCTGTATGGTCATATGGCTTCATTCTATTCGTTGGTGGGAATCAAATATCATAATTTTAAAAATATTATAAGGCAGACTCATTTGAATAAAATATTTGCTTTTTAGGTTAAAAATACAGTTTTTGCCCAAATGACGTCATTTCCGGTCACAGTGAAAATGTAAAATTGGCTTGACCTAGTCCAAATTGGCATTAGGCATCAAATGGAAAAAAAATATTGCAAATCGAATAATAATTAACTCTTTTATAGGCAAAATAACGTGAAAAGTGATGGATGCAAAATTGCATATTTCTCGGCAACTGCTCATATTACAAACTAATTTTCGCATACATTCTCTTCGTCTGGATTATTGTTACGAGTTTATGAAAATTACAAATAAATATTTCAAAATATGAAGACGCTGAATGAATTGTAAATAACTGAATTTTACACTTTATTTTACATTTTATTCGAAATTGTCCGAAAATGAAACTGAAATTAAAAAATATGAGCTAAGGATTTTGTGCACCTTTGCAGGGTGCATCCTTTTAGTTATATCAGTTTTGAAAAAAAATAATATTTGCTTTCAAAAAGTGGTACCGAACTGTCAAAATTGTAGTTTTTGTTAATATTACGTCACTTCCGTTGCCGACAGAAAAATTTCACCGTAACAAAAAAAAATACAATTGGGACCATGGTGCATATGAACTTTGTTTTATACAAATCGAACAATAAATAATTTTTCTGGGTACGAAAAACTAAATTAGCCGATGGCGGCTAACGCAAATTACCGAGACAATTTTTTTTTCTCATTTCTGCTCAAGTAGGATGATATTTTAACCCTGTGTAAAATATCATCAAAAAATATTCATAAATAAAAAAGGTTTTCGTAAAAAAATTAATTTTTTTCAAAATATCGGACATTTTTTCGACTACTTCCGGTTTTACGATCGTTGTTGTGATAGCTTTACGAAGTCCTTTGGATACTTAACTTTCTGTACCAGAAGTGTCAGAAACATCCATTGAGTAGTTTTGGAAAAAAAGATAAATTAAAGAGCGTTTCCAAAAATTTAACGATTTTTCAATTTTTTTCAAAGTTTGAGGCCATTTTTCGACCACTTATATTATTTCAATGCTTTTCATTTTGGATTCCCTATATAGACAACTGACAGGACTTTGAGTAAGAAAAGTTTAAGAAAAATTGTAGGCGTCGTTTTCGAGAAAAGGGCGTCTCAGAATGTTAAAAAATTGGAAAATACTAGATTTTTGGCATACAATAATTTATTTCCTTACCATCGAAATCGTATTATTTAGATACCATATGATGGTCCATTAATAGGGCTATGCAGCGACACTTTAGTTCTTTTGGTCCGCTATTACCTAAGGGAGAAATCAAGTTTTTCGCAAGTGCGACAATGTTTTTACTCTTTTTTTTCATTTTTTGAATACTTCCGGTATGGTTATTATTGTCGGAATAGTTCTAATAGCCGGTTTGGGCACTAAAATAGCCACAGGGCTCTGTAATGATATATTACATTATCTGATCAGATAAAATGCCCCTGAGAAATCCTATGTTCAAAAGTGCCAAAAATGCAAAATATTTAAAATATCGAAAATTAAATTTTAATAATTACATACATATTATACATCGTTAGAATCGTAATTAGGTCAGCTATCTGAATATACAATCTTTTTTTAAAAATCTCTTAAAATAAAAAAATAGTAGAGCATTTTCCAAAATTTCACGATTTTTCGACTTTTTTCGATTTTCAGTCCCTTTTTTATCCTATTCCAGACATTTCAAAGTCCTATTGGATGGCTTCATGCAAAATACCTCCAAAAGGACTCTCGATAGAAAAAATTTTAAAAAAATTGCAGGTTAAGTTTTCGAGATACAGGCGTCCAAAAACGCTCCAAATCAGAAAATACTTGATTTTCAGCGTGCCATATTTTGCTGTCTGTTCATAGTATCCGTATGAATGGGGTATCATATGATAGTCCAACAATCGTGCCATCAAACGGTACCTTCATTCGTTTAATCCATTGATATCGGACGGAGAAATAGCGTTTTCCCCAAAAATATCCATTTTTTGCATTTTTTTCAAAATATTGCACATTATTTCGACCACTTCCGGTTTAAGGATTCTTGTCGAAATTGCTTTATAAGTTGGTATTGGACTATAACTTCATGTTCCAGAAGTTTCAGAAACGTCAATCCTGCCATAAAACGAAACCCGAGCTCACAAAATGGGAAGAAAATTCGAAAAAAATCGAAAAATAAAGGGCGATAACTCTGAATGAAACTTATATTACTGGAATCGGATGGACTTCAGGTATCCAAAAATGTAGGTCAAATTTGAAAATTTTGAAGAATAACAAAAATTGTCTCGTAAACAACATGTTTTCAATTTTCGAACGATAAAAATCATAGACGAATGTTCGAAATTGAAAAATGTGAGATAGCCATTGTCTCAGAAAAGATTCAGGGATTCCAAAAATGTAATTTGTTTGAAAATGGACAAAGAATTGACGAAACTATGGCCGATTTTCAATTTTTAGAGGAAGTACAAAGTTCGGTCACTTCCGGTATGCGCAGAAATTTCAAAAATATTTTATCAAGTAGCCACCACATGGTTTCCCGATAGAAAAGCTAATTCCAGATCGATATCTGTTTTCGATCATGGAGATCTAGGCCCTCGCGGTAAATAATAATAATAATAATAATAATAATAATAACTAGACCTGCATAGCAGTGCTGAATCGGCTTTCAGGGTCCTTTAGATCATTGCCATGCTTTTAAATTTACCTTTATACCCTAAACGACCGATAGGACTCGGGGTAACAGAAGTTTAAGAAGTGAAATAGAAGTAGTTTTCGAGATAAACGAGTTTGAAAAGGCTCCAAAAAAAGAGGAAAATACTATATTTTCGGCATCTCATAATCTATTGCCTAACCATCGAATTTGTATCATTCTGATATCATATAAAAGTCCAAAAAGGAAAATACTAGATCTTCAGCGTCCCGTAATATTTGTCATTGAACACGCCATCTTGAGTCGGATCGCGCAAAATCTAATTTTGGAGTAAAATTTTATTTTGAAGTCTAAAAATACGGTTTTTGCAAATATGACATTACTTCCGGTGATAATGGAAATGTTAAATCAGATCATTGCAATCATAAATGGCATAAGGCATCACATGGTGAATATTGTATGAAAATTGAATAATAATTGACACTTTTATAGACCAAAAAGCTTGAAAAGTGACTTGTAGAAAATCGTCTATTTCTCGGCAACCGTACAAGTTAGAAACTTTTTTGTGGTATCTGTATGATGGTATGGGTTCATGCTATTCGGTGATGGGATTCAAATATCATAATTTTAAAAATATTATAAACAAGACTCATTTGAATAAAATATTTGTTTTCTAGGTTAAAAATACAGTTTTTGCCAAAATCACGTCATTTTCGGTCACAGTGAAACTGTAAAATTGGCTTAACCTAGTCCAAATTGGCATTAGGCATCGAATGAAAAAAATTTATTGAAAATCGGATAATAATTTACTATTTTACAGGCAAAATAACGTGAAAAGTGATGCATGCAAAATTGCATATTTCTCGGCAACTGCTCATGTTACAAACTATTTTTCGCATACATTTTCTTCGTCTGGATTATGGCTACGAGTTTATGAAAGTTACGAATAAATAGTTCAAAATATAAAGACGTTGAATGGGTTGTAATAACTGAATTTTACCCTTTTTTTTACATTTTATTCGAAATTGCCCGAAAATGAAATTGAAATTTAAGAATCTCAGCCAAACATTTTATGCGCCTTTACAGGGCGCATACTTTTTGTTATATCAGTTTTCGAAAAAAAAAATATTTGCTGTCAAAAAGTGGTACTTAACTCTCAAAATTGTAGTTTTTGTTAATTTTACGCCACTTCCGTGGCGTGCAGAAAAATGTCACCGTAACAAAAAATATTACAATTGACATTACGAATCATATGCACTTTGTTTTATACAAATCGAACAATAAATAATTAATCTAGGTACGAAAAACTAAATTAGCCAATGGCGACTAAAGAAAATTACTGAGACAAAATTCTTTCTCACTTATGCTCAAGTAGGGTGATACTTTAACTCTGTGTAAACTACCATCAAAAAATATTCATAAATAAAAAAGTTTTCTGTAAAAATGTAAAAAAAAATCAATATATCGGATATTTTTTCGACTACTTCCGGTTTTTCGATCATTGTCGGAATTGCTTTAACAAGTTGATTAGATACTTAACTTCCTGTAGCAGAAATATCAGAAACATTCATTAAGTAATTTTTGAAAAAAAGATAAATAAAAGAGCATTTTCAATAATTTAATGATTTTTCAACTTTTTTCAAAGATTGAGGTCATTTTTGGACCGCCTATAATATTGCAACGCTTTTATTATTAAATGCACACGCTAGGCCACCGATAGGACTCTGAGTAAAAAATGTTTAAGAAAAATCGTAGGCGTCGTTTTCGAGAAAAAGGCGTCTCAGAATGCTCCAAAACGGAAAATACTTAGTTTTCGGCGTACCATAATTTATTTCCTAAGAATCAAATTCGTGTTATTTAGATGTTATACGATCGTCTATTAATGGAACTATCCAAAGACACTTTAATTGTTTTGGTCCGCTAATATGTGACGGAGAATTCGAACTTTTGGCAAGAGCTCCAATTTTTTTTCATCTTTTTTACATTTTTCTTTGTTTTTTGAACTACTTCCGGTATACGAATCATTGTCGAGTAGTTTTCACATCCAGTTTTGGAGTTTGCATGGGAACAGGGCTCTCTAATGATATACGACACTATACGATCAAATAAAATACTTCTGAGAAATCATATGTTCAAAAGTGTTAAAAATGTCAAAATGTCAAAATATTGAAAATTAAATTTCAATAACTGCATACATATTATACATCATTAGAATCGTAATTAGGTCAGCTTTTTAAATATATATCTTTTTTTTGAAAATCTCTTAAAATAAAAAAATAGTAGAGCATTTTCCCAAATTTCACGATTTTTCGACTTTTTTCGATTTTCAGTCCCTTTTTTGTCTTATTCCAATTATATATTAGTCTTAATGGATGGATCCATGCTAAAGACTACCGGAAGGACCATCGATAGATAAAGTTTAAGAAAAATCGCTGGAGCAGTTTTCGAAATACAGGCGTCCAAAAACGCTCCAAATCAGAAAATACTTGATTTTCAGCGTGCCATATTTTGCTTCCAGCTCATCGTATCCGTACGAATTGGGTATCATTCAGTGGTCCAATCACCGCTAGACCAAATGATACCTTAATTTGTTTAATCCGTTGATATCGGACGGAGAAATCGTGTTTTTACCCAAGACACCAATTTTTCACGTTTTTTTCAAAATATCGCATATTATTTCGACTACTTCCGGTTTACGGATTGTTGTTGAAATTGCTTTAAACGGTGGTTTGACAATATTGCTTCATGTATCAGGAATTTGAGAAACGTTGATCCGGCCGTAAAACGAAACTTAAGCTCACAAAATGTGAAGAAAATTCGAAAAAAATCGAAAAATAAAGGGCGATAACTCGGAATGAAACTTATATTACTGGAACCAGATTGCCTTCAGGTATCCAAAAATGTAGGTCAAATTTGAAAATTTTGAAAAATAACAAAAATTGTCTCTCAAATAAAATTTTTCATTTTTCGATCGCAAGAAGTCAGCGATGAAGTTTCGAAATATCGAAATTTTCAACTGCTATCGTCCGAGAAAAGACACAAGGTTTCCGAAAATGTCATTTGTATGAAAATAGGTACAGAATTGACGAATCTACGGCCGTTTTTTAATTTTTTGACAGAGCACGAAATTCGACCACTTCCGGTCTGCGCAGAAGTTTCAAAAATAGTTTATCAAGTAGCCAACACATGGTTTCCCTATGGAGAATTAGGTCCCAGATCGGTATCTGTTACAGGCGCTGAGAAATAGGCTCCCCCGAAAAATAAAATAATAATAATAAATAATAATTTTAGTAAAAACAATAGTCTTTCAGACGAAAGTCTGAAAGCCTAATAATAATTTTAGTAATCTCAATAGGCTTTCAGACGAAAGTCTGAAAGCCTAATAATAATTTTAACAAAAACAATAGTGTTTCACACAAGCTACGCAGTGTGAAACCCTAATTAAAACTACAGCTGTCTCTATATATGCATTAACATATGATTCTGCAATATCAAATGTATGTTAATTGCCTGGGATTCTAATGTTTCAAGGGCCAGTAACTGACAGCTTTCTAAAATGAGTTTAGACAAGATTACTGAAACTGTAACAGTGTAACTGATATTGGATTGCAAATACTAATGTCACTGATCCTTTAAGTTTATGGAATTGAAACTTTTCCAATTTCTAAGAGGTGCTCACATGTAATGAATAGAATAAAAAGATCAACATGAGAAGCATTTCAAGTAGTGAATGCTCATTTATTCGACAGCTAATTAAACATGTAGTGAATTCATTTTCCAGAAATAAACTGGAGTTCATGACTAAAGGTACCCACTAAAAGAGCTGAAGGTAAATTTTGCCAAAATTCAAGTTCTCCTTGAAAATTAAATATGTTAATATTTCAACAGAAATGTTACAGACGTTCTTTGTTTAAATTCCTTCAGGAAGTTCTTCACATGAACTAAATTTGGAAGTAACAGTAACTTTCTTAACATCTGGCTAGAAAATCCTTGCTCAGGATCATTTTTACCCTGTGCTGTTAAGACCATACTAGGTCTGATCGCTGCTCATGTTCTCTTCTTTTTCTCTGAGCATTGCTATAATTATCTGTTCATGAACAGAATCATTCATTCATGACAAGAATCATCCTTTCATGACTGTACCTTGATGAAGGGTGATCGAAATTGTTCTGTTTACACTGGGTGGCATCTTGATTCTTTTATTAAAGTGCGAATCCCGAATTTCATAGAATCTGAAAATTACAAGTTCGTATACGTATGAAATTTTAACGCCAAAATACAGAGGAATTGTGTATTTACCTTGTCTGAAAAGTTCAGTTCAAAATATTCAGTCGTTTGGACGTGAACGTCAAAATCGCACCACAATCAAATATCCGGACACTAGACTTTTTAAATAGTTGAACTTGATAAATGCGACTACATGCGATACCTATTGTACACTTCATAAATAGAGAGCTTGCGGTAAGTGATAACATGAGAAATGCCACTGCGCACACTCAGCATGTAGACGCGTATTATCCAGGTACTTTTTAGGATGCAACCAAGACGCCGGTCTTCAAACACAGAGCAATACCGACAATTGGAAATTTTTTGAAAACGTATCACAACACTTGAGGTAGTTACTAGGGGCTAAGTTATAAGTTATTAAAGGCCTTTCATACAAAATTAAGCAATTTTAAGCCCCAAAATGTAACTGGGATTATTCCTTTAACATGACACACATAAACAAAATAACTCTCTTCACAGTTCTGGATTTTTCCCCTGTTTAAAAAAGGAAGCCTGTTATGTCAAGAACAAGCACCTTGTGAACAGAACTTCACATCCAAATTATTTCATGAACAATATAATTTATACTGCCATATTTATTTTGTGGGCACCATGGTAGTTCAGCTGTCAAGGCACTGGACCAGGATGTTGTGGGTTTGAATATACCAAGGATCTCTATATATATTTGTGGCTGCCATTTGTCTGCTCAGATTTGGCAGCTACTTTAGACATTCCAGAAGCTGAGTCTTAAATTGGGGATTTAAAGACTGCTCGAGCTACAGAGTGGAATAGGTCTGGTGGCATGGCACTACAACTTCAGGAGTTAAATGTTTTACGACTTCCTGTTTGAGTGCTATACCTATGCTACAAAGTTACTTTTTGGTACATTCAGCTAAATCGGTGTTTGGTGATACCCCCTTCCCTACCAATTCAAATACAGTTGTCCTGTACACCTTGTAGGTCTGCTATTTGGGACACATCTTTTTGTAATTAAAAAAAGATTTTTAGTTTTTAGATTAGTTTTTTGTTTTGGTGTATTTCTTTATAATTCCCTTAATTTATTTCTCTATAGTAATTTATTCCTCAATTGAAGAAAACATATCACCTTTTATCATATGAAATAGATTAGCCTCTTTGGTAACATGTTATCTCAACACAAACTGGTTTTATTAAATAGATGAATCACTGTTAAATAGAACAAACCATATCTAACAAGATACTCTGAGAAAATTGAAATTTGGCCAAAGCAATTTAATTTTTAGTTCTTCTGGGGAGGGAGAGAGAAATGGAGTTTAACACCGATTTGACACAAATTAGGTCATGTCTGGACTAACATATGGCTTAATATCATTTCAATAATCTTGCTTGCACGTAAGTCACAATTATTATCCTATTTCAAGGAAACTCGAAATATATGGTTTATCACCCTATGATCTCTTCAATATTGGCATGTATCGAACTGTAACTTCATGGATTATGGCCCCTGATTGTACAAAAAATCATGTTTTTAGCTTGTGAATTTTGAACAGATTTTGATGCAGCTTTAAATGCATGTTTATAACCCAAAGATCTTGGTTCCTTTCAATATTGGCGCATATTAGATTGTAACTTTGTGAATTATGGTCCCTGATTGTACAAAAAATCATGATTTAGCTTGTGGTGCCTTAGAGGTCCTATTTAAAAAATAGTTTGAAAATATCACCATTACACCGTAAGGTTTGTTGAGTTCGAATTTCGTAAAAATTAAAATTGACGGACAAAATGACCGCTCCTCGTACGCAAGTAGTGTAAATATCTGGTATATCAAGGTTGTGGACACCCTAGATGTCACAATTTTGATCCGATTTTGATGAAACTTGAAATGTATCTTTAAAAACCAAAGGTCTTGGACATGTCGATATTCGCGCACATCAGATCATAGCTTCCTGAATGATGGCCTTTGATTGTTCAAAAAATCGCTTTTTGATTAGCTTGTTCTCAATCCATCCCCAAAAGAAAAAGGACGCAAAATTGTATAAGTGTTCCCGAAAAAGAAAGAAAAACTCAAATTGGTGTGGCTCATAAAAAAAGTTTTAATTTCAAATTTGAAATTAGAATTTTTTTTGAAAAAAGCTATAACGTACTTTTTGTTTTTAACATTTGTTTTCCCCCCCAAAAATAGGAAGCAAAATCGTAATAGGTGTTCCAGAAAAACCCAAATTGGTGTGGCCTATAGGAAAAGTTTTAATAATGTTATTTCAAGCTTTGTAATCTTTACATTAAACAAATAAATAAGCTAAATAAAATCATCACAGGTTTCACCAGCCTTACTCCCCTATAGATATAAGGCTTTAATTTGATATCGGTAACCTCTAACAACACAAAAATGAAACAGTATCAAATTTGAAATTGGGTAACAAGTTCAAAATGGTGCAAATTCAAGTTCTTGTCTCTGTTTATTGAAAATAATAAGGTAACACCTTTTTTTACTACAAAATAGTTTGCATTCTATTCCATCTGCTAAATTTCTGACTTTCCATGCAGGACTTTCATATTCTGGAAGGGCTGAAAACTCTTCCTAGTAAACAAGATTTAACTTTGAGGGAATAATCCCATGAACCTATAACCCTGTTTACATTATAACTATAAGGAGCGCCACAGAGAGTTCTGATATCCAGATGCTAGAGATTGCCAATTGATTGAGACTTCTGGCATATTTCGCCAAACATAACTGATTTGAAATTTGAAGTAAAAACCAAAACTATTGAATGTAAATCAGTTTATATATATTCATATACATTATTATATACGTTACAACCCATTTGTTATAATTTCTAACGATTTAGCTCCTTTAATATAACTATAAATAAAATGTAAAGGGGTGTAGATATTTGTATTATCTGTAGAATTTATTATCTTGTGTGGGCAGCCAGTGATGATAGCAACTGTCAAACCTCCATTAAATAAAATAAACAGTAAATAAACTCTACACTAGTTAGTAAAACGTCTTTCTTCTTGGACTTCTACAATCTGATAAATACCACTCCTGTCTTATCTTTCATCAACTAAAACCTTCCCGTCTTACTGTTGGAATTTAAAAATTAGGAGTCAGTAAAGGATCCCCTAACCTAAGAAGGCTAGTGTTGATTTAGGCAAGATTTAATGATTAAATTTTCAGTCTTTAATCCTCCTTCATCAGATATAAAAATTTATATGTTTCCATCATAAAATATCAGTTCACCCTGATACCAAAATATTCATATTAAAATGTTCGTTCAGGGCATATCTGATTTAAAACACCAGATTTTTTTTTTAAGCCAGTTGAATGTAGCGGTCACACGGACTATAAGTGAAAGCAGATTATATTTGAAAGAATAAGAGAAAATTGCCATGAACAGTAACCAGATGTGCAACCAGAATATTTTTAATGGAAAAAAATCAGCAGGTTTCAAGCATAAAAGATTTTACAGAAATGAAATGATCAAATGGTTAAAGCAGTGTGCTATGAGGTGATTTTTGCCCGGACATCGCAATGGTTTACTCATATATTGAAATCCAACTATCAAGGGTTCTTTACATGCATGCCACGGTGTATATAGGACCTCAATTTTTGTCCTATCCGAAGAACTCTATGCTGTCTTTGCCATGGCCCTGTCGTCTTTGCCATGGCCCTGTCGTCCTGCTCTAAGGGAAAGCTTGCTGGAAAATCCAAAGGAACTTTCTCCACCCACACCAGGATCGAACATTAGACCTCCTGTTTGGTGAAATGAAATAAAATGGGGTTTAACGTCCTACTCTTCTGCACCTAACCTGGGGTAATGGAAGATGGGCATACGCCATACAGTGTGCTATAAGGGAAATTTTGCCTGGGCAGCGGAACTACAGCCTACTCTTATATCAAATTCCAACAGCCAAGGGATCTTTTACATGCACGCCAGTGTGTACACGGGACCTCGGTTTTTCATCCCATCCAAACGACTAGACAACTGTCCTTTCAGGCCCTCCGTTTTGCATCACTGACAAGAGGAAACCACGCTGGAAAATCAAGATGAACTTTCTCGGCCACTGCAGGGATCAAACACCCGACCTCCAGGCTAGCAAGCCAGCACCTTACCCACTTAGCTGCGTGCCCCCCCCTCCTGGTTGGTGAACCAATACCTATCTTGCTGAGCCACCCTGGCTCCTTACAGTAAACAGTTCGAAAATTCTACAGCTCTCGGGAAAACTGCTCTTTTAAAGGTGGATGAGTAATCAAGAGGTTCCAAAGATTTGACCGAATCTGGATATTCCAGACGTCTTTCCCTTTTACAATGGTTCAGTGGCAAAGGAAAAGCGTTAAGAAATTCAGATGGTATAGAAAACCGAGGTCCTGTCTACAAATTGGCATGAATGTTAAAGAAACCTAAATACACACAGTGAAAACACTGCTGTTCAGGCAAAATGTCACTCATACCATGGCATATGGCTGTCTTCATTGGCCTGGTTGTTGCAAAAAAGTAGGACACTAAACCCTATTCCATTTCTACATATCATGACAATACATGTACATAAGCGAAGAAAGATATGGGTAGATAATCATTCTACCATCCAGCAATAAATAAACAGGTTCCTCTGTCTTTTATTCTTAAAGCATATTTTTTATTCCACCATGATGGTTTTGCCGTAAATAAGAGTCTGTTCAAATTATTTTCTCATAGCTAAGTGTAGACAGTTTTACTCAGGTGTTTATTGCTTTTCTGAAAAATTTTCTGTAAAATCAACAAAAATTTGCTCCGAATGGATTAATGATTTACGAAGGTAAATTGATAATCAAGCTGAGTTATTTAGTTGTAAACACCAGATTATGTTAAATACATAGAGTGAAGGAAACTTACATCTATATCAGTGCGAGGTTATAATTCCTGTAAAGAAGTCAGAATTATCAGTTATGAAGCTCTAATTGTAGAAATAAAGATACTCTAATTTTTATACACTCATTCCTTAACCAATTCCTCCTATAACACATTTGTTTCATAAACCCTGTCTACATTTCCACATTTAAAACTGTCTGGAAAGGTTGCGAGAATGATCAGTTAAATTCTACATAAATAGTTCAAACATTAGGGTTCTATTCTGAGAATGGGCCGAAACCAGACCACTGAAATGAGGTGACCTAGGAACGGTTACATTTTTGTGGTGTATAAAAAGTGAGCCCTGGTGGATCAGTGAGTGATTAAGGCACTGGTTCTCTAACCTGGAAGGGAGCAACAATGGCTCAGTAAGAAAGACCTTTGCTCACTAATCTGTAGGGTCCTGTGTTCGATTTCTGCATTGGCTGAGACAGTACATCAGACTTATCCGTCGGGGTTCCTCCTTGTTAGTGGTGCAGAACAGAGGGCCATAGTGCCACTGTCTGGGCAAAATTTTCCCTCATAGCACAATGTATTGTGTACTGCTGCTGTCCAGGAAAATGTCCTTCATAGCACACTGGCATACTGTATAGCCTAGCCCTATGCCTGTCTTAATTAGCCTAGTCGAGGCACAACAGTAGAACATTTCATTTCTAACCAGAAAGTCCTGGGTTCAATCCCTATTTTGCCAGAGAAAGTTCCTCAAGATTTCACTTGTCTGTGGTGTAAGACGGAGCGTCTACCAATGAGAAACTGAGATCTTGTGAACATGTTGGCATGCACATAAAAGACCCCTTAGCACAGCATTTAACCGTCTTCATGGCATACTGCACAGCATATAACCGTGTTCATGGCACACAGTACAGCATAACCCTTCTTCATGAACCTGGTTGGTGCACAAAAAAGGGCGTTAATTAAACCCCATTTCAAATCATTTTTATATTTAAAAAAATAAATCCAAATGATAAGGATTGTTATTTTTATCTTTGAGCCTCCTGTTGGGGACCAATCAGCAATGTCATCACCTGAAACCACCACATCTTCAAGAAGTTCATCAAACATCTTTATTTTACTCAAACATCAGATGTATTTAATATGAAATAAAATATCTTGTGAACATCGATATAGTTAATTCCTAGGGATTTAGAATCTTGTAGTTATACCTGATAGCATGTGTAAATTTTATCAGAGAATTTCGTAAATGTTGGGTTCAGCATTCTAAAACTACTCCTTGTTCCCATTTTTTTGATAACTAGAGCAATTGTTGCGGTTAATTGAACATAAAACTGTGAGGACTAGAAGAGTGTAAATTACCCACGATAAGACTCAAAATAAACTAAGAATAAAGCAGAATTCTTTACAACTATATCCTGATTAGAGTTCTATTAGCCTAGTTATCATCGAAGCTCTGATAAGGTTTCACATAATTAGGGGTTTACCATTTCATACAACTACAGTGGATGTTTGATTGAAGAAAACCGTGTTTATTCTAATAATCCATTCAAATTTATCAGCACACAGTCTGGAATAGTTTAATGAGCTTGTTGCTTTTCTTACATAAAATTAAATTTCAAACTTCAAGGCAGCTTTTTTAAAAAAAAACTATGTAATGAAAGACATTAATGAGAAAGGGAAAAACACAAACTAGGTGATATTGACACTAACAAAAGGTCATTTTTTTATTTCATTAATTCACAGAGAAAACACACACAGGACAGGTTTAAGAAGGCCACCCTAGCCTGTTCCTTATCTTGTACAAGCTTGTGATCTAAATCATGTAACTTGACTAAATGAGAGATCTTATGATCTAAAGTGTATGCACCATGTTAAGGAATCATTTTACAGCTACACACAGTTAACTATATTTACCATATCATGTCTGTGAGGCGAATTTTGCTTGGCAATAACATTTGTCAGCCCTTGTGCAAGGAAAATCCAAGGGGCTGTTTTTGGCCCTTATATTAATTAACGAAGTAATGTTTTCTACAAAAGATCAAAAGGACCCCAGTGGATTAAATCTTGTCTTGAGAGAACAGTTTATTTTCTTTATTTGCTTAAGTACGCACAAGTGAACCCCTGGAAGACGAGAAACAACAAAATAATACATTGATAGAAATCATACTTCCTGTTGTTTGGAAGATATGGCACCATGCAATCACTGATCTTGGATCTACAAGAATCTTCCCCACCACCCACAGTCTAAAGAAAACATGTTACACAAGTGGATTAAGATGATAAACCAAGATGAACATAAAAGTTGTTTTCCTTGAAAATAAAATCAGAGTCAGAATGATGAAACAGAATCTGGTCTATTTGGTTGTCTTATACAAGATGACAGAAAAACAAACACTATAGTCCAGCGGCTAAGTCAAAAAATATTTCAGTTTGTGGAGAAATTATGAAACTTGGCACACTTATAGGGGACCCCTGTAGGATCATTTTTCGATTAGGACCCAACTCTGAAACGCCCCGTGGTGGCCGCCATCTTGAATTTCAATATGGCCGCCATATTTGACATACTTTTGCCTTTAACTTCGAAACTAAGGCACATAGAAATGTGATTTCAGTGTCTACCCCATATTCTCGGAGTCAAGGAATCCAGTAAATTCATTAGTTTGAATTTCGAGTCAGCCATATTGGATTCCAAGATGGCCGCGATGTTTGACACACTTTTGCCTATAACTTCGAAACTAAGGCAGATAGAAATGTAATTTCAGTGTCTACCCCCACATTTTCGGGGTCAAGGAATCCAGTAAATTTATTAGTTTGAACTTTACATGTCGACCATATTGGATTCCAAGATGGCCGACATATTTGACATACTTTTGCCTATAACTTTGCAACTAAGGCACATAGAAATGTGATTTCAGTGTCTACCCCACATTTTCGGGGTCAAGGAATCCAGTAAATTTATTAGTTCGAACTTTCGATGTCGGCCATATTGGATTCCAAGCTGGCCGCCATATTTGACATACTTTTGCCTATAACTTTGAAACTAAGGCAAAGAGAAATGTAATTTCAGTGTCTACCCCCACATTTTCGGGGTCAAGGAATCCAGTAAATTCATTTGTTTGAACTTTCGATGTCGGACATATTGGATTCCAAGATGGCCGCCACATTTGACATACTTTTGCCTATAACTTTGAAACTAAGGCAGATAGAAATGTGATTTCAGTGTCTACCCCAACATGAGGGAGGAAAAAAAAATTTTGAAACCAATTTATTCAATTCTGGTAACCCTAAGAGGAAAAATTTTCGATTTTGACAATTTCTGCATGGAATGCTACTTCACACAACTTAACTTTAAGACCAAAATATTCGGATTTATCACCTGAAATCTATCAGTTGAGCAAATTTGGTGAGTATGGGTGGCCTAGTTTAGCAGCAAGGTCAGTAGGCACCAATGGCGGCCGTGTGTTCCAGAGACACAGCAAAAATAAACAAAAAATAATGTCTCTGGTGAAACGAGATTGGTAGAGAACTAAACAATTAATAGAAGTTAGAAGTAAATTACTAGTTTCTAACCTGGTGCAATAACCATAAAAGCAATACGAATGACTATTATTTTCCATAACACCGTCCATCGCAAGCACACAGTGAAGTACACTGCAGGTTTGCCCTGTGGCACTTGTAGTTTCCCTTGCAGCTAAGTAACTCGTAGCAAGCCTTGGCTGCCTCAGGAAGCGTGGTCCATACAGTTGCCTATTGTCCATAGCACTTCTCCCAACCCGAATCACCTGGTGAGGGAACAAATGGCTTGGTCACTAAGCATTGATCCCAGATGTGGCTTGCTTGGAATGCAGCTCTCTTCGTATGTCGGAGGTATATTTTCTATCTCCCTGGACTTCTTTGAGAAGAGATGGCATCTTGCAGCATCCACACCTTGAAGTTCGCTGGTTCGATCATACATCAGGACCACAAACCGCCCCAGGGTCTCCATCGTCACCTTCGATATGTCATGAGGCCTGGAACACAGTGCTTGGAAGTCCTCTGTAGCATGTGGATATGCCTCCCATGCCTGCCAAGCGGACTTCTTTCCACGGTTTGAGAAGAATGACACTGTGTCGCAGCCTGTAAACGCATGGAAAAATGACAGTGCCTGCGACTTCTCTGGCCCGATGCGGCTGACTATCTGGTGTATCCCAATGTGTCTGCAGTTCTTAACAGTGCCAAAGGTAACCCACAGCTATTCCAGGCCAATTTGCAAGAACCTGGCAACTGTTATGACCACCACGTCAGTATCGACAGTGTGAATCGTCATTTTCGTGTGTCCTTGCTGAGCCATGTCCTTAATATGGACGGAGATCCTCGAGTCTGTTTCCTCATCAGAGCAGGGAGCAAGCGCTGAACTTATGGTTTCTCTAGATGAGCACACAACTTGATCATCCACCGTGCTGTAGATCACTTTGGTACCTTCATATAAGTGGGCACATGTCTGCGCAAGAAACCGAAATAACTCCTCTTTGTTTTCGGTGTTCAGAAGAAAGGCTGGCCAGTTGCCGGGGATTCTTGTGGACAATGAAACCCGACGACGAGTGCCACAGCCTCCCTTCTCTCTTGTTATGGTTTTCAAACTGTCTGACTAGTAAATATCCCATACAATATCGATTCGACTGACAGTATCCAGTTCCTTCACCACATCTTGTAGGAATACCTTGGCATAATCCTCAAAGGTACAGCAGGTTCCCGGACCCAGAAAGTGAACTACAGCAGGTACATCGAGAACTTTACAATCAACATCCAAGGAATTATTATGACTGTATGTCAAGTTTCCTTCCAGGCAGTCCAAAAGGTTATGCGTGTCACCTTGGCGCATTTGACCACCAGTTGCCAGTGACGGTGGAGTTGACGGGTTCTCGTGACGGAAGAATTCATCAACATCTCCGAAGTGCCCTGGGGTTTTCAGTTAGTCCAACAGCTCCACCGTCGATCTCAAACAGTGCATTAATCTGTTCATGTGCCTGGTCCATTGAAATGACATGGAAAGGCCGAACTGTCTTCTGGCCAGTGAATGCTCCGCGTTTGAACTCAAGAAAGACATCTGGACATCTGCCTTAGTTTCAAAGTTATAGGCAAAAGTATGTCAAATATGGCGGTCATCTTGGAATCCAATATGGCTGACATCCAAAGTTCAAACTAATGAATTTGCTGGATTCCTTGACCCCGAAAATGTAGGGGTATACACTGAAATTACATTTCTATCTGCCTTAGTTTCAAAGTTATAGGCAAAAGTTATAGGGTATACACTGAAATTACATTTCTATCTGCCATAGTTTCAAAGTTATAGGCAAAAGTATGTCAAATATGGCGGCCATCTTGGAATCCCCTTTAGCCGACATCGAAAGTTCACACTAATGAATTTACTGGATTCCTTGACCCCGAAAATGTGGGGGTAGACACTGAAATCACATTTCTATGTGCCTTAGTTGCAAAGTTATAGGCAAAAGTATGTCAAATACGTCGGCCATCTTGGAATCCAATATGGCCGACATCGAAAGTTCAAACTAATGAATTTACTGGATTCCTTGACCCCGAAAATGTTGGGGTAGACACTGAAATCACATTTCTATGTGCCTTAGTTTCGAAGTTATAGGCAAAAGTATGTCTAATATGGCGGCCATATTGAAATTCAAGATGGCGGCCACCACGGGGCGTTTCAGAGTTGGGTCCTAATCGAAAAATGATCCTACAGGGGTCCCCTATAAGTGTGCCAAGTTTCATAATTTCTCCACAAACTGAAATATTCTGCCATATATTTCGACTTAGCCGCTGGACTACTAGCTTTAGGCCATGATGGATGGTGTGCCACAGGCTGAGTTGATGAATGACATAAACTTTTAAAATGAAAGTAGTAGGTTTCTTTATAGTAACTAAATAAAGTAACCCAAACTGTTTTATACATCTGTCAGTACCTCTGATCTCCAATACACTATTGTATTGTATCAACAGGATTAAGTTCAGTAATTATTTCCGCTAAATTCATACAGCTGAATGTTGTACTACACCAATTCTTTCTTTTTCCCCCATTTAAGCCATTTGCATAGTAACTTTTAATTTTATTGACTTTTTGTTATGGAATTGAAAGAGTGTTCAGAATTACATTTGTTGCTAGCTTTTGGTGAATATTCATGACTTTGAGGTGGAAGGATCAGAAAGTAAACAGACAAAGTAGGAAGATCAACTACAAAAATGACGTCACAACAATGGTAAAAAAAATTTGAACTTTTTTCTTCGGACCACCGACTAAAAGTTGGATAAAGAGCTTACAGTGCTCATTTAATAGTTTAAAAAGATAATGAAAAAGGAATATATTAAAAACTTCAAATTGCTTTATTCTGTGCAAAGTTATCATCAGTCTTTGAAGTTTTGATAACAATAGCATAGTTTTGATTTTAATTGCCACCACTTTCAGGATAAAAAAAATATTGATTATCCATTTTAAATCAAATTATTAATTCATAATCGTGTTTCAATCCATCAAAATCATGACCACCCGACATTCTAGGGAGTTGGTTATGAGTTTGTCATGTGAATAAATGTATAATTAATAATCTATATAACATTTGAGGCCAAAGGAAAGACCTGCAATAGGCAGATTTAGCTTTTACATAATGTGTCTTTAAGTTTTTAAATTTTAAACCAAAAACTTGTTAACAATTTGGTTTGACCTCACAGACAAATCAAATTACTTTTACCAATTCTGGTAAATCGACAGCCAGACAGCAAACCATTCCAAAAAAATCCCAATGAAAACCCTTGACTCCACTCTGCGAATCTCCTAACTGATTCTATAAATCTGGGTTGATTATATAATTTATAAGATTAAATAAACCAGGTAGCTCGCTGTAAATAAACATGGCGGCTACACTAGTTTATCTTTCTCCATCACTATTATAAATAAACAAACACATTTATCTCTTACAATAATTTCCTAAATAAATAAACTCCACCATCTAGTGATATTATCGTGAACCATAGAACAGTAGGTGTTACTGTTAGACCGTCTCTCATCATATATATTCAATAATTAACACATTGAGATAAAGCAAATTAAAGGGAAAAAAGAGGGAGGGGGCTTTAACCGATATTTCAAGCCAGACTGACATGTACAAGTGCCAAATTACAGGTTCTGTAATTAATTTAGTTTTCCTTAACACACCTTTACGAAAAGTTTGTAAAGTTCAAGTTACATGGCATCTGCATGTGCAAGAACTGAACTTACAATTTGCAAGGCCATATAATATCCTGGTTCTTGGATGAGGTCATTGTCACTTAAAAAGGGCTGGATGACCTGTTTTTATTTTTATAAAAACTAATAACAGTTGGATTTGGATGTGTCCAGTAGGCTCAATTATCGAGTACACTACCTCAATAAATCTGACTGACAATCATATGTACCACCATTAATCAACTCATTGTCATCAGGAAACTTTAAAGATGTTTTACTTCCATTCTTTTGGCTTGTAAACTACATTTGATAGATATATGTAGAATTAAAATTTTCTTAGAGAACAAGAAAATGTAGGCGGGCATATGCCATGCAGCGTGCTATGAAGGATATATTTGCCCAGACATTAGTAGCAATTCTGTCTACTTTTTTCGTCAAATTTCAACGGTCAACAGTACCACCCTACACAACAACTAGACTTTGTTATTATCCAGACCCTTGTCCTGTACAACTGACAAGGGGAAACAATGCTGAAATACTCTGTGCCTCCTTAATTAGCTAACACTTGGGTCAAACCTGGAACCTCATGGTTACTAATCCAACGACTTACTCACTGCACAGACATAAATTGTTATCTAAGCCATTTCAAAATATGTTTCAATCATACTGTCATAATTAGGGCATTTGTTTTTAAAATTATGGAAGACAGAGCGAACATCTTGGTGCCATCACCCAACCCATCCCATGGCAGCTTCACAGGTGTCAAGGGGAATCACCTGTTTATTAACACCAACTGATGGTACAGGCCAAATAAATGATCATCATCTGTTTCAGGGTGTGAAATTTTAACAAAATGTGAAACAACCCATCTTTAAAGCCAATTTGATGGATTTTGAATCATGCGCAAACGACAATTTCGTGAAGGTTAAGCTCTAAAACAAATATATGTCTACAAATCGTTCAATTCCATTCAGGATTTGCAAATCTATAATATATTTTAAATTTCAGATCAGTCAGCATCTACAGTGGCTGATTTGGGACACACACACAAAAAAAATCTTGACAAGATAGCTAAGTCAATCGCTACAGATAGTTATAATAGTACTCAGTGAATATAGATTGGACTAATATAGACAAACCAGCATTGTTAACCCCCATTTGCTATATTTAAGAAAGATATATTCATGAAGTGACTGGTAATAAAACTGTAACATACTATTAAGAGATGGTTGGGAAACTATACGGAAAATGACAATATTTTTACAGTAATGGTGATATTAAATAGGTGGTCTATACTTTTTAAAAAGCTGTGAAGTCTTAATTATAGTGAAGTCACTGTGTGTTAGTTTAAATTACTATATATCTAATGATTACAGAAACGGGAACTTTTAACAGTTTCAAGAGTTGGATAATGACTAGAGAGCAAAGTATGTTAGAACACTCATGCTACATCCATCATCTGGGACAAGAAGTTTCTTATTGAAAGAATAATTGTTTCTCTGAATTTTGACAAGCTAAGTTTACCTCTGCTTCCAGATGTTTTTTGGAAATTCTACCAGAGTTGAAATGATTTGTCCCTCATCGACTAACTTTTTCTGTAATTTGATTCAACAAGATTGTGTTAATGTGACAACATATTCTCTGGTTAAGTTGTCAGTTTTATTATTTTCTGTTTAAAAAATCAGATTCATTCTAAAAAAAATAAAATGAAAACATGACAAATTTAAAACCAGACATTAAAGCGTGACATAGTTCTCTGACCTACTGACACCATCTTACTTTCAAAAAAATTGTTTCTTTTCAATGCTTTCTGAATCTGACGCCTTTGGGTTTCAAGTATAAGAATTAATATGGTCTCTCTCTCTATCCCACACAGGATTGAAATGGAATGACTGTTTGCATATGAAAAACATGGAGTGACCAGTATTCATCTCAACTATTACCCATATTATCCTTCAGTAACTAAATTATTAGTCATCAGTTATCTTATTCATAGCTTCCAACCCTGTAAGTACTGGGGCAGTGTATCGAACTCTACCATTTTGTTTAAGATTAAGAACAACCAACTCTCCTAAACATTAACTATCCTTCTTATTAATGCCTCAAATCCAGTTCTATTCTGCACAGCTTCCAACTCTCAAGATCCTTTCTTCATAGCATCTCTCTGATACATCCCTTTTCAGTTCCATTCTGTTTAGCTCTCAAGTACTGTCCTACAGGTCTGCCAATTCCCTAGTTATTTCTCGCAGAGTTTCAAAATCTTGTGTAGTAGTGTACTCTTCATAGCCAACAATTTCTCTTTTGAGTCACCAATCGTATTGGACTCTTCTTATGAGCTACCAACTGTAAAGTACCCTGTTGAGAAATCAAGAGTACTCATATTTTGAGTCACCTATCGCATAGTAATCATCTTGTCAGTCACCAAGATAGTAATATTTCAACTTCAGTGCCATAAACTATACTCGTCTCAAGAACCACCATCTCCATAGAACTCTTCTAAAGGGCTTTCAACTCGTGTGATAATTCCTTACATACCCTATACTCTAGTATTCATTTCTAGTTTTCTACACAAAATATACTGAAATATACCTGATGATGCAAAATCTTTGCTAATAAAGATAGAAAACACAAATATCAAATAAAACAATGGTTAGACGTTTTTAGACCCTATTTTATTGTTTTACAGTTAGCTGTTTGTTTGTAGTAGTAAATACATGCATACTACAACATAATACATCGATAAGAAAAAATACTTCTAACGTCAATGCACCTGGCAGAATCATTTTTCAAGCTGATCGTAAAAGTTGTAAACGTATGGCGAAGTGTGAAGAATATCTGTTACAGTAATAATCAGCACATTGAGTTACATTGTTACAACATCTTAAAATACACCTTGTTGATAGACATCCATTAGTTATATCATGCCTTCGTGAGAAAATCGTTGAGTTCTTCTTGGAAAATACATTGAAGCTGAAGGTTGAAAAAATCTCATACATTGTTCTGTTCCCACTTTCAGAGAACTTTTTAAAAGTTTTGTCTGAAAGAAGTTTTAATGCAGTGTCAGCTTTATTAAAGATAAAGTACCTCACGCAACACTCCTTTAAATTCCAAAAACATCATAAATTGTAAAATTTTAATTCTGAACTCTTAAATCGCGTCTGGTGCATCTCTTCTTAAAAGTGCAACAGAATGATTATTAACACTTGCTTAAAGTATGCTATATGTACTTTCTATACAAAATTTTATCAACCACAGTGTTTACGAATAAAGATTACTTCATAAATACAGCATTTATGAATTACAATTACCTTGTGCTTGATTATTATACAGAGCGTACCAAGAAAAAGTTGCCCAAACCCTAAACCCCCAAACCAAAATACTGTGGTAAACAATAATCTCTTTCTTAAGGTTTTTAAATAGGTATGTTTTAAGTTTCACACCCCTTCCTAAAAGAGCAACAGAATAATTCATTTATCTGATAAAGACTGAGATTAGAGAATCCTCTGAAACATTTCTGTAAAAAATTAGCTAAGTAATTGTTATTCCATATATTTATTTTGATGTCATTTTAGAATAATGGAAATTGGTCTGGAACAAAAAAATATAAAGATAAAACCTTGTAGACTTAAGATTTATTTCAAGTGAAAAACAAGGACATGATTATCTTGTACCTACATGGTTGCAGGTATATCAATAACCCATTCTCTTGTTTACATAAACAACCATTTCTTACCGTCCATACAATAGATAGAACAACAGATATAGACATTGGAGATGAGTAACCTCACAGAACAGATCACATAGGTAGAAAATGGTTTTAAAAATCTGATGTTCTCTTTTCATGTCAGAATGACTCTAATAGCCCGTTCAGACGCTTAAGTTGAACAAGTTTAAAAGCAACCGGAATCGTTAAACCAGATTAACTTTGTCGCCTAAACACAAATATGGGGCAAATAAACCAGTTTAAAAACCCCAGTTTGCGACTTGTCTTCAAGAAGGCTTTTTATTCTTAACTGGTTCATCTTGGCTGTCTGAACGTGTTGGCTTAAAAACCTCAGCTCCAGCTCGCTCTAAGCATGCACAGTACGCAGTCAGTTACATTCCTGCGAAAATATCGGTGTCAGGCAGTGACAATGTTATCGAAAGCTTGCAAGAAGCAAATAAAGAATGTAAAGCTACCCATGCGTAGTTAAGTCCTTCCTCTGACCGAAGAGGTCAGTATAGTTAAAACTGGTTTGGGTTAGAGAGAGAGAGAGAAATGGGGTTTAACGTCCACACGACTCAAACTAGGTCATTTCGGGACTAACATGGTTTAATTTTATTTCTATAATTCGCTTGCGCGTAGGGGTTTTTAGCATTGGGAGGAAACCGGAGTGCCCGGAGGAAACCCACGAGGTTGAGGGTTTGGGTTAGAGTATGTGTGAACGCAACACAATGCTGTCTTAAAAACCCTGGCGATTTTGAACTGGATTAAAAATAAGTGTCTGAATGGTATAAATTTCTGAATGGGTTTTGCTTCATAAACACTTGAAGAATCTCCAGGTGAGTAAAAAAAATTGTAAAAGATTGATTAATTATGTAAGTAAACATTGATAGTCTAAATATTTATTTTTTGTGTTGATCAAACTTGGCCGATACATAATTGCGACTACCGGTACTGATTTTAGTCGCTAGCATGCAACAATATCCATCGCTCAATTATTCAGTCTATGTCCTGTGATGACCACCTAGAAAGATAACCTCCCTAGCACATAGTTGAAACTTGGCTACCAGAATAACATTTTTTTTCTGTCAAATAAAAATTTTGTTCACTTAAGAATACTTTTCAAGATAAACATTCGATAAAAAGAGTAAAAGAAAGAATTCATGCCAAAGGAAATAGTTTATGATTTCAACAAAGAAAACAGAATCTGCATCACCAGAAGAAATTCAAAGCTTAAAATAACTATTTCATTGGAATAAAGAAAAGTGATGATGGTAAATAGGGATAAATAATACTTAGAGAAAAATTGAGATTTATTTCTACTCTGATTAAATTGTTAAGGCACGAATTCCCAAATCTTTAAAGTTCCATACAAACAGAATACTACTCAAGTTGCTCTAGAATAATATTGATTATTTCTTATATTAACAGATATTTTTCTTTTGTTTCAGTTTTATCTTCAGAATCAATCTTATCAAATGATCTTTGTGGTGGTTATATGTATTTCTTTAAGTCTTCTATATAATTTACTTCTTTACTTCTAACAGGAATATCAGTCATTGATTGTTATTTTCATTTTCAGATAATATCCCATTTTTGCATGATTTAATCCATACTACAATAAGTTCAAATTGATTATTTACCATTTAATTAATCAAAATATAATCTCCCAACTTCGATTCAATCGGATTAAAAAGAGTCCCATCAAAAGATTTTTAAGTAAAATTTATATGTTGCGATCGGTTGAATTGAACTGTCAATCAGCGAACACAATTTAAGCTATTCTTTGTTAAAACTTCAAGAAGTCATAACTTTGCTCTGAAATTTTCAATATATTCACTTTTCATTATCTACATTTGAACTATTACATCGAGAGCTGCCATCTTGTTATCTAAATCTTACATGATACACTTTTAAATTCTCTACAGTTAAACTTATCATTTAGAATAATTTAGAACCAATGTTTGTCAGAAGTACTGGAAAATAAACGTGTAAATAAAAGTGTCAGAAGTACTTGAGAAGTAAATGTACGGTGATTATTACAGTGTTTCCCTTAATGAGGTAATCTTCACGTTTTAAATGAGCTGTAAGCTTCCTGTATGCTTTAATATAGGGGTTCACTCTCGTTTTTATTTTCAAATGGCTTCCGTCAAATGATAGTTTATGTACCGTTATAAACTAGTTGAAGCTTGAAATATCTTCAGAAGTTATTCTATAATTATGAAATATTTAGTCTGTTTTCAACAACCATGAAACAGATTTTTAACAGTTATCTTCCCAATCTTTGTCTTAATTTACCACTGTAATAGTTCAAAATAGAATGATGATATTCAGACACTGTCTAAGTTTACGTTATGGGTCATGGAAAGATCAGATGTGTGCACAAATAATGTCCTATTTTACTTGAAGACCTGTAGTTCATATTAGAGACTTGCGACTTTTGTTGAAAATTGAACTTTTAAAGCTCTAATAAATTTTTAACATGAAAGTGCAACAGTATCCTTTTAAGAATTCAGTAGGCCTGGAAATTAACGATAAAATTTAAAGCACCACTGAATTAGTACCGCACATGCCTGATAATGCTGTGCATTATTTCCTGGTCTGAAATTCACAAAATAAAGGCATGGGGTTGCAAGTCTCAACACTAAAATTTGGTTATTCTAAAAATAATATACAGATATTTTTTCTATTGTCATGTGTGCAATACTATGGAGGAGAATTTTGCCCAAACAGTGACATGTATGTACACCACTCTTTGAGGAAATTTTGTTTGTAGGTAATGGGAACATTTACAAAAGACTACTGTCTGAACCATCGTAAATTTTAAACGGATTTCTTCGATTGTGAACAAACCAGCAAACTTTGGTTATTTTAAACTTACTTGTGTGTTTCAAATCAACTCCCATTAAATAAAATCCATTGCAACGAATAAAAACAGTTATCTCTTGAAAATTTTAATGTATTTACTTGTATTTTCGACTGAGTTCAAGACAACATGGCTTTCCACTCGTGTTGGGCCAAACCAATGCAACTGTTGGGGCGGTGATTTAATCTTGACATAAAGTTTGACAACCTTGTGTTGCAATCAAAACAAAACGCGATCATTCCGATCGTTTCAGTTTGGGCAACGAAAATATCATCTGAAGGCAATTATATAGGTGATTCATATTGAAACCATTGATCACCAGTCTATCAATTTTATAAACAATGAAAATATCACTGATTGCACAGCAACTCATAAAAATAATTTGATGTATAAACTAAACATTTCCTATCTTCTTTATGTTATAAATAATGTAACAAGGATCATAAGCTTACTTCTGAGTGTATTGTCAATTTGATAGCATTCTTTCAATCAAATAATAACCACTTCAATAACATCTATAAGCATGTAGTGGCAGCCCTAAAAAGTAGTGCCTTGAAGAAGAGGAAGGGGGAGGGGGGGAGTTGGGTTATCACCCAATAATTGTAAATACCCTGTACATATATGTTAAATATTATAATTTTATATATCATATTAAAGATAATCATGGGTACTTTTGTACGAAATGATATATCCCGAAGAGTGACGCAATCAACTTCCATTTCGGTATATTTCTGTGTCTCAAATTTACAATGTTTCAGACAGTAAGATAAAAACTGATCACTGTAATAATCCGTGAAGAATTTATTAGAAATAATTAAAATTTAATTGACTATTAGTTCTTCCTTATTATTAGTGATAACATTTATTAAACAAAAAACTTTGATGATAACTTGGGCTGTTCAGGTTTTCTGGATTTTTGTATCATGAACATAAACACTGTATAGATCTCAAATCCATCTGACAGAAACTTTTAGAGTGTTAACAAGATGCTTCAAAGTGATCAAGGTTGTAAATCATGTGATAATTCTAGTCTCTTAGTGGAGGAATAGAAGAAGAAACACAGACAGGTCCATGGTGACGACAACACTTCAATCTCAGTGAGAATTTCAATGTGAGCGTTTAAAAATTGATTTAAAATAACTGTATAATTTATTAGACAACTGCACTTCACATCTTTCAAAAGAGAATTGTGAAAAAGGAACAAACCTCTTAACCAGATTTATCATTCTTCAGATATTATTTATCGTTTTGTAAAGTTGAAAAAGTACAAATTAATTTGCAAGGGAATTCTTTTATATTTAAAATAAATAAATTTAAAAAAAAGACCATATGTTTCAAAATTCAACTCTTAAATCAAACTTATTTGACGATTTTTTAACCCTTTTGCCTTCTGAAATATGATTTATTAAATATTAAATAATATATTTAACATGCACAGAACAGAATCATTATTATAAATGATGTGTTTTGCATTTTTATCCAATAATAGTGGGTTTTTTCTTTGCTGCAGGATGTAATATGCTAATGAATCGGCTGCTCTGCCATTGAATGAGCCGAATCTTCAGTATTGTACCATTCTTCATTAGTCCAGTTGATGCAAACACGCCACATCAACCCCACACAATAACCACAAATATTGTCCGTGTTGGACAAGAAAATTCATTGGGGTTTTCCTGCTTGATAGTCGTTCAGATGGGACAGAAACCAAAGTCCTGTATACACATGCACAATTTGAAATCGATATAAGTGTAGGTCGTAGTGCAGTACGGAGGGACAATGCATGGTCCTTCATGTTCAGATGGGATGAAAAACATAGATCCTGTATACACATGCACCTAAATAAAGAGTGGCCGTAGCGCCACTGTCTGGGCAAAAATTCCTTCATAGCACATGGTGTAAGCCCATCTTCATTAGCCTAGTCATTGCAGAAAAGTAAGACGTTAAACACCATTTCATTTTATTTTATTTTATATTTGTAATCTATCTATGATTTGAACTTCGGCAATTATTTTACTTCAATAAATGACATTTTATCACTGATCAGATGAAACAGGAAACACAAAGAAGAATTTGTATTTACATGTATTATATATTAATAATAAATGCCAAATGATAAACTATGAGATGGACACCTATAAAGAAATGTTATTTCAACAGGGAATTCCTTCACAAAATACATCATACAGGTAAGTTTATTTGACCAATCAAAGTGTCACCATTTCAATACAATAACTTAAGGCAACATTTTTACAAAAATCGACACTAAAATGTTTGTTCAGAAAATATCCTTTGAACAGGACTAGGTGGCTGGCCCCTAATTACCTCGAAATGTCAGGTCTCTGGTTACTGCGACTCAACAGAAAGGATGCATTGTCCAGCACTTCACTAAGCAAATACAGCTTCTCCATCACTCATATTTGTATGACTTTTGACACAATCAAAGCCATTTTATTACTAAGAATGGAACCTAATTATATATAAGTGTCAAAATTATAATCCAAGGGAAATGTTTTGGGAATGAAAAACACTTGTTATGAATTATAGAAACTATAAAATATACAGATTTTAAAGCAAGAATTCTAGCAGCAATTTTTGTCCAAGCATTTCCACTTATCAGACACTGACCATGAGTTGTCAGAAAGTTTAACTTGATTTTAGTAAAACCATACATTTTTAAAAAAACTGACATTTCTTTCTCAAACCTTTCTGTTATGTAGGATGAAAATCAGAAGTTCTTGAATGATATAATTTTAGAAAAGTACTCAAATTGTAATGATGTTGGTCAAGTAGCCAAAGTGGAACTTTGGCTCAATAAAATAATGCATCACATTAAGACATGACTTCATGAATAATATGAGATATAGGTTGAAAACTTTAAAACATGTAGCGCCAGAAAGAGAGAGAGAAAGGGGTTTAAACGCCCACTGAACACAAACAATGTCATTTTGGGACTAACACATGGTTCAATTTTATTTCAAAAAATTTGTTTGCGCTTAGGTGTCTTTAGCAGTTTGAGGAAATCTGAGGACCCAGACAGAACCCAAGAGGTTGTGAATAGCGCTAGAACACTTTTTGTTAATTCTATGATGTTTAAATCAAAAAGTTCTTAAATAGTATATTTTAGAAAAGTACGGTACTGTATAGTAGCCAATGTCGAACTTTGTCTCATTGAAATAATGTATCAAATTGAGACATGATGTCGTTAAAAATGCAACGAACTATAAGTTGAAAATGTAAAAACATGTAGTGCTAGAACACATTTTCTCTAGTAGTTGTAGTAAACTTTACTTGTAAAATGTACCTGTTGATGCCTAATACGAGATGGTCTTTCTATCGGTTCAAATTCTTATATTACAGTTTGTTTTCAACAACATTGTTTTATCTCTAGAAAATCACTAAAACAGGAAAGGCTTTGAAGTTTTGTTATGATTCTTATTTGATGAGATTCACTTACATCAAGGTGTACTGTCTGTAATAATGGAGATATCGGCACAATGGATCATTTTATGGATGTCTTTATTTATATTTTCAGTGTATTCAAAATATGAAATTTTGACGTCTTAAAAAACTTTTTTTCTTTGATTTCTAAACAACTTTACAAAATAATTTTTTTAACATCTGGCTCTTTAATAAAAAGTCAGTTAGTAAAATTAGGCCTTATCATTCCGGGCTTGCCACCATGAAAACCATGTCAGTAAGCGCTGAAGCCATATTTTGTTTACCTTTAACTTTATCGGGTATTGTGACTGAAACAAGAGGAGCCTTGCTGAAGAGGTTAAAATTCTAACATGCAATCATTCATCTATATGCAATAGTGTACAATGAAGTATATTTTACTTACCCGCCGAGAAAAGAGAATCCATGTACACACACCAGGATATTTCCAAAAGCATCAACTTTCAATAGGTTACCATAGTGACTGTCAAACCATAACCCTCTGAAATATAACAAATTAGTAAATAAACAATCATAGGGATCCTATAAGGCTGACAAGTTTTACAACTTTCTGTTCCGACTGGGTTAATGAAGATGGCAATATGCGATACAGTGTGCTATGAGGGAAATTTTGCCCGGACAGCGGCTCTACTGCCTACTCTTATATCAAATTCCAACTGCCCCTGATCATTAACGTACACGCCAAATGTGTACACAGGGCCTCAGTTTTTCGTACCATCAGAACAACTAAAAGTCGAAATTACAACAAAAAAGAACAGAAGAGGAATGGGGTGTAGAGTCAGCCAATATTTTAAGTATTTTGTTAACCTCACATTAGCAAGATATTTCTTTAGCATTATCCCTAAATTTTAACACAAAACCATAACTTTAACTGTATTCAGTGTGTCATAGGGTTAACGTTTTTGAAATTCAAATTCTATACAAAGTATGTAATTTGACTGACAGGTATGTTCTGCAGCCGGTCAATTTCAGCGCCAGTTAGAGAAGGCTGGTGCACATGAGTGATAGAAGAACTCAGACTATTCTTCTTCATGTTTAACATCCTCTTCCACCGATGGTGAAATCGCAGACAAACCCCAACCATGGACCTTACGCAATTTTAACAAACTAGAAGCAAAATTTTAATAGGTGTAACCGGATTATTGAAAACAGATGCTGCCCCCTACTGATTGAGCTTGCTATTATCAGAGTTATCTCACCTTGGGGCAATTTAATACATTATATATCAATTTTAATTACCCAGTACCTCTATCGACTTGTATAGAGGTAAAATATTCTAATCAGAACAGCCATCATTATAATAAAATATAAACAATACATAAATCATACTAAATCATCTTTGTTTTCCCGATCCAAATAACTACTAAAAAATACAACGCCATCTTATCGGTGTGAAAATGTTGTTTATTATGGGATGAGATGAGTGCTGGATTAACCAACCATAAGGCAAATAAGGCACGGGGCTTAGGGCCAGCAAAAAATCCATGAATGGGAATATGTTGGCTATTTATATAGTAAATACAGTACAGTCTATGTTCTGAATTTGTTTGTAATAAATTTTCTGTTGCTAAATTTAACTTAAGGCGGGAATTTCATATTTTCTAAGAAAGTCAAAACATAATTATTTCTATGTCTTTTGCTCAAAAGGTTGTCAACTCACTATTACATGATCATGGGCAATATTTCATAGGCATTAATATCGCTGATACAGAAAATAATAATACAATTAAATCCCTTGTTTTTCCCATTCCCCTCCATGCAATGGCGATCTTCAAACGTTTGAATTAGAAGTTGAAAATGATATTTTTGCCCATTTCTCAACTGGCAATAGTGAGTTATAGGATTAATACGATTATTCTTTAACAAGGTAGGACTGTTTATAGATACCATCTATTTTAAGGCTTTATTTTAACATATTTTAAAAACATAACTAAAAAATATGAAATTGCCGTTTTAACCCCTTTTGTCAATGAGCCCAACATATCTGTATTTTCAGGACACCTATCAAAATGTGCCTTAGGTAGGGACAGCAGAGCCTTAATCCGGCACTGGATGAGTTCACAGTCTGGAATATCTAGCCCAATCAATCTATCATTCAAACAACATTGCGCATTGAGATGTGGAAACCTGTTGGAAAATCCTTGGGAACTTTCTCTTCCATCAAATTTCAGCTTCACTATAGTGCAATCTTATCAAAGGTGTGTGATTATATGCACAGATACATTACAGGGTGGGTGAGGGGGGAGAGAGAGAGAGAGACTTTAAGGTCCACTTGACACAAACTAGGTCTGTATGGAACTAATATGATGGTTCAATTTCATTTCAATAATTTGCTTGTGAGTACGGGCCTTTAACAGGGGAGGAAACAGGAGTAAACCTGTGAGGTTGGACACCATTCCTTGTCACGTACAAGCAAAACTACGCCTTTAGACTCAATGACAGACCTTCTGATTCAACATGCATGCATTAACCAGGATGGGCAGGGGTTGGGGCAATGGTCCATCGCCCATCCGAAAAATTAGACACACTCCCCTTGTCAACTGCAGCAAATAAATGATCTGTGGATAAAGTCTTTAATATCTTTATTCCTCTTATTTTCTCTAAAACCTTGTTTAGATTTCATATAAAAGTATTCTGTGTACAAGTCTCTAATTGAGATTTGCACCAAATCAAGTCAAAGTAAAACTATTTCTTATTCTTATATCAATACTATAACAAATGTTTAAAAGATAAAATTACAAAATGAAGATGTTTCCAAGATAATTAAAGTTTTTCATAAAGTTGGTTCAAACAAAAAAGATCTTTGAAGTTTGAAAACTAGTTCCTCTTAACCTGAGGGCAAAAAACAGAGAATCTTTGTTTTTAACTTATCAACAAAACTAAAACTATAAAAGTCTAAAGGCTGGCTCACTCGATGTGATCATGTCATATATATTTTTAAAGTTATGACAGTAGCCACAAGTCTATTATTCTGAAAGACGGTGCCTTTAAATGTTATGACAGTAGCCATGAGTCTATTACATTCTCAAAGGGCTTTAAATGTGATGATAGTAGCCATGTATTTATTATCCTGAAAGATTGTTCTTTAAATGTTATGACATTAGCCATGAGTCTAGTATTCTGAAAGATGGTGCCTTTAAGAATAGTAATGCACCAAATGGTCAATGATGTTAAAAAGTGGGAATAAGTAAGGAATAAAATTGCCGAATGTTTGTTTTTGAACTGCTGTATGTTTGCAAACCCTGGTTGTGAGCTTCGTGTTATTCCCAGCTGGTTTTGTTGTAAAATATTGGCCTCCCAGACGGTCGAATATAAAGTCTAACAAACTGCGGGTTGACAACTGTTGGTGTGTGTATGATGAAATCACGCTGCATGTATTGAATGATAGTCACATGTTAACATACAGGAAATACAAATACAGACATACAAATCAGTTTCTCTTTAACACAACATACCATTATTCTATGTTATAATAGTTCAAAGGAAGGTTGGTGAAGAAATGTAAGAGTTAAAAACTTAAAGATACTGTCCCAGAAACGTATTTATGGGGTGGTTATTTCCAATAAAAGTATGCCAAATTTGGTATAAATATGCAATGTTTAGACACCCAATCTTATTAGAATAATACTAGATTACTCAAAAAACGCCCATGGGGCAAGCACTGGGCAAAAATGTCAGGGTATCACTAACTGTCAACCCGACTGTTATCTGTCAGCTTATTGTGGGCCAGCTTAAGTGAGGGAGCGGTTTATTTCTTAATCAAATGGTTAGGCGGTTTAGGGAACATTGAGGTGAGTCAATGTACAAAAGACTCTGCGATTAAATGGCGGAAAAAAAAGTTGACAGAAATAATTAACAATTAACTTAGGCCTTAATATGTATGGTAAATGTACAGTAAGTAATGATATATACATTCTAAAAAATGGACCCTCCCACATTGAAGCTAAAGTTGACAGAAATTGCGTCTAACAGCTTACTTATAGCTATAGGTATCCTCAGCTAAAATACAAAGTTTTGAGAGGGAATTGAAGCAATTTTTTGAAAGATTGGTTACTTTGAATATGTTTTTAGTCCAAATATATCATCAAATCACAAAGTCTGAAAGTTTGTACCCGGGAATGTATCTTTAAAGATGCATTATGTAAGAGCTATTACATCTACCTATTGCAGGTCTCTTTTTGGTACCAATAACGTGATATAAATTATTCTTTAATCATTTATTAGCCTGACAAGCCTATATAATCAACACTCTAGACCATTGGTTGGATGGGATTTAAATGGATTTAAAAAAACCATGAGATTTTAATATTTATTGGTAAAATGGACAATCAAGGCTAAGTCTTGGTTATCAAGTACTACTGCTATATGTTCAAAACGTCATAACTTCGATCAGAATAAAGAAATTTGAATGAAATTTTCAATGTATGGATATTTATTTTTCATTATCTATTTTTTAACTAATATAGCAAGAACGTCCAGCTCTTTATCTTAATCTTACATAATGTATCTTTAAAGGAAGAGTTGGATGTATTATATAGGTAGCAAAGAAATAAAATGAAATGGGGTTTAATGTCCTACTGTTTTCCTCCGAACTGAGGTAATGAAGAAGGGCATACACAGTGCTTCGAGGGAAATTTTGCCCGGACAGTGGCACTATGACCTACCCTTATTCATATCAAAATCCAACTGTAAAGGGATCTTTAACGTGCACGCCAATGTGTACACGGGAGCATCAGTTTTTTGTCCCATCTGCACAACTAGACAATTTTCCTTGTCAGGCCATCAGGCCCTCCATCTTGTACTGACTTTTAAAAGGATGTGTGTGAAACAAAGTCCTATCAAACGTAGCAATGCCATAAATTGGGGGGGGGGCGTTCATCAGGCCAAATGAATATATTCTAGCTCTTTGAAGCTTGATAAATCAAAATATACTTCGTAATTTACAATATAGTAGCCCAGACTTATATTAAGTTGACAATCAGTGGCATTAATTTTAATCTAATTTTTTTCTTTTCCCTCTCATACACTATTTTCGAAATCAGTGACTTATTTTGTTATAAACAAATTCGCAGATCAAATTTAACACTGTAGCTGATGACAAACACTGGAAAGAAAATCCCAGAAAAATACAAAAAATATAAGGGTGGACGCTTAATAAAGAGTTGAAACTAACTGTGCTTTAATTGAGTCATCCAGAGATTTTGTTGTCAGTCCTGGTAACTTGAACCAGAATTGAAAGTGAAGACAGGCATCCATTTACTAGAGACAACAAACTCTGTACTGTCAACCTACACAAGAACAATAATCGCTCTCCAAACAGAAGTCACGAAGATATAAACATGCAGATACAATACATCATCAAAAATAAATCCATTATACAACACATGTAGGCTATCGTCTTCTATTCCCTTCCAAATACCGGTAAATAATAATAATAATAATAATCGTTTTAGTGGTTTCATCAAGTCTATTTAAAATTCATTAATTACCTGTTATTTGAATACTCAATCATTTCAAATGATCAATGTTTACACTGTTTTTGCTGCCTTTGGTGCTATTCAACAAGGTTTATAGAGATTGTATTTTTAAAATCAATAAATGTTATATATCTCTTTATTTATTAAAGAATGTTAGTTAATTGAATTGCATTAATGTTATTAAATATTCAGTAACTTATTCAAATCTTCGAATAACAATTAGATATGAATTAATCATTCTGAATAGCCTTTAAAAATTACTTGTCAGCAGATATTAAAATGATTCAGCACTTCTTTCAGATTCTTTCCAAAAGTCATGTGTTTCATTTGGAAAATTATAATTTCTTTCAAAAATTTCATGATAAATACTGCTTTTATGTTACAGGATTTTCAATAACGGAAGCATGGTATATTAAATATTGTAACAGATTTATTACTATAGACATAACAAACATATCCTAGTAGTTTCAACTGTCAACAACACCTTGCTGTAAATGGAACAGTTTTCTGATATCTCAAAATACGTTTGAAGACATCCTGAAGAACAGATTGCGAATCACGCGATCTGGTTACCTCAAGCGTTCCAAAACTTTGGACGAAAACACAAAAACATAAAATAAAACAATGGGGTCACTGTAAGTGAACAAAAAAATTTAACCACTGCGATTGTTAGTTGCGAAAAGGGTTTAACTTTTGACCTTATTGTATTTTTTTTATGGATGAAGACAAATACCGAGAGTGAAAGAAAGGGCAACAAGGCATGGTGTACTACAGATGAAGTTTCACACAACCCAAAATAAAAAATAACAAAGTTTGTGTCTGTCTGTTGGTGGTACAACATTTAAACTGATGTTACTTTGTTACTTGATGCCTAGTTCAGCTGTCTGCCATACACTTGATTCACAAATCGAAATCCTAATTCCCAATTTTTTTTCTCATTTCTTTTTATATTTTAGGCTACTTACACGTAATTGGTCTATATTTTATTACAATTTGATTTATTTGGCTTTCTATGGATCAGTTCTTGTCTTAAAACCAGAGACAGAAATTGGGTTTAATGTCCAATCGACACAAACTAGGTCATTTCGGATCTAACATATGGTTCAATTTTATTTCAGTAATTCGCTTACGCGTAGGATTCTTTAGCAATGGTAGGAAACCAGAGGGACCCTACTCCGGTACAACCGGGGAATCAAAACTATGCCAGTTGACTCAATGACAGACCTTATGATACAGTGCGCACCTGCTAACAAGTCTGCCATCCAACTCTCCAGGTAAAAAGGGAAATGGGGGAAAAAATCTTCATAGAGATCAGAATTATAATCGTGGGTAACCAGATGAAAGAACTGAATGTTGTCCTGTGTCCATATAGTAAAAGTCTCCCTTCGGGGCCTCGGTAGATCTACCATCTTACCTGATAGGAAATGTTGGATCATATTCAAATTCATTGATGGCCTGTGGATAACCCAGATTTACTATCTGTGCCTTCAACAAGTCAAAACCCAGTGTTTCATACTCCGGTGATTTATACACTGAAAAATAAAGCATGGGTTGATAGAACTAACATAAATGAAATGCAATTGGGTTTAACCCCATACTTTTCTAAAGTAAATGGCATAATTCTAACAAAGATATGCTTATGACATGCAGTTTTATGAGAGGGAAATTTGGCTTGGACATCGCCAAAGGGTATTAAAGATAGAAATGGAATGAAATGGGGTTCAAAGTCTTATTCCTCTGCTCTATCCGGGCTAATGAAGACAGACATACACCATGCAGTGTGCTACAAGGGACATTTGGCGGTGCTACTGTCTACTCTTATTTCGAATTCCAGCTATCAAGCGTTTTTTTTTTATGTGCAGGCCAATGTGTACATAGGATTTTGGGATTTTGTACCGTCCGAATGACTAGCTGATGTACCTTTTCAGTTCCTCTGTCCTGCACTCCAGACAAGAGGGTACTACGCCACAAAATACTGAGGAAATATATTGGCCAATAATAATACTTATTTAATGAGGCAACTTATTTAGTTTGCAAAAAAAAAATAATCATCCATAATTCCTTCTTAGCTATAAAGACATATATACATGTAATTTCAGGATAAATTCGCCATCATTTGCAATGCAATTGCATTTTAAAGTGACAACTTTGGGAAGTCACTCCTAAACTACAAAACAGATACATTATGCAAGAAGAATATAATTACATTATAATTACACACAAAATAAGATAGAAAAATAATAAATATGTCGTCAGTTGAATATTATGGTTTCTTCAGTGCTCAATATGTGTTATCAGTTTAATCTTAAAAGTTTCAACATTTTTACACATCTTTATATCAATAGGCCGATTGTTCCACTAAAGACATGCAGAATAATGAAAAGTATGTTTCATTGATTCCTTAACTGGTCTGTGAACGGAGCAAGATATCAGTTTTGGTTTTCAATAAACAATAAAATAGGAATTTAGATAAAGTGGAGTATTAAATGTAATAATTTTGAATGATAAGACAATTTTATTTTAAAGAATCCTCCGTCAATACAGGGATTAATAAGACACCAGGGATTTGCCTTTTAATTTTTTTTTCCTTGGTGCCTGAAGCCTCTTGATATAATTATTGTTGTTTGAGGGATTTCGAATTAGTATTGTGAAAGTTGAATCTCTGAAAAGAATACTACCCAGGTAGTCCAAAAAGAGTTCAATTCCATTCAGAATTGACAAAGATAGGTTGAATTTAGGGCTGTACCATATTGCAAAAAGGGACGATATCGATATTGCCATTTTTTTCAACAATATAGTTAAATATCGCGATATTTAATAATAATGTCACTTTGCTATTAAATAAATTAAATATAAATGCAATAAAGCTGACTACAGTGTGGGTAAGAATTGTGGGTAAGAATTGCTTTAAACTTTGCTTTTTTTAAAATATAGATTTATTAAAATGAACAAAACACATCCTTTTTGGATAAAAACTTTTCACCAAACACGACTTGTGCATTTTCGTTTGGGTACTAATTTCTCTTTTTCAACTAGGGCCTAGGCCCTCCACTTCCTGTGTGGGTCTACTAATACTGCTAGTACTAGCTAAGTTTTCCATAATTAAATTAAATACAACCGCTGATGTTTAAAAAGCGTCTGCTTGTGATCCTGTGTAAGAAAATTCTCAAATATCACATGCAGCGAAAGTAAGTAGATGCGGTCTTCAAGTCGTAGATATAATAAGTTCAAACAGTAACAAATCTATTTTTCTAATTTTTTTCGATATTTGAAGTTTTTGGCGATATTCGATAAACCACTATATCGACCATATTTGGCCACATGATATAGTAGTTGGGTCTGAAACTACCATATCGCGATAAATGACTATATCGAGAATATCGTACAGTCCTAGTTGAATTGATAGTTTAATAATATTTGGCATCCATTGAAAATGATAAATTCTTCAAAAAAAGAACGCACAACCCATTTTTTATCATTCTTTTATTTGAACAAGGTCGCTTTTTCGATAAATCTTACTTGTTTTTAATGTAAGGATAAAAGAAATTCATTATTGGTTTTAAAGGTAGGGTCACTAATTCACTAATTGTGACAGGTCATACTTTTTTCCGAAATTTGTTTTCGCTTGATTACACCAGGACACGAGAGTTTAACAACTTCGCGAGCTTTTCACGTGGAACCTAAATCTAAGGCCTTTAAAATCGCGGGGTTCTCGGTGTCCAAATCAGTTGCACAGGTAAACACTCAATGAACCAAGTGATGCCACATCTGAACGAAGACCAACGCAACAACGCTATTGGTCGGTCACAAGCAAGTGAATCCCAGACAGATGTAGCCAGGCTGCTGAACGTTTCCCCGAGTACGGTTCTCAACAGCGACCTCTATCCCAGCAGCAATTCCTCGACGGCGTAGAATCTAAGACCAGACAGTACGGAAACGCCTACTTGAAACCAGATTACAAGTGCTGTTTTGAAATGCGTCGATACCCTCAAATCCGACTTCATTGGATTCAGACATGAGGGTATGGTCACAGCATCACTGGAGAACATTTGGGTTCAGCTGCGTGTCGCGGTTCCTGTTGCAACGAGGGGATGGTAGAAGGAGGGTATACCGACAACGAAATGTCACATTGCGTTTCTTTTTTGGGAGAGTATATATTATAGGAGCCAAACCGATTGAATCCAAGCCAAAACATTACCTGCTGTTGATATTTGGATTTTGTTTTCTTAATTAAATAATCGATTTGATCTCGAGCTGTTAAAAATTTGATATGGTCAGAAAGGGTACCTATCATTGTGTAGTTCTTTAACCAAGTTAAGAAAAAAGCACCTGTTACATTGTCAGGTACAATTCCTCTGGTGCCTATAATTTTGTCTGGTAGTGATTTGTCTTTGTGTTTTTAATGATATTAATACATATCTGGCACAAAGTTCAAAATCTCCAGTAAACTGTATTAATAATTGTGACTGTCATTTGTCTGTCTGTCTACCCATTAGGTTTTGCGGCCTTAGTAGGACTGTCTTGAGGCTGAAATTTGGAGAATAGGGCTAGCTCGATAGGGAGTAACATGGGCTAGGTTTCGGAGTTATAGGCACAACCCATGCAATGCCTAGTCATCCCTTAGTAGCTCAATAAAATTGTTATTTTTAGGAGTGTTGCAATTTAATATTTCTTGAAAACTGAAAAAATAATAGATAGGAATTATGCTAACAGTGTACAGATATACCAACAACGATGCAAATTCTGTGAAACTGACAAAAGAAATAACTCCAGAAATTTACAAGTACTTATCTGTATTTTCCATTATTTGTATAAGATTTTGTATGAAAATCTTATAAAGCATTTTTTTATTCTTGGATTACATTTCTACAAAACAATCCAACTTTTCTTAAGGATATATACATATAAAGAAAGTTGTATTTAGGTGAAAGCTGAATAAACAGTGAACACCCTAAACCTGAGGTTAAAATATATAGAAGTAGGTTTCCGACATCTGTTGGTCAAATAAAGGCAAATAAGTACACGGAATAATATTGTGTAAGTTCTATTTAATATAAGATGAAACGATAAGACATGCAATGAATTCGACCAATGGATTTTGTATTTTTCCAGCTGGAAAAGGCTAAGCTCTGAATGCACCGCCCTTATTTAAGTCCACAAAATATATTATCTATTATTTAATGTCAAATAAAACCACTGGTAAGGGCAATAACAAAGGTCTACAATATTTGGAGTGAATATATCTCAATTAATTACATATATGGAGTTCATTCAGATTTGTTTTTAGTGAATCAAAACACAAAGCCATTAATCCAAGCCATTAATCCTATTTAGTTTCCATGAGTTTGAGAGGTTTTTTTAATATTGCCATTTTCTGGTGCAGTGTATCTGTAAAATCTGTTCAAGTACATTATTTCATAGAGTATGCTGGCTAATAATTAACAGGTTACAGGTTTGGTCAAGAACGTTACTCATGGCCTTCCAGACTGCTTAAGTATTGTCAATACTGCAGGACAACTGGCCCTGAATTCACAAAGCATTTTCAGACTTTAGTTAGGGATCGACTCTTCTTTCATTTTCAATCACTCTTTATGAGAAATATCTTTGATTCAGAAACACAAAAATTTGCACAATGTCTCTTATTGATGTACTTAATACATTAAAACAACAAAAGTTTTATAAAGGGCTATGTTTTAGTTAAAATAAGACGTATAATTTTGAGTAAATTCTTATTTTCAAGTCTGAGAATGCTTCGTGAACTCCGGGCCAGGCCTACAAAGGAGGAGCATCCAGGTGTTCTATAACATTTCCTTACTTGTCCGTCACTTTTTAAAATACTTTGGAATTACTATTGGCGGTCCTTGTTGGTGATTAGTAGGTCCCTAATTAGCGCTTTTGGTGCAAAAAGTAAATGTTCAACTCCATTTCATTTCAGTAGCGGTATTGATCATACATTTACAGCAACTGTATGTGAATAATCAATTCCATACTTTTCTGATGAAAATTTATTACACAATATCATTACATTAAATTATTAATATTGTTATCCAGTAACAGATTTTGACATATTATTGCTAATTGAACTTTGTAGTGAAAAGAACTGGTTGACATATACTACAAGTTGTACCAACCGTAATTCAACGGAGCGATCAAAATACTGAATAGGCAGGAAATCATGGCTTATACTGATATGAATAAAAATGTATCCATCATCATATTTTATACATCAAATTTTCCTTTATTTCCAGTAATAAGTCTTCACTTTCCATATTTTCATAATAAAAAGGGACTACAAGTGTAAGAATATAAAAGATATTGGAAAAAATTTGAGGATTTTTAATAACCCTGAGAAAATGAGATTCCCTTACAATTCGATAATTCTGAGAATATAATAATCATTATGTTGATATTATTTGGTGTTATTCAATGTTAATCCCCAGGACCCTTTACAACTATATATCAGATATTCATTGACCCTTATTTCTATCTTAAAATACAACAGGTGATTTTATTGAGCTATATCTAGGTTATCTAGGGGCCAGTTCAAGCCTTAAAACCGATTGGATTTTAAAGTAAAAAGAGTAAACAATCTTCAATATTAATCAATATATTTGAAAGTGCTATATCTACAAACAGAAAATTTCAAATTCTTATGAAACCTTTCTTTAAAGTTTAGGCATCAAAATTAAAACTCTAAAAAGTTTATGCCCACCATAATAATAACTTTGAACAATCTTTTACAGAAAATTGCAGAATGGTTTTCAAAGCACTCTTCCATGGATAAAATTTCAAATATTCTTTTTAAATTTCGAGGTCAAATTAAAACTCAAACAGTTGTTTTCCCAATTTCCCAACAGAAGCTCTATTGTTTTTTTCTTTAATGTCTAGAATAAGAGAGATTTAATGGACATAAAAATGCTCTAACTGCTAAATTTTATCTCAAAAAAATTGTAAAAGTACATTCAAGACCAAAAATGATTTGTACTTTTTGCAAAGAACTTCATAATAAAAAAAATATAACTTCCAGTCCTTACAGCAATTGAAACAGAGTATGTAGAATTTTAAAGACATTCATGAATGACATTATTTCAGTAAAGCAGATGTTTTTCAGATGCTTCTCTTCAAATTAAACAATTATACCTACCATTCACCTAAACTATTAGAAAGCTTCTCGAAAAAAAAATCTGACACCTACTTAAAACGAATTATTTTATTCATGACAAGTTTTTACAGATGGGTTTCATTTTCACTAATATATAATTTGGTATAAATTGTCCAAAAGATAGGTTGCCAGGTAATGAAACGTACATGCACATGTATGTAGTCTGTAAAGTGCACAGAAAACATTGTGGACATTGGATGGCAATATACGACCACATTTAAATTTGTGTGTATAAAAACCTTGTTAGGTGTCGAGTATTGACCATAGCCTATGACTTTCTAGGTAACTGATGAAAATAGCCTAAACCAAATCAGAAAATTTGATCCATTAAATTCACAGCAAAATATTTTTATTCTGGTGAATTTTATTCCAGAATCATGAAATCTGTTTTCTACAACATGAATTAAACATCAAATTTATTCGGACATCTTTACACAACAGTTCACGCAACCATTGGTAAAGTTATTCGTTGAATGTGCACTGCTTCAATATCCTTAAAATAACATTATAACCTTGATCACAACAATAGAGATGTTATGTTCATAGCAGGTGCCCCCTCATTCTAACCAATCGGATCACTTGTTATTTCTACCAGTAATTTCAAATACCTGCAGATATTGTGTGAACTTGATATGATTGAATCTGTTGTAATTTATATATAATACAAATATATCTACATCCTGCCCTTCTTATAGTTCATGGTTAAGTAACATTCATTTTTTGGAATTCTAATGCATTATTATTGGCAATGAATATCTGAGTTGATATAAATTTGATTAATATTACACAAGTTTCCCTGCAGTACCCCCAGACAACAAAGCAATGTGATTTCATACACCTATAAGATGTCTTAATCTTTCATCTTATCTTGGCCAATACTTCCCTAAATCCCTACTTTCAGTGTTGCATGGCAACTTAACACTTAGCATTCATTCCTCCATTGCCCGGTTTACATGAGAATCGTACATTAGTTTCGCTAAAGTTGTTGGAAATTGAAATAATGAGATAAGCTTGAAACGTAAGGAAATAAAAAAGCGATTTCACATATAACTTTTCTACACCAGCAGGGTAATGAAGATAGTCATAAACTATTTAGATTATTTATGAGGTAAATTTTGCCCAGGCAGCGTCAATTTCTGTCTACTCTAAAACAAACTCCAATTGTCAAGGGTTCTCTTTTGAGTACACAACCAGCTCATGGCTGGACCCTGAGACTATTTGCCCTATCCCAACAACTAGACTCATCCTCCACTAGAGGCATGAGACAACTAGGCTTAAGGAACTTTGTCAACCAACATCGGGATGAAAATGAAATCCATGACCTCATGGATAATGCCATACTAACCAAGCCTCCTGACATTACTTGAAGTATTTTTTTCAACACTTAATACTACATTAAATAATATCTCTTCAACACTAAATACTATGTATTTTACTCTAATCTAAACTACTGGATTCCCTGAAAAACACTTATGGAGCGCATGCAGAACAAAAATGTAAGGGTTTCTCTAATTGGCAGCCCTACGATTAGGAATGTCTTGTGACGTTTAAGGTTGCACGCAGAGATTGAGTGCTTGATGTACATGTTGATAAAATTTATGAAGTGTTAGTTGTACAACACTTTTTGAGATCAAAACATACAAAAAGACGCGGGAGTGGATAATCCGAGAATTAAATTAAAGTTCGATATTTGTAATAAATAGTCAGTGATTAAAGACAACATCGTTTTGTGTATGCAATAAATTCTCCTCCTTCTCGCACCCATTAGTTTCTAGGTACCTTGAGAGGTAAGTCACATGACACAAACATGCCCTCTTTTGATTGATTTTTTATAGCAGGGGTACCGGTATTCCTGACAATTACAACAATGTTTCGAAAAGGATTTGAAGCAAAAATGATAAATTAATTAGTTTGAATATGTTTTTAGTCCAAATGTATCATCAAATCACCCAGTTTGTTCGTGGGAATATATCCTTAATACTATTATGTACTTTTTATGGTACTATTTTTTTTCTCCGTTTTTCTCACTCTTTCTATACTTAATAATGCATATTTTTCTCAAATGTTAATCAAAACAAGTTTGTCATGAACTCCCTTTCTGTGCTTTTAATCGAAAATACAACAAATGTCCTTTCATTTTAAAAAAAAGTTGGTCAAGTTATGCAGCCATACTTCTTGTGTTGTGAAACAGGATGTAGATAAACCCTCTATGATAAAAGATTTAAAGTAGCCCTTTATCAAAACAAAAAGGTGATTATAAGAGACTTTTTTCTTTAAAAGATTACACATCATAAGAAATAGAATTTTGGTTTTATAGTTACATCTTCAAAATCATAAAATCTTAATCGCTGAGGGGAGGAGCCACAGGGGCTCAATGAGCATGTCACAGACTCATTATTAAACAAATTTCCAGTGCTGTTTCTCCATGTCAGTGGTGCCAGAAAAGGGCCTGGCAAGAAAATCTATTCATTGAGACAGGATGAATGCCAGCAATCATCGAAAGTAAAAGGACCCTTGAGAATCAAAGAACAATGCTGAAAATTTTCTTCAAGTATACCTATCTTCGTTAGTCAGACTGCTTCAGAAAAGTAGGACATTAAACCATATTTTATTTTATAAAGCGGAAGCTTGTTTTTGAAAGGTAACAGAGTCTGACAATGGAAACACCTTTAAATTTAACCCTTATCATGAAAGTATTTATACAGTGATAACTGATATTGACCAACTTGAAAATGTCTGATAAAACGTGCATTATAAATGTATCAAACACGATAGTACAACAATTTCATTTCTTATTGAAGAACTTAGCTTGGCTTAAAGGGGTAACGCTCTATTCTTTGGAACCTTAAAACAGTCTAAAATTGGTCAAATCAATGCAATATGAATGTACACAAACTGATTTACATTCAATATTTTATCTTAATTTCTATCACTTAATATGTTCGTTGAATACATGAGCTGTTGTTTGTGTCTGGTTAATCTAATACTTTAATAGTTGACCTATTTTTCATTTTGTTGTTTGTGGATCGGCCAATTGTAATTATTTTCGCATTGACTTGGTGGATATGTTTTGCTTTGTTCATCAAGTCCTTTCATCACAAATGGTGCCCAAGACCATATAGAAACCGGTTTAAAGAACTGATTTAATTGTTCACTGTGTCTTAAAAATTGCTAGAAATGGACCATGGACGGACCAATATTGAATGATAATTTGTGATTTTAATGTTGAATATTACGGATAATTTTGAGTTAGAGCTATATGCACTTTAACCATGATCAGCAACTTATTTTTCGTACTTGTCAGGAATTGTGTCTCTGCCCATCTGATTGACTTTATGTGTCAAAAAAAACCAGACCACTGACGTCAAACGTCAGCACATGACGATTATCATACATAGTGAGATATCTGATAAGTGAAAATGTCAAGACGTGAGCCACTTTTACAAATATCTTATGAACACAAAATATCAAATTTAATCTGGATTGCTGTCAGATAACAAAATTACTTTGCAAAATTCAGAATTATTAAGATGCTTAATACTTCTCACCAGGGTTCAATTTAAGCGGTATCGCATCGCAAAAAGCGACCCAAATCATGGTAAAAGCGATACAATTATTTCATTCATTAGCCAAAAATTGCTTTCAAACTTGTGAAGTGCGATTCATTACATTTTGGATGAATGTGAACAAATTAATTATTAAATGCAGGACTAACTAATATTCCAAGTTGTGGTCGTGATTAATTTGAACCAGTTTTTATTTCAATTTATCCGATAACTAGAAGACAATGCAGACTCCGTTTTTAATCACACATGTTTATAAAATATGTTACTAAAAATAGAATAAAACAACGTAGTATAGTAGGCCTATGATTGGTTAACTTAACTGGAATCTAAAAGTAGACATCTCGTGAGACGCGTGAAACGATGGCATATTCTAAGGTTGATAATATTTTGAAGGCGGAGAGGGGGATGTTTTTAAATAAAGAAATAAACAAGCAAAGCCATGTCTACAAATATATCGATTGGAATGGTGTAACTTAAACATGTAGTTTTGTTTTAGACAATTCGGATTAGTGCGTCCGGCATCGTGGAGAGACGGTAACTGATTTTTTTTTGTGGGGGGGGGGGATGTCAGGGTTTTTTTTAACTTCATCCTCACATAAGCCGAAGCAGGATATACAACGAAGGCCGGACTTTGGCGGAATAGGTATCCACTTATACCTCGAAAAATCAGAATTACAATTTTTTTTTGTGATTAGGCTACGTTTTACTGCTTCTCAAATCTGAGCAAATGCTATTCAAATTTTGAATTGATTAGCCAAAATGTGAATCTGTCACAAAATTTGCTACTCATTGGTTTTAGACTAAATTGAACCCTGCTTCTCACACGTCCCAGAAAACAAAAAGTTTGGTATTAGTTGTCAGAGTTCGAAAACTGTTTCAAATAATCCTAAAATCATGCCTTACCATAAAGCATGATTGGATTTTAAAATTTTCGGTCTGTACACATGCATAAAGACAAATTTAACGAACCTCAAGATTTGAAATTCGAATAAACAGAATTTGTGCATAATATCAATAAATTAATAAATTAATTTAATTTTGTGCATTCTTTGAAACATATAAAATTTGAATAAGCTGAATTTTTTACATTTCATTGAAAAGTTTTTAAAAAATCAAAAAATTAATAAATTCATTTACTTTTGTGCATTTTTTGTAACATGTAAAATTTCAATAAGCTGAAATTTTACATTTCATCAAAAAATTATAAAAATTTGATTTACATCTGGGTATTTTTTGGTTTTTCAAAAAAATTACATATTACAATTTGTGCATTCTTTGTAATATTCTAAATTTAAGTAATTGAAATGAAACAGGGTTTAACGTTCTACTGTTCTGCTCCGACTGGGCTAATGAAGATTGGAAAATTTAAATAAAATGAATTTGTGTACTTATTCAAAGAAGGAAAAGTTTCTAGTAATTATATACAATATAGTATCATTCTGAATATCCTACAATTAAAATTAGAGGTTACACTTACCTGCAAGAGTGTAGTCCATATCAAATCCATAAAACTTCACTTTTTCTAACATTAAACTTCTATTAACAAATATTCTATAAGCATTAAAAAATATATATATATATAGTTACAGTTAACAGCATGTCCAGGAGGACCACACGGCACATAAACAATAACATAAGCCATGACCAAGACACACCATAAACAAACTCAAATCAAATCAAGTAAAAGGATCCGGATATATTCAATCCAAATTTCAAAAGCAGAAAATACTAGTAATAAATAGAACAGATATTTGTTATTACAATAAAATTGATTATGTCATATTTTCAAACAAGCAAGTCTTACCTATGCAGAAAATGTTTTTTCACAGACAAGATCGACATTTTTGCAGAGGGTTAACTGTTTTGTTTTAAAACAGGTATCTACGAGATGTCATCCCAATGTGAAAAGTACGATTTACATAATAATATTAGTTGGATTAATTACAATTATTAACACCTTATTATAGATTGCTATATTATGCCAATTAACTGTCATATGAAATTAGTTTAATATAGTATATAAACTTTGAAGAGGAATTTCAAAATAACAAACAATTCTAGACTCAGTTATGTTAATTATTCAAAACAATAATAACAAACAGAGAGAGAGAAATGTAGTTAAACTCCCACTCAACACAAACTAGATCATTGTGGGACTAACATATGGTTCAGTTAAACTTCAATAATTCACTAGTTCAGTGTGAGGAAGCCATGTACAACCAAAGAATCGAAATAATAACAAAAAAAATTGGGTGAATAGTGGTATATATTGGAGGCTACATTAGTTTTAAGCACTTAAAAAAGATACACCTACAGGTTCTTTTTTTAATGTAAATCATTAATTAGGGCTAGGCATTTATTCACATGACAAGACCATAATCAACACTCTAGAGCATTGGATAGCTTATATATAATCAAGACTTTATTATGGTAGAAATAGTACCTGACAATCAAGACTATCTTGTCATAACTCCAAACAATAAAAACTTTGTTTTTTGAAGTGTTATAGCAAGAACAACTAGCTCTTTATTTAAATCTTATAATAATGAGTATTGGTAATGTATACAAATTTGAAGCAGGTTGAATAGGAAGCAACAGATTCTATAACATGATCAAAGGCAATAAATCTGGTAATATTACCCAAAACCCTGAAAGGGCACAAATTTACGTATCACCCAGGTCTGTGATCAAAATATGTATTGATATATACTCTTTAATACAATAATTAAGTAGGTTTCATTTGATTTACTGAATTTAAATAAAACCGGTTTACAGTGTAATTTTCTGCATCAATCGCACTAAAGGATGGGTATGTGGGGCTATGGGGAAAATTTTCACGACAACAGCATTTTCACCTACTCTTCACTCAATTCTGACTGTCAAGGGTTGTTGTAAATGCCCACCAACAAAAACACAGAGCCTTGGTTTTTCATCCCAACCAAATAACTACATACTGTTCCCTGCCATGCCCTCCATCTTGCACGGTTGACAAGAAGAAAACGTGTTGAAAATCCCTGCCTGTTTGTACGGGTTAAAATAAGGAATATGAATTTTCAATAAAAATAAACAATTCATACCTTTTGCTTGGTTCTCTCTTGTACATCTTTAAACTTGTACGACTGACAGAACTATCAGGATCTCTTGGAGATGGCGGACTTGATGCCATCTTTTATTTTCTTTTATTCTGAAAATAAAAAAACACCTTGTCAGATATAGAGTTGAGAACATTGTGAAATAACAAGTACATGTACCAACATACAATACTATGGACCAGGAACTAAGTTTGACAGCAATGCAGCCGTCTTGGAATTGCTGTATCAAATCAAAAACTAATGTCAAAGCAATTGTCCAAGAAACAAGCATGCCATGTTCCATGTTGATCGTATATGAATTGGTGGAGTCTTAGGCTTTTTACTCAGAATGTCGCCCCAAGAACGATTCCTGATCCTAAAATGGTTACAGGAAGTGTCCAGTACACTCTATCGTTGCTTGGTTCAATCAAAACTGACATCATGTAAAAGAGATCATTGTAGTTATTAAAGCCTCTGTAGTCTGTATGTCATTTGCACTTTCTAGAAAATATCTCATTTTACAGCTAACAACACTAATCCAAACTCAAATACACTCAAATGGATTATTTAATTATTATGAAAACAAAATAAAAATTTCAAAGAAAGCAGATAATCTCCCAGCTTAAATTCAATATGATTAAAAAGAAGTCCATCAAAAAGATTCAGGTGCTAGCTTGTGATGACTATTTCCTATATATATATCGTCAACAGTTGATGACAAACATCGTCAAATTCTAGAATTCATTATCTTAGTAAATAATGAATAGAATTGAACAATTGATAATCCTGATAATCCTTTTACAGATGTAACTACCACAATATTGTCTATGCATATGGATTAACAATCATCTCAAATGACTATCAGATACTTTAAGATAAATTTCACTGTCAAAAGAAACATTATAAAAATTTCCCTCTGAACCAATTAGCATTTACTGTATAGGTCACACAGGAATGACTGAACAGAAAAGAAGCTTTGTCTTGTTGCAGTAAATCTCTGGATAAGCAGAATGATTGATTGTCAATGATGGCCATGTACTGTATATTATTTCTATTCCATATATCAAGCCATAGTTTTATCTCAGATTAATTCCAAATATAAGTTCCATATCACGCTGATAAAGTCTTATTTAACCTCTGAGGATTTCAAGATTATTTCAAGGAATCAGTCACGGCAATTGAGAAATTTCAGTGCAATTGTTTTGTAACGGTGTCTTAGAAGAAAAATCAATGAGCTTCCTGCTGCATTATGATCTTAACATTCAAACATAGCAGAAATTACTTCCCAGCAGATTTGTTCAACTTCAATAGTAGTTTTTAGACAAATATATGACCAGGTAAAAATTATCAAATGGTGATTAATTTAACTTTCCATGGTCAGACATTTCAATTTACCCTGAAGTCCAATCCATCCATGTCAACTCTGTAATTGTTTTATAAATTCTATAATATATTGTACATTTAATTCATTAGCCATTGTGTTAAGGATAATAAAGGTACATACTGCATGTTCATCATTTATTGAGAAACACTATGTGGGACAGTAGATAAGTTATGGACAGCTAATACTATGACAGAAAACCACTGCTAAGGTGTCTGATATATATATAGCCTTCTATAAATGTCCCACCTCAAGAGGATGGAAAGATTATTTTCATAACAAACTATACTCATATGCTAAGATTCCAAAAATATATAGCTTTCTATAACCCCCCCCACCCCCAGAGGATGGAAAAATATTATTTTTATAACAAGCTCAACTCATATGCTAAGATTCCAAAAAGAAATGAAATGATCTATGTCTATGGTTTAAAGTCATACATTAATTGAAAAGTGAAACGATATGCCATACAGTGTGCTTTGAACAACAGTTTACATTGACAGGTTCGGTTCTGTCGACTCTTTGTTGGATTCCAACTTTCAAGGCACATCAAATTCTACAGTTTTTCATCTGATTGCAACAACTAGGCCCTCACCAATGACAGTGCGGACCACAGTGAAAAATCCCAAGGAACTGTCTTGGACAATTATGGTTACTAAACCAGAACCTTTAGCACTGAGCCACTTTGACCCCGTTTCCTAATAGAGACTTACCTTTAAATATTTCTACAATATTTACATACACTTACAATGTTAAAGCTTATAATATTCAATCAAGATACAAACTATTTAAGCTTATCACAAAAATTCAATTTAAGCAAATGTTGTGTAAACCACAATAGTATAAAACCGCAGTAATACGTACATATTTATGCTGCTGTATGACTAAACTAATCAATAACCCTTCCCTCTAAAAGACATCTATTATTGTCATCAACAAAAACCCATGGGACTTTATATACATTTAAGTATCTACAGGCTTTCTATTTGCAGATTAATGGATTGTATAATTATTGTTCAGGTGACTGGAATAACATTACAATGATTGTAAGTCTACAACAGTTTAGTTATAGACTCTATTGATACCATTATTGTTATTGATCTGAAATATTAATAAATAAATAAATAATATAAGTTTAACTGAAAATAACTTAATGTTGTTTATTTAGGTCAAAATGATGAGATCAATACCATTCATCTGATGACATTCACTTAATTTTGTTTTATTGCAGTTAAAAGTTTCATTTGACTTTTCAAATTTGAAGTCAGCATTCATTGAGTCCCATCCAAACAGCCTGACACTTTTCCTTGCACGGGGAAACCTTACTGAAAAATCCTGAGGAAATCTTTGGTTTAATGGGTGGAACCCTAGAGCTCATAGTTAGTGGGCCAGCGACTTATCAATTGGGCCACTTATTGAAATATAAAATGATCGATCATTTTAATTAATCTTGTTCCGATATGTAAAGTTTTAAATTGCTTTCAATCTACATTTTATACATTCTGCATTATGTTTATTCGCTGTAATAACAATAACAGTAAGCACAAATATATACTATTCAAAAAAAGTAGGGGATATTTGATTTTTAAGTGTTATTAAAGTCACCTAATGAAACTGACGAAGAAACAAATGACAAAATGAAATGAAGTTCACATTCATCGATTTATTCCAAATGATCGTTAGACTAAGTAAGGCACAGACTGACCATTATAAGGGTAAAATGATACCCGGGGTCAAACAGCAAAGTTACCACAGCATCACAACAAAGTCAGTAATGGGTAAATCCTCCTCTGTTTGCCAAACAAGCATTGATCCAACGTGGCATACTCCTAATGAGACGTCTAAGGTCATTTTGGTCCAGATTGTCCCATTCCTGTTGCAACGCAGCAGCAAGTTCTTGGACATTGGCAGGACGTTGTTGACGTTGACGTAACCTCTGTCCAAGCATGTCCCAGACATGCTCGATGGGGGAGAGGTCGGGACTCAGTGCTGGCCAAGGTAATGTGGTGATGTTCTGTTGTTGGAGGTAACCTGTAACGATCCTGGCCCTGTGACATCTTGCGTTGTCATCCTGGAAGATGAAACGGCGGCCATGACGTCGTGCGAACGGCACAACATGGACTGCCAAGATGTTGTCCCGGTAGTACTGGCCTGTAACACGCCCTGCAACAACATGTAAAGCCGTTCTTCCAGCAACAGTGATGCCTTCCCACACCATAACAGAACCACCCCCAAATCGATCATGTCTGATGACGTTAACGTCTTGGAAGCGCTCGTTTCGACGACGCCACACCCTCCTACGTCTGTCCAACCTTGACTCATCTGAAATCATCACATTGCTCCAGCGTCGATTATCCCAGTGTTGACGATCCCTACACCAACGACGTCTTGCCTGAATGTGATGATGTCTCAAACAAGGGATCACGCGAGGACGTCGGGCGCGAAGGTGACCCCTATGCAGTCGATTCCGAATCGTCTGGCCACTCACTCTCACACCAGTGTCTGTTTGAAGACGAGCGCTATTCTGATTTGCTGTGATGATACGATTTCTCAAGGCCAAGGTACGGATAAATCGATCCTGGGCTTGAGTTGTCGCCCTTGGTCGACCTGAGCGTGGTCTGTCCTGTACAGATTGTGTATCACGGTATCTGGACCATAGCCTGCTTATGACAGACTGAGAAACATTCATCGTCCGCGCCACAACCGCCTGTGTTGTGCCGATCTGTAGCATGCCAAGGGCACGTAACCTTTCATTTTGGGTAAGCCGACGCATATCAAAATTTGTTTTCTGGTCACTAAAACAATTAAACTGATGTTTCCACCCTGGAATTCAATGCCACAATGACTGTAACATTCAAAGTCAGAGTCGTGCAAATCTTGGGTTGGACCCCCATGATGATCCCAAGCATCACCTGCATTCCATGCGGTAGCTATTGGTGCGTTTGGGCGTCACATGTAACTGGAAATGTTTCTTCTGTTAGGTTCTATAGTGACTTTTTTCGTAGTCATTTGCATATTTTAGTATTATGCCCCCAAAATCAAATATCCCCTACTTTTTTTGAATAGTATATATAAAAATAGCATTATCAAGAGACTGCCTGATAATTCAATTCGGCTATTCAAAGCCTGGATACGTTATGTTATCTTGTTAACCTGGAGGTCCTGTGTTCAATCTTGATTTTTATCAGAGAGGGTTCATCAGGATCTTTCTCCGTGGTTCCCTCTTGTCAGTGGTGCAGTACAGAGGGCCTGGTAAAGGACAATATATAGTTGTTGGGATGTGAAGAAAAACCAAGGTACTGTGTGCTCATTCATTGGCGTGCTTGTAACAGAACCCTTGGCAGTTAGAATTTGATATACCGATAACACTAGTAGGCTGGGTTGTGATGCCGCTGTCTGGGCAAAATTTCCCTCATGTACTGGTAGCACACTGTATAGTGTATGACTGTCTTCATTAGGCCAGTTTTGCAGATAGGTAGGACGTTAAACCTCATTTCATATCAACTAGGGACGTCCATTAAAGATACATTATGGGAGATTTTTACAAGGAGTTAGCCATTCTTGCTATAACAGTTCAAAAATAGATGCTGTAACAAGAATATATTGAAAATTTCAGTCAAATTACTTTATCCTGAACAAAGTTGTTACCACTATAATTTTTTGCTAGAAATGGTAGTTAAAATTCATCGACACCGTTTTCCCATTATGGCCGATTGTTGATTGACAGGCGTTAACTCCACCTATATAGTCTCGATTATCAAGTAATGTTTACAATGACTAGTACCGATAGCGTATTCAGGACTGCAATTCAATTCGTATACATTTATTTTTTACTATAAATTAGAATTAAGACTTTTAACATATAGATAAGAAGAGAAAGTCTGCGATAGGATATTAAAGTTTGAAAGGAATGGGCCAAATCAACGAGGCATTATTGTAAATAAATTATAATAAATAGCCGACTTCTTGCGTTGCCTGCGTGTACTCTTTTGTACTTCAGGTAGGCCTAAGCATAGAACTAAATTTAGTTCTATGGCCTAAGCGACTCCCTAAGCAGACGAATAGAAAACAGTCCGGACGCCATAGTGATTAAATCAGTCAACGAAATCCTGTTTTAATCCGAGCCCAATCCAAGCCATCCGTGGGTCTACAGAGTTCATTTTAGGCTTGTTGTTTAAATAAAGATCTAATTTATAATTTCTATGACTTCTGAGGCCCAAAGGAAGACCGACAAAAGTCTGTTTTTGCTCTCCCATAATGTACATGTTTAATAAAAATACAAATCAATTTTAAATCAAAGTAGAAAAATGTGTTGGTATTGTTTTAAATTCCAATGAAATGGGTTAAGAGGTGACTAAACAAGAGTTCATTTTAAAGATTGTTCGAACTAGCCTAATGAAGACGGGCATACATCATGAAATGTATAATGGGGGGATTTTGATCCAAACAATCATGCATTCAAGTACTTTTACATGCATTCAATGCAATTGTCAACATGGGAAATCATTTTTCTCCCATCTGTGCGACCAGATGCTGTTCCTTGTACAGTGCTCCATCCTGCACAACTAACATGGGGACACCCCAAAGAAAATCCTGGAAAATTTTCTCTGCCAACACTGGGATCGGACCACGGGCCTCATGGTTAGTGAGCCAATGTGCAATACTCACCACAGAGCCATATGTAGATGGTTATCACATGATAGCCTACTCAGTCCATCCGTTTCAAAGAAAGAGAAATAGAGTTTGTCAACACAAACTAGGTCATTTGGGACTAATTTATAAGGATCATTCAGCCACCACATGGCTCATACATAACTTTTTTAGTGGCACTGTACATGGATTGTCATGGGGTCTAATGTCTCTTCAACACAATACCTTGATCAGTTTCAGACATTAATTATATGGTACGATTTCAATGTTAGAAAGGTGCAAATGAGAATTTCTTCTAAACAGGAGCATTTCTGTCTACTCTTCTTCATTTGTTATGTAGGCTACCAAGGGCTAAATCTGTTTGTTAAGGCCAGCTCAATTTTCATCAAGGTTACGGTAGGGCACGTGATTGTTGGCGAGATTGTAGGTTAGTGTTTGGGTAAGCATTCAGACTAGCTAGGTTAGGGTTGGGATTATGTCTCATGACCTTTGACAAAACTTGAAGGTGGTCTTATGAAATAGGTCTAACCTGTGTCAAGGCCAAGGGTGGATTTTCATGCCAACTGAAGGACTAGGAACACGGCCTATCTTAAATCTGTTAAATTATTAAGTTGGTCAATTGGAATCATTACGTCTCCAAAATATGCAATTCATTTCCTGTGTTAGTTCTCACAGTAGACTAAATAACCCAGTATGACACCCGGGTTACCAGGGCCTAGATTATTAGTCTACGTTTGCCTACCTGTCAAATCAGGTAGAGTAGGCCGTTGACCCAGGGGTTTTTTGTTGTTTGTTTTTCTATAGTCACAATATCAACTCGGCTCATTATTATTTAAAATCAATTAACTTTATTTTTCTTGATTGAAGTCTCTTTAATGCGTCAATAAACATCAAAGATGAAAAGCATCTAAGTTATCTAACCCTACATGTGACATGTCAAAATGTTGTTTATCTTGTTCTTCACGATGATGACTTCCGGCAAAAAGTTCCAGTATTTCTTCCGCTATGATTGCAGTTTTTAGATATTATTATTGAATTATGAACATCAATTAAAATTCTGCACATTTATTTGGAAATTACCTAGGGGTGTGTGCAAGTAAGAACCTAATTCTGAAATAATTATACCTGTAATTCCTTTAAAAAATACTTCGTAAACATTAACAAACTTTTCTACTCCAGTCATGCGCACTTACAGAAGGAAAAACGGAAGTAGAGCAGACGAAACACGCTCGACCTGATTCACGAATAGCCTTCACCCGCACGCTAGTAGCCTACAGTTGCGCAAAAGTAATCTTGACTGAATGAATGTTATACAGAAAACGCTCTACTGTTTTGAATATTATTCTTTTATAAAAATGAAATGAAACGGGGTTAATGTTCTTATGTTCTGCACCGACTGGGCGGGCAATTATAACTTCAGAAAATTTCTATATTTATTTATTTATTTGTAGGCTACTGATAAAAGGGAAAATTTCTGAATTTGGCGATCTGTATAATAAATGCACAGATGTGACAATTCAGAAAATTTCTGAATTTGGCAATCTGTATAATATACGAAGCTCACAATTCAGAAAATTTCTGAATTTGTCGACCGGTATTATATACGAAGCTCACAATTCAGAAAATTTCTGAATTTGGCGTTCTGTATAATATACGAAGCTCACAATTCAGAAAGTTTCTGAATTTGGCGACCTGTATTAATAGTATTATATACGAAGCTCACTCACAATTCAGAAAATTTCTGAATTTGGCGATCTGTATTAGGCCTATATACGAAGCTCACAATTCAGAAATTTTCTGAACTGTCAGCTTCGTATATTATACAGATCGACAAATTCAGAAATTTTCCTTTTTATCTGTACAAATAATTAAATATAGAAATTTTCTGAATATATCAATTCCCATGTAACTGATGACCATATAAAAAGTCCCATTTTAGGGTGTGGTCGGACATACTTTAAAGCGATCTGACATGGAAAAAGCCCCAAAATTTTTGTTTAGATTTTTGAAAATTGTATTTACCAAGTGTGGATCTTTGTTTCTGGTAAGTTTCAGCCATGTTACTGATGGTCCTATTATTAGCCCCGTGAGGTGATATTGGCCGTGGCCTGACTTGGGGGAAGTTTTTGTTAGATTTGTGAAATATTTAATCCGACTATGGATACCATTGCCCTTAGACTACTTCTGCAGTTATACGCCCAAGCTGTGCTCGATCTGACCAACTGATTTTTACTGCTATGGACACCTGCTACAAATTTTGGGGATCAAACCTTTTGTAACTGATGACCATATTAATTTTGTCATTAGCTCCCACTTCCAGCCCCACTTTTAATCCGACCCTGCGACTCACCACCCACAGAAATAACATAAAAAAAAATGATATAGTTTTTGCATGGAGCTCTTCTCTAGTTACAGTATGTAGCAAAAAGCGTGGGTATCATTTTTTGTAATTGACATTTATCTGTCTGAGTACTGATATAGGCTACTTTGAACCTTTATAAATCCTTCGATCATAAGAAGACCGTAACTTTAACATCGCCTTAAATTAGAATATGATGTATAATCTTGACGCGAGCCTTTCCTGAGGGATCAAGGAATTCCCGGCTTACTGACCAAGAGGTCCCGTGTTTTGGTGCAGGGCGGGCTGTCTGTCAAGGAACAATGTCTAGTTGTTCGCAAGGGACGAAAACCGAAGTCTCGTGTAAACGCTGGTGAGCACGTATAAGAAGCGTTGACAGTGTTGAATTGCGGAAATATATTTCAGCCCTTTATAACATTGAATGTTGCTGCTAAACTTCTTCTCTATTAAACACGAGGTCATGGCGTTTGTTATATAAAGTTATATAACGATTTACCAAGGCGAAAATTTGCCAAGGACAGTCCGTTATAACTGAAATGAAATTAAATGGGGATTATCGTTCTTCTTTTCAACACCAACCGGGATAATACGATGGTATATTTGTATGAATTGAGATACTGTGATAGGCGAAGAATTTTATGGAATTTGGGTGCCAAGTCAGTGGGCTATCGGACTAATGTTGTGTAATATCCCACCCCACCCCATGGCCACGCCATTGCAACCCTTCTATTTCCCGAAGAGGCTCAGATTTCATTGCGTTTCGCTTATTTCAGTCTCAATTTGATTTTTGTTATAATATCCCTTAATCTGACAATAAGCCATTATCAATGACAGTGGATATGGTATCGATCCGTTGCATTGTGATCAATTCGCAGTTAGTTCCCTTGGAACCGATACCTCACAAACTTGCAAGCGCTCTATGGAGTTGCATAAATTCAAGACTACTGTTTATTTGAATAGTAGATCAGTATAAAGAAATATGCATGTTCACAGAACATCGCTGGTCTAAAGGTTTGGGGTTTAGCGTCTTACCAGGCGCGGATCCCGCCCCAGTGACATAGTTGATTTTCATTTTGGTTTGCTTTGTTACTGTTATAGTTCACATATCTGCTCTTTAATAGATGATATAAACATGATTTTCGCATTGTCTCCGCCAAAGCAACCCAAGGCTGCAAAGTCCATGTATTACCCTTTGCTCCAATGTATGCCCGCTCCCCTCGACAAAATCCTGGTTCCGGGCCTGCTTATACAGAACTAATGAAGGCGGGGTATTGATTTGAATGGTCGTAAATTAACGCCTATATTGAGAAAGCTTTAAATTTCTTTATTTTGAGGTATTTTCTAGACATTCTAGAAAGTTTATTGTGGTCAATGTGAGAAACATCTACCCATCCCCATCCTTCAACACAACAGTATCAATTACAGAAATAAGATGGTTTTTCTAACAAATCACAATAAACCCTTTCTACATTGTCTCCCATGTAGATCTTTAAACCAGGTTTATTTAATATCACAGATTTATTTTTATTTATTTGATGAAGTTTAATAAAACATTATAATGACCAATAGTAATATAAAACTGTGAGAAAGGGGTGGAATCGAAAGTAGAGATACAGTTAAAAGAAATAACGGTGACATATCAAACAATGATTATAGCCATGTACATGTATTATGATCCTTGAGAAATATTTAATGATAGAGCTCAATAAAACACAAATGAAATGGGGTTTATCGTCGTCGGCTACTTCTCTGTACTGGCTGGGCTGTTGATGACGGGCATACACCATGGTCATGCGGTTTGCTATGATAGATATTTTGCCCGAACAACGGCGCTATGTCCTACTCTTATTTCGAATTCCAACTGCCAAGGGTTTTTTTTTTACGCGCAGCCCAACGCGTACACGAAACTTCCGTTTTTCGTTCCATCCGAACGACTAGACATTGTTCGGGACAACCACGCTTTGAAAACAATCACTGATCTGTTCCACACAGTGTGAGACGTTTTCATTGACAAATGATGACGAAGATTCCATAAGTTTGTAGCCCGCCCCGCCTTCATTTCCCGCCACACACACGAACATTCCGTATAAATCATAGACAATTATTCTAGAAAAGAAATAGGGATAATATTAGAATTGGCATTAGTATTTAAAACTGTTTCTAATAATAACATTCAATGTAATTATAAATCTGAATTGTTTTGTTTTGGTAGATTCCTGGTGTTTTAATTACTACATTCATTATATAAACATGAATGATTCATTCCTGCGTGGTTGTTTTTCAGTCCACTATCTCAGTTCTCTCTAAATCTGGGCCGAATTAACTCATTCCGTAGAGCTGGTGCCGCCGATAGATCTAAAGCTTTGCGCTGTGGACGAAGTAGGATTTACCTAGAAATGTTGGCATGCTTCGGTATCCAATATAATATAATTATGCCATGTACATGTGTTTTATTGTCTGTATTTGGGGTGGGGTGGGGGCAATGGCAGTGGCCCACCTAAGAATTACCCCATGGCCCACACATACCTCACTAGTTGAAGACCACTGCTGGCCAATACTTATTGTAAATGGGACCAATACTCCGTGCCATATAATTATCGTACGTAGGCATGATGATTTTTAATATCCTGAACACGAGAAACAAGGTTATACACTTGCACGCTTCCAAAAAAATTAATTCGGTGATTCCCCAGAATCTCGTAGACGCTGGGCCAATGGCCTTGCTTGCCCATTTGTAAATCCGTCCCGGTCTATGGATCTATGTAAGCGAAAGCAATCCAGCGATTGTATAAGGGGTAGAGAGTGATGTCGACCTTGGTCTTTCTCAAGGTTATCAGCTCCCAAGTTCGCGGAAGAGGGTTTAAGTCTCTGATTATCATTTTACATATTACAACATATTGTGAAAGTTGAATCTGTGAAAAGAATAACAGTCAAATTTGACTGGCACTGTCCCTCTCCTCCCCCCCCCCTCGTCTTTCCCCTCTCTCCCTCTGTCTGCCAAAAACAAATTGAACCTGATATACGCCCGAAAAAAATCGGTTCAAAGTTTATATAAGGTGAATCACCATTATTAAAACCATACTTGGACATTCCAGAAAATCGATTTTACATTTAGACTTCCAGAAATTGGCACCAATCGGCCACTCCCGTGACTAATGCTTAATGAAAAAATAACAGAAGCTCGTTTCATCTTCAAACGAAAGGTCCATTAATTTTTATTCATCCGGCGCGTGTTTGTACTTGAGTAAGATGAGAGAGTTTGAAACTGGACACAGGCCCGAGATCACAGACAACACATACAGGAAGTTTAGTAAACCATACGATTAATTACCTACCATTTTACCTACTAATGTATATATATATACAGTTGTTTTACTGGTCCACTCCTCCTTCCGTGCTTCCGGCTATTCATTTAAAGGGTTTGTCTATTTGAAGAGCGTGGCGCAGCGGTCTGGAAAAATGGACGAGAATGCCAGTGATGTTGCTGGGTCATCTGTTAATATAACGTCTGTATGTAGTGTCAGCGAATTCTTGGCAGGGGTCTGGAAAGATTCGGTTTGGCTCCCAACAGTTTTTGTTTGCATTGTACAATTTCAACCCAAGGCAAATTGTCAGTCCGTGGGGCATCGGCTCACTGCCACAAATCTTAGAATTCAACTTAATTAATTCGAAAAGGTGAATTTTGTTTTAAAAAAAACAATCTCAAAAGGAAATTGTGATTAACATCCACTTCTAATCAGGCTGAGAACACACGGTTGACATTGATGACACCATTTTATTTTGCTGTTTACAATTAATGATCAGGGCCCTGTTTCTAGAAATCTTAACTAAAGGTAAAATCCAAATTTTAGTAAAACTAAAATCATTGTTATATTATCCAATCAAATTGCTTAAATTCAGACTTTATTTTAGTTAAAATTCCGTGAAATAGGCTCCTGATCGCCTAGTCCCTTGCGTCATCTCTTCCAAATTAACAGTTTAACACTGGAATTGTTGTACTGAGACCGGTAACATGCATGTTTCAAGGTGGGGCCATTATTACCAGACACTCCTAATTGCTTCAAACGCAATTTCAGTACAATCATCTTAAATATGTAGTCTATTTGGAGTATACATGTAATTAATATGTAAGTAATGAATGTATGTACTTAAGAAGTATATGTGTGTATAATAAACTATAATATATTTGTTTGATGTTAATTAAGTATACTAGCTTATTTACCTTCGACTCGCTTCGTATCAACTCATGTGTAAAATAATGACGAATTGTGACAGCTGCCCGATATAACGGAACTATGTTTTACCCAACACAAGAACCAGAACCTTGTGTTTCATGTTGTATGCAATTGAATCGAAATGAGGTTTAACTCCCACTTTCTGCACTAACCGGGTTAATGAGGGCAGACATACATCCAGGAATATAATACAGTCGACTGTCTTCAGTAGCCCAGTCGTCACAGAAAAGTGGGACGTTAAATCCCATTTAATTTCAGTTCTTTCGATTTTCCGTTTTTCTCTCCCATTCCTGATATAGAATCGAAGAGTTTAAACGTTACGTTGCGAGTATGCTACGTCCAAATTGTAAATCTGATACACGCTTTTGAGTAAGAAATGACCACGCGTTGCCTCATCTACGGTAGAAAAGAAAGCATTCAACCCAACAAGAATGTGGCGAAAAGTTAAGAACCAGCCAAAAAGAAGAGGTAGCCATATTTAGATTTTCCAACTCCTTATACCGAATGCCCCTTGGAAATAGTTTAGTTTATTGAGGATGTAAATAATAGCTCAACACTTCTAAATTCAATCAGCAAATTTCGGTATCCGGCTTTTCTTAAACCACTCGAATCTGGGATGGTCAGAACACACGATGGAATCATGTCTGGAAAATTGAAAACAGCAACTGTAAATATTTATTAATTATCTTAGTGGCTGACATTTATTTATTTATTAAATTAAATAAGTTCGTTAACTTAGAAATGTCGAAAAGGACTATATATTTAACGGTTCTTTTACTATTATAAATTAGTTTATACAAGGGTAAATTATACACGTAAACTCAGTTCGACTTAGGGATGACCCCAATCAGGTACGTCTATAGAAGATTTAATTGACTTACATATATTCGGTTTTATTTTCCTCTTTAATCGAATTATATAAATAAAGTAAGTACGACTTAAAATTAACCCTAATCTGACACGCGAAGAAGATAGAATTTTTAGTCCTCGTCTGACATAAAGTATAAGTTTACATGTATTTTTGTTCTATTTTTCTTTCGGCAATTTTCTGCATATTATTTCTTTGAAATCTGTTCATTTCATACTATTTCAAATGAATGACGTGCTCGCAAAACGTGGGGTAAGTTTTGGATATTAAATGAAACGGTGTTTAAATGCTCATTATCTTCCACTACCGGAATAATGAATAATTGCCAGTCCCTTATCCACCCTACATCAACGGGAAACAGCACCGGAAAATCTCCGGGGATCGAAACCCGAGCCTTCTGGCTAGTGAGCCAACACCTTACTAACTTCGCTACCTACAGTAAGTACAGACTGGAACTTATCTTGGTGTTTATTGATTTTATGAGATTCTAATAGAGACTTAATTTTAATCGTTTTCCGGGACTTTGATCATCCTATTGAACCATATTTACCGACAAAATCATATAGCGTTTACCAAGTCAATTGGCGTTTAATGGGTTTGTTTCTTCAAGACTAGAATACGATTAATCTCTCATATCGTAATAAACCAGATCATAGTCTCCCATCAACTACACACACTTCATTGATAACAGATGAAGATCATTCAGTCCACGCGGAGAACAGCCAGTCTATGGGTTAAATACCTTACCGAAAATCGAAAATGTTGGTCTTATTGTTACCGAAAATCATTGCATTCAATTAAGAGACCAATAATGTAGTTTGCTACATCAATCAAGAGAACAATGATAAAATATAACCAAGTACGAACAATTCAACCCATTAGACAAAATTCGAAATCCCCCAAAACGGTATCGGCAAAATAGTGTTATCTGCAAAAATGGGGTATTCACCATGTACAATGTACATGTTGAACAATGGTAACAAGTATCCGGAGGAGTAAGCTTACACTGCCTGATGCCACACCCGCCATAGCTGCATCCAAGCAATTAGACGGAATCTAGGTAAAATAGTGCAATCAGCAAATGGAGGATCCATAATATTAAAATGGCTTTGGTCGTCTGTCTGTCTGTCTGTGCGTCTTAATGGAGCTAGAATGTTCAAACTTGGTGTAGGTGTTTAGTAGGTCGATACCTTGATGGAGTTCGAAGATGAACATTTTCTGCTTAGGGTAAGCAGAGATATGCAATTTGATTGATTGATGCCTTGGGACACGATAGCTTTAGTTCTAATTGAGTGAGAGTGATGAAACTTGGTGTATAGTTTCATTGTATCAATACCTTAACAGTTCGATAATTAGTATTTTCTGCTCAGAATAAGCAGAGCGATAAGCAATTTGAATGGCCGAAACTTTGGAATACAACAACTCTCCTCCCAACTAAGCTAGAATCTTCAAACCTGTTGTAGGCGTTCATGAGGTGAATGCCTTGATGGAGTTCGGTGATGAACATTTTCTGCTCACAGTAAGCAGAGATAAGCAATCTGATTGGTTGATCTTTGGGGCACGGTAACTTTGGTTATAATGAAGTGAGATCTCTGAATATAGATTTATTATATCATTACCTTGACTAAGTTTGATAGTGAGAATTTTCTGCTTAGGCTATAAAGGAGCGATAAACATTTTGAGTGGTCAAGACTCTGCTTTTAATTGTCGTAGAATGTGTAAACTTGATGTAAATGTTCAGTAAGTGAATGTCTTAACTCAGTTCAATGATTAACATTTCGAGCTGAAACTAAGCAGAGCTAATCTATTTCATTGGTCGATGCTTTGGGACTAGATAATCTTGATTCTATCTAATGGAGAGCGATGCAACTTTGCGTATAGTTTGATTGCTCCATATTTTTGAAAAAAATAAATGTGCGATTAATTAATATGTTATCTATTTATTTTTAGGATTTCGGTGGGGGCATCAGCCTCAGTGTTGGCTTGTTGTTATCAATAATGTAATTGTTACATCAATCAATAAATGAAATGAAATGGGGTTCTGCTGCTAAACTGGGCTAATGAAGACCGGCATACGCCATACAGTGTGCTTTGAAGGGGATATGCCCGGGCAGCGGCGCTACGGCCTACTCTTCTTATATCGAATTCCAACTGTTCAGGGATCCTTTACGTGCACGTCCTACATCACTGACACGGAAAATCGGGTGTTTAAAGCAATTGCTAATAGTCAAGATGTCAATTGTGAATTTCTCTTCAAAGAGAACAATGATGCAATAGCTATATTAGTAAGGACAGCAATAATGCAATTGCTAAATCAATTAAAAGCGTTGCTACTGGTGAAAAATAAAGCAATAGCACAAAACTGGGTGGTCGAGTTTTCATATGGCATGCCACGGCCGGTGTGGTTTCCATCCGAAGTCTAATTCGTTCCACAGCGCAAGAGAGTTATTGAAATTATACATATGTATTAAAGTGTACACATACCCTACCAAAAAGAAAGCAAATTAATATATACCCACCTGGCTTGTGTTTGTGTTCTAATCTTTTTGTTGAGTGGACGTTAAACCCAATTCCTTTCCCCTAGACATACGCATTAAGATATCATTTTCAAATTTGTCAAAGTCGAGACAAAAGATATGGCAAAAATTGGATTTAAAAAATCATATCTGGTGGCGATACGTCTTCAAAAACTGCAGTTGTCAGAATAATACGATTCGGTATTCACAAATTTATGCAAAAAATCTTTGGTTTTTATATTTTGGTTCGGGATGAATAGAAACCGGCGGTAAAATATGCAACAAAATTATTTTAGGTGTAGAAAAAGTGTGTCATACCGAAGGCACGATTTGCTGGCACCATTTCTTTTTAAGTCAATGCATATCATACCGTCTGTTTTCTCCATTACGCTCAAAATTTATTTCCAAAGGGTTTGCAAAGTGTCATTTTAAATGCTGTTAAAGCGATTTAACTTACGATGTGTTTATGAACAAAGTGAAATATTTATTTGATAATATTTGGAAGTTAAATAAGCCCGACTGGTGTTTCAATGTGTTTGTATACTTATTTTATGCATTTCAAATTAAAAAACCCAAAACGTAGTATAACCTAATTTCTCGCATCTGTATTTATAATTGCATGGGGGAAATTCGGTCGTATTAATTATAGGATTCAGTAAAAACAATTTTCTAAAAAAGTGTTAAAATGATTCAGACTACTTTTCTTTTATTTTTTTAAGAAATGAATTATGCACTAAATGTAGCTGTACTGAGTCACAATGGCCTGCGTTACACCATGCAATTGAAGTCAGTGGATTTATTAATGCCATTCGGTTAAGCGAAGTATCCGCCAGTATTTTATTTGACTATGCCATCGTACCATTATATAGCTTTTTTTTTTACCAGAGATCAAAACATGAAATCAAAAAGAAAAAAGAAATGAAGTTTAACGTGTTACTGTTCTTTTCCGAACTGGGCTAATGAAGGCGGGCATTCGCGTACGCTATACAGGGTGCTATGAGGAAATTTTGTGCCTGGACAGCGGCACTACAGTCTAATTATATAGTAAATTCCAACTGTCAAAGGATCTTTACGTGCACTCGAATGTGAACATATAATCTTGATCTTTCGTTCCATCCGAACGATTAGACAGCTGTCCTTGCCAGGCCCTTCGTCCTGCATCACTGACAAGGGGAACAACGCCAATGTAGAGGTCGAACACCCGACCTTCAGAATAGCGAGCCAGCGTCTAACCCACCGTAATCCCCTAAAATCAAAGGGGAACTGTCACTGGGGTGTTTTCAGGCGGCTTATCCAATGGAATGACTTAGTCCGGAATCATGTAATCTGCAAAATATAGAATCCATGTATATACATAACTCTATAAATGAAACATAATGGGGTTTAACTATACTTTTATGCGCCAACCGGAAAAATAAAGACGGGCAGAGGAGGAACATCTTGCCAAGAAAGCTGCATTTTCGTCTGGCAGTCATCGAATATCAACTTTTAAGGGTTATTTTACTTGCAAGGCAAATACTTGGAAGCTTGTAAGTTGTTTTTTTAAAGTTTTTTTTTATATGGTTTATATCGCATACTTTGATTGTCAGTGGTGTGGGGGTGTGACATACCACGGCAAACCATGGAGTCGTTACGATGATGAACGCAAAACTTTACAGCACGTTAACGATAATCTGGCAGAGTATGACATGGTGTATTTGTCAGAGTAAAATTTATCTCAAAGCACATTGCATGGACAAGACCCATCCCCCTTAGCCCGGTTAGTTCAAAAACAGAAGATGTCAAATCCAATTTCATTTATAGAATTTATGTTGTACAGTTTGTGGATGGTTAAGCCGAGCTCCAGGTTTGTACTTTAGCAGCTACATGAACCAGTTATCTGAACTAGTTATCTGGTAAAGAAATCTCTGTTTAAAAGATATAAATAAATTATTATTATTAATAATTGAAATATGATACGTTTATTTGTTATTTATTTAAACATTGCATAAAGTAATTTATCCGAGTCTAATTTAATGGAGTCGCGATGAGTTAAACATTCATATCTCTGACGTAATTAACTGAATATCTTTTACTGCATTATTATATCATTTGCATCTGTGACGAATGGTTTCTGTGGATGGTGAAACGCAAGTATGTCTGGTGGGAAGTGGTTGATTGTGGGTTCCGTAGCACGTTAAGGACCACTGGCACAAACTTGGCGATTCAATCAATCCATATTTAGGCTATACCCGCTGAACATATCTATTTAAATTATTTACCATCATTTGAGGGATTTTGATTCTTTAATTGCAAACTGTAATGTATCTCGAAAAGGAATATCAGTCAAAATCTGGTTCAATTCTATTTTAATAGAATACTTACAACATTTTTGGCCTGAATCATAAAAACACCTACTATGTACTTAACGAGGAAGTTATTCCACTGCATAGATCCTGTAAAATACTTATAGAACTTGCACTTCTGAAACCTTCAGGCTAAAGACAATTATCCCAAATTACTCATTTTATTACGACCTTTCTGTCCTTAACTTGTAATAAAGTAATTGTTGCCCCAAAATGAAAAGAAATTAGTCTAAATCCTTCAGCAAAACAACCATCAGATTGAATCGGTGTGTTGTTGAATGTACCATGTATGGAATTGAGTCAAACGTAGGGACGTGGCCACAGATTTTATATTGGTAAGACCAACTGGAATGAATTCAAGTCATTGACATGGGGGTTTAACGTCCTATTTTCTGCTCTGACTTGGATATTGAAGACGGAGGCCAACTGAAATTCAGAATAGACTGAAATCTGGAATTCGCGGCCTTCGACCAAAATGTGTTTTGGGGATATTTGTAGCAATCAGATTTGAAGCTGGGTTCAGAATTTAGATCTTAAAATTATATTATATCACAATCTGGTCACCCTATTAAAACTTCAGATCTGTGCATCTATTTGTACAGATTTGTCGTGATTGATAGGGCCGGTCATATGGCTAAAATTATTGGAATTATATTCTGTGAAGCACCGGTCATATTACCAGAATTAGAACTTCTACAGTTCTGTACTTATGTACAACATGTTAATGACTACAAAAGTTCAATTGTCCGCATATTGGCTCACGAAACTACATCTTGGACCTGGTCATCAGCACTTTGTAATAAAAATCTAAGAATAATTTCAAGAATGATTATGATAAATTGATTACATTAGAAACCTGAACAAGGCGGTTTGTATAAAGAGCAGCCATTACAAAGGTAGTCTATATACTAACACTAGCTATTTTAACCACTAGAGGTCAACTGACATGTCATAAATCATCAGCCAATAATAACACTTCTATCTTTTAATGATTTTGTTATCTTAGAAAGGTGTGGGTTGGTCAGTTATATCGCCATTTATTATACACTAGTCATATAAACTATAAAAAGGTTCGGTACACATCTGCTACTATAGTGGAGTTTACAATAACACAGTTACCTTTATCCCTAAGAGTACTTTCGAATTTGGATTTTCGAAAAACGATGAAGAACATTTTGCTAAAGAATTTCTGAATTTTTTAGGCGTGGCCTCTGTTGTCTCAAAATGTTTCAGTCAGTAGCTGATCAGAACAGATGGGCTAGAGGGGTGGGGTGGGAGGGTGTAGCATGGGGTTATGAATTTGAGGAGCATAAACCAATTTCACAATATATGCGTTTTGTTTGCGTGTAGTCTGGTCTGCCAGCAATTACAAATAGAGCAGACAGACCAATAGCCATACATGAACACAGGGACCTCACTTGTTTGTCCCATCTAAACGACCATAAGCTGTCCCAGTACCAATGACGAGGGGGAAGCACACTGGTAAATCACTATAAACTTTCTTGAATAACACCAGGATCGAACAAGTTAGATAGCAAACACTGTACTCGGTAACACATTATCTAGAACATTTCCATATGTTAATACATTCAAACTGAATACAGAAAAGCAGTATAATTCTTTTCTGTTCTTTATAGCTACGACCTAAATGAAAAGGATAGCCTTCTTTTTTTTATTGAAAAGGTATTTATACCGTCAACAGTCAACCTGTAAATAGGCATGTCGGCCTGTATAATATGACAAAGTGCGCTGGTCATGGATACAAAGTGGCTTATGTTCACACCGAGCCGTAGGGTTAGTGTTCACAATATCGCTGACAGATCGGAAAAAACACGTTAAAAATTCAAAGAAAATTACCGTAACCAGTAGATAAATCCGAACGTTTACTACTAATCACCCACAAGGGCGTTTTTGGTCAATGGCGTCCAAAATTTAAATGATTTAATAAAAATTGAAAAAAAAAATGGATAATCGAAATTTAGGCAATTACCGACAATACCGTTCTTTTGCCAATTTTCCTTTGCCATAATATTGTCAAATTTTATGAAATCATTTAATTTTTTGATATCACGTGCAGAATATACATATTCTATAACATAGCTTTCCTTCTTAAGTCACTTTGGAAATTATTAACAAACTTTCTCGCAACATCGTTTATGTCAATATTTCAATGATTCATATTTATATGAAATCATTTAAGTTTGGCAGTTGCGGATCCAGGAATTTTTGCAGGAAGGGGCTTGTCAGGTTTTTGAGACAATGTATCTCCCCCCCCACCCCTTGATTTTTTTTTCTTTGAGAAATACATGGTCTCTGTCGTCATTTTGTCGTATATTCAACATCCCGATTGACGTCTATTTGTATTATGACTTCATACGATAGCACTGTGATTCAATTTAATTACGATATCACATCTGTAAATATCGTTATCTCGTGATTTGAGTGTCCTTCGGCTCCCACCATCTGACGATGAAGAATAAAGCATACGGCCGTGGCATGGTTGTTTTACAAAACATTTTACGTAGCTGACAAGTGACCCCCCTCCCCATCACCACCTGGATCCGATCCTTGTATGTGATTAGAGGAAACCATAAGGCACTGATATATAAATTAATCTATTATAAAACGGTTTAATATTTGACGTGTCGTTGACAGACCCTCTTCCTGTTTAAGGTAGTTAGAGAGTATTCAAGTGTACATTATCGGACACAATTTCATAAATACAAGGTCATTGATCAGTGTGACGTCCAATAAGCCGTGAAATTAAGGTCGAGAAAAATGGATGGGCATTAACATATTTAATCCATTACTGAATTATTTTTTGTTCAAGATGGACATCGAGTATTTAAATGATGGGATTGTGTGTTTTAAATCGTTTAGATGTTAAATAAGACATCTTGTGTTTCGTGTCACAGATATGTTTCTTATCACAGACATGTCACATATTAATGCCTTCGCCCAACACTTTAATAGCATTAATGCTCCTTTATATTGTTCAAAACTCGCGGGAACACAGGGGGTTAAAGGTCAGATTAGAGTCCGGATGATTAGGGTTAAACACATTTTCACACAAACCCCCAAAGTGAATTATCATAGTCTTCATCTTTTCCTGAATAGCGTCGATGCTGCTTCATCAGTCATATCTTCAATGATAATCTGAACGTGTTTTTTTTTTTAATCTGAGAAATTATTTTCGCGGTATGGGATTTGAAATTATACTGCAATGTATTTGAATTCTGGTGGAATCATTACAATAATGTACATATATTAACTCATCCCACGATATTTCTATAGAGGGGCTGTGGTAGTTGACATGTAAGGGAACTAAATTCCCGGCTGGAATGTCCCGGCTCGAATGCCTCTTTTGATCCGCAAGTGTTAAAACTAAAATTAACTAAAAGTTGGAAGCCATGGTGAATCAGTGAGCACCCCAATACCGCTGCCCTTGCAAAATTCCCCTCATTACACAAAACATGACGTACACTCGGCTTTATTTACTCGGTTGATACAGAAAAATAGAAAATAGAGCCCATTTCATTTATTTTCCGACGAGTTTGATGTTTCGTTACCAGTCTATCAGTCATCCAGCTTTTTCGCAAACTGTTGGAATAGAGAATATTTTCAAATATTAAAGATGATTTACCATATACAATTCATTTGTAACAACACTGAGTGCAGGAGAGTATAAATTTATTTTTAAAATTTATCTTTATAATTCTATATACGTAGTGAACAGTATGGCGTTTAAATTACGTTTTCATTTGACAAAAAACTTCCAGAAACGTTTACCAATATTTAGTTTATTTTGTAGCAATTCTGAGTGCAGGAGAGTGCATCTTCATTCCCATATAAAGATAATTTGTTTCCGATTGTTCGGAGTGCTGAAGGGTATCGCGTTTGGGGTGCATTTTCCTTTGACAATGACAGATATTTTTATAATAATTAGCTGTATAGTATTTGTATGAGTATAGATCACGTGGAGTATGACAATAACCAGAATTATTGTGAATTGTATTCTAATGACGATGGTTGTTTATAAAACCAGCGACGCCAATCTTAAAGTCTGCGAAACGAAATAGTTAGATGTTTACTCAGTAAATACAGAAATCCTCGAAAATTATTGTTAAAAACTGTCACTTGATAGTAAGGTCCCGTCACTCTTTATTTAAGTCGTGGAACCCCTGGGAAAATCATCGAAATACCCCAGGAGGCGGGACACTTACGGTCAGTCATCAACATGTGATAAGCAATTTAAACTTGATATGAAGTATCGAATATTTTCCGGTCGCATTATCTGAACAATGAGATAACGAAGAGAGGATGAAATCCTGAGATTTTCTAGAATTGGTGTGAAATTGGGACCTGTTTTCTATTCGTAGGTGACAAAAAATAAACTCGTCAAAGATGATGCTTTTGTTAGTGTTTGTCACCTGAAGAGAAATGTATTTATAAAAGTATCACTTCGAACCGAATTCTTTCACAGGTATTGAGATATTATAAACCCTCTAATTTTCATGAACGGATTCAATAACATTGATATGAAGCCTTATTTAATCGGTCCCTTTCAAAATAGTTTGGATGAATAAGAATGGTTGCTAACGATTTCACCAATTGATATCAAATGACTTCATTCTTATGAATTTATTTGTATGGATCTGACTCACTATGTGTCTACAATGAATAATTTCTCGAATAAAATTTAAAATGGTCTATTATTAATGACATTATATAATTTGATAATAAAGGCTTATATATGAGTCAGAAACCAGGACATGATCGATGACAGTGAATTTTAAAAACTGGCAGAATTTTCAACGTGCATTTTCCTCCACATGCATAAGTCATATTGGGGGTGTGTAGGGGTGGATGGCGGCTTATTTTTTTCGAATGAAAAATATGCGAAGACATTGAAATCCGGCTAGAATTTGACTGTATAAGTGAGGGAATTTGACTAACAGTTGTGTCATCCATTGCATTGAGGATTTAAGATAATGGTCAAAGAATAATATACTTAAATAATATCTTGAAATAAATTTAAATAACGAACATCTGTTGATTAGAATTATTAGGATATAAAACGTAGACTACGAATTTGACTTACGGTTGCCCTGTCTCCTTTTTTAAGAATAGAGATAATGGTCAATTGTATATTCTTAATTAATATTTTGAGATAAATTTCGAAAAGTACGCTTACTATTAAAGGCTCAATACCACTCTTGTTGTAACTGAATAATATATCCCAATCTTTATTCTGGTCAATAAATTGTATTATTTTACAATATTCAAATTAATTGATAATACAAATTTCATCTTAATACACCTAATTTAAAAAATTGGAAAAATTCAACTAAATGATTTGAAAAGCCTAACGTAAACCTTTTCAAATGTGACTTGGATTTTGAAATATTTTCGAACCCCCTAGACGAGTAAAATAGGATGTAATGGATAATTTACACAAGAGGTAGAACACATAAACATCTAGTACTTAAAATAAAGCTATTATTTATTTTTTGGAGCTGCCAAGCCAGCAAGAGTGTTATTGTCCCTTTAAGATGGCTATATCTAATTCTTAAGGCCAACTCAAGATTTCGTCATGGTCGCTTAGATGTAAATAAGGTTATTGCACGTGATTGTTGGTGAGATTGTAGGTTAGGGTAAGCGTTATGGCTTTTGCTAGGGTTAGTGTTGTGATTTCATCTCGTGACCTTTGGCCAATTTTGAAGTTGGCCTCATGAAATAGATCTAACCTTATTAAGATATAAAGTTAGTGTGGACTATATCCGTCTGTCTAATGGTAATACTTGAAAGTTTGATCAGAAAAAAAATTAAACGTAACACGAGATTGGCATCTATACGCATGTGGTATCCCCCGTATTTAATATTTCCGATGGTCAAGGCATTTTCATAATCAATATCTTGAAATGAATTTAAGGAACGAACATCTGTGAGTTACGCTTGTTATTAAGATATATAAGGCAAAGGTTACTAACGGTAAGAACTAAAGGTCTTTGATCAGTAGATCGTCAGTGAATATCACCTGTTGAGATTAGAAACTAACGAGATTTAAGACACCTGGATTTTTTTACCATACCTCGGTCAATCGTCAGGTGATCTAGATACACACGGAAATGGGCGGACAGGGGGACCCAAGGTCAATCATGATGAAACTCTGAATAAATATGGAGTGAAGAGTCAGAGAAAAGCTCAGTGCAGTCTGTTTTTCATTCGGGACGCTGAGAACAGTTGGTGAAAAGGCGATATATTCAAGTATAGTGTCTAGTGAAACAGCACGTTTTTGCATATATCTATGTATATAATATTTTAAAGGGGCAGTTGCAGATATATAATTTAGTGTAGTTCCAAATCCATATTCTAGTACTCAAAAACTATCTAAAGATCTGTAGTTCCTTTTTTGTTTTGAAGAAATTTAACTTTCAGCTTCCTTCCTCTTTTGTATATGATTTGCCATACCCAATGCCACCCCCTACCCAGCACGTCCCTTCCAGGCGAATGTGGTAAGTGGTTTCCGCGATGTTATAAAGTAAAAGTATCTGTTATTGGGTGAGATTGTTAATATCTTGTAAACTATGATATTGTGAAAGATGAATCTCCAAAAGAAATATCAGTTTAATTCAGTGATAAACTGACAGCCACCCATGACATTCGCCATGCTCATTTGAATGACATCTCCTTGATCAAACCGGGAGACTGTTATTTTAATTTTGGTTTCTTAATTACCTGTTTTAAAACATGGATTAAACCGTTGAAAATTGAACGCATAGAGACTTCAAGCCAATACTAAGTCATTTTTCTACAATGAATTGATATAAATTGATATGGGGTTTAACGTCCTGCTGTTCTTTCCCGAGTGAGGTAATGAAGACGGGTTAAACCATACACTGTGTCATGAGCAACAATTTTTTGTTCGGACAGGGGCTCTACGGTCTACTCTTTTACGTGCACATCAATGTGTGCACAGGGCCTCGGTTATTCGTCTCATCATATCGACTATCAAAGTCTTTTGATAAATGTCGCATTGAAACCATTGTGGTTTTCATTATTAAAGTCTATTTTCTCTGTCTGTTAAATACACTGAAATCAATCAAGTCATAGGCGTACTAGAAAGTATTCGAAATGCCTGGAAATCGCGTCTACGGCCGTCTGATTTTCAAAATTTTCTGGGGGAGGTCCCCCCCCCCCGACCCCCCGTCGGACGCTTCGCGCCTCCGCCGCTCCGCGAACTCTAAAGAAATATATTTGTCGGGAAAATATGCTGCCCCCCCCCCCAAACAAGTTCGGCCTCGTACGCCTATGACTGAAATATGCACTTTAATTTTTTGCAGAGGATGCTGAATGCTGATAATTTATTTGTAAATACTGAACTGAACGGAACTATTTTTGAACTGATCTCTCTTTTCGAGATCTAACTTTCAAAATACTGTAGTTTGTAACTTGTAAGGGACGATAAACGCCACAAATACGATCCGAGATTTTAAACCAAATCGATGATATTTTAGTTAAAGTAAAGATGAATGTTGAATTGGTCGCTTATAACAAAAACAAATATCAGGTGTAACACATGTCAGTTGTTCCAGACACCTGTTTTAAACAAACCTACCAGGTGCGATACCGTCTAAATCTTTACATCATGCTTAAAGATCAAAGGTGGGCCGACCATAGGTCAAATCAGGTAAATCACTTGTCAAACTGGACAGCGGCTTTCAAATTATACAAGGACAACAAACACACCGGACATAATTAATAGCGGATATAAATTTTAATAAAACATCTAAATTTGACAGATTGACGATGACCACAATTGAGCTGATTTGCATAACATGAAAGCCAGGTAATAAATGTTACTCTTTAATTAAAGAGAATCTCCTATGAGTCTTTTTTTTGATATCAATAAATATCAACACAAGTCGATGATGTAAAAAAGAACGAGGATATAAATGACCAGCTATGGGCATTTTATTCTGCTTACGGATCACCCCTTTTCTGGAGTAAGTGCAACATTGTGAGAATTCTAAAGGTGGATAAATCAAGAATGGGAATCTTGCATGTTAATACCGATTTGATAAATAAGTTGATGATAAAGTAAAAAACAATAATCTTTTGAGTTAAAACACGTCTAAACAAACCCCTCTTCCCCAACCAAACAACCCCAAAACCCATGCACCCAAAATCAGTTGATTAGTTTGTAAGAACGCCAAACATGGAACCTCAACTATGTCACCTGATCAATGATTCCATATTACAGAAGCATGACTGAAGATGGACACTGCCGGAATGTTGGTCTTGTTATAATCAGGAGAGAGAATATTATATTCCAACAAACTCATTTCAAATAATGAAAAATAATCAAACAGATTATGACGGCAAAGTTTAATATTTTGATCGGCTTCTCTTGTCCAAATCAGACATATCGAATGATCAGATCTATTCTTTACCATGGGGGTTGGATGGATGAATGGTTAGCACGTGCGTGCTGTATTATAAAGCCTGTCACTGAGTCAACTGGCGGGGGTTTCGAATCCCCGGTAGTACGTGAAAAGGGGTAGAGTCGCCTGTCCAACCTCCCGCTGCAAAAGACCCCTACGCGCAAACGAATCATTGAAATAAAATTGAACCATGTGTTAGTCCCGAAATGACCTAGTTTATGTCGAGTGGACATTACCCCCGCCCCCACTCTCTCTATCTCTTCTCGTTTGAAAAAAACCACAACCTGTATCCCCTACTCGGACTCTTACAGTGATTTATAAATGGAAGAGACAGTTACGTAAATTATAATTAACAATAAAACAAAAAGTTACAAAGCTAAATGCACCAATATCACTTTAAAATTTAAATAATGTTAAAAACGAAATTTTATAGAGAGCAAACATCCACAATTTGAATAACAAAAAATGTCTGAAATAGAAACTTTGAGGAGAACTGACGCTTCAGATAATTTTTATTCACTTCTGTATATAAATACCATATCCCCTGGAGCTGTTAATTAAATTATAAGTAGAAATTTGTATTTCGTTATGTAAAACACGTGTCCGCCATGTTTTGTTAAGGCATGTCAGCCATATTTTATTAAGGCATAAAAATAACATTTTGTTTAATATAAAGTGGACAGGAAACAGGTTGAATATGTTTAGAAGTGGTTATAATAATCTAGTAGTCAATGGTCATTGTCATTTCTATTAAGAAGATCTTCCGGCCATCATAGGGACTTCACATATTGTACTGGATAATGACCATCAAAGAATGGCTGAATGCTCCAGTGAACTTAAAATGAAGACTGAACTGTCTTTGAAACAAATGTATTGGTTTCTTCTACTGATAACCATCTTAGACCCGACACAACCCCATTTCTTTTTATATAAGATTCTGTTTCAATTGACCACAGAATCTCAAATACGATTTTAAACGATTTCTCCAATTAACTAAAAGTAGTGTCAGTTGTTCTGGACGGGTCATCGTTTGTGTTTGATGGTCATAGCCGGTTGTCTTATTGCATACTGCAATATACAGGTTTCTTAAAGTCAAAATATTTGAATACTAAATTGTCAAATAAATGAAATGAAATAGTGTATAGTGTCATAATGGGTTATTGAAGGCGAACATACACCATTCAGTGTGCTATTAGGGCAATTTTTCCCGGACACCTGTGCTGCGACCTACTCTTATTCAGTATGCCAACAATTAAGGATCGTTTTACGTGTACGCCGATGTGTACACAGGACTTGGGTTTTTTTCGTCCCACCCGAACGACAGAGCGCTGTTCTTGCCAGGGATTGAACCTGCTGGGACCTCGAGGTTAGTGAATCAGCGTCATTTTCACTGAACCATCGAAGATCAAAATTACAAAATGAATAATGAATGGCAGCAGTCAGCAAAAATGTATGTTCCTTCTTGATCATAATTATCACATAAAATGACCGTACTTTTATATTTTATTCGACAAATAATTATATCAAAGAAAAATACTTTACTTTGAACAGTGGGGCGATGTCAACTGATATCCTTTCAAAAATATACACAATAAGTAATCCATAAGTAATACAAAGAACATAGGGTAAAAACTTGTCCATCTTTTCTTCATCTTCCTATTTCCTGTTTTTGTAAATTAATGACAATCATAATATAACAGATTGCTGATACGTCTTTTGTTATTATCTTCTCAAAGCTGTTGCTGCTTTTGTCAAAGACATAATAAATGGGGCAAAAAAAAACCCTTGTCTTTTATTCCCAAAGAATATCACAATACAGCGTACTTTTATTAAACTACGTTTTTCAGATAAGAAACAAGGATAGCTTTCCTGAAGTTTAAGAGAAAGGGTGTGATCGACTAGAATATCCTGAGTGCAACTGTCAGGGGCGGATCCGGGATTTTCAGAAAGGGGGGGGGGTGCTGCACCCACTTGGAAGTGCAAAGCCCGGTCCGTGATTTTTGAGTGGACAAAAAATGCCCACAAGGACTAATTTCATACTAGTACTGTCAATTACGATTTCCAACATAATTATTTTTGTTTTCCTTTCCCGCGAGAATATATGGAGCTAAAAATTGTTCGCCACCGCAAAAAAATAGAGGGGGCGTGCGCCGGGTGCGCCCCCCTCTGGATCCGCGCCTGATTGTTAAGTCTAAAAATTATTAAACAACTGCAGATTTCGTCAAGGTCGTCAGATGTAGATAGAATTCTGACACGTGATTATTGACGAGCCTGTGGGTTAGTGTTATTGACAGGAGAGGGTTCTTTACAGAAGCTCCCACAGAAAGTACAGGTCGTGGGTCTAACGTTTTCTAACCCTTTCGCGAATCGAAGCCATGACGGCACCTATTCTATCAGTTGGCCTTAATTTTTCCACCTAACTGGGTGTAATTACCGGCTTGGACCAAAAACGACCTATAGATTTGTCAACCCTGGCATGACAAATACAGTAGGTTGAACGAGATACCGAGATCACCCGTATACACATAGCCGTGCACGTGAAAGAACCCCTGTTTGGATTCGATGAAGAGTAAGCGGAAACGTAAGCATTGCATACGTGACCACAAAAAATTGCCGTCTGTTAGTCTCAAAATGACCGATGGATTGCCTTGATCAAAGGTTAACCTCCAGTTCGTTTCTTTCCTTAATGGTGGCAATGCATAGCTCATCAATATGAATGAACTTGGCCAATAAAAACTAAAACAGGAAATTAGGACTGACTAAATCATGGCATAATAAAAACGTCTCGAGTAAAATATTCATAAGGTACAGAAAAGTCTGAATTTCTAAAACTATAAAATTTCGTTTCGTTTAATTTAACGAGTATCAAAGTATTAAACTTCAAGAATTCATCTCTTTAAGGAGGTGTGTGTCAAGATGGAAGTCTTCAAGTGAATCACAACTGACATGTACGTCACATCCGTTTATAAAGCCGTTCTTATGTCAGCCCGAGGCCACAAATGGCAAGCATATCATTTGGAATTAAAGAGATTTTGGTGTAGAAAAGTGGGTCGTTAACTCCATTTCATATCCTGTTATAGAAAGGTTCGTTAGTACCTAGTGTATATTTTGGTGTTCAGTCTTCATTAGCCCAGTCGGTGCAGAAAAGTAGGACGTTAAACGGACTTCAACTCCATTTCATGTCATTAAGATTTTGGGGTTACCACTGTAAAAACGAAGACCATCAACTTTGTGAAATCTCTATCGAATTATTAATTTACCAACCTGAGAGTAGTAATATTTCGAACCTGTATTAAGCAGTGCACGAAACTGAATTATTCTTTGAGTTTTTATTCGAAGATTTAAATATGCCGCAGTGCAATCTCAGCGAAAAGTCACTTAACATGATTCTGGTCCAATATGTTTCGTGTTCTGAAAGGTCATGGGTTCAGATATAGCGGTGCTGTTGAATGACCAATGTCCGTTTTGGCCCGGGGGCAACATCGTCTGTTTGTCGTCAAAAAGCAGACGTCATTCTTGCAATTCTGTTTGAAACGGTCATCTTAGATCTAAAGACAGTTATTTTAAGTTGATAAAGTGTTTATCAAACATCAGCTTGATGAAGTGCGAGTCAAAATAGAGAGTCTGGTGCATACAAATTTGTCTTTAAGCTTCCTTAAATGTCACACGTCAAGATGGCATACGATTCTAAATGAGGCGAATTCTCATATATATATATACATGTATATATATACATATACAATACAAAATGTAAAAAATAAAAAGGCAGAACTACATATTTAGATCCCCAAAGCTCGAATGTTATGGGGATCCACTGTTATGTACGTCAATGGGGTTGTTACGTGATAGATTACCACAAACTTACTTTGTTTATTGAAATTTTGACTATATCCTTAACACTAGCTATTCACCCCTAATCTTATCTTTTCTATGAACCTGAAATGTGTCCCGAGGTCGCTTTTGGGCCGTCTCGGGGATTTTGGACCCTCACATTTAAGCTTCATTAGTTCCATAGTAGAACCGCCTCTGTCTAAGAATGGCCTCATATTAATTGAGAATTGAAACAGGAAAATATCACATAATATATGCTTTAAGATCGTGTATATAATGTCTCTTGTTAGGTACGGGATGAAGTTTATTTTCTAAGATTCTTTAAAAAATAACCTGCAGAAAGACGAGAATAACTGTTAAAACCAAGTCTACATCAAGAAGCAACTTGCTATGATTTGAATCATTCTAAACAATTTAAAATATGAAAGTATAATTATTATCATTCCTATCCCGTTCATGCGGAAATAGAACTTATATTCATTGAGATAATATTCAAGATATGTGTGCGTGCTCTCATATTAATGACATAACAGGTCATAAAGCTTCTTAAAAGGCTTGAACTTTGACCTTCTATTGCCGCACTGTCTGGTCAATCCCGGTTATTCTGGTACTTATATAAGTGACTGACATTTCCTCTTGACACTCAGTGGCATCAACAAGATCATTAAACAATGACCAACTTCCGGCAATCTGACCTCTGGCACCAATCAGATATCATAAAGGTTAAAACGGTAAGATTGTCATCTTTCTCAGATCGAGGCCTGATATCAAAGGGAGGTAAATACCAGGTAGATACAGTACACCAAGATTTGTTAAATGGCAACCCCGGGCTGGTTAACACGGGGTTGAACTTATGTCATTATGGAGTCGTAGATTTTCTTCTGTAAGAAAGTGTTGGTATTTTAAGTGTTTCAGAGATTAATTGTATTTCAGCAAACGATACGGAGGTGGGTGGCATCGGGTATGCAAAAAACTTGACCCGCATTGACTTGAGATAAAACGTGAACATTATGTGAAGTCATTTATATAAACAGCCAGGAGTGGTATTACGTGTGAGCAATAATTTTATGCTTACAACTTCACTACGATACAGACCCATTGACATTCAGCACATTCTTGTCTGTAAGTGCATCCCTTGATTGGAACGCATCACTTTCAGCTATCACTTGCATACGTTAATCTTTCTAGGACCTGGGCGTCGTAAACAGTTTCACAGGTTGGAAGGGCAACCATGTTCTGAAATAATATACAATGATGCAGAGATAAATGGCTATATGATAGAAAATACAACAAAACTGCACAGATAGACAAATATCACCGTGTAATATTCTCAGACAAGACATACAAAAACTGAAATCTAAATGTAAATACTAACATATCGTGTATAAAGTGAGAAATGTAGTTTAACGTCAACATAAAGAGGTATTATTCAAGAGCTAAATCAGCCTATTGCATGTCTTTCTTTAGGCCTTAAATGTTATATAAATTATAAGACCATAATCAACTCTCTAGTCAATCAAAAGCTCTAGATTTTAACTAGATTATAACGTTTCGGCCATTTAATGATTTAATTTAAAAATGGAAAAGTGCCTCGAATATACCAGCACTGTGGTTATGGTAATAAACAATCAATGCACACATCTTGTCAAAACTAACAACAATTATGTATAATAAAAGCGGCCAGCTCTTTATCTCAATCTTATAATGTATCCTTAACACAAACTAAATCATTTCGGGACTAAGATGTTGTATAATTTTATTTCAATAATTGGCTTGCGATTTTTTTTTAGCAGTGGGGGGGGGGGGGGTCGTGAAAAAACGGAGGTTGTTTGGCTAGCGACCCTACCCCTTGTGATCGAAATCACACAACTTTACTAAATGATAGTCCTTCTAATCCCACATTCTGATAAAAGGCTGCCCGAGCCCTCAAAAGAGCAATCTGATTGAAATACAGATCTATATTTCGTTTCGTTTTTTTATACGTTCGATGGCCTCCATTACATGAAGGACATGAAGGCGAGTAAAACGAAATTTTGAGCTATATGTATAAAAAAAAATAAAACGAAAAAGGATCTGGGTTTTAATCAGATTGATTATTTAAATATGATGAATGTTTTGTGTTGAATATTCACAGTGATAACACACAAAACTATTTATGTAGATTGTGTTCCGTAGGAATACTCCAAAAGATACATTATGGGAGATTAGATTAAGAGCTGGCAGGTTTTACTAGATAATGTAAAGGGAATTTGCTGAAAACCGAGATTTTAGCCATTGAATTTCGAGCCCAGCCTCGTTCATCATTACAAAAGTCGGTACGATAAGAAAAATAGTCTCGATTATCAATTTTTGATTTAATTATTAATGGACGTTTTAGCAGCAGATAGCCAGTCAATATCGCAGGGTACCAAAGCCATCGAGTGTTGATTATGGTCTGGATAAGTTTATTAATGTCGAATTAATAATTTAGATAACATTTCAGTCCTATAAAAACGTGCAATTTGCAGATTTAGCTCTTCTATAATGTATGTTTAATCGCGTAATTCGACCATGAAATAGGCTACTGTATGTCAATTTACTAGCTAGAACCACTGAAGGGCATCCGAAGGATTTTGAGCATTTTTTTTTAAATTCCATCCAATCTAAAATATCAGGGTACCAGTCCAAAATAGTTCAATCCAATCCAGTGTTTTCAATGATATACGGAATTGTAAAAAATTTTCATCAAGCCAGCGCCGCCTATTAATCTTTTAAGAAGATCAATCCAGTTATTTGCTTTTGCGTCAGTTAGATATTGTCCAAAAATTAAAAACTGATAACCGATGGCTTTAAATAAGCATATATCAGCAGGTATCATACATCGTTATACTGTTATATTATTGTGTCTGTATCACTGAGAAATGATTCAGTGAGGTCAGACGAAAATGGGTATAAATTTGAAACTCAATTCCAATTTCTTATCGGTGACATGACCGAATAAATCCAAGATATTGTCACACATTCAGTGTGAATGTACCCGTTACAATAAATAAATAAATAAATAATAAAAGAAGTGAAAATTTATGTAAACTATCTATTTTTTGCTAAAGTTGTTTACAAATCTTCATTTTATTCTGTCATCTTGTAGGTAACCTATTTGTAACTTTGAGTTCATCTTATTTTCCACATTTATTTCACGTACGTTGGCCTTTTATTGCGTTTTGCCAAAGGCTATGGTTAAAGATGACTTCCCACAAACAAAATTTGTGATTCATTGATATATTTGAACTAAAAACCCAAGCTGTAAAAATCTATTATAAGGTGGGGTGGGATAGACGGCCTTTTCAAATTGTATTTGTAGTTAGTCGCTGTCCATTTGCCATAACTATCGAAACCAAATTAAATTCATGTATTTTCCTCTTCGAACTTTTTATTCCACCGTTTAAGCTTAAAGTATGCAAAGTCTCTCACTGTTTTTACAACCGCTAACCATTCGAACCAGAAAACCAAGCGCTCGCTACGTCATTCAAGCAAACAGATAGTGGGCAGACTACAAGTTAGTTAATCCCTCATATTCTAACCCAGAGGTGTGGTTTCGATTCTCCGACAAAACGTGAGAAGAAATAGAGTCGCCTGTTCAACTTCTTTGGTTTTCTCCTAGTCCTCCGGTTTCTTCCCACTGCTAAATACCCCTACGCGCAAGCGAATTATTGGAACCATGTTAGTCCCGAAATGACCTAGCTTGTGATAGGTTGGCGTTAAACACTTCTGCTCTCTTATTAAATATGGTGGTCCTACCAAAAGGGTTTTACTGTTAAAATTACAACATAAAAGATCAATTTCACATACTGGGATTTTGTCCAAGATTTTCTCTGACCCTCAACCAACTCAAACTTCATTGATAGTTTCCAGTCCTGGGCTCTGTTCCAAGCTAAGCTTTTAGACGCTACTAACCGAAGTTTTATAGATGGGTTTAATTTTGATTTAATTGTTTAGAACTATGTGATCTGTTCGTGTGCCCTTTTCACTCTCTGACGTTTTTATCTTGATTATCTTTTGATAAAATCCATAAATGTGTTTCCGGTTCTAGTAATTTATACTATTATATAGTAGAATGGCCTGTCATAACAACATTAGGCCATCCTGAAGGAAGTTTCAGAAATGAAATGGAATGGGGTTTAACGTCCCACTGTTCAGCTCAGGCTAGGTTATTGAGACATTTTGCCCGGACAAATGCAATACGGCCTAGTCTTATATCGAATTCCAACTGCCAAGGTTTCTTTTACGTGTATGCCAAGGTGTACACGGGACCTCAATTTCCTCCTGTCGTGTACTTGTAAGACCCTCTTTCCTCCACCATTGGCAAAGGGAAACCACGCCGGGAAAATCCCGATGAACTTTCGCGGCCATCACCGACCTCCAGGCTAGCTAGTCCTAGCTACTACTTGTTCTCAGATTATGTTAATCTTCCCTGTGCGCTTGGTGAGTCATGTGGTGCTAGTCTTAGACCTCCGGTGGCTCGTTGACAGAGTTGTTGAAGAAATTTACGTAAAAGATCCCATGCCGCTGCCCGGGCAAAATTTCCCTCATAGTACACTGCATGGCGTGTGCCCGTCTTGATTAGCCTAGAGTCGCAGCAGAACAGGAGGACGTTAACCCCATTTCATTCATTTCATTTCCGATTGTATCACAGTTTAGCCAAGTAAACCGAACAGTTAAAATATAAACCACAACACAGGACTCTGAACCACAATTGCACCTGTACAACGCAAATTACATATTTGCGTTGTTTTTTTTTTAAAAAAAATATTTGTGTAATGCCGAGATTGTCGAGGACTATATAGTGTTTAGTCATGCATTTGCTTTTAAAATGTCAGTGTAAAAATATTCTGGTTGTTTTGGGGGTTTTTTTTAAAGGGAGATTGTTTTTATTTTTTATATAAATGTCAGACCTTGTATAAATATCTACCTACATCAGACCTTATCAGAAAATCACAAGATGTCTATTTTTTTGAAAGGAACAATAAATTCCTATCACTCCTGGCGAGATCAGATTATGCCTCGTTTTATATTTCGCCTTTACAGAAACAACTATTTAATCTGCCATAACTGAATTAATTAGGTAACATTAATCCCAGGTATTTACAGGTATAACGGTTTCAGAGACAGCTATAACGGTTTAAATTTAAATTTCTATTGTTTTGTCACCGCGGTTCAGTAAGAAAGAATTTAAATGCCGACGGTTAAATGGCCCTGTTGGGTGCCTATCTATGCCCTTTATCAATGATGCAAATGGGGTTAAAACCAAAGTGTCGTATATCTGTAATATGATACGATTAACGGTTTTTATTTTTACCGTTAGTCACGTAGGCCTGGTTATTCTTTTATGGAGAAGTTTACCATTAGAATCAGATATCATATTGCATAATTTATATGTTTTGATATATTTCTTTTATAAACATTAAAGATAAATTCACACTTTATTACTTAGTAAATTGTGGAATGATGGTTGCTCTGTGGGTATATAGCGCTGGCTCACTGATCAGGATGTCCGGGGCTCGATCCCGGTATCGGCCTCGACAATTACTACGGATTTTCCAACATGGCGTCCCCCTTGTCAGTTTTGTGGGATGGGGGACATAGCACATCGCATGGCATATACATGTATACCTATCTTTATTGCCAGACTGGTGCAGACAATCGGCTGTTAAACCCTATTTCAGTTCACAATATTATGTACAAGGCACAATGTTTTCCCATAGAACAAGGGAAATTGTACGCTTCGTCAAAGGATATGGTGTCAGAAATTATCCGTTATTAGGATTTAAAATCCACTGTTTCCATCCAAATTAAGGACGATTTTCACTTTACCACCCCTCCCCCCTCCCGCAATTTGCATAACAACCAGTCTTCATTGTTATAATAAACATTAATTATTGACAACTAATTTAAAAGAAATATAAAAAAATCAGATTGTTATCACAAAATAAAAATCAAAGATTGTGGTTATAGCCTTGCTATGTACTATATTTTATTTCACAATTAATTGTCCAAGTCACTTTATTGATGAAATTCAAAATATAAGGCTGTTGGAAAGGTAATTTATTTACCGTTACAAGGATGTATCGCTTGAGATACTGCCTATAGAATTCAACGCCCTTCCACTGAATGTTTCTAAATGGTGTTTAATTACAAAAACACCACAACAATAGAAATAAACGGTTTTTTAAATATAAATATAAAATTTCTGAAATATTCGTAATTTAATGCCATTCCTCAACAGGGGTATAATTTTATTGCCTGAGAAGATTGGGTGGATTTTAAAAGCAAGGTTATCTTGAGAAATTCAGACCCAATAACAAAAACTGAATTTATAAAAGTTTATGAAGATTTTTTAAATGAAATGAATTGGCGTTTGACATTACCTTTCTGTACCAACTGGGATAGGCCTAACTAAGACGGAGATACATCATGCAATGTTCTATAACACAGACAGGGAAAAACTACGCAGAAATTCCTCAGGAACTTTCTTGGTTAGCACCAGGCGCTAGCCTTAGTCACTGAGTCACCCTGGCTATCAAGACCCCCCGAAAATAGGTTGCGCTGAATTATTATTACTAATTAATTAGTTATTCAAACGTTTTTAGTCCCATCAGAACGACTAGACACTAGAATATTGCTATTGTGTGTTCTATAGGATGTGCAATGTGTGAAACTGAAATATTTGATTGAAAGTTAAGATGTTAAATATACATTATGCAAGACATTTTGATAAAGAACTGTCGTTCTTGCTATATATACTATTCAAAAAAAGTAGGGGATATTTGATTTTTAAGTGTTATTAAAGTCACCTAATGAAACTGACGAAGAAACAAATGACAAAATGAAATGAAGTTCACATTCATCGATTTATTCCAAATAATCGTTAGACTAAGTAAGGCACAGACTGACCATTATAAGGGTAAAATGATACCCGGGGTCAAACAGCAAAGTTACCACAGCATCACAACAAAGTCAGTAACGGGTAAATCCTCCTCTGTTTGCCAAACAAGCATTGATCCGACGTGGCATACTCCTAATGAGACGTCTAAGGTCCTTTTGGTCCAGATTGTCCCATTCCTGTTGCAACGCAGCAGCAAGTTCTTGGACATTGGCAGGACGTTGTTGACGTTGACGTAACCTCTGTCCAAGCATGTCCCAGACATGCTCGATGGGGGAGAGGTCGGGACTCAGTGCTGGCCAAGGTAATGTGGTGATGTTCTGTTGTTGGAGGTAACCTGTAACGATCCTGGCCCTGTGACATCTTGCGTTGTCATCCTGGAAGATGAAACGGCGGCCATGACGTCGTGCGAACGGCACAACATGGACTGCCAAGATGTTGTCCCGGTAGTACTGGCCTGTAACACGCCCTGCAACAACATGTAAAGCCGTTCTTCCAGCAACAGTGATGCCTCCCCACACCATAACAGAACCAACCCCAAATCGATCATGTCTGATGACGTTAACGTCTTGGAAGCGCTCGTTTCGACGACGCCACACCCTCCTACGTCTGTCCAAAAAATCAACAGTGAACCTTGACTCATCTGAAAACATCACATTGCTCCAGCGTCGATTATCCCAGTGTTGACGATCCCTACACCAACGACGTCTTGCCTGAATGTGATGATCTCTCAAACAAGGGATCACGCGAGGACGTCGGGCGCGAAGGTGACCCCTATGCAGTCGATTCCGAATCGTCTGGCCACTCATTCTCACACCAGTGTCTGTTTGAAGACGAGCGCTGATCTGATTTGCTGTGATGACACGATTTCTCAAGGCCAAGGTACGGATAAATCGATCCTGAGCTTGAGTTGTCGCCCTTGGTCGACCTGAGCGTGGTCTGTCCGGTACAGATTGTGTATCACGGTATCTGGACCATAGCCTGCTTATGACAGACTGAGAAACATTCATCGTCCGCGCCACAACCGCCTGTGTTGTGCCGATCTGTAGCATGCCAAGGGCACGTAACCTTTCATTTTGGGTAAGCCGACGCATATCAAAATTTGTTTTCTGGTCACTAAAACAATTAAACTGATGTTTCCACCCTGGAATTCAATGCCACAATGACTGTAACATTCAACGTCAGAGTCGTGCAAATCTTGGGTTGGACCCCCATGATGATCCCAAGCATCACCTGCATTCCATGCGGTAGCTATTGGTGCGTTTGGGCGTCACATGTAACTGGAAATGTTTCTTCTGCTAGGTTCTATAGTGACTTTTTTCGTAGTCATTTGCATATTTTAGTATTATGCCCCCAAAATCAAATATCCCCTACTTTTTTTGAATAGTATAATTATAGTTCAAAAATAGATATTACAAAATTAATATATTGAAAATTTCATTCATAATACTTTATTCTGGGCCAAGTTATCACTGTTTGTAGTTTTGACAGGGTGTGTGCATTGATTATATGTTATAATAACCACGGCACTAATATATTCGAGTCTTAGCTTCGCTTCTCCCCCTTTTTAAATTAAATCATTAAATGCGATGGTCGAACCGATCTAATCTAGTTAACATGTTCATAAATGTCTAATTAATAATTTATATAACATTCTTAAAAGACTTAAAGAAAAACCAGCAATGGACAAATTTAGCTTTTGAAAAATGTATCTTTATTAAATTTGTAAAAGATGGCACGCAATTGATCTATCTCATTTGAAAATTTAAAAGATGAAATTTTAATGCCGCTGATCGTAATATTCATGTAAATATTTTGATTTTCACTACTGTATCCAATCTAAAATATACCCTAATTGATTATTTAATATTGAAATAAGAAAAAAAACCACTCCCAAAACACTACAGTTAAATAAACTCCCGGCTTGGATTCTACATGTATATGATTTAAAAGAAGACCATGAAAAGATTTTACCCAACATGTTATAGTGTCACTGGTTTGTTTATATAGTTTGTTGGGGATGTCGATTATTACGAAATACTCAATTCATTATATCTGTGTAGATTCGTAACAGAACTGGACTGGTATTCAACTTTCATAATATTGTATTTTGCAAGGGATTCAAACTCTCGATGAGCGGCTCTAGTAAGGGAATCGAAGTAGATCAATTTGGGTTTGCTTATTTGAATATCCGCTTGACCGATGTTATGCGTTTTATAGTAAATTATTTAAATAGCCCGATATTGAGTTTAAATACCCCTGTTTAAAGATATTTATGATTCACACACTCAATGGCGTCCAAAGTTCTAGTGATATCTGAGCTGGCCCCTGTGTGAGATACGTCATATCAAACAGGGGCTCAGTGTATTAAATATTATTAAGACATCCATTCAACACTTGAATTGCATTCATTCATGTCATGAACACGGTTACCGTATTTATACTAAAAATGATATAAACATTAAACTGAAGATAGTGACTATATACGACGAAAAAATAAATCCCGTGACTGACGCTAGGAAGTAATCGAATTGCTGCTTGCTTTACTATGTGTATGGTAATTCGTTTACAGGTTACCCCTTTTCAATGTAAGATAAAAAAATCCTTTTTTATCAATATTCATGACTCATTTATAACCCCCTGAATAAACCATAAAATATGAATGTATAACTATTGCAGGTTTCTAGGATACAAAAACTCATACAGATAAATATAGGTGAACTTGAATTTCAAATTAACGGAATGACTATGTAACTGAAATGAAATGAGGTTTAACGTCCTACTGTTCTGCTCCTAAACTGGACTAATGAAGACGGGCATACTCCATACGGTGTTTTGTAAGGGAAATTTTGTCCGGGCAGCGGCGCTACGGCCTACTCTTATTACATCGACTTCCAACTGCCAAGGGATCTTTTACGTGCACGCCAATGTGTACACGGTGCCTCGGTTTTTCGTCCCATCTGAGCGACTAGACAACTGTCCTTGCCAGAATGACTATATAAACGCCCTAATCATTTACACGTGGGTTTAAGTCATACATTTGAATCATGAATAAACCAAACCATACCAGCTTAATCAATGACAGACCTCTTGATACAGCGCGCACGTACTAACCATTCCACCATCCAACCCCCTGAATAAATGTTTTAACATCTTTAAAGAGCTAACCATTGGAGGAAGAATTAACAAAACTCGACAATATTAACAAGACTTATATAGCGGCGGTGCTAATGGGCGGCCAAAAGGAACAGTCTTGGCCAGCGCAGTAACTCCCGGGGTAGCCTTCTGTTAAGTATGAAAATAAAATGGGGTTTAAAGTCCTACTATTTTGCTCCGACTAGGATAATAAAGACAGTCATACGCCGTGCTATCAGGGACATTTTTCCCAGACATAGGCGCTACGGCCTACCCTTATATCAAATTCCAACTGCCAAGGGATATATTACGTGCACGTCAATGTGTAGACGGGACCTCGGTTTCCCATACCATCCGAACAACTAGACAGCTGTGCTTGTCAGGCCCTCCACCACTAAAAAGGGGAACCAAGCCGAAAAATCACGATAAACTTTCGCGACGAACACCGACTTCGAACCTGCGACCTCCAGACTAGCGAGGCAGTGTCTTACTCACTTACCCACTTGGCTCCGCTGTTAGTAAAAGGGGGGGGGGCTGGAATTTTCAATTCGTCATATTATCTTATTAAATACTGAACATAATTAAACCATTTGGACTGATATTCATATTAGAGATTCAACTTTCACAATATTGTAACCTGCGGGGGATTCTATAGCGTTAAAATCACGCTCAGGATCTATAATATCAGCTGTATTTCCTGACAACATATGCTTTTAAAACACGTGCTGATCATCTAATACTCAGATCTTGTACTTTCTCTTCTCTTGGGAGAATTACTTGCTGACGATTCCTCGAGTTTATTACAGAGTCGGGGTTGTATATGATTTTTATATGAAACAGACTTATAGTCGGAAACAGATTTACATTTTAAATCAGTTTTACATTATATCATGCGTGATAAAAGAGCAAACTGGCGCATTCCTTATTTAGATATGTAATTTACTAGGTTAAAAGAAGACACGCCCAGGATAAAAGGTACAACTCCATATAAAGGCACAATATAGTACATAATTAGTACCATTAGGCTAACTTTTGTAGGCATCATCGGTTTTATACAGCTTGTGTTGGATCATAGAGCAGTGTGATTTCTTTTTAATCCCAGGGGCCTTATTCACGAAATTTTAACTAAGATAAATTCCAAATTTTAGTTATTTGATTGGATAATATTAGATTGATTTTAGTGCTTAGCTAATCAAAACTGAAGTATCTACTAAAATTTGGATTTTATCTTTAGTTAAGATTTCGTAAATCAGGGCCCAGGCCAGAATTCCCTACCATTCCTTTATTTTCGTTAGATTGAAGGCTTGCTACCACAGGCTGGATAGCATGAGCCAAAGTCTTGCACAAAAGCATGTCTGAGGTTGACCAAGGAAATTTTGAGATACACAAACTTTGTAATTCACCCGCCTCAATATCACGTGTCTTTACCTGGCAAAGAATGTCTACACAATTTTCTACACAAAACATTATGGCAAAGGTGGGGGTGAAGCGTGGGGATTGGGTTGACTCGATTGTGCCAGAAAGCTTTGGCTGCAATACGACAAACTGGCCGTTCTCAGACTTAAAGGAACTAAATCACTAACATTTGGGACCTAGAAAGGGACAGAAGTGGGTCGCAACGCATATAATACTGTAATATCAATGTATATAAACTGATTTACATTCAATGGTTTCCGTTTTTACTCTAATTTCAAATCAGTTATGTTCCGCGAAATAAGCCAGAATGCAAATTTCTAGCGTCTGGTTATTCCAGTCTATATACGCCGTTTGATTTGGTGTTATTTGTCTAGCCGCGTTCCCTGAGTCTCTTGCTAGAACTGGGGCTGAAAATGGTACACGAATGCTAAAATGTTTATTTTGTCTTAAATATTGGATATCAGAAGCCCATCTTTTTCCGGTATGATCACAGCATCAATGTTGATTTAAATTGACAAATAATTCGTGTTTTCAAAGTTGAAGATTTTGGATGATATTGAATTAGAGACTTAGCTACTTTAGGTTAAGAATTTACTCTACTTTCAATCACTGTTTATGGGAAATATCTTTTATCCAGAAACACAAAACTTTGCATTTGGTTTCTTACGGATGTATTTGATACATTGAAATAACAAAAGTTTTATAAAGGACAATATTGTAGCAAAAATAATGCGAGCAATTTTGAGTAAATTCTTAACTTAAATAATGTCCGAGAATGATTTGTGAACTCGGGGCCTAGAGTCAGGGTTTTTGATTAGGTGGAATTTTATGTAAACCACTCTCCCTGAAAATTCGCCTCCAGATGATACCCGGTAATACTGCATTATCTATTGACGTCACTCTATCTTAAGCGATTTGAACCAAATCCGGAAGTAGCGGAATAGTTGGTGTTTTATGGGTTTATTATATACTAGGTAAAGGTGAATGAATACAATTATCAGTTTTAATAAGATGTTGAGGAGTAAAGTGGTTATTTTAAGGCAAACCCTTCCGAGATAAAAGAATATGAAGTTAATTAGGCGTGATCTCGTTGGTTGTTTGGTATGATATAGCATTAAGTACATCAGCTGTTTGTAACTTCCGATCTCGTTGATTATCAGAACTAATTAGTACCTATACCCTACTGGTCTCCATGTGTAATAAGTTGTGACGTAGGTACGTGTATTAATTTATTAATAATGATATATAATTCTTGATAAACAAATCGCTGTCATTAAATAAAGATTAGAATCAGTACGTTTGTTTGCTTGCTTCATGTTATATTCCAGCAAACTTAGCTTTCTACTAAGGTTTTAGGCAACTTTCGGCGCTGTCATTGAGTCAACTGGCGGTGTTTCGATTCCCCGGTTATATGTGACAAGGAGTAGGGTCGCCCCCCACAGCTAAAGACCCCTGTGCGCTAACGAATTGCTGTAATCATATGTTAGTCTCGAAATGACCTATTTGTGTCGTGTGGATGTTTACCCCTCTCTTTCTCTCTCTCTCAAGTCTCTCCCCCTCTCTCGGAAAATAACATGGTGATATATAGTCATTATTTAGACCAACCGTCCTATACGGCGAGTGCGTTACTGGCTTCAAGTAGAATACAATTAAAATTACTAAATCTCCGTAGTTAATCTTGCCGTTTACATTTTATTTTTAAAGTTTATGCAGGACAGAGTTGTCATTCATTTCTTTAAAATAATTAGTGGGGTATTTGAAACCCGATGACATGCATTTTAGAGCTAGCATTAATACGGCCCTGTTCAATTAGACCTTCGTCTTGCCATCCCTGGCTTCCTTTTCCAATAAAAAGCTGAACACACCAAGACAACGAGTGTGATTCACAAAACAATCATGAATGAAAACGATCACTCAAGGCGTTTTCCTATAGATTATAGTGTTGAAAGTTTATCAGTAACCTGACTTTGATACAGACCGAGACTTATATTCTCATATTTTCCTATCTCTCTGGGTTGTTCATGAATGAAATATTAGCATAGATTATAATTCAAGGTTTTCACATGAACTGATATAAAATTAACTAACCTTTAGATATTTCAGTGTTTAAAGAGATGAAGACGAACTAAAGTCATAATGAAATGCGTCCAGCGAATTCTAACTGCCAAGGGTTATTTACGTGCATGTTTTATTTCCGTCCCATCCGAACGACTAGAGACTGATCCCTGTCAGACAATCAGTCATGCGCCACTGACCATGCTGAACAACCTAGTGGAAAGTTTAAAGTCAACAACAGGTTTGAACCTGGGATCTCTTTGTTACGAGCCAGCTATTTCATCACTGCGCCTATGAGGACTCCCGCTTGTCTGTGATATCACTTCGGCGCTAGCGGCCGTTAAATAAAGCTATTTCACACACGGTGCTCCCTGGAGTAGACTTAGTACAAATAAAATCAAATGGGGTTTAAAGCGTCCTACCATTCCTCCAGTGGGATGACGAAAATATAAGCTTATACCCGCCATCGGACACCCTTGTCACGTACAAACGGGGAATCGAGACTACGTCACTTGACTAGATGACTAATCTTCTGTTCCAACGTGCACGCGTTAAACATGCCCCTTCCCCGACCACCAGACGTATGAGACGTTAAACCCCATTTCGTAGGTCTTTATAATGAAACAACCACCGGGCCCTAATATAGATATTCGTCACAAGAAACACTGTTAAGCTAAATACCATTTCATTGGTCTGCACGTATGATTTTCAATAATACAATCCCAAACTGTAATCTAGACATTTCGTTATCAGAAAATGTTCCAACAAAAGTCTACCGTCTTAAGTTTAAATTTCAAGTAAGTTTGATATTAATTAGTGTTTATTACCCACAAGGTAAATGCTAGCGATATAATAAATGTCAAACGACTTTAAATGTTCAAACATTTCCCAGTTTCTTTATTCCATAGTTTATAATAGGTTGTTAATTTACGTGATAGCCCTTCATTCACATTACAGACCAGTTGTCCTCGAAACATAAACGATAATGGAACCGGTTAAAATATAGCGTTGCCAGGCAATGATATTGAGTCGCGCGGCAGGTATGTACGGGGAGTTAGAAAGGACGCCACAGATTTCAGTTGCAGGAGCAATAACTCTGCGAGCAAATGATACCTGGTTTTTAATTTTAATAAGATCTTATGACTCAGAAATAAGTTTTAAAAAAGAGCATGCAGAGGTTCTCGCAAGGTTTCGGTAACAGAAGCAACAAAACTCTGGCACATTTTCTTTTTAAAAAAATGTGATCGGTAAAGCCTGTAATAGTTAACAGAGCGACAGTCGTAAAAGGACTGGTAAATTGTGCTGATGAAAGATAAAACCGCATCCCTTTCCATTCCAACAGAAATTAATCTTTAATAATATTAACAATAACAACGTCATTGTTAACGTAATTTGACTTCCGGTACAGTATAAGTGTGTTCTGGACGGAACGCAGGGTCATGATGTCGGCAGGTATATTTTATGTGGATGGTCAGATTTATGAACTATCAACAATAAATGTCTTGAAGCAAGGACGTGTCGATCATCTGGTCAGTACCGTAGACAAATGACCGTAATTAATTTCATTACGCCCATCCAAACAGAGATCTATCTACTTTGAGAACAGTAGGAGCGGATCCAGGGGGGCGGGGGGGTATATATATAAAAAAAAAACTTTAATGCCTTGCATCAATGAAATTAAATCACAATGTGATCCTACATCATTTCAAAAATGATTCCTCTCTTTAAAGAGCTCAATTTGTATGTATGCCTATGTAATTTAGAAGCGATGATGGCAGATTTCCTTGACAGGAGCCTGACAAACCCTCTCCTGCAAAAATTCATGGATCCGCCCCTGCAACTGATCTCTGTCCTTAATGACCGTCACACTCAAAATAAGTATTCATTTGTATCTTTTATACAGCAGGCGCGGATCCAGAGGGGGGGTCCAGGGCGTCCGGACCCCCCCCCCCCCCCCCGCTCAGGCTTGAAAATTTGAAACTTAAATCTATGCGATTTTATTGGCGATTTTTAGACCTGTAATTTTGGAATTTACCTTCCGGATGCACCAAATTGAATCTAATTTACCAAATTTTTCTGGGGGAGGGCCCCCTAACCCCCCGTTAATTAGTTGAGCGCCTTCGGCGCTGGCGGCGGTGGGCATAGCCCACCGCAATTAGTTAAGCAATTATCAAACCTAGACCCCCTCCCCCTTGCAAAAAATCCTGGATCCGCGCCTGATACACATAAATACTACATAAACATTTTTAATTTCATAAATACTTCTCAAAATTCTCGAAATATACTTAGTGTTTTCGAAAAAAAAAATCGTGGATTTAGGAATTAAAATGTCGGTCAACCAGCATCGTGTCTTGTCTCAGGCGGAGCTAACTGTAGACATTCAGCGTAATTTTCGTATGTATTCAAACTTCATTACAAGCTTACAGCTCAGACATATATATGGTAAAATGTACCTTAAATCCCCTACTATTTTAGCCTATACCGTACGACTGGTTGACCCTCCAAGGTTTTCTTCTTTGATAACCCATATTTCAAAGATTTCAAATTCTTTTAAAAATTTACAGATCCCAAACATACTCATTTTATGTCTTCAAAGGACTCCTTAAACGTTGCCATATTTTTCAATCCAATTAAATTATACTAACTTTTCTTTCCGTTTTATTTAGTTGCTGTTTGTTACAACTGGGTAACAATACCACCAAATCAACATACGCTCGTATAGCCTACATATTTCGAAGGTCTGAAAAAGTGCTGAAACTTCACAAAACCCATGCTTTGAACAACATCCCTTCAAGCCACTCAGGAAATAAAATGGAGTTTTCTTTTCTGCGCCGACTTCAACACGAAGACGGATTAAAGCCGGCTTTCAGTCAGTCAGACCAAATAGGACCCACAGAATAGTAATTTACTCGAGTCTAGCCAAAAAACATTGTCATCGTACGAAAGTAATTTATTAAAATAAAAAGTAGTCATTTCTAGACAATAAACAATTTCACTGAGACACGAGGAAATGGATGGGGCAGTTCCTAAGGCCGGTCGTGAAATACAGACGTTCATGCGTGCATGGGTAAGCACACTCTGCCCCATTCACAACAACCAGTAGGCCTACTTCCAGAAATAGCCAGTCTGAGTTATTTGTATATCATCCATACATCTGAAAATATAATATATATCCTAATATGATATAAACAAATCATTTTAGATTGAACTTTAGACCTGGATTTCGCCCACGAGCATGTTCAACATTTTAAGTGATGATGGCTTATGAATGAAATTGGAAAAAAGGCGATCCCTGGTGCAAGAGATGCTTTAAGCTGTCATGGTATAACTGATTATGTTACCGTTTTTGCTGACTTAACATACATTTTATTAGTCTGGAGGTGAAAAGGTTATAATATACTCGTTAATCAAAATAAATATAAACTCTCTTTCTATTTTCTAATTCATATCTTGCTTTAATATCTGATATGTCTAAATCTTGCTTAAAACTTTAAAACCTAATTCCCTGTTTCCTGAAAAAAATGTAATTGAAATCTAATTGATGTCATTCTATCACGCGTATGGAGCATGGTGTGTGCTATGGGATCTTTAAAGGGAGGGAAAGAGAGAGAGAGAGTGTGTGCGTGTGTGTGTGGGTGGGTGTGTGTGTGTGTGTGTGTGTGTGTGTAACGTCCACTCAATACAAACGATGGGGGTCTTTAGCAGTGGTGGCAAACCGAGGGACAGGCGATCCTACTCGGGGAATTGAAACCATACAAGTTCACTCGATGACAGACCTTATGATACAGCGCGCACGTGTTAACCATTCGGTCGTTTTCCTGTAGCCAGTGGTGAAGGACAGAGTGACTGGCAATGAAACGTTCCTCGTCGTTTAGCCGGGACAAACCATTGACAGTACGTTAAAGATCCCCTTGAAAATAGAAATAATAGTAGGCTGCTGTCAGGGCAACCTTCTCAACCTCGTGGGTTTCCTCCGGGCACTCCGGTTTCCTCCCACTGCCAAAGACCCCTACGCGCAAGCGAATTATAGAAATAAAATTAAAAACCATATGTTAGTCCCGAAATGACCTAGTTGTGTCAAGTGGACGTTAAACCCCATTTTTTTCTCTCTCTCTCTCTCTGTCAGGGCAGAATGTCTCTCTCAGCACACTTTATTATGGATGTCCTCAACAGTTGGGTTGGTGCAGAAAAGTCGGACGTTAAACTCCATTTCAAAACGGAGCTAAATTGTTTTCAAATAATCAGAATAAAAATGAACATGTTACAAGTTATTTCCAAACACCCCTAGCTTACCAAGGATGCATTTCTAAATTTCAATGAAATACATCGACTAGGGTAATGAAGATGCGTATCCACCATGCAGTGTGCCATGGGGAAAAGTTTGCTGAGCTACCTTTCAGCCTACTCATCATCGATCCAAACTGCAGCTATCGAGGATTCTTTTACGTACACACCAACGTGTACATGGGGCCATCCGAACGACTAGAAGCCGTTCATTTTGTAATCAAATAGAATAGTACAAAGTGAAGACTAAGTAATCGCAATCCATATACAGTACTTCATTTGATCTAACATAAGAAATATTACCTCGCTCCTAGATTTTGGCGGACTTTAATGGAGTTAACATGGCTATGTTTGTAAATAACCTTTGACCTTGACAACCGTTACCCCGGTAACACCATGTTACGCCAACAACGCTACCTGTCCATCAGATGTGACATGATCACATCACTAGAGTGATAATCACGTGATGTACGTTTTGACAGGTGTCTTTTGTGAAAGGGACACGTTCAAGTGCTGTTCGACAAAACTGACTTTTCTTTGAAATGCATTTGAACTGGTTTCCACAAAAATAACAGTAAATAGTCATAAATGTATTTGAAACAGTTTTTGCATAATTCCCCGATTCCAGTCAAAGGTCAGACTACTTTGATCATTATTGTGACGCTGTAAAGACCTTTAATTTTCGGGTTATGGTTACGTTATCGCATCCATATGTCATGTGTCTACAGTATCATGTGTTCAGGCTATTCACAGATTGACCGAACGATGGTCCTCTGGTAATGGCGTGCAGAAGTTTGGTGATGCCTGGGACCAATTCTTTGATTGCATGCTCCCAAGACTAGTATTTTATATGGGGGGGGGGGGGGGCTTAAAGCTGCAATTTCATATTTTTAAGTTATATTTTTAAAATATAATAAAATAAAGCCTTAAAATAGATGGTATCTATAAACAGTCCTATCGTGTTAAAGAATAATCCTATTAAAGGACAATATTGGTGCCAGCCATTATTACATATGTGATAGAACTGGTAAAATACATTCCAAATATAATTTTAACACAGAGATCATTGCTACGAGAGATGTGTGACAAACTCTTAAATGTACGGGAAGTGACGTCAAACATGACAAACACGAGTTGTCCTTCTATGCAAGTGACTGAACTAACGAGCGATAACAGACACGCAAGCGAATTTCATTTTACTGACAATTCAACTGATGATGAAAAATTATTATATGAGAAGGTGAGAGGATATCCGACAATTCACAAAAAGAATTGGCTGTAAGTAGATAAAGGATAACAAACAAATTAGAAAAAAGTCCGTGCATTACCATGTTTTTATTAAGAGCTGGATGAATAAAAACAGGGGAATGAACGGGATTTTCCTATTTTTTTCGTTTTGTCTTATCTTGTGAAAGCCAATTCTATTTTTGAATTGTGAGATATCCTCTCATCGTCTTATAAAACAACTTTCTATCTTCAACGGAATTATCAGTGAAATGAAATTCGCCTGCGAGTCGGTTATCACTCGTTAGTTCAGTCAGTTATATAGAAAGACAACTCGTGTTTGTCATGTTTGACGTCACTTCCCGTATATATAAGAGTTTGTTACACATCTCCCGTAGCAATGATCTCTGTGTTAAAATTATATTCGGAATGTATTTTACCAGTTCTATCACATATGTAATAATGACTGGCACCAATATTGTCCTTTAATCCTATAATTCACCATTGCCAGTTGAGAAATTGGCAAAAATTAAATATCATTTTCAACTTTAAATTCAAACGTTTGAAGATAGCTATTACATGGGGGGGGGGGGGATGGGAAAACAAGAGAGGTAATTGTGTTATTATTTCCGATGTGAAGGATTTGTAAGTGTGAAAATAATGCCTATGATTGTCTAATAGTGAGTTGACAACCTATTAAGCAAAAGAGAGAGAGAGAAATGGGGTTTAATGTCCACTCGACACATTAAGCAAAAGACATAGAAATAAAAATGTTTTGACTTTCTTGGAAAATATGAAATTCCCGCTTTAACGTCCACTTGACACATGCCATTTTGGGACTAACATAAGTTTCAATTTGTAGAGGTCTTTAGCAGTGGGAGGAAACCGGAAGACACCGAGAAAAACCCACGAAGTTTGGACAGGCGCCCCTACTCCTATAGTCACGTACAAGCGGGGAATTGACTCAATGACATACCTTATGAGAGGGATTTGAAGCAAATTGTTAATAGATTATTTAGTTTGAATATGTTTATAGTCCAAATATATCACCAAATCTCCCAGTTGGTACGCGGAAAGGTATTTTAAGCCGGGAAAATTAGACATTATCCGTAAAATTCAAATGGCGACCAGCGACTTTAATTCATAGCTAGGCCTATATAATATCACATCTTTGAAGTCTTCACGAAGCTTTTACAAATACCTGTAATTATTGGCATTTCCTTCCCGTCGAATGTTTTTCTGGGAATAATATGTTATTACATACATCTTGAAGTGTGTGTTTTTCTTGTTTTCCGTTTTAAAACACGAGTAAACTACACGTGTATCTCTAATAATTCATGTACATCATTTCCGGTACAATGTTTATGATTCTTACAAACATTATAATTACATCACACAGGTTTCCTACACGTGGAACTTCCTATCACTCCTGTGATTAATATATGGTCATCTTACCATCCGAAGGATCTAATTGTATGTTTTTGTGACATTTAAAGAAAGTTGGGTTTCACATTACATACAAATAGGTCCTAGACATAACGACACACTTCGGACACATTTGCAAAATCAAGTATATGCTGGATACTTTGGAGTTTGGACTATGTCAGTCAAAGGTATAAAAAACGAAAATTCGAAGGTTAAACAAAGTGACTTCGGACTACGACGTTTCGGCCACAGATGTCTCTAACCCTAGCCCGGTATTTAATACCAGTTTGCACACATTTAATACCACTACCCAGACTACTTATGATAGCTGAATATTCGACTGAGTTTTTTGATTAAATTTGATTAAATTGCAGACACCTCTCGCGTTTACCTACTTTTAAGGGAGCCAGAGCCTTACTCTCCGTACTATCGGCAAATATTGAAAACTCTATGCAAAATTGTTGCGCATCTAGAACGTTATGGACGAATGTAAAACCGATGGTGCCATTAATATCTTTGACTATTTTAAAAACTAAATTGCAGATGGGGTTAGCACGCCCCAACGGCTACCCTACCCCACCTAACAGTTACCATTTCTGGTGAACAGGAAGATAGGTTACTGGAAGGATGGTATCTGGGTACTGAAAAGGAGGGTGCCAGAAGTTTGGTATCTTGGTACTGAAAAGGCGGTTGCCGGAAGTATAGTATCTATGTTATTAAAAGGGTGGTTGGTATATATCTCTTTACGACATCATACCTATATGCCTGTACATACATATGTCACCAATTACCTTTGATCTTTACAGATTATTATCTGTGTATAATAACCCAATACGAGGTCTTTGGTCTTTATACAAAACAATTTGGTAATGGCCCTGGTGAATTTATACTTTACGTTTAAAGAAATTTACAGCTGTAAATTGTATAATATTATTCTGTTTAGTGACTTGTATGAGATAAACTATACTCATTTTCGTTTATGCTGAAAAAACTACAAGCTCGTGAAGAAATCCTCCTTAAAACCAAAAATGTCGACCTGCAATTTCAGCCGTTCTTTTACCTCTGATTTCTTCCTTTGGGTTTGACTTTTTTTTCGTCTTAGACTTTACATGTCAGGCCAAACCAATTTGAATTTCTGTTCTTCAAGGTCTTGATAAATAAAATGCCACTTCACTCACGTGATAGGTTCTGTTAAAAATTTCAAAACTTAAAAACTTGGAGTTAAAGGCGTGTAAGCAAGTACTTTTGGTTTTTAAATTAGTCCTGAATAAATAACAATATAAATTTTAAAATGACTTGTTACCGGAGAACAGAAAATCATATTATGTGGCCTAGATAAAATATATAGAGAGAGATGGTGTTTAACGTCCACTAGATACAAACTGGAACATTTTGGGACTAACATATGGTTCAATTATATCTCAATAATTCGCTTGTGCTTAGGGATCTTTAGCAGTGTGGGGGGACTGGGGGACCCGGAGAAAACCCACGAGGTTGGATAGGCGCCCCAATTTGTTTTCACGTACAAGCAGAGACTCAATAGCAGACCGTCTTGGATTAAACACGCACATGTTTACACCCCCCCCCCCCAATCGGCCTAACATATAAATGAATATATATCACCAAGGGAGGGGGGGGGGGAGAACCCTGGGATAACATCCTCCGTAAAATAAAATTATCGGCCTATATCTCAGTTTTTCTTGGGTTTTCCTTTTTTTAGAATAACCTCGAAGTCGTGCGTTATCCCTGACGAATTGGAACAGCATTACGAAGCAGAACACAAAGTTTTTGTTTAAATATTTCGGCTATTCGGAGCAGAGATCTACTCTCAAGGTAGTTCCCAGTGTGTGCAGAATGTATACAAATCCTCCGTAACATTAAAGAAAAAAACCACCCCCGATTTACCGTTCGTTCGTTTGTTTCTGGAGTTTAATGTCCAATTCCACCGAGTGTGATATCGTAGACAAGCCCCCACCCCTCCCCAACAGCTTACCACACCTATCATTCTACATGTATTGTATCGGCTTTTTTTCTCTTGAGATTGGGGGGTATTCATACATCACATAAGACAGTATATTGACTTTTAGATAAAAGTACAGGTATAGTATATACAACTTGTATATTGTATAAAGTCTGGCCTGAGGGTAACTTTAGACATTATAAGTATTATACCTGTCATATATATATGACAAGAAACATAATCTACCTCTTCTCCTCCTCTCTGTCTATCTGGCATGTCGAGTACAGAAAAACCTGCCATGAAAACTACACGTTCCTCGCATAGTTGAAATCATCGTGGTGCTTCCAACATAACCGGTTTTCTTTTTTTAAAAAGCTTTATAATATCTGTATTTAAAAATGAAAAAGTAGCCCCTGAGTAGTATGGACCAGGAACTGAGTATGACGTCATCACTGACATTTTGGAATTGTGACGTCATATTTAAAGTCGATATAGCCACTGATGCGCAGTTGTCCAAGGAACAAACATGCCAAGTTTCGGGTTAATTGGAACAGGATGGGAAATGTGATATTTGAAGAAAATACCAAATTCTACACTGTTACATAATAGCATGTATTGATTTTGGGGATTGTAGAAATGGTGCATCAAGGTTTCGGCCACAAAGAGATGGGAGCTAAGCGGTGTTAATATAAGTTGACTGGTTAGGGTCAGGCTATGTGCTCGAAACGTCATAATTCACTGTAGTTGAACGGTTATAAACTGAATTCTCGTGGATAAAATGTCCCGGTTCGAGTCGAGAAGAGCTTTCGAGGTTTTCAATCCCCGTTGACGCAGTGAAGCGTAGTGCCTCCAGGCTATCTGGAAAGATGTTCATGTCGTTCCGATGTGTGTGTGTGGGGGGGGGGGGGGTTGAAGTTTCATCAACTGTTTTTACGTATACGCCAATATGTGACCATTCATGTACCTCGGCACCACCCCTGAAAAGTGAGAACTGGGCTGGAAAAATCCCGAAAGTTCTTCGAGAAGCACGACGACTCGACGAGGTTATATTTTCTAGTTTATTTAATATTCAAATTAATTATATTCATAAATCATTTATATTGAATAAAGGTGTGCTGGGTCGCTCGCTGCATTTTTAAAGAATTGTATAGCAGTTGACAGTTATGATGAAAGATGAATCACTTTGGCATAAAAACCGTGGATACAGGGAGGTATGCATATGTAATAAATGGTGCATGATATAGTGTAAGACCCTCGAGCTATCATAAAGTTATTTCTATAATTCAATTGGGTGATAGGAATTAAACATTTCTTTCAGGTACAGACACATAAATGATTGTCTGAATTTAGCCAAGGGGTAAACAATAGGTCTGAATACAACAGGTTCTATTATAAGACTCGCGCTAAGAATTGAAATGAAATAGGAGCTTAACGTCCTACTTTTCTGCACCGAATGGGCTAATAAAGATGGGTTTATACCATACAGTATATGGTTTGGGAGCTTTCAGATTTTCGTCCTATCCGAACGACTAAAAGCTGTTCCTAGAGCACTGATAATGATGGGGGCGACCACGCTAGAAGGACCCTCTTATGTGTACGCCAATATGCACTCAGGGCCTCGGTTTTTTGTCCCATCTGAACTGCATCACTGACAAGGTGGAGGGAGCCAAGCCGGATAACCCAGTAAGGTTCGCTCCTGGTTAACGGGACAGCGTCTTACTCCGCGGCGCCAGACCCACGTCGAGCAATATTATTTCTCTTAAAAATTCTGATCGGTGCTAAAACTAATCGAAATATAATCACCCAGCATGAATTCAGTGGGATTAAAAATAATGTCCATTCAGAGATTTTAGCAAAGATTATTTATCTTGTTTGCAAAGGATGCATTCCTTGTTAGAGATTGAACTTTAAGATAATGTAGAAGTAGTTGTTTATTAACGTCTCACCAGTTTTAAATACATCACATTCATAAATTATAATATACTAAAAAAAAAAAGGTATGGACTTCATACTAGGCATCTGTATATTTAGGATCGAACCTGTCAATCGCATAGATAACGGGATTTTATTTTTTCAAATCTCGGCGAAATGCGCGATTAGGAGTATGTCGTGAATAAACAATTCGCTCAACAGAAATAAACAGATCTAAGCGTCGATCGTAAAGGACGGTAAATTGACTCGTGGAGATTGGATATGGTTAGCTTCGAATCGAAATTTGGCATAGAACATTAATTTTTGAATTGTTTATGTTCTTCAGATATGGGCTGTCCCCCGGCACCCCCTACCGCCACCACAGTCTTTGACACCTGGAACGAGACATGGATTTTTTTCCAGAACCTCAGTGATGATTTGGTTTTTGGACAAGCTTATTATACTCGATTCGAAAACCTAGACAGGTTCAAATTATTCCCATGCCTATCCAAACAGATTTTGATAAATTATAGCTAATTCTCCATCTTTGTCGTTTTGTCCCTGACAATTGTCGTCTGCCATATACGTAATCAAGGACGATTTATCACCAAATGGCTGCCTTTGTTATATATGATACACGGAAAACCTGTTTTTCTCATCCATTGTCTTATTACAGGTTTTTAAACCGTTTGATATGTAATGAATTAGCATAAAAGTTTGTCAGTATTAGTAACCTAGTTCGCTGCTCTGATGTAAAACCGTGACAAGCAGGTCAATTAAAAACTTGGCCAACTTGAAATTTACATATTATGTCAGTTGATTAATTGATATTGTTAGTTTGTGAGGCTATTGATATAATCATAAATTACTATATATTTTTCCTCTGTTATACATGGGCGCCCCTCCCACCCCCAAATTGCATTCGTAACCATAAATGAGAATTACCATATGGATGTCTCAAGGTATGTAAAAGCACAATAAGTTGATATTATCAAGGTATACGTGAACTAATCAGAAGAGAAGTGGTATTCTATTTTCGTTTCGTTTTTTATTTTATTTCATTTTCGTTTCGTTTTTTCTTAATTCTTACTTATTTTATCCTAAAGAAATGAAAATGGTGTTTAACGCAGTACTATTCTGCTCCGACTGGGCTAATGAAGACGGTTATCTGAAAGAGCTGAACCCTCCTTTGGGACAGTTGGTGAGAGCTAGAACTAGTCGAAATAATGCCGTTTTACTATTGCTATTAGTTGGTAAAGAATTATTCCTTTTTTTTAAATCGGCAGTACACTTGAATAAGCGACGGGTTTCAATTTGTGTATTCTGTCTATGTATGTTGGGTTGTGTATTACATGCATGTATATATCCTAGACTTGTGTATTATGTATGTGTAACGCACTGTGTATTCGCCCTGTATCGACCAATTTGTATATGGTGCATGCGAATTGTATTGTACATGTATTCATTATTTCCATGTGTAGTACTCTCTCGTTCGTTCGTTCGTTACTGGGAGTTTAACGTCCTCTTCCACCAGAGGTGATATCGTAGACTAGTACTCTCTCGAGAGGAGATATGTTTTAACATCCTCGTACAGACTTTGGATCGGAATCACGCTAGTTGACTAACTGACAGATCCTATGGAATAAGGCGTGCGTCAGACCACTCAACCAATAAGCGACACGTGTTATCTTTTTTTTAACCACTTATTTAAAGGGACAATAACACTCTTGCTGGCTTGGCAGCTCTAGAAAATAAATAATAGTCTTATTCTAAGTAATAGATGTTTATGTGTCCTACCTGTTGTGTAAATTATCCATTACATCATATTTTACTTGTCCAGAGGGTTCGAAAATATCTTAAAATCCAAGTCACATTTGAAAAGGTTTACGTCATATAGTTGAATTTTTCCAATTTTTAAAATTAGGTGTGTTAAGATGAAATTTGTATCATCAATTAATTTGAATATTGTAAAATAATACAATTTGTTGACCAGAATAAAGATTGGGACATATTATTCAATTACAACAAGAGTGTTATTGGGGCTTTAACGATTAGTTCGTTTTTTATTAGGAAATGAAAGGAAATGAAATAGGGTTTAACATCCCACGACGATGCTCCGATTGGGCTAATTAAAATGGGCATGCACCATACGGTGTGCTATGAGGGAAATTTTTAACGGTCAGCGGCGCTATAGTCTACTCTTATATCGAATTACAACTGATAAAGGATCTTTCACGTGCATGCCAATGTATACACTGGAGTTAGGTTTTTCGCCCCACCCGAACGACTGTACGGTTACCTTACCAGACCATCTCTCCTGTACCACGTACAAAGGGTAACATGGCCGGAAAATTCCGATGAACTTTCTCTGCCAACGCAGGGATCGAACAAGAGATCCCCATGTAAGCGAGCTAACGACTTGCTCGCTGAGCCATCGTGACTCCTTTCCCAGTATGCCTAAATTACTTTATTTTGATGAACACACACGCCTATCTGTACGGTGGTATTGAAATACCAGTACATTTCATTCAGCATAAAGAGTACCTTCAGTAATTAATATGGCGGGACTTTTAATCGCTATAGACGTATTAATTGCTATTCTATTTCACTAATTAACATATCTAAGATTCGAATCCGCCTTCAAATTATGTTTCCTTTAAATTTGATCATTAATTAAAAGTAAGAGAGCTACCACATTCCGGACACACATCTTCAAAACGCCTTCTTCCGGGGGATAGTAATCAGGACATCCCATCTACCCTGAGGATCAAAGGTGCCGATAGAGATGATGGTGACGGAGAAATTCCGCCCACAAACGATGGATGGTTGACCAAATAACACTCAGACTCCAATTACAACTTCTCACATCATTGATCGTTTCTCTATATTGGTCAATCGAGACTACGGTTGATTTTGTCCTCGATTATCTATTGTCTGTGATGTGATCCGGTCACAAATACTCGTTAATTATCCGCCTCCTGATAATATCAAAGATGCCGCCACAACAGGTGCCCGTTATATCTAGAACGAGCTACTGCTGTAGGTATAATATATTTGAATGGATTACCACCTAGATAATAGGATTAGCGTCTACTTACTTTGTTTATTATATAGATAAGTAATTGATACGGCTTCTGATATACATAATTATAGTTACACCAAACGTGGAATCCTCTACTGTACCTCCCGTACAAATAAAGGTCACGCCCTTTTCGATTAATTTGAAATTCGAAATTAATTAAAGTTTTGGTACTTTGTAAAGTTTAATAATAACTTTGTGTTGTCCGGAATGTCTTTTTATCAGTTGTTTCCTTGAAATGGGACAGGCAAAGAAATGGGGTTTAACGTCCACTCGACACAAACTAGGTCATTTCGGGACTCACACATCGTTCAATTTCATTTCAATAATTCGCTTGCGCGTAGGGGTCTTTACCAGTGGGAGGAAACCCACGAGGTTGGACAGGCTTATTGAATCGTCGATTTGATGTTTTTTGTATAGTAGCCTTACTGAGTTGTATTGAACGAGGGATTATGATTTCAGATGACCTATGACCCCGAGAATAAGACTGTGTACCATAGGTTTCACCTGTTACAGTTTAACTCCCTCTGTTGTCGACTAAATCTTTGAGTGTTATAGCCTGTGTTTATTTTTAAAAGTAAGCTGAAGACTGAAGTCAGGAAATTCTACCATCATAGAAAACAACTTCTCATCGTCTACAACTTCTCTTGTTTCACTCAATTTCTGGCGCCAAAAATCTCTACTAACCGATGCAGGAAAACTTCACAATTGAATAGAGGGAACAAACGGTATGGGAAGTGACGTAGCAAGGGTTCTCGACCACCAGGAGCGATAGTTATTAAAGAGCAAATTTTTCAAATGTAGTATCTTTCAACATTGTTTTTTTTTTACTCTATAGTTCCTTTTTGCGATAGGGGCAAGTGATTTGGGAGCGCCCCGAGGTGCCGCGTACACATTGGCGTGCACGTTAAAGAACCATTGACAGTTTGGTTTCTGTATAAGCGTAGGCAATAGTTTCCCTTCATTAACGAAGTTAACCCCATTCCATTTCACTTTGCAATAACTGTATAGATAAGTCTTGCTTCTTAAAATTGTGTTAGACATCATTGGGGACACTGCAATGTAGACCTCAGTGTCCGACCATCGGTTATTTCGGTAGACAGTTATTTATGATCTTGACCATTTGTCACACACCATTAATCAAATTAAGACAATAGATAGTTTTAAAAATGAAAATTGCTGAGAGGACCGGCGTCCACAGTTTTGTAAACAGCAACGTCCGTCTGAATGACTGTCAATTTCTGGGAGAAAAATTTAACTAATTTCTTACTCACTATTTGTCTTAATATGAACGATAAATATATTAGTTATTTGTTTGTAAATCACTCGTGTCCGTTTCTGCTCGACGAGTTCCTGTAATTAGCAAGGTAACAGATTGAAACCCATTAACTTCACCTAGCGGCTACCAGAAAGAACTTAAAGAAAACTGAAACCAAATCTTTGCGCCAGTAGTCTACTATAGGCTGTAGTTCTAATCTACAGTTTATTGCATCCCGTGGTATATTAGCTGTGGGTTATTTATCGATAGCAGACGTTCTTGAACAGACGACAGGCGTCCACTATTTCCCGCCTTTTCCTGCCGGCCAAAGGATGTTTGTTGAAATGAAAGAAAAAGACGGTCGGGTTACCTTGGTACCAGATGTTAAGATGTGTTTCTGCTCCTGTTGGCTTTGACCAGACACCCATCACTAAATATAACCTACTTCATCCACGTGAAGTTTCATTGTTTACAATTGGTTACCAGTGGCCATTTAAATCTATCACCCACTTTGCCAAGACTGAAGTGAATGTCGGGCGCTGTTCCTCCTTATCAGTGGTGCAGGGCGTAGAGCCTGGCAAAGAGCAGTGTATAGTCGTTTGGATTGGACGAAAAACCGCGGTACCGTGTACACTTTGGCATGGATGTAAAAGATGGGACGAAAAACCGAGGTGCCGTGTACACATCAACATGTACTTTAATAACCCTTGGCAGTTGAAATTCGATGTAAGAGTATAGACCGTGGCGCCGCTGCAAAATTTCCCTCATAGCACACTGTATGCCTTTGCCCATCTTCATTAAATGAATGAAAACCAGAGAACATAATGCCACTACCCCACCCAACTCTGCTCTTCCGCCATTTAAAAAACGATGATCAGACGCCTAAACCTATTCCTTGAACTTTACTGATTCCAAGCCCTGACTAAGGATTACCACATCTGGATGACAACGGGCTTTTAGAGCGTATTTTATATTGACCCCCTGCGTTTATGTGTGGGAAATAGCTTTATTTAACGTCCGCTTCAACTGGAGTTGAAAACAGTCTGTGAAAACATCTTCGTTCATAAATGAGCAAAGCCAGTACAACAATATTCTCCTCGGCAAATCAAGCATATTATGTAATTTATTAGTTAGACCTATCTATTTCACCTTTTCTGGTAATAAATCATTTTTTTGCAAAATATGACGTTAGAATTAACTGATAATCGAAAATAGCCGATATACATAACTTAACAATCTAATTTCTATAATAGAAGACGCAAATATTGACACGACTTCATGGTGTGAACAGGGTGTTAATTCTGACACTAATCTAGATAATCAAGTTTTATACCAGTTTTCCCGCCAAATATGCATGGTTTACTTTTTTGATGATGTCTAAGTCAGTTGAGTTCGATATATTCAATATCGAATATATAGAACACATTAACTTTTTATACCTTCAGACATTCAACATATATTTATACTGAATACAATATAGACCGTGGAGGTTCATCTCTTATGGTGAAGAAGCCGGTTGATTCATGGGTTTTTTTTCTTCTTAAATGAACCAAGACACACGCACCCCTACTTGCCAAATTTGTTTTAACAGTAATAGACTTATTGAATCATTCTACTGATACGACATGACGCCTCCTCCTTCTCGATCTGCTTTATAATGTTGTTCCACGGAGTGTACTCAAATGATATTTGCCTGACAATACAAATCACTTTTTCGACTGCGCAATAAACGTGGGAAATAAAAATTAATATCCCGCAATTTTATTGCTTCGATTAACCCCAATAAAAGTATATAGTACCATGTAAGTAGAGTTTGACAACTGATGGATCGAGGTAAAGATGGCTGTATAGACAATACTATTATTGTTCTATGATAAATTAATTCTTCTAACATATTGCGTTATCTTCGAGTATGGACGGACAATTTCAATTGATTTTATTTACCTTTTCAATTATCTACTCGGTAAGGCGTCGCAAATACAAATTGAGTATGGGTCATCTTCATTTAATACGTATATCAACAGTAAATTAATACGACATGGTTTGGATTTCAAAGAAAAGGATTGAATTACAATGTAGGAAGAAGTGTGACTGGCATGTTTATTTGCTTAATAAAATCCTTTCATTTTATTTTTAAACACCCCCCCCCCCCCCAAAAAAAACCAAAAAAAAAAACCAAAGAGTGTCCATTTCTTAACTTCAAATTTTAAAACAAACTGTTCATCTCAGTAATTCTAGAGGGATCACGTGGTTAAGTGGGTAAGACGTTGACTAGCTAGCCAGGAGGTCGGGTGTTCGTCCTGATTCCCCGGCGTGGTTTCCCCCTGTCAGCTTGTCAGTGATGCAGGACGGAGGGCCTGACAAGGACAGCTGTTTATAGTCATTCGGATGGGACGAAAAACCGAGGTCCCGTGTACACATTGGCATGCACGTAAAAGATCCCTTGGCAGTTGGAATTCGATATAAGAGTAGGCAGTAGGGCCGCTGTCCGACTTCATTTTCATTTCAGTCATTGTAGAAAAGCCATGGGAGCTTATCAATAGGTTTATACAAGTCCCAGCTATGTGTGAACCAAAACATTCGCCCCACCTAAGCACTCTTCGTCTCGCCTCGTTGATTATCAGCGCTTTCGTCTTGCTTCGTTTTTTTTTATTCCCTTTTGCTTGGTTCACCAAAGTAAACGGCCAGTGCCCGAATTGCAAGCCACAGTACGTGAAGTGAAAAAAGATAGAAAACAAGAACAGTGATTAACTTAAAGATACATAAGAATTAGATAAAGAGCTAAATGTTCTTGCTAGAGTAGTTCAAAAATATAGAGGCCTGGATCCAGGATTTTGTCGGGGGGGGGGGGGATAATATATTGGAGCAAAGGGTAATACGTTGCAACCTTGGATTGCTTGTGCGGACACAATGCGAGAATCATGTTTATCTCATCTATTAAAGAGCAGATATGTGAACTACAACCATAACAAAGCAAACGAAAATGAAAATCAACTATGTCACTGGGGCTGAGGGGGGGGGGACCGCACCTGAATTGATAATGAAAAATGAATATATCGAAACTTTCAAATTACTTTATTCTGTGCAAAGTTGTGAATGTTTAAAGTTTTGAAAAATTGTAGCGTAGTTTGTTTATTATCGTATGGGTAACGGTATTTTAACAATCGAGAATAAGTCTCGGTTATCTGTTGTAACGTTAAACTCTTAAATGGCTGCGATATTCTAGTCTACTTAAAATTGAAGCCATGTATTTTTGCTGACAGGCATGCAAAAAAATACCTATAATTTCATAATCTTAAGAAAATTACACATGAACATTTATTGCGTTGATCTGTGGACTGTTGCTAAGAATAGTTTTAACAAATTCCTGAACAAACAAAATACCTGTGGTGAACGCCATTAACTTTTACAACTCTTACAACGCACAACATTTACTTTAAGGTACTTTAAAATACACACAACCTTTAAAATACCACGTACATTTTACAGTTACCTACAGATCCACGAATAAACGTGTCATCTGCATCCTGAATAATAAGTTGTATTAAACACTACTTGCAATATGGGGTTTAACGTCCCAATGTTCTGCTCCAACCTGACTAATGAAGACGGACGTGGGGGGGGGGCAATTTTTGCTCGTGCGACCTACTCTTATTTCAAATTCCAACTGTCAAAGGTTCTTTTACATGTCCGTTGTTTACATGGGGTCTCACTTTTGCGTCCCATCCGAACTACTAGACGATGTACAATTGACAACTACTGACAAGGGCAAACCACGCTGGAACCTGATTTTAGTTAACATCGTACATCTTAATAATAGCAGTGGGTACAAAATCAAAATCGTTTTGAGACCAATCAATCGAAAAGTAAAGAGAATTTTGGCAAGGCAGTGACCCAGCCTAATCGAAAATCAGTAGCTATAGACTACTGGACACACAGAGCCTCTCCACGGGGAGAATCTCGTTGCTTGCTGCACGTTGTTTTACACTACAAATATCCATTTTACTTTATAATTAAGATTGCACGTGCATTGGGTGAATTTGGGGAATGCTGACTAGTCCACGGGATCACTTTTACTCGGTCCCATTAGTCCACCGATATCTATTATTATTAGAGTTAGGGTTCATTAGTCCACCGATATCTATTATTATTAGAGTTAGGGTTCATTAGTCCACCGATATCTATTAGGGTTGGGTTAGGGTTAGGTATAGTATTTTTTATAGCGGCGGACTATAGTGAACCCCTCTCGCGAATTTGACAATTTGAAATGTCACTTTCGAATGGCGGGGTTAATTTTCCCGAGTTGCTTTTAAAAGTAAAACTGACTTGAATTTTTATGCGACATTCAATTATGTAATTTTTATAATTTGAATATTATTGCATGGAGTCTATTTTTATTTTATGTTCATTTTTCATTAACCAATCCTACTTTTTATTTTAAGATTATTGATATCATTAAAAGAATCAAATGGGTATTAATATGAAGGCTACATCAAAATACCCATTATACATTATACACAAATCAGTTACAAAACTTCCTAAAGAGTCCTTTGAAATCGGGCCTATATTTCGCATCGAACTAGGCTAGTACAAGATTTGCACGTGCCTGTAAGACCCCACTCTTCATATAATGAAACATTTAAGAAATTAATCAAGTCTGCTCGGTCCGCAGGTAAAGCTACCTGTGTCTAAAATCTACTTGAATTCGCTACTAAACATCCCACAACAATGTATACATACCCCCTTTACGCTACTGTTGTTTGAATGAGTCACGTGACCAGCATCCTTCTTCAGAGCATTTATCTAACAGAAAGCATTGCTACACACAACCTCTACAGTTAGTCCACAAGTTTTGAGCGTTTAATTTTATTAATACTCGGATTTTATTCGTGTAAATAACAGTAAGACAACTGGAAATATTATTTTTGTGTTAAATGGATAAAGGTACAACATAAAACACTCAAGGTAAGTGTCTTTAGAAAACTTTATAAACATTGTGAAGCCGAGATATCCAGCGTGTTTTCGCCTGCGACATTTTTAAAGGTCCTAAATCGTCAAGTTTTTCAGCAACCACTGTCTCTAAAGAAAAACTTATTTTGAAGTCGGTGTGAGAAGGAGTTTGAATATCAGTGTTTTGTTTTTATGAGTTGGATAGAGAAATAGAGACGATGATTGTATATTTATTTTACAAGTGAAGTTTCTTACGTCAAAAACTTTGAATTACAATAACAAAGTAAGAAGTTTGTTTGAAGCGTAAAGATTTTGTGTCGTGCGACCACCATGGACTGGAAAAGGAATGCAGTATTTATTTCGATCAATATTTTTTTCAAAAATACTTTCATTAAAGACAAAAGAATTTTTGAATTCAACGCCCTTTGATTATTCAAGAAATTTAAAATAGTTTATTTTTGTATTTTATGAAATTTAGGATATGGACTCGAAATGCACCTAATGATACCATGGGATATTTCAAATATACACACAATTTGTTCAGAACCTCTCTGTGCAATATAACCATGATATAAATGATTTAATTGTTCGGTTCTAAGTTTATAATCCCCATGTTTTTATTAGAAATGCACAAAGAATTGTTTAGTTCCAAATGATTATTGAATGTTTTTTATTTTTTTTAAAAAAATCTGCCTTATTGTAAGAATAAATCTTCTTCCTTAATTCCCTCATTGGTTGTTTTAAGTAAAGATACTAGGCATGGAATATGAAGTGCACCCAATGATACCATGGTATATTGAACATATATACACCAGTTATATTATTTACTATGCATTGTTGTTAATAATTACATGGTACAGTTGTTACAATGTTATGCTGGTTCCAGTGAAGAGTGTGTTTATTTTGAATCCTGGTTTAATCACAGTATTGTATTTTGTGGATCAATTCTAAGCAGGCCCATCTTAGCCGCATTATAGGCCCATGACAATGCCCTGATCCTAAGTAGGACTACATTGGAACTTGGGAGGGTCAGTGGGGTGACATAATAATGTCTAGTATGATAACAAATAAATGTTGTCTATCCAAAAACGTCAAGCATGAAATAAATCTACAATGATGATAACTATATTACAAAAATCTTAACGTAAGAGATTTTTAATCACGTGTACATTCTCTAAAATGAACATCGTCTAAAATGAACATCGGTCCAAAAATGAATTAATTATGTTCTGTATATATACTAAGATATGATGAATTGAAATCAAAATTAGTCAACATTTGACATCCTCTATCAATGATATGAATGGAAAATGGTAAAAACAAGCTTGTCTTTTTGAGTACATTTTAGAATGGAATAAGCCCTGAAGAAATTATAAATTTTCCAGAAAATAGAAATGACTTTCAGCAGCTTTAACTTTAACTTCCATGGAAATGATATTTTTCTACATAACCTTATTAGATTTTTCTAGTTTTGAAGTTGATGGAAATGACTTTCAGTGACTTAGATTTTTCTAGTTTTGAAGTTGATGGAAATGACCTTCAGTGGCTTCAACTTTCATGGAATTTTTCTAGTTTTAAAATTTATATCAAATACTATTATGTATTTTATTCCTATAAAAGTTGTCACTTTACAATAGCCACCTTATACCAGAAACCGCAAATAAACAGGGTATTAGTGTAATGAAGCAAACTATATCATTATGTCTCAACTCCCACAAAACTTATAAAATTCGTCATCAATGATCTGTGGGACAAACAATTCATGAATTCCAAAGAAGATCAACAATTTCTTATCTCCAGTGATCCACAACCAAGTAGCTTGAGACTTTTGAGCCCAACGAATGACATTTCTTCAGCATCACTGCATCTTTTGTAGTTTTGGTCTTTTTTTGTTGGAAAGGGATGGAGAAAATTGCCCATGGCCAGTAACTTATCCCTTGTTTGGCTTTTGTATTTCTTTGCCACACTGTATATCTTTTGACCTGTTAAGGTAACCTGAAGCTAACTTGGACATGTCTTAGAATAGGCAATTAAACATCAATTTAGTTGTTGTTTAGTCCAGGTCATATGTTACATGATTTAGATTTAACCCCATATATTAGACCTCTTTTTAAAGGGTCCTTTCATTCCTTGATATTGATACCTTAAAGCCCCAATACCACTCTTGTTGTAACTGAATAATATGTCCCAATCCCTATTCTGGTCAACAAATTGTATTATTTTACAATGTTCCAATGTTCCAATTAATTGATGATACAAATTTCATCTTAACACACCTAATTTAAAGAATTGGAAAAATTAAACTTAATGATTTGAAAAGCCTAACGTAAACCTTTTCAAATGTGACTTGGATTTTAAAATATTTTCGAACCCTCTGGACAAGTAAAATATGATGTAATGGATAATTTACACAACAGATAGGACACTTAAACATCTAGTACTTAGAATAAGACTATTATTTATTTTCTGGAGCTGCCAAGCCAGCAAGAGTGTTATTGTCCCTTTAAAATAAACTTTAAGACCACATTTTTATAGCTACTTTTAAAATTGACTGAAACTACTAAAAGTATCTTGAAGGTTTTTAAGATTTGATATAAATTTGTCAATGACCATAATATAGCATGTGTAAACTTTAAAAAAACTAGAAGTACTTCGATGATTTGTAAGGATTCAATGATTTTTCTAGATGATCATAATAAAGTATTTTTTTAAATCCATTCAAAGACTATTTTTTGTGAATTGAAAATTGTAATGCTATTAAGTGAATTGTAATAGATTTTAGTAGCAATTTAGCTTAATAAAGGTTTTAGCAAGTTATCGTTATAAGTTTTAGTAGGGCATGGTAATAAGACAGTGGTAAGTTATCTAGATACATGTACTTTTGGTAGCTAATTATTATAAATCTCAGTAGCAAGTTATAATTTAAAGTTTTACATGTTTATGATGAATGAACAGAGGAAGTTGGAGTCATGAATAACAGTTTATAATATATACTATGATGATGAAGTGGTGATGTAGCCCCTATTTGACCCCTAACAGTAGCTGTATGTTCTGCTGTAGCTCATTGAATGATGAAGGGTGACCCCTTTCTATTAATAAAAGCCAGCTTCCCGCCTATTGAGGGGTTTGTGTATGTAGGTTAGGTAAATAATAGTAGAAACCGTATTTAGTCAATTTTGGGTTCTCTATGTTTATCTTTTAGCCCTTTCTCCTGAAGTCTCCGAAATAATCTCATCAATACAAGTTTGTTGAATAAGGAGATGAGAATGTGTGGTAGAAAATTTACATGATACACTTGCTAGTCATTAAGTAAAACTATTAATAAAAACACAGAAAGAAAATACAGATCGGTACCAGAGACATGACAGGTACAAAGAGAGTGTTACTGACAAAACTTTGATTTGTGCCTGACATTGTATGTAATAGGTGCCTTATTTCCGTGTCTGATGTGACATGAGGCACAAATCCTCCCTCCCAACCAAAGCAGTTCATTATTCTGATGTTGTTTAAAAAAGATCACAGTACCGTAGTTACGATACATATATGTATCTTTATATTGGTTCTTGTGAAGCTTTTATTAAAGATGCATTTTTTAAGAGCTAAATCTGCCTATAACTGATCTTTTTTCTGGCTTCAAATATTATATGAATTATTATTTAGATATTTATCAACATGTTAAGCCAATAATCAACTCTCTGGGCCATCGGATGGCTCCGATTTTATTTAGATTAGAATACTGCGACCAGCTATTTAAAAGTTTAACAACGATCAAAATTGATAACCAAGACTTGATCTTGATTGTCAAGTACTGTTGCTATGATTATAAATCAATATACACTACATTTTGTCAAAACTTCAAAGACTCATAACTTAGGACAGAATAAAGTATCTATTGTTGAGCTATTATACCAAGAACGGCCAGCTCATTATTTAAATCTTACATAATGTATCTTGAAAGAACTTGTTGACTTTCAAGTATACTCATAAAAGGGTTACATTTATCATAAACATATGACCAGAATTTGCATAATTACCGGTACATGTAATGGACATATTTAGATATTGCTTTTATGAGCATTCAGTTACAAAGATAATGATTGGGTATTGTTACACAGAATAGTGATAATCCTGCGGTTCCTCTCGCTTACGCAGAATTAAAGATTTAGTCTCAAAATGACGTAATTATGTAATTTGATAAGTATGAAATACAATCGTATTAGGCCATACAAGTAAACAATGTTACATTTATTCAAGCGTAGAATCAACCAGGGACAATTATTAGATTAACTACAGTTCTTGTGTTGAGGGTTTTCATTAAGATCACTCCTCCACCAGGGGTCCCAGATAACAGGACTAAGAGACAAATAAAGACCTATTAATCAGTGCTAGTATCATGTTCTGTTATCCAGTGTGATGTTTATATAGTAGATAATGATGTGTTATTATACACCTATGCTTGCATCTAATTGATCAAGGTGGCAGTTAGGTGTTTGTATTTGGGGAGGGGTGGGGAACTCACTACAGGTCACCTACAAATACTGTTCACAAATACTAGTATTAAATCCTGTCTCCTCGACAACGAATCCAAATATTCAATTAAAATTCTATTTCTTTCTGGAAGGGCCTATGAAATATTGTAGTTTATGACATTTTGAAGAAGAAAAATAGTATTTATTATTCACGTAAAAAGTTGGACACATCTCTCCAGACCTGTTTTTGCATCAAACTTAAGCGTAGTGTTTAATCTTTTCACAACAATTAATGTCGCTGTATTAACTGAAGAAACACTCGAGTCAGCTCAATTGACACTTAAGGTAATTGCCCAAATTAGGAAACTGTTGACTCTTATGATAAGAAGGTGTAAACAATATCCGCTGAGTTATGCGTCAGTGCTTTCATTGATGTGGACCAATGATGTAAGGTCTAATGGTCTTTGTTTTATCATCATAAAACCCATGAAAAACAGTTTTGTACTGGCCAACTTTTGACCTTTTTAGTTGACGGAAATTGTGAGGAAGTTCCCGGAGAGTGGCTGAGAGTTTCTTATTTAAAAGTGGCAGATTCTCAACAGTGGTTAGCCTAATGACTGCTGTTCTAATCAAATGAGAATTAAAGTGATAATCGCTTAAAGCTGATCACAAGGATGTCATTCTTTTACTTGCGAAATTCTTAAAGACAGACTTTTGTTGATTCCATAGGCCAAGTAGTAGGAGGCATTTACAACAGATGTGTGTCCACATCTTCGAAACTTTAGACGAAAATCTCTGCTTTGACATTTGAAATACATACTCATTTGACAAAAATTGGGGTAATTTCAAAGACTCAATCATGAACATCCTGCGCCCTTGTATACCAAAATCTAAGTCAAATTTATTTTCACGGAAACACAAAAGATGATTAAGTCTGAAAAATTATTACTATGATAACTACTATAATGTGTACGCTTGTTTCATAAAGCTATTTGTAAATGTTTATGAGATATTCCCCCCGGAAACAAAACCAGGCTTTTGGACTGACGGACGGGACCATTTTAAATATGGTTTCTTGAACCACATTTGCCGCAGGATAATATAATGTAATTTGCTCATTTTTGAACAAGAATCTAGTTTTATACTGTTCTTGAGGTGACTTTCTTAACAGTTCTAACTGGGCATGCTTGTTCTTTGGACAATTGTGCAATTTCAATTTTGAAATGGTTGCAATTAATGACCTGGTCGATGCCTGGCTCATTAGTATGCTGTACTTATTTGGTATATTGTGACTCTTATTCCTTTCTACTTTTGATCAATTAATTATTACTGTATATTTAAAAGGGATCAATCCAATCTATCATAATTTGTTTGTTTTTTTTAGCTAATTATTCTTCTTCAGGTCACAAAAGGAGACATTTTTCGATGTTCATTTCTTCCTCTGTAATTTAATTTAATTTGCCAGTGAGTCGCAATTCTCAAAATTGTTTGCACGACATCATAACAGATCAATCAGATTGTTTTTTTTTATAGTCACGAAATCTAGTTAGGCAAGAATTTCTAATGTCTCTATAGATTAGGCCATTGCCTCCTCCTCATCTGATTACAATTATCACACTTTCTTTCAGTGTGTGGGCAGACTCTTTTTAAATTCAATTATATTTTGCTTTACTGGCAGATGTGAAGATTTTTTTATTCAGATTTTTTTCTGTCTCATGAGTCTTTGACTTCATGTGCGTTGTCTATTGTGTTATGATGTATGTCAACAATTCTCTTTGTAATTTTTAACAACATTATTTCGTAAGTTAGAATAACGTGTCAGCATCACCTTTTACAACCTTCTGAAGTACATTAATCAGTTTCTTTTGAAATCTATGAGAGGAAAAGACAAGGTGGTGGTAGATGTGATTTTTACAAAAGTTTGATAAAATAACTTGTTGAGAATTGAAACGTACCTAGATACTGTTTTTATTTTTAGAAATTTGTATGTAAAACATAGAATACAGGGAAAATGAATCTAACATATCCTCTATGCCCCCCCCCCCCACTTTATCGCCCCCTTAATTAAGATCTTTACATTGGTCAGTCATACACTGTACTGTGTCAATGACAATCTGGCGAGAAGATTACAAAACTGATAAAGTAATTGGGGTTAACTCTACCACTGCTAAAAATCAGTCACATAAAATGACCTGGTCTCTCCCCCCCCCCTTCTCTCTCTCTCCCAATTTAATCATTTTGGGGACTAAAATATGGTGCAATTTTATTTAAATAATTTGTTTGCGTATTAAGGTCTTTATCAGTGGAAAGAAACTAGGGAACTTAGAAAAAACCCCAGAGAGGCTGGGCAGCCAAAAGAAAGAATGGTAAAGACACTAAAGATGATGACATGGGTGAAGTCTTAAATAAAAACCAGGAATGATGTACTGGGTGAAACTGATGAAATTCCACAGCATATACATATAAATAAATGATAGCATGCAGAGAAATAACTTTAACCGTTTTAATGGAATTTAACCATCTTTTTGATTCCTGCAAGTTTAAAGAATTTGTATGTTTACATTACCCTGTTGATTCTTGTGAGTTTGTAACGCTGGAAATAGACACCAATTCTTTTATAAAGAACTCTTACATAGCCTGTCTATAATATATGAAATGAAATGGAGTTTAATAACATCCTACTTTCTGCACCAAAAAAGATAAATGAAAACGGGCATACAACATGCAGTGTGGCATGAGGGGAATTTTACCTTGAGCATTCTTTTATGTGTATGCTGAGTTTTTTGTCCCATCCAAATGACTAGATGTTTTTCTTTGCCAAGACCTACATGCTGCACCATTGACAACTTAGGTAGAAACCAGACTGGGAAATCGTGAGGAACTTTCTCTTCAACACCCTGGTTAGTGAGCCAGTGCCATACATGGCTCCATCATAGATACGCAAGTTAGAATTGCCTATACATAAGATTCATAATAGGTATTTTACTTAGAGAAGAACCCTTGACAGTTGGAATTCAGCAAAAGAGAAGGAAACGCTTCTGCTGTCCAAGCACAAGTTTTCCCAATGCACACAACAATGCTTTGCGTAGGTATGCCCATCTTTATTTGCCCAATTGGTGAAGAAAAGTAAGATGAAAAACCCCATTTCATTCTATTTCTTGTTTAATGTTTTAAATGAGGAATCAACAAATCTATAATAAATACTGTGATATTATACAACGCATGTTACATGGTGGAAATATCTAGACACCCAAAGGCATTTGAACGTCTGCTTACATAAGGTGGCCGAGAAGCACAGTATCACTTTCAACTATTTTACTCAATTTCAAGCTCAAAAAGATTGCCTGAAGTTTTGCAGATTTTAACTTGTTTTTGCAACAAATTTGTAGACATGTTTTTCCTTTAAACACCAACAAAACTTGGGTGTCTGGGAGTCTTGACGACTTGCAGATTGTTGAAACTGAAATTAAACTTTTGATTGTTTAAAAGCACATAGAAAATGAATATCGGTACCGGCCGAAAGAATGTGCTTGATATTTGAAATGATAAATGGATGATTATTAATATTTACACAAATAATAAAACTTTTAGATACCAAAAACTGGAAGCTTAGTAGTAGTTACATTAATAATAAACTTTTAAATGCAAAAAAGGACAATGCACTAAAGAGTCTTGGATCATTTTCCATATTAAACAGGTTTTTAGGCCCACTGAAACCTGGTGTCTTTTCTTGCGTTATTTTAACACAAAACATTCACTTCCCTATTTAACATTTTTGTGAAAATGTAAATGACACTGATGAATTGTTCGCATAATTATTGAAAACATCGAGAGATAGATTCTTGGCAGTGGAAACAATTGTGTATTACCTGTTAACGAGACAGTGTGTTGTTACTCCATTTTACTTGATCTTTCTCTGGCATTCTCAGGATTTTTTGGGGCTGTTTTAGTGTTGATAAATTGTGCATGACAATGACATACTGATTTTGGTGGTAATTGATGGTAGATAGTTATTCATCTCTACAAGTAGAAAGATGTACTATAAAGGTACACAAACTTTACCTGTGCAATCTCAGCACCAGACATTTTGCTAGATAGCTCCTTATTGTTTCTCCCCCACCCCCACCCATAAGAAAAAATAAAATGAAACAACAAAATAAATTGTTTATAAATTTACTGTCTTCATGACACTAAAGCCTGGAAGGATTTTGAAATAGTCTGTTGAGTCCGGTTGAGACAAGGTGTGCCCGATATCTATAGAATAGTAGAGAACGAAGCAAAACCCCAAAATTAAAATTAGATAGTTTACGGCATTCAGTCACAGTTCACCTGCGTGACCTCCTTCGCCAAACAATCAGATCTATCATGAAGTGGGGGAAAATATAAAAGACCAAAAGACAAAACAAAATTTTCATTTAATCAAGGTGGTCTGAAATCTGTCCTTATTTAGTTGGTGCCTTAATTCTGTCAAAAGTAATTCCTGGACCTGCATGTTTTAAATTTGAAATATCAAAAAATAATTTGACTTTACCTTGAACATGAATAAATATTTTGCGTAATGCTGAAAGAATCTCATGTGGGGGTCCTTGTCAGGAATTTTTGTTGAGTGCATCCTGGTGTCTAGTTCTAGGAATTAATGATGTTTTATAACAAAAGAAAGTTTGGATGTGAAATTCTGCTGTGGAGTCGTAAATGTTTATTTAGCATCGAATGCTTATTGCACTTGCCTCTTTGATCTTTGGTTTAAAATAATTTCATAAAGTTTGTCAATTTTAAACAGGGAATTGAAACTATATAAGGAATCCTATTGAATTTTTTCAAAAATATCTTTCCCCGCTGTAGGGATAAAAAAAAATACTTTGAAAGAATTGCCAACAAATTGTTTCAAGAAAAGGGACGGGGAGTCGATAAATGTTTGTACCAGGTAAGGCCAAGGAGGAAATGGATAAAAAGTTTTCCATTTTAGAACTGACTTTTCTTTAAAAAAAAATCTATAAGAAATTTAACTATTGTGAACCAAGGTAAATAGAACATTCTTTTCTTCTTTTACCAGTTTGGCATTCCGAAGGATGGACTCACTTCCTGGCTTTATGTATGACGAGTGAGATCATAACGAAATAATTTCATTAATGCTTCCTGAAAATAGATAGCAAAACAGTTAAAGAATCTGTCTGTCACTTGAACAACTTTGAATCCCTTGGAAACTACACTATTCCATGCGTGAACTTTAGATCATAAGGTCTGTCATGGAGTTAAGTGGGCTGATTTTAATTCCCTGCCGGTACGTTAGAACAGGTAACAAGGAGTAGGGCTATCTGTCAAACCTTGTTGGATTTCTCCTAAGGTCCTCCGGTTTCCTCCCACTGTTAAAGAACCCTATGTGCAAGCGAAATATTGAATTATAATAGAACTATGTGTTAGTCCCGAAACAACCTAGTTTGTGTCAAGTGGACGTCAAACCCCATTTACTCTCTCTCTCTCTACTAAGATATGATAAATTGAAAATTTCTCAAAATTCAGTATCCACTGGAAATGATATACAGAACACTGTCTAAAGAAGCCATCACTACCTATAATTTTCACTGAAATTTTTTATGCACCACTTTTTAATCTAATTAAATCTAACTTAAAGAGATCATCTATGTTTGATATTTGGATTTTGCTTTCTTAATTGGATATTAAAAAATCAATTGGAGTACATTTAAGTATGGATTAACCAGTGAAGAATTAGATATTATCCATAACATGCAAATAACAATCAGCAACCTTAAAGGTTATCAACGATCGGAGAATTTTACTGTATAACGTTTGACCTTTTCACACCATAAATGCAATCTCCAAGAAAACATCTTCTAATTTCCTAAAGAATCAAAAATTAAAGCCTTCATCACACATTGAAATGTCAGGAAGTGGGGAAAAAAGATGCCAATAATTTGAATTAAAAGGCTTTTTGATCAAATGAAGTAAAAACATAAACTCGTTAATAATTTTTCTGTCAAGATTCAGGAGAACTTAGTAGTTACCATGCATTTCATTTTAATAAGCACGTTTTGATTCACATGTTGTATATTATTATTATTATTATAAATGTTATTCTTGTCTCTATACAAATGAAATGGGATGGGGTGGGGTGTAATGCCTAAAGTGTACTTTCAAAATGTTTTAATGAAATGCAGCCTTAACTAAACAACGGCTTTTAGTAGGTGTCGTACCATAATGTGACCAAATAAACGGTCTCAATATGTACGATAGTAAGTGGAATATCAATTTAATTTTTACCACTGCATCTATCCCAAAAAGAAGGGTTAAGATTCACAAAGTTAGAGCTTCTCTCTAAAGAAAGAAAATACTTTTTGTAACAAAAACTAAAAAAAACGAGAGTGATAAGGTTAAAGAGCTTCTGTATTGCATTAAAAGAAGAAAAAAAGTTTTGAGTATATGAAGTGAAGTGCGTTGAGAAATTATAAGAGACCTCATGCCGCATGTTGAGAAAAGCAGTATCAGATAGCCATGTCCAGGTTCCAGCAGTGTTTGGTTAATTTCTTCCCCTATCGCTTTCCCATTCATCTGATATTAAACATGCACGCATCATCTGCTATTTTAAAATTTTAAACAAAAGAAAAATGTTACCCAAGAGATTTTGAAAATAAAGGCTAATGGCAATTCAAGGGTAATGTAACATGTCTGAGATATATTTGGCAGAAATGCCGCTGTCCAGGCAATAGATTCCTGATGTACCTGTCATTAGCTCAGTTAGTGTAGAATAATAGGACATTATACCCCACCCATTTCATTTTATTCCCATAACCATATATTATATATGGAAAAACCCAAGGAACATATAAGTATTAAATGTCTTAATGATGATAATACTGAAAAAATCTTTAATTATAAGGTGATTCTCGATAATAAAATCGCAAAATTGTTTCTTTTAAAAACGTTAAAAAAGTTATTCTGATATAAAAAAACTAATTTAATTAAAGACTTTGATGTCTTTATCAATGAGATCTGAACATTAATGGTAGAAAAACAGGAAATGTCACTTTAATTTTCATGCATGAATTTTAAATTTCAATCCGAATATCAAAAACATGTTTAGTTTATGACACAAGTTTTAAATTGGCAAACATGTGCAAATAATTAGAAATTAAGCTGGAATGTTAAGTGAAGTTAACCGTTATTTCTGAAAACTTTCTTTAAATCAACTCTTTTAAAAAATGAAATATTCTTAAGGGTGAATATTCTTCTTTTTTTTTCGGCTTTAGTGAAAGTTTATGTTTACGAATCAACTTTATTTTTCTTCCTCTGTATAATTAAATCTCCAGCCGGCATCTTTTTTTAATGTCTTTATATAAAAAGTTTTCCACATGGCTAAGAGTATAAACACATTCTAAATCCTCTGATAGACTTCCTGCAACCTCAATTTGGTCAGATGAATCTTTAAGGGAACCTGCATGCATTCCAAGCAGTTGATTGGACAATTTATCATTATAATTGTGTTTAGACAAAGCTGATTGGTGGAAATGACTCTGTAATTACCGATATTTTATAGCTGATGGCTTGCTTGATAAACTGTCTGTAATATGTGCCTGCCTGCCAGCATGCCATGGCGCTAAGTTTTGGAATTAAGCCCAAAACTATTTCAAGCGTTTCAGGCCAGTTGTCCATGATTTTCTCTTTCAATGATCATAGTTTTCTTGAAATCTAATAATAACATAACCTTGATGAATGCAAGTGTATATTACATACATAGTACTATTCTTTAATCAGTGAATTATTTGGGTTTTTTTTTTCAAATTTCTGTTTTTTATTTGTGTTTTTAAATTTAATAATTTGTTTCGTTTTGATTGTCATGTATTTGGTGCAGTGTATCCAGCTGGTGCTGACTTGCCATGACACGCCTTTTCTAGTATTTATATCAATCTAAAAATCAAAATTTGTAAAAATAAAACAGATAGTTAATGATTTTTTATTATGCAGTGAGCTGTTCGATGTGAAAAACATAATGTTTTCTATTAATTTAATGGGGTGGGGTAGGGGGTCTGGTGGAACACATGTATGTGAAATCCTAAGCTCCGTCATTGACTCAAGTGACAAAGAGAAGAGTCATCTGCCCAAACTTGTGGATTTTCTGTTTCACTCAGTTTCCTCCCACTGCTAAAGACCACTACGCTCAACCGAATTATTGGAATAAAATTGAAACAATTGTTAGTTGTGAAACAACCTATTTTGTGTTAGGTGCATTTTAACCCCATTTTTCTCTCCCTTTCTTTTCATTTCAATGTTTTCGTTCCCCAAAATATAAAATCTAAATGTTTTTTTTTAGATAGATTACATTTAAAATCTGAACTTTATTCACAAAGGGTCAAAATAGAATGGGCTTAGATAGGGGAAGTATATTGTCTTGAAAATTGAATTACAGTCCACCAAATATAAAGCCTATAAGTTAGCCTATGTTCTTGAAATGGTTTACAAAGACAAACCTTACAAGACAAACACTTTAGCCCTCTAAAAGGTTTATAAAGACAAAACTAAAAATGCCTCTCAAAGATTAAAAAAAAACAACTTTACCACTGTGAAAGGAAAAGGTCAAGCGCGGCTTATTAAAACATTGGACATGATGACCGCCTAAAGTAAACTTATATTTTGACCCTTTTAAAGAAAATACCAGAAAATGTCCACATATCTCTGTTACTTCACTAAGAAAATATACAAAGAGTCTAGAAAAACAGAAATAGTTTAAAGTTTAAAATCAAACCAAAACAAGTCCTACATAATCTCATGACATTTTAAAAAATAGAACCAGCAACCAAGTTATTACAATGTACCTCTAAAGATTTCAACATGCAAACATCAACTACATAAAATTTTATCAGTAATTCATGGTACTTGATTGCTTAATCTTTCTGGAATACCAAATCTGGATATAATCTTTAATGGTTATTAAAAAAAATGGAACTGAAGTTTTGAATGTTATGCAGGACATTATTTGTGCCAAACGTGTATTAATAATATCAATAAGAACACAGAAATGACAGGCACCAGAGGGATTGTGCCTGACTAAACCTGACTTTATGCCGCACCAATCTCTGCAAATTTGGGGTAATGGATCCTGTGCCCCCAACCTCCTTCCAAATCAAATAGTCAGATACAGTAGATAGTCCTGTATGAATATGATTCCAACAAGCCAAAATTAAATGATCCCCAGTAGCATGATATTGGAACCTTCATAACTGTCTATAAGATCAGATCTTCTCTTCTTTTTAGCAGGCTTAACATCCACTTCCACCTTGGGTGATGATATTGCAGACAAGATTATAACCCATATGAAATGCATTCCATAAAGTTTCTTCACTAGTCTTGAAGTAATTTGTGGTCAAATTCTTGTCCCTTTCAGTAAAATCTGGCCTGCTGTTCATCTCATCCATCTCTTTAAAATATTGTGATAATAATCTGAAAAGTTGAGCCAATAAATTCCTTCCATCATCACATGTACCAGATCCTTGTGTTGATTATCTCTGGGCTATTTCTTTGTTAGTTTAAGGGTCAGCAACTTGTCTTCACCTCAATTGATTTAACACACCCTCTCTAATTTTCACTAAATTGGTTTGCTTCTGATGGTCTTGACACCTTTTTCTTACCTTGCTACATTATAGTATTTGCTGCATGTTAAAGATCCACTGTATGCCATTTGCAACATGTTTAAGATCACTGGTATACCATTTAGAGCAGGAAGATCCCATACCATTTAGAGCACGTTGAAGATCCCTGTATACCATTTAGAGCTTGTTAAAGATCCCTGTATACCATTTCAGAGTATGTTAGATCGTCTGTATACCATTTGCAGCATATTAAATAACCTCTGTATACCATTTAGAGCATGTTAAAAATCCCTGTATACCATTTCAGAGTATCTTAAAGAATAAGATCGTCCATGTACCATTTGCAGCATATTAAAGATCTCAATTCGTATACCATTTAAAGCACATTAAAGATCACTCGAAGTTGTAATCAAAATAAAACAAATCGGTATATTTCTGACCCGTCAGCCCCTCATAGCTGCAAGGTCGTGTGTACACATTGACACATATGCAATGTAACCCATCACAGTTTTTGTGTTTGATGAAGGTGGAAAAGCTGCTGTTCCGGCAAAATTCCCCTCATAGTACACTGTCTGGTGCAGAAATGTAAGAGGTTGTAAACACCATTTCATTTTATTTGTCCAAAAATCAGAATTAAAATTTTATTTTGTTACGTTTGGAATAACAATGCAGGTTCAACAGAACTAAAAATTGTCAGTAATATATCCTGGATCCGACTTAAATCACAGTGTCTTCACTTTTTAGAAAAAAATATATTTCTTGGAATCATTGAATCATTATTACAAAATATATGACATACTCAAAAGATATATGTATGTATTATAAAAATTATTTGATGTAGGAGTTCTTCATTTTATGTGGGAGTACCTTATTTTATAGTCTACATCATATTTTTCTCTTGGGACTTATTTTTTCATCCCACCATTGCATGACTTACCGATTTACTTATGTTATCAAGATTACTGCCATTAGTACCAGTTTGTTGAAAAATGATCTCAATTTGTATTGATGTAGAACAATCCATTATATTTTATTGAGAGATGTTGTTGGAATTGAAATTTAAGTAAAATTCAATCAAATGGTGTTAAAGGTATTCTTGACTATAGATAGTGTTTTGTAATGTATAAACGGCATTAAAATAAAGATACACAACTACTGTAAGGTTGATTGGGATGGTATTAAAGGCATTAAAGATACATTGTGGTTGACTAAAAGGTAAGTTTAAACTTGTAGACTGTAAACTGGTTATGTCTATCTAAAGTTCTCATTACTTTATATTGATTACCTGTTTGACAGGTGTTCCCAATGAACAGAAAAACAAATTCATGTGGCCTAAGTGATTTTATACTAAGTATTTTTATAAAGGCCTTCCAGGGTGGTTCCCCCCACATCAGTGCTGCAGATTAGAGGGCCTGACAAGGCTAGTGCCTAGTCCTTCGAATTTGATTAGAATCAATGTCCGATATACACATTGCTGTGTACACATGAAAGATCCCTTGGCAGTTGGAATTCGATATAAGAGTAGACCATAACACCGCTGTTTGGGCAAAATTTCCCTCATTGCACACAGCATGGTGCATGCCGTCTACATTAGCCCAATTGGAGCAGAACTGAACAGTAAGACATTAAACCCCATTTTATTTCATGATATAAATTGTCTCTTTATGGGATTTTATACCTAGTTTTTTTATACAGTTCATATTCTCATTAAAATTAGTAAAATTTGTTAATACAATGTAATTGAAAAAAGTATGTGAAATAATGACTCGTACACCATTATAAATACATTAGTTTTCAATCAACTGTTTCTGATGAAGTAAGCCATCACACACAACAAATTCAAATCTTTTATAGTTAGCCCAACTATTTGGCAGTTATTTCTCAATGGTCAGCCATCTTTCATTGCTTTGATAATGACTGGAAGTGAAGTTTATTGGTGGTTGTTGATAGCCTGCCCACCAGATCATGATGGATTTTGGAGAACCAGAAAAGTTCTTGAAAGAAATGCATGCCCACTCAATTACATGACCCTGTTTTTTTTTGCTTATTTTGAAATAATTTAGTAATATCATGAAAGATGTTTGATGCTTCTTAATTAAAGAAACATTATGGGAGATAAGATAAAGAGTTGGCAGTTCTCACTATAATTGTTAAAAACAAGATAGAGTAAAGGTAATTTGCTGAAAATTTCAGTCAAATTGATCCACTATGAGCTGAGAACGAAGCGGGTGAAATTTCCCTCTAGCCTTGGTCATCATTACTAAAATCATTAATATAAACAGCATAGTCTCAATTATCAGTTCTTAAAATTAATTATCAATGGCCGTTAAGTGGCATATAGGAATCTAATCCAGCCAACATCGAAGGCTAACCTTAACATCTAGAGTTTATTATGGTCTGGATAAGTTTATTAATGTCTAATTGATAATTTAGATAACTTTCAGCCCTAAAGAAAGACTTGTAATAGGCAGATTTTGCTCTTGCATAATGCATGTTTAAGTTAATTAATACATTTCAAGTGAATTGGTGTTACTTACAATCCTTGTAATGTCATTAGACATTTATTTGTATATACTGTATGTGTTTATTAGCTTAGAAATTGTCTCGGAGCAAGCCCTCAAGGCCCATTTTTCCCCAATTACGGTGACAGCAAGCACCTTCTCCCTCCCCCCCCACCACAATATGAATTTCTGTAAACTTTTTAAATTCTGCATCTCCAACAGATACAATTAGGTTTATATTCTGCCAGTGTAGAACTTGTGTTTTATATAAGGTACATGTAAATCTGTATGTATATTTATTTATTCTGTGTGTAGACTCTATGTTAAAGATGCCACAGATTACCTGATTTTTATGTACAGTACAAATTCACAAATCTTTTAACACATCTAAAACAAGATACAAAACCTTGCCTCTCTCATCTTTCCAATGTTTTAAGTGAAATTTTGGTGCTTTGACCTTTTTGTGAGGAACAGAAGCTTCTTCCTACTAGATTCATATATACATGTATATATGTTGTGGTTGAAGCTGTTGATTATTATTTAAGACTTTTGGATAATATCTTGAGATTTTCTGGGGGGTTTTTCCCTTGTCAGTGGTGCAGGACGAAGGGCCTGACAAGGACAGCTGTCTAGTGGGTCAGATGGGACAAAAAACAGGTCCCATGAACACATTAGAGTGCATGTAAAAGATTCTTTGACAGACAAGATTCGATATAACAGAAGACCGTATCGCCATGGCAGCCAAAATTTCTCTCATTGGCCCAGTCGGGTCAGAACAGTAGGACGTTAAACTTCAGTTCATTTTTCATGGATTTATATATTTCAATTGGTTATTCAACTTTTAATTAAAGAATAAAACCAAAATATCAACAGTCGATAATCTCCCAGCTTGGATTCAGTCAGATAAACAATTTGCTTATCAAAAGATTTTACCCAGCACTTATAGGTGGCACTGGCTTGTTTATGTCGGCGGCAGAGGATATCAAATACTGGCAAAATTCATCATATCTTTGTAAATACTGAACGGAATGGAAGCATTTTTGGACTGATAACAATCAGCAGAATTAAATGCAATTTTTAATGGATGTGTTGTCTTGGAAGTTGGGATGTAACTTTTAAAGTGACTGTCTATTAGTAACCAAAATAGTCAGGAACTTGAGATGTTTCCACTTTCATTTGGAATATCTGGAAGGTAAAAGGAATAAAGAGTTGAGTTTCTTGATTGTGAATGAAAAGAAACTACAATGGACATTTCAATATCAATCATTGTGGATTATGGATAGAGTTTGGATTGTGCGTAATTCCATGTATTTTTCTGGGATGTCTGTATTAATATTTATAAGTGTATTTACATGCCAGGGTTTGGATTCTTGCCATACTTGATCAAGTAGAAGTTATACCATACATTTGTTGATTTTGAACCAATATGGCACCAATATACACCACATGTGGGAAATTGGAGGCGGGCACTGGTGATGAAGCATCTTAAAATGATTGACATATGTGCACTGAACTAATTTGCATAATTGGATTTCATTATCATCGTTTGTTGTTTTTCTTTTTAAAGATCCAATTTTCAATTTTTTGAGTAAGTTTTATAAACTTGTGACAGGTTATTGAACTGTTTGTTAAAAATCTTTGAGAATGTAATGACAAGTTTCATCACAAGAGTCTGTGATCGTGTTTCAGACTAGATCTAATTTTTCACAGAATAGTGACTTTAATTCAGAATATTCATTTTGTACTTTGTTGCAATACAGGAAGTTAGAGAAACAACTTACTTATATATATAGCAGATTTTACCTACTTCGCTTTTAAAATGTTTTATTCAACACAGCCGTAAAATCATGATATGGTTCCAAAATTACATTGATACGATAAATATTTAATCAAGACCTATGATTGGCTAAAAGTTTGTTACATTTTTTTTCATAGGCTGCTTGAATTATGCTGGTAATCATTGCTGCCAATATAGTATGGCATGATTCCAGTTATTGTAGATATTTTCTGCAAAAAAAATGACACGATCTTTGTGTTTTATGCTAAGAGATAAAAAAAAATAGAAAATAACAATAGATTGCAAAATATGTAAATCATCAACGTAAGAGAACATTTCAATCTTTTGAGATAAAAACAGCAAATTGATGTTATACTAGATTTCTGTTTGTCTTAATCGTTTCCAGATTGACAATTGATGATAAATTTAATTCAGTAGAACTCAAAAGACTAAACCAAACTTTTAATTTGGTTGGAATTTTTTTTAAAAAGAGAAGAGACAACTATGACATTTTATGTATTGTTTGGATTCCTTTCGACCTCCAAGACTAAAACAAACGTTTCATTTTATTGGGAATTGATAGGTCTAACTGTTCAGGTGCACAAAAGTCTTAATTAAATCAGTTGCTTTCATAACTTTTGTGACCTGGGAACCTTTTTGTTTTGATTTTTTTATTAAAAAAACCCCAAGCCTTTTCAGGTGTTTTGATTTTTTTCCCAAGATGTCAAATAATGTGTTGAGTTGGTTAATACAAACTTTATTTATTTTTAAAGATAGACCTAATTTTTAATATGTTTATACTTAAAAGACTTTTCAAATGTTGGGGGTTGAAAGTTACAACATTTTTAAGTCTGGACTACCTGTCCGGGTTGATACTCTGGATATCAATCGTACGTTGACATTCGGTATCGACCCATGTGTAGTGTAGTCGGACGGACATATTTGCGTTCAGCTTAGCAGATAAAATTTGGTTTTGTTTGGTGGCAGCCTTTAACCTTATTTACTTGTCAGGGTTACTTGTTTTGTTTTCGTTGTTGTGAAAATTCTACAGATGATAGAAGCAGATTTTAAATAGGTCACTTTCGAGGATCTATGTACCCAATAACATTTCTTTAGCTGATGTTTCTCTCATTGTTTTTTTGTTATCAAGCTTGTGAAAACAGAAATTATGCGTTCTAAAACTACAACATTTTGCTTTTGTTACCTGTTCAGAAACAACTTAATCCTATACTTTTGTTCTTGACTTCTATTTTTATTCCATCACAGATATAAACCAAAGGTAACTCTTTTTTATTGTCTGGAATAAGGCATCTGTCACAAACATTGTCAGACACCACTTAAGGCTTTGTCAGGAACAATCCTTCTGGTGCTTATAATTTGGTTTGGCACAGATTTGTTTTTTTCTCAGTTTTTTAAATAATATGTATAATACATTCTAAATGTCAGTTACTGATTCAATTAAGCTACTTCTTCGGGGTTGAAAAATAATCAGGGAAATTGGAGGACATTAATGTGGAGGCAGATAATGAACAGAAAATTCATGAAAGATTTTAAATTGAATGAATATTAATACTGTCGAGCATAGAGTCCCATGAAATTGTTTTTAAAAGTTTTTGAAACATCAAAACGTTTTCACTTTATTTGAATTGAACATTTGCTCTTTATGTTATTGTGCTGCAAATTCTTTCATACTTTTTCTTCTCCATTTCTGTTATTCATCTTCTGAATAACTGCCTTTTTCCCTCGGAAACTATTGCCTAATTATTCCATGCATGGCATTGAAATGTCTAAAACTATGTCTGCTGAATTTGAATGTGATGCGTACAGGAATTTGTTTTCATCAGTATCTGAAGGCTGTTTACATACGGACAAATCAGGCTTTGTTCTAGAAGCCAAAAAACAAACAAAACAATAGCTGAAACTAACAACAAGATGGTATTCTTTTGTCGCAATTTTGGGGCCCTTGTAAGGGTAACTTTACTCACATACAGTATGCATGCATCAAATTTTTTCTCTTGATTGAGATACTGATGTTATGTTATGGAAAGTGCATCATTATAAAGAAATTGAAATAAAAGAATAAAGATTTGAACAAAATCATGATAGATGTAGAAAAGCTTTTGAATTTTTAAATCTGCTCCTCAATTTAAAAGTCCATGTCATGTATGCATGGGGTTCACAATCTTCATAAAATACTGTTAACCATTGTCCCCAAACCTGAGTGTAGTCACACCTTTCTCCTTTCTTTGCGCATACCAAACCGTAACTCCCCTCCAACCCAACCAGAACCCCCTTAAGAGATATAACCTCAAACTGGCTATCGGCTGCAGGTGTCTTCTACTGTGTTAGTTGGTATAACACATCTTACATTGAGATGGGTAACTTCTAGGATTACTGTTTGGTTTTTCCTTTAATCCCATGGATATCTCTTCTTACCATCATGAATTTGGAAGTTTCTGGTGAACTTCGACCTGCTGGAATGAAAAGGTATGTAAAGGAATTTTATGAGGGTCATCTAGGCTTTCATGAACCTTTTCTTTCATAAAATTTCTTCATATTTTTAACAAACCAATTATAATTGTTCTGTGAAAAAAAAAAGATTTAGAATACATAAAGTAGCTTTTATTTAACCGTTAAATTAATATTTAGGTTTTTTAAAATTTGTATGGGGTTTAAATTTTAGTAATAATGGCAATTGAATGGCATTTTCAGAGGTAAGAGTTAACTGGAGCAGTTATTTCTAAAAGATTTGTGTAAAAGCATACCATCACATATGTTGTGCGTCGTAGGGTTGTACACACTCCCAGATTATGAGTTCCCTGACCCCTAAACTATTACCATAATAAAAGGGTTCACATCCGCTTTTTTCACAGTTCTTCAAAATAGAGACCTTATTTTCTATACCTCTTTTTATTGATTGAAAAAAAACTTTCTTTTATTCTGCTTTGACTAATCCCCATTTTGATGTAAGGGGCTGTTGGTGTGATGCACTTCACACATGATTTAAAGGGCAAGAACCGGTTTCAAGAAATGACATAAGTTAAAAGTCCTTTAGTTCTGAGAACTATAGGAGATTAACAAAAATCATTAATTTTAAACCAAATTTAAGGTGTAATTGATTTGGGTTGAAATAACTGAAGTATTTTAGTCCAAAGGAATATAAAAGACGAACTAAAAACATTAAATTCAAAATTTGAAACCATATATTATACTATGTAATTGATTTGATTTGAAAACATGCACATGACAGTAAATTTATAGAAAATGATATACAAGCCATAAATAAAACTTAACAAGGGTATTCATTTAATTGGTGATGGATTATCGATGTAATACATACTTATAAATGATTAGTACCTTGTATATTTTAATCTTATATTGATATAGCTTTAGGCTCATGATGTCATTGAAGATTAACCAATCATGCTGCAAGCACCTGCTAATAAATCCCTCTCTCGTCAGTATTATACACATGGCATGTAGTGGTCAGTTTAGATCTATTGGTCAGTCTTTATCTATTGTATACTAGACACTGGTTAGTTATAAGTGTTTAAGATGTCATTGAGTATATTCTGGCCACGTGAATTAATGTTATGTAATATTAATGTATAGGTGATGTTTTTAAAGGGATAGGAACCTTATTTATTTTTCTGGTGAAGTGTCTTCCTTGAGATTTTGACATTAATTAAAGACAGAAGATAATAGCTTGATTAATTTCGCCATAAATCCACCTTTTTGGTGTCAGCCAAATTGACCCTTTGTTGAATCAAACTTTTATTTTGTGAAAAGTAATCTATTTAAGATTTAACAAATTGTATTACTTTGTTTTAAATTTCTGTACGTTCTTTCATATTAACTGTTAGATCAAGTAGAACAAGGAATGATGTGACTTTATATCAGTATTGAATCCTTCTTCACTGTTAAAAACAGTGTTAGTGGGGGCAGGGCGCCAAATGGTCTAAGTCCCTTCAGATTAGATCATACATTCTGTCGTTGAGGCAGGTGGAATGGTTTCAAATTCACAGCTTGAATATGACAATAAGTAGGATTGTCGAATCTGTTCAACCTTGTTTGTTTTCTCCAATTCTGCTAAAGATCCCCTATGCTTAGGCGAATTGTTAAAATAAAATTGAGACAGCTTCTCTCTCTCTCTCTCTTATTTGAAATATAAACATTGATGATGGATTCGAAAACAAGCCAAAGCTTACATAAATTTATCTCCATGAACAAATTTCAAAAGCATACCATATATATTTTACATTAATACAAAAATAGATAAATAAATAAGTAAATAAATAAATAACTATTGGCTCAAAGCATGATGAAAGTATTAATAGATACAATGTTATGAATAAATTGATGTGGAATAAAGGTAGAAGAGTAAGTAATAATATAGATGTATGAGGTGATTAATATAATACAGCTTTAGGCTATATATGTATAAACATTTATCTATGTATTATACTAATTACGATATTAAGGTTACCTCTAATATACAGGCTAGTTTCTGTTTGATTTTATCAACAACTTATTCAACCATGCAGTTTTTACTGTTTTCGATTTTGCCATGATCAAAGGTAAAAATTACATTTTATCTTGGTTTTAGGTTGTTTTTTTTTATAAAAATAAATCTTCATTTATTTTATGAAATGCATAAAGTGAACAATTCTGAGACCTATTCACCATTCAGCTTCATCTGTTTTCGATGTTTCTCAAACATGAAGGTAAAAATGTAGTTTTGTTTAAAACGTGTATTCAGTTTATAATATGTGTAAAGTGAATAATTCTGAGTTCGATCTATTCAACCATTCTAGTTGTCTGTTTTTTGTTAATCATACAAAAGGATAAAAACAGTGGGTTTTTTTTTAAAAGACTTTATTTATTTGATGCAAAAAAAAAAAAAATACCTGAAGTGAACCATGTGCATGATTCATGTATTTTGCGTATGATTATTTCACATAATGTATTTGATGTGACAGACAAACAAATGATGGGGACCGCTAATTGCATAATTACTAAGACAGAATCGGCAGACACGACATGGCTAATTGAACACAGCATTGTAATTTGCTTGAACAAAAAAAACTTCAACGTTTAACCAAAAGAACAAGTACACTTTTGTGTCGATGAATAGTTGTTTTGTTTGCAAAATTCAAAACTATATTATAAATTTGATTTAGTTTTAAATTCAGATATATATCGATAAAATGAGCAAATAGAATGATTGTACTAAAATTGGTTTTTACATAGAAAACTGTTTTAATTTTTGATATCTATAGAAGTATTGAACATAATAATTATACAGAATGAGGCAGATTTAAAACCCAAGTTTGTCATTCAGTAGCTTATAGTTTAGCGCCTGCTTCCAAAATAGTGATATCGTAGAGAGAGAAAAACTCTGGAGTTAGATATCAAAAAGTTGTAATTTGATTTCATCTCCTTTATAGATAGAACACATCCGTTGAATGAACTAACAGATCATCCAAAGGAATACAGATTGTGTAGGTGTTAAGATAAACAAAAGAACAATTAGGAGGCTTATAAACAAGCAAGACTCTAAAAAAAACTTCAAGTACAAAGAGGTGTTAAGAGGATTAAATACTGCCATTGTTCTACCGCGTTTTTCTTACACACTTTCTTCGGTACTTTAACTTCTGTTATAAAAATAAAAATTGAAAGACCAAGAGATCAAAGAACGTAGACATTTGATATTTATATAGAATAACTTTATTGTAATCTTTTATTTTTATCCCGTATCCAAAGCTACCCACATAGTTACTTCCCACTAAACTTACTCCATGGCCTAAAGCCACAAATTGAATGATTACAAAATCATATTCTAAAAACAGGAAAAAGCCTCGGCTCTCCTATGTCTTGTCTGCGATATCACGTCTGTGGAAGCAGACGTTAAAGCACCAGATAGTAGTAGTAGTTACTTCCATTTGTTTAGTAAAACCACATGTTTGTGACTGCCTCTGTGATACACATTAAAAGTGGCAGGATCCATGTGCCCCCCTTCCCCTTCCCCCTGTGCCCAATAACAATATAAAATATTCATGAATTTGAGATTTTTGTTGGTTGGGGTGAGGTTGCTGATGAAATTCAAATTAAATGTTATAATCAGGTCCAGATGAGCCACAGGACAACCTGATTTTTCCAAATTTTCTCAGGGGAGGACCCCCACTGTCTTAACCAGATATCCTGCGTCTGCCACTACCCATTAAGAAAACAAGGCAATAAAAGAAAATTTTTAAAAAAAAAATATATGTCTTTAATTTCATCATAATCAGGTTTTGTAAAATTATTGATAACGGTAGTTCACAACATTGATTATGTTTACTTTTTTCTGGAATCTTTTACAATTTTCTACATACACCCACATGTTCGTGGACTCGTTGATACCCATTGAACAATGACTGAATGAAAGAAAGCTTTAAATAAAAATGAACGTATTTAATTTCATCATAGAATTTTGTTGAATTATTGATCATCATAGTTTAGAAAATATTGATTGAGCTTACTTTCTTCCGGAATCATTCTTCCTGTGCAATATTCTTTATTAATTGAAGCATTAGTGCATAGAGATGTATACGTAATGTAAAATGTTATATTGAAGATCAAATACTTGCGCTAGTTGTCACATGGATTGCTGATCTTACTTCTCGGATATTCTTATAGTAAATGCAGGAGAATAAGACAAAAACGCAGAGAAGATACAAAATGCATGGACATTGCAAGCATTAAAAAAGTGAATGAATATTCAAATATTTGTGCTAATACTAACTTATACAAATATTTAATTATGATCTATCTATAAGGGGTCATGAAGAAGATAAAGTTATAAAAAAAGGTATAGTGTAATTTCTGATCTATAAGATCTTTATAATTAAATCTCTGTAAATGAGGAATTAAATGGTATGGGTTCAGATAATCAGTCCTGATGAATTTAAAAACAATTTAGCAAATCACTGGAGCGTGTTTGATTGGGTGACTCTGTTCCAGTGGGTGAGTTTAGTCCCTAATGACTGTGTTAATGAGTCTAACAGATCATAAGACTGACTGAGATGGTCTGGATTGGTCTCTGGTCAGTTTAATTGTTTTATAAAAAGTTGAATGTAGTAAGTCCTTATTTAAAGGTGCAAATTATAAACTTGTGATTTCTTTTATTTGTACTGGTGTTGAACCTGTCTGTTTTCTTGGGCACATTTGTCTGCAGGTGTTGTAAACTCCTGTTGTTTTTAGTACTTAGTAAATTCAAAAGTAGCCTGTGATGATTTTTCACTGTTCATATAAATGCTTTTGAATAAGTTAAATTCATGATTTTGTCATAAATTTTCAGTTAGTGTATATGAGAATATTATGTTTGGAAAGTTTATGATTTCGCAGAGAAAAAAGGTATTTATCCTAAAAGTAGTTTATATTCTCAACTGGTGTAAAATGAAGTAAAACTTTTCTTATATACAGAAGTCTCCTGTTTAGAATTATATAAACTATAATTTGGATCTACCATCTTCCAAAAGCTGTTTCATATACAGCTTAACTCTTTACCGATCCTTGCTACTCATTGGTTGGTTGGTGGTAAGTGAAGTATACCAACAATTAGGCTAGCTGGCACCAACAGTCAATGTACACCAGCAGAGTAGGAAAGGTTCTGCTATTAAACACATGTGCAACTACCCCCCTAGCTTTATAGCCGATGTATGGAACTAATGTGGTTGTAGTCAGTTTCTGTGGTTGTTAGTAGTAAAAGACGGCAACCTTGTTTGGATAATTTATTTATTTGAACTTGCTTTTAAAAGTTTTTATTCGATATAAAAAAAGATCGAAAATATTAAACAGTTCTAAGAATTGTTTTTTGTTACTCAGGAACATTCTGTGTGGATTTAAAGGATTGGAATCTATTATAGCTGTTGTGAACTTGTTCCAGTTGTTAAACTGAATTTTGGATAATATTCCTGCAATTTGTACCAGTTGCTCTATTAGAAAGGATTATATATTAGACAGTAAGAGTCCTGAAAATTTGGATTACAATTTCAGAAAACTTGTGTAAGTATTTGGAATTTAATCCAACAACAGATTATGATAGAAATACAATGTTTCTTAGTGTTTGTATTATCCCTGTTGGTGCATAGACTTTAAACCCAATTTCTGTTCACAAATAAATTATCATTATGACATTTTACAGGTTCTTTAAAACAGTATTTCAGAAATAAAAAAGGAACATTTATGTGCATAAGCTTTAAATAAAATGTAAACTATGTATACATAATTTGAAGTCGATTGATTATTTCCTTATCAGAGTCTGTATCTTTTTAATTATTGTGTCGAAACATTTCAGTGAACATGGATAAAGACATGAGTATGGTTAACAAACTCGTGCACATAACAGAAATCAAACTACAACGGATAGATAAAATTGAAAGGATACAAAAATACACTGAAAACGTACGCATGTTATGTTTTAAACCAAAGCAGTGAACCAAAACCTGGTTTATAATAAAACTAGTAATAGTTTAAGAAGTTTGTAAGGTTTCTGATAAACTTTATGGATGAATGTTTCTGCCGTAGATAATGTCTTTATATAAAAGGGAGGAGGGCCCATTATCTCTTCTAGCTGGATTCTATGATTTTATAAGTTCATCAGGTTTAATTTGTCAATAAAATGTAGGGAAATTGAGGAAGGCATGTCGTGTATTTACATCTCCATGATAAGTGAGAGTCAGGTTTATCGTTTGATGATACTCTGCGGCTGCCATTTTTGTACTTGTCAGTGAATTGTGTCATTCTCGATGATGCTTCACTTTCTACTGTTTTTAAGATAAGTTAAATGTCATTGTGATTCTATCTTACATCTGACTCGGCCAAATTGAATTAAATATAAAACATTTGTGTGTAATTTTTGCAGACGGTCTTCCGGTTTTAGTACATATGTATCTGTTTGGCAAGTTTTAGAATTAACGCACTCAAAATTACCAAAGTGATGAAATAAACCCAATAGAATTTTAAAGTTTGAATTATAGAACTAGCCCTAAATGTATTGAAATTAAATTATACTCATAATTTTTCTCTGAAGTCAGCTGAAGACTTCCAGAGCATGTTTTCTGTACCCAGTTTCTTTAGCCCAATTTCAGAAGCTCTGAAAATTCAAGGAAAAACATTTTCATACAAAGCTTACAGACTCAAATACTCCATTCTCACGGCGTACACGTAATGGAATTGGAATCAGTTTGACTTATTGCGAAAAAAAATTGCAATGTGAATGCTTGCTCGTAGTTTTTAATCGTGATTCAACTCATCCTTTCTATAGTTAGCTAAAAAATGTTAATCCAAATTACCTTTACTGTGAAAAAGTAAATAGATTATAAACTATCATGAAAAGAAAATCCATTAAACATTTTTGCTGTTGTCTGGTGCCGCTGTCATAGTGCCGCTGTCCAGACACTGCTTGGTGTGTTCCTATATGGTGCAGCAAAAGTAGGACAATGAACCACTTTTTATTTCCAACCATGTAATGGCAGAACAGTTTACAATAATATAATATAAACTATCATGTCTGTTTAAATTCTAACTTTATTAACTTTATTACTCTTAGAATAGCTGCAAGTCTGCGTTATCAAGACATGTTAAAAAGCAATATGGGAGCAAATCATGTGATATATGCAAAATGTTCAGTACATGCATAGAAACAGGTGTCCTTCTTTTAATTTCCGGTTTTCGGTGTGTCAACTAAGCTTTTGCTTGATTTGGGCAAATTCATCCTGGACATGGTTAACGTGGTCTTACACTGAGGACTTTTTATTTTTTATTAAGACATCTTGTTAACCCATTTAACCCTGAGCCAATTAAAAGATTATCTTCCCTAACCCTAAGCTCATTGAACCAGCAGGGCCCATCTTCCTAAGCCAATTACAGGATTATTGTTAATCCTAATACCCTCTACAAAATTGCAAATAATTAAACAAATATTTTTTATACATAAAAATTCTCTGTTACAAAAATGTACACATTGTCGTGTTCTTTCCAATGATATAAAATTCAATTTTACAAAGTAGCATGTACATTACTATAAATAATATTGAAAAGCCAGTTCCACTAAAATTATGACTTTTCTCTATCATATTGGCAAAATAATGTGAAAAAGTATCCCTTACGAGTTTTTTTTAAAAAAATAAAACAAAAATATAATCCCTTGTGTTGGCAGCAGTGTTCTAAGTAAGTATAAATATAACTTTTAAAAAGAAATATCACCCCAAATAACGGTCATTTCATCGCCTACGGCATTTAACATTTCTGCCTTTCTTTGGATATTTATGACGGGAATTGTCGTTTTCTTTGCTTCATTGCGTCGAAAATAAAAATATATATTTGAAATCTTCGACAGTGTAATATTCCCCTATTTAGCTTGTATTAAATCCTAAAAGTTTTGATTCAATTTAGCTTTCCAAAGTCTAGAATTATTAGCCGTATGTTTCCTGTTGTCATCTGTTTGAGCGAGCGAATCCAAAATGGCGGCGACACGCTTGATCTCGGCTCGAGTAGACGCATTCTTCGCATCATAACGTCAAAAAAAATAATAAATAGTTGATTTCTTCGACATTATCATATTCCACAATATACCTGGCAGTAAATCATAAAATCTGATTCTATTTCACTCTCAATATCATATAATTATTAGCCGTAAGTGACAGCGTGAAAATATTGGAATAGTGCCAAATTGAATGACACGGTGTGAATTTTCACCTCTGACCTTTTACGTAAATACTGAAAGATCCGGTGTTGAAACATATATTTTTTATTGGATGATTAGCGAATTAAACATTCCTTTTCATCGTGGGTTTTACTTTTATTACCCAATCACCATTAATTAATGACATAGAAACAATAGAAGTAAGTTGATTGATTTCTCGCTTGGGTTCGCTAATGCTGTTGCCAAGTATGAAGGGTCCGCGAGTTGATTCGCTACCGTGACCCACGTGCCGCGAGTTGTTTCGCTACCGTAAAAAATGGGTTAAGATCAGTCTCTTTAAGTGTGTTGATTGTTACGCCAGTGATTTGGAATCCTTTGCAACATAGAATATTGTGAAAGTTGAATCTCTAAAAGAAAAAGTATGTCCCCAAATTGTTCAATTTTGATGGAAATAGATCCTCTCCAGATGATACAAACAAACCAGCGCCACCATATAAGTGTTAGGCAGTATTTTTTTATGGATCTCTTTGAAGGTTATCTTCTATTAATGGCTTCTTAATTAAATGTTGAATAATGTTGAATAATACAGTATATGGATGTAAAAAATGATTAATTAATTGTAAAACAAACTACATTTATTATGGTAAATCATTGTCTGATGTACAATGCCATTTGTAATGAGGATAATGTTAAATGTATGATGTCATCTTCGTGATTAATGACCTTTGTAAACCACTTTGACCATAAATATCATTCTGTATGTAATTCTTTGATTAATTATATGATTAAAGCCAATGAAAATATTATTGTGTGGTTTCATATATAATAAACAAAGTATACTAGAAACTGTTGATATATGTAATTAGAACAATGAACCTTGTTAGTCTGGTTTTCATATGTATATGGTGTTTTCATAGACATATATGATTTTAGGGGTGGGGACATAAGTTTGGCTTCCTGAATTTCTTTGTCCCTGCTGGAACATCACTGATATAGTAAAGGCGAATAGTATACCAAAAGTGGCTTTCACAGGTTTTTTTTCCAAGAATAGGAGTTGTGTTCTTATTTGAATTTATTCATAATTTATTGTGTTCTTGTTTGAATTTATTCATAATTTTCAAAAAGTGTTCGATTAAAGACTTAAGTGAAATAATAACCGGAATGTCTGCGACTGCTTGGGTTCTTGTTTGAGTTTGATCCTTAATGTTCAAAAAATGGAATGAATAGAAATGCAATGATCATCAAATTTCTGTGGCTGTCTGGCACAAATTTTGTGTCGTCCGTCCATTTGGTTTCAGAAACTCCAAATTGATTCTTTAGTTGCATAATATGTTCTTATTTGAAAAAAATGTTTCATCAGTGACAGTGGGGTAAATCAGGGTTAGGCTACGAAGTGGGGAAACAATATTTCTTGTTGACTTACAGGAAAAAGTATTAAATAATTTTTATTTCTGTTTTTCAGAGAGTGTGATTAAATGAATTGGAATAGGTTGTGAATATTAGTTAAAGAGACTAAACTTCATCGAGGTATCTACATCAGCTGTCGTCATGCTGATATCCTAGTACAAAATGGCCACAAATTTCAGGATTATTTTTATTGTGGTTTTGTGTTTTTTGGGTGTAACACTAGCCGATAGAGAAGGTAAGAGAAACTCTTGGTCAATGCATGATAATATACAAACTAACCTTTTTGTAATGATTTTATGACAAAGTGACCATTTTCAACCCGAAACAAGACATCAAATTTACACTATAGAAATACATGTATTTTAGGGTATACCCAAATTGAAACACTTGTTCTGAGACATTACCAACACAATGAAAAAATATAATTTTACACAATAAAAACAAAAACATAGTTTGAATTTGATATCTTTGACGAAAAGAAAACAAATTCCATGCAAGAGTTCCAGCATACACAGGGAAAAAGTGATCTTTTACGCTACAATGTAAAAGTTTATAAAAGCATTTTACTACTATGTCCGGTTTAAGATAAAAATTTTGTTTTTGTCGCCTGTATGATGTTTATTGCCCGTTATGACAAGGGAGTGACTAGTGGTTGTAATGTAATTCAACACATATGCTTCAAACTTCACTAAATCGAGTTTTAAAAATTGTTTTTCTTAACTAAACAGTTTTTCCACGTCTGAATTCTGGATGAAATTGCACAAACAGGATATGACTATCCTTAGATATCAATCAGAAGTTGTATTTTGAATAAATACATTCCAGGAACTATTCATTTTCAAATGGAATTGTGAGGAAAAACTAGCCATTTGAAGTTTTTAAAAGGACCAGTTCAAATGTTTCTCCCCTTGTCAGTTGTGCACGATTGAGGACCTGTCAATGAAAAGTGTCTAATCATTCGAATCGGACAGAAAATCAAGGTCTCTCATAACAAACTGGAGGTATGGCTGCCTTATTAGCCATGGCAGTGTAGAAAAGTAAGAGGCTGAACCCTATTTCATCTCTACCTCTCCATGGATCTAAATACAGCAGAGCAATAAATTGGAAATGAACTTTTTGAGAGGTCTGGCTGATTGACCGTAAAAAGAACAATTTTTTCGGGTGAGGTAAAATTTCTATGGTCTCAAAAGATAACAAAGTATCATGTTTTGGAAAAAAAATTATTCGCGGAGAACACACACGTATAATAAGAATCAAAACACATGCCTGACTGAAAATGATGAAAGGACATTTTAAATAGTTGTATTAATAAATTTCTTCTCTAAATGGACCCATCTGCATACCACACAAAATATGATTTCCGTATCCGTACAAAAGAATCGACAGGAACTCTATTTTTGTGTTGATTGAAGTTATGTTGGGAAGAGAAAAACAAAACGAGATGCTAGAGTGATAATAAAATCGTGCCACATGCCCTACGTATTAGGATTATGTCTTGAGCATAGGTCCTGGAATCTCGACTACGACCCGGAGTTCAGTTTACAATATCTAAACGTTTTGTGTATACACTTCCAATTTTGGGACATGTGCTGGCCATGCAAAGAGGAAACACTGTTTACCCAGCTAGATCAGAACTCGCGAAGAAGGAGATAATTATGGTAGGGGGGGAGCACATGACTTGTGTACTGAAAGTCTGATTGTCGAGCTTTTTGTACAGGCCTGCCTTTTCCTGAAATGACTGCAATGAAATTTCCGCCACATATGTTAAAGACAGGGTTATCAGGTCTCTTCGTTATTGTCTTTAGTTATTAGAGAATGTGGTAGGTGTCAATTTATCTGCAAGACATCAAAATCGTGCTGACATTCTGGACAACAAATATAATTTAATTCAATTGGAAACATATTTGAAACTGGAATAATTACCATTCTTAAGCAATACACAGTGGAAAAAATGAGATTAATTAAAATGAAATAATTGGAATTCCTGACAACATGCATATGTTATAAAATAACCCAGGGGTTGTAAAGTTATGCCAATTTGAAACATTCTTGAATTTCTTTTCACTGACTTGTGAACAGAAGAGTTTAAAATGACGATATCGCAAAATAGAAAATGTCTGTGAGATTGGGTTGATATCGCAGACAAGAAAACTGATGAGATGGAATCTTTTATAGATGGTATTTAGAGGATGCAAATAAAAGCTGAAATGCCAGGGTTTTTAAGCCTGGAGACTATAGTGAATCCAAGTGACCTGTTCTGACTTCCATGGTCGGCAGTCATAGCGAATTACACATGTATACCTTTCATGATTTCCACAAAATGTAATGAATTTTAATCAGACAGCCAACAAAGACATTTAGTAAACTTACTGATTTATTTGCCTCTATAATAGTTAAAACATAGATATTGAAATGGGGATATGTTGAAAATTTTTGAGCCGAGTTATTGCTGTTACATGAAGCCTTGATTGTCATTGCTGCCGCTGTTACGTTAATATACAAAGTCTTGATTATCCATTTTTAGGTTAAATTATGAAACGTAAATCATATTTAAATCTATTGAAAATCTAGAGCTAATTGATGTCTAATTAATAATTTAGATAACATTTAAGGCCTAAAGAAAGACCTACAATAGGCAGATTTAGGTCTTGCATAATGTCTGTTAAGTATACACTGTAAGTAGTACTAAAGTACCATTTGACATTTTTTATCGACTCAAGATAGTTGTACTAGTATTTCAACGAATATGTTTTAGATTTATTTTAATATTCTTAAAATAGATCTGGATGGAAATTGAAATGAACTTGAGATATAAAAGTATATATTGCTACTGTATATATAGTTCTAATGAATGTCACATGTCCAAGCTTCGTCAAGTGTCAATCAGGACATATTTTAGTATAATATTAGCATTGTGTCATAAATATATTGTATATTTTTATATATGGTAAAATAACTAAGGCCATCATGTTCTTGTGTCATGCTAAAGATGTATTCCCACGAAAATATTTACAGAGAAGTTATTTATCTTCAATAAAAGTGTGGCATACTTGATATAAAAAGTAGACAAACTCAATCTTTCAAGAAAAATACTGAATTTCCTAAAAAAAAAAAAAAAACCTATGCAGCGCTCACAGGATGAAACTGTAAGGGTTTCTCGAAAGGGCAGCTTGTCCGTTTGTTGTCTGCTCAAGTGATATATGGACTAGTGGTTGTGAGAACAGTGAGAGAGACTAAAACTAAGAACATGTTTAGTTGTCAAATTATGGAGGGGTTATAAACAAAGGCACTTGTTATTTTCTCTAATTGCTTTTTAAGTAGTGAGATGTGTCTGTAACAAGAGCAAAGATTAAATAAATATTAATTTACACAGGTAATGAGGCAGAAGTTTTAGTTTTTTCCACACCAAGATTAGTCTATATAGATATATTTCATGTCCAAGTTTACAAGATAGGTTAAAAGTAATGCACATAATTTCATCTGGAAACTTATTATAATTTCCCAGGAGGGCCATCTAATAGTGACATAACAGTACATCAAATACTCTCTTGTTAAGTCCTGGAAATGAAGTTAACAAAGCATTCTTAGTTAAGAATTTACTCAAAATTGTTTTCCTTATTTCAACTCAAATATTACCCTTTAAAAAAAAATTGCAGTTTTAATGTATCAAATGCTTCAATAAGTTATGCAAAGTTTTGTGTTTCTGCATCAAAGATATTTCTCATTTGCTGGACAGAATGACAAGCACCAAAGTGTTCAAGCCTGACAAAGCCAAAATTGTGTCTGACAATGTCTATGACAGGTGCCTTATTTCAAGGCTTGCTTGTATTAAAACAGATTCCTTGAGGAATCAGATATTTACCACTCGTTAAAATAAACTTATTCAGATCATTTTAACATTCAATAAACTACTTAATTATAAAGATAGGAAAATAGCAGCTATAATCTATATAGGTATTTATAATTTATTTTAAGTATCATTTCATTCAAAAAATAAACTGAGTGTGAAGCAATTTAAGTGAACAAGATAAAAGGGCGATAACGGTGATAATTTATTTAATGTTATCGGCTGTTTTTTTTTTACCACCAAATGTTCTGTTACATGTGTAAGTTTCTAAACCATATGGCTACCCACCTCATCGTATGTATGTATCTCTTATAATTTTCTTAGATTTAGTGTATGAAATATGAAATGACATGAAATGCAGGGTTAATGAGGACCATAGGCTAACACCAATTAATGTGCTACGAGGAAGATTTTGCCCTGAGAGCAACACTACATTCTAGTCTTATTTCAATTTAAAATTATTAGTGGATCTTTAACATGCTGTTACTGATATATACAGGACCTCAACTTTTCCTCCCATCCGAAGGACATGATGCTTTCCCTTGCCAGTCCCAGCTACGTCTTAATCAAATGACAAAAAGAAACAAGGAGCTTCCTCGTCTGACACCTAGATCAAACATACGCCATACTCACTGAAATTGGTAGTATGCAGGTATTCTCTCATGTTGAGAGATACATGTAAGATGTTTCAAAAGGTGCCCTTGATAACTATTTCTGGATTTTAAAAGAACGATATCTGAAAAATTCATAAACAAAAGATAGCAATGTTTAGATGAAAAGATCAAATACTCTTGGCATTATGTATGTAAGATCTGCATGAAGTCAACCACATGGAACATCATATTAAAATAATGCTGCTGATTATCATGTGGTGAATTTTGAATCCGCTGCAAACTACAATGTTGCCAAAGTTGATTCTGTAAAATGAATGAATGTATCAGTTCACATGTTGTTCAACTTTATTCAGTATTCACAAAGTCATGATGAATTAATATTTGGTTTTGCTATCTTAATTAAATGTTTTGTTTTTGTATTATCAAAAATCTTATGATAAAAAAAACGTGACCCTGTTAAAAGGAACCTGATGAGAATGGATGTAGGAGGTAATTTGATGTAAACAGTAGGGTTAGGGCTTGCTGTTAGGGGCTACAGGAGGTCCTGTTTAATCTAAACATGTCGTCTTTGTTTCTCTCCATAACTCTTTAGGATTTCCTGCCCCTAGTCAGATGAACATACTGATTAAAGGAATTAGGATCTGCTGAAATAATTAAAAACATATCGAGAACATTCTTGGCTTAAATCACATGTATAATTGTTTATTATTACTCGTGCTATATTTATTATTTTTAAGAAATTCACCAGCAGAGATTTTAAAAGATCTATTTTAATATTCATTAACATTTTAAACTAATATTCTTCTTGATGTTTTTAACATATTCTCTGATAAACGAGGTTCAAAACAGGTTAAATTTATGAAATTTTAACTGGTGAACAGGAAGGAACGTGACTCATTCTCAGAAACCATGGGAAGAACATTTGCTTTCTGATAGTAATTGTGGTTGTACTTTTGGTATGTAGAGTAAAATATTAATATTATTAACAAATAGAAATACTTGGTTCCTGCCGAAGAAAGTTATGGTGAACCTGAAAAACCTTTTCTTATTTGACACCCGTTTTCACCCTACTATTGTGGTTGTATGAAACAAAAATGAATTCCATACATTTGGTAATAAAAGCAAGTAAAATCAGCTTGAAACTTGGCCGGCTTGCCTTTTTGGACAATTGTGTATCGATTATCTGAATTTGATTTTTGATGTCACAATTCCAAAATGACTGCGATGATGCCATGGTTCATTTCTGCTTCATATATCATGCCAGGACACTTGTACATGATAAGAGTTCTACCCTATTAACCACTTTTTTTTTTTTGACCTACCGTACAATTATTGAAGCACAAGATTTTTTTAAAGCTTTAGGGAATATTTGTGAACAAAATAGATCCAACACTCCATTTAATTTAAGTAGTTTCTAATCTGTATCAGTGGGCGTTTAATAAAGTCCCCAAAGTAATATTTAAATGATCACAAAATAGTATGATGTCATCGCTTTGCGTGTTGTATATATGTATAAACTGGGTGTATTATACCTCAGAGATCTGGTGATATATATTGGTTATAAAAAGCCAGTATTTACAAGGGCAGCGTAATGTTAAAAGTCAGAGTTGCCTTGGTGTACTTCTGCCATTTTTGTGTTTCTTCAGCACATCTTGTTTAAATCTACAAAGGGGGGCGTTAGGTCTGTTAAATATGTTGCCATGGTTTTTAAGATTATTAGTCTAGTGAACAACAGAATTGGTAGTATGTTCTAAATAAAATAAATTATAGAAATATTATTATGTATTTATATTATTTATTCACACCCTTTTCTGATGCATTGAAAATACGAAACTAATCTCAAATATTTTAAAAACTTGGCCATTCAAGGTTAGAAAATAGTCATGAATTTTTAAAGACTTGGCCCTTTGGGTTGTATATGTACTATGTACATAATTATTTCCTTAGGTTATAAACGAAAAGAAGTGATATTTTTTATCAGATTTTGTCAAATGTTTGCTTAATTTTCTTCTACATAATTTGTATCTGACATCCCAAAATGGAGTCCTATAAAAGTCGCATGCCTCCAGTTACTGGCAGTTTAAAAGTAGGCCTACACATGCAGACATATATTTTAAGAGCTTCAGTAAGCAAAATAAAATTGTTTTCGCCATTTTCAAATGTCCTCCCACTCTTTAAATTGCTCTGTCGTTCCCAGAAGGAAGCTTTCGCCATTAAATAGAGATAATTTGATGAAAATTATGTTGGCTGTCTTCAATTAAAGAGTAACCTCTTTCCAGAAATTACCGCTCATTTTTCCATTTCTTGCTTCTATGTAGGATAAATGTCAAATTATCTTTAATCATTCTAGACTTATGATTTTTTTACCGTTGGCTGAAGATTTTTGAACTATTTTCTTGATTTGCTTGTGTATGATAGTAAGAGAGGTAATTATTTTCTTCGATGAGACCTTATTTCCTCTCCCACTCATATCCTAACGACATTTACCATATTTACATGGAGTCTTATAATTGTACATCAGAAAACTATCAGTGAACTCTACAAGAAATTGAGGTGGCAGATGTTTGAAAGATTTAAATGGTATTGAAGAATACTTACAATGTAGGCGATTTTGCACCTAAAAGAGGGTCAATCTTCCAACTTAAATTTTTCATAAAAATGTGAGGTTTTAGATTGTGATTTAATATTGCGTCTTCAGGATGGTTTTCAGACGGCAAGAAGCTGTGTCTAGGTGGTGTCAGATGATATCACAAATCCAGGTCTTGTGTATACTTTGGAGTACGCATAAAAGAACCTTTAAAAGCAAATCGGTCATATCACATAGCACACTGTATCATTGATTACAGTCGCTGCCAAAAAACATGATGTTAAACCCTATTTCAATTCATTTTGCTTTGTTTTTTGTTTTATTATTTATTAGAATGAATATGCTAGCCAGAAAAGAGTAAGACACAAACTTACTTTAAATTAATATTTTTCGATTAGCCACCATTAGAGTTAGAGTCAACCATATTTAAATAACCACCTTTTGCACATTTCATCATGGAAACCAAAAGTGGTGTTATTATTGAGGAAATATGGAAATTTTTTCTTTTTTTCAACTTATGAATTTTTGCACATTTCACCATGGAAACTGAAATTGGCGTAATTATTGGGAAAATATGGATGTTTTTGTGTTTTTCCAAATTGTTAACTTTTTTGAGTGTATATTCTAATATTTCGGTCAATGTTTTTGTCTTCTTCAAAGGATCTATTAGCATCTAGAGACATTAAAGTTGCTGGGCCTCATTTGTATATTTTGGTAAACCAACTTCCACAAAATAATGTTGTTTGCAAGGAATTCAAAACCCTTCAAACGATAATCAGTAGCTTTAATAAGAACATACTTCAGGGACCCAAAGCACTAATATTTTAAAATTTGGGAAACTGTTTAAATTATTTTCTTTTATCCTATATTCTTATGTTATCAGCATAAATAATTTCAACATTGCATGCAATTTGAATTAGAATTTATGTTAAGATTTCTTACACAGATTATGAAAACAGGATTTTGTGAAAATAATCCTCCCACTTTTTTCCCCTGAAAGGTGTAATCCTGTCCATCATCTGAAGACCAGGTACACAAAATTATGTTCTGAAATATTAAAACATAGCCCTATCTCTATCATATGTCTTCCTTCGCTGACATAAGACATATCTCCGGTTCACAGGGTATGGTTTATTAACGGACATGTAACACCATTTTATTTCAACTGTCAACTGAATCTTAGCAGCTGAGTGAAGTATCAGGCAGGAATTTTAATGGTTAGGTTGTAAGGAGTGCCCACTCCTCTGATTTATTGTATCAAGGTCATCTGTAATGTCTGGAAGGTCATCTTGCATGAAGAAAGGACCCTGGAGATTGACTCATCAGCCAGTCATTTCACAGATCATCAAAGTGCGAACTTTAATTATCTGCACACCTTTAATACCGATTTTGACAGGTTCTCAAAACATTTATGCAGAAATGGAGATGTTTTGTGTGAACTTGTACTTAAGTTAAACTTGCTGTTGTGAAGCGTCTGTTAAGCTGGTTTAAATATGACAATAATCTAAAAGCTAGCAGAACTTTGTCATTTGATCGCAAAGGTGGGACAGATAAACCCCAGCTAGACACCTGTTTTCGCCAAGTTTTTTGGGACTGATCTACCCTTCTGAATGGCATAAAGGTGTTACTTTCTTTCCCCTGTCCAAGTTTGGAAATAAGCCCCTAGTCATAGACAATGTCGGACAAAAAAGACTTTGTCAGGCACAAACCGTATGGGATCTGACATTTTGTCCGTCACAGATTTGTCAATTTTCTATGTTTTTCTGGCTATTTTTAATACATGTCTGACGCAAAGTTCAAAATGTCGGGCACTAGTTCATTAGAGCCTACTCCTGTCAATGCAAATTTAGATTAATCTTATCAATATTTGATAGTAAATTGACGCTTGATGTACATGTACATTTGCTCATTTAATCGTTTGTGATATCTATCAGTTTATTTTTTTTTTATCAATAATATTTATGCCTGAAGACAACATTAAAATTAATTGTAGGCAAGTGTCAGTCTATAATGATTCAAGTGATCTCTTTATAGGACTTCCAAAAAAACTTATTTACTGTAATGATATATTAATCTTTCCCCCATTGTTCAATCTCTAAGAGGAATATCAGTCAAAATGGTTCCATTCCATACAGTATTTATCAAGATATGTGGAATTGAAATTTCATCGATCTACATGCAATAAACCCTCTGCCATTTTGTTGTCTGTGACAATTAATTTTTAGGCCTTTTTTAAAAATCCAATTGAATCTAATTGAATGTTGGTATTTTGATTTTTTTCTTCATTAAATGCTAAATATTAGCATGGTTTAAGCTGTGATAAATTTGATATTTTAGCAAAAAATGCCAATGGTACATCAGGACTTTAAACATAAAAACTTTCAATTCATTTATTTAATAAATGTCAATGATCTTAAATGATCTGTTCATTTGTTCGTTCAATTAAATCAATTTTATCTGAGATGGTTTTTCAAGAAAAACCCCAACAAAATGACAGTTTCCGGCCATTGAAGGTAGATCTATTGTGTTATTAAGAGATATTAGTTATTGTGTATAGATCAACCAGTAGACATCTAAGAACAATGTAAGTGAATTAGGAATGACGATTATTAACATGATCATAGCAGACAGGAGAACAGTTTTCTTTATCACATCGGAGACAAAAATAACACGATAATTTGAACAAATAACCCATGTACATTATTAAAATCATTTTGTGCGTAGTTTTAATAATTTAGTCAGAAAATTAGTTGATAGAAGAAAGAAAAAAAGGCATTATATTATTATAAAACATTATGTTACATTATAACTAAATGTGATTGGTGAGACCCAGGAATAGTGTACAAGGAATAGTGTAGGTAATTCAAAGGCTAAATTCAGTCTAGACTTGAGAAAAATGATACTCAAGGACCCATTATACATATAAACCATTTTATTATATATTTTTTGTTTTATGTCTAATATAACATAATTAATGTGTATTTTAACATAAATAATGCATATTTTATGATTTAATGTATCATGAATAATGTCCAATGGTTAAAATCTTTAACATTTTTCAAACAATATCAATTTGTTTTTCACAACTACGAGCTTAATATCAAAAGTAACCAATTTTCACGCTTGAATTCAATGAGATTAAAAAAAACGCCCTTCAAAATATGTAACCCAACACTAATGACTAATAGGTGTTGCAGGCATGCTTAGTCTGCAGAGTGAATTGAATATTGCAAAATGTTTCATAATTTCCAATTCATCATATTCTATTAAACACAGAATGCAATTGAAACATCTTTGGACACATTCCTTTTAAAGATTAAACTTCCATTATATATTTGTTAGCAAGGTCAAGGACAGCTGTCTAGCTGTTTGGATGGAACGGGAAATCAAGGTGCTGTAGGCATGGTAAAAATCCCTTGCCAGTTGGAATTCGATATAAGAGTAGGCTGTTGCACTGTTGTCCAGACTAAATTTCCCGCATAGCACACAAGGCTATATGGCGTATGACCGTCTTCATTAGCCCATTTGGAGCAGAACATTACTACGCTAAACTCCATTTCATATTTGTATGCAAGAGATTCAAAAATCCCTCACAAAACGTATAATAATGATAATAATATGTCCATTTATATAGTGCCAAATCCACAAATCGTGCTCATACAGTGACTTTAAATACATGTGAAGAATGGAGTAGACCTGTTGTAGAAATATATTATTGACAAGGAGGGTCTTGGTAAAGTAAATGAAATTAGCACATGGGAGTGATGTCCCTTGGGTGGTAATTACCAGTTGATTAGTGAAGAGATAAAGTAATTAATGTGATTATATGGCTAATTACTGAACTGTGCTAATAGATTGTCTATACCATCCCTAAGGATATGTAGTTGAAACATCTTCAAAATAACTTGGCAATGGTCTCCTCAAAATTATGAATATTTTTTTGTGCAAATGAGGATGAAGTATTAAAGTTATTTACAGATGGGAACAGAAATCAAAAAAAAAAAAAAGAATTAAATAACAAAGAAACAAACATTTTAAAATGGCAGAATTATTTTCATTACTTTATATATTACTTGAAGACATCACACTTTACATTCCATTTTATATTGTATTCTTTATTCTGATCCTTTTTTGAGTTGCAGCTTGGAAAAAAAAAATTCGCGAAAAACCAGCATGTTTGTTACATTTTATACATCTGTGTTTCATTTTAAAGTGGTCGAAATTGACTGGTCGAGTTGACGGATATTTAGTACATTTCAATTCTTTTTCAAATTAAAATGAAGGCTTGATACTAAAACAAGCAATTTGTACATTATGACAACAGATAATGTTTGGTATTTTGATGAAAATAAGCACCAACCCAAAACAGGATAAAATCAAACCTGCCCATGTTAACTAGGTGTTTGACTAATTTTGTGTTTAAGAAATTGAAATGGGGACTTAAGAAAGTTTTGTTGGCCATTAAAAGGACAGAACTCTTGTTGTGTTTAAAGTTTTGGTCATACTCCGTTCATGTACAACTAATATTTTGATACATTAAGGCTAAAGAACAGTTTCTTGTTTCGTTAGAATTCCAAAAATGGCTTTTTTATTACGTTTTTGACATTCTGTTTATATATACGCCCTGAGTACAAATGTTTCAATCGAGGTTATGAATTTCTCGCATTGACTATATTTTTTCTGGTTTAACTGTCTGATGGCCGCAGCGAGGTTAACACAGTCGTGATGGAGCCCACTATTTCCGTAGTAAGAATCCTAACAACAATATAAAGAGATGGAAACCTAAGCCACATGTGCACCCAGCGAGTTTAGGCTACTCACTTTGTTTTTCGATAGCCGTGAATTTATTTTTGTAATTTTCGCAAAACAAACCGATTGGCAAGTGGCTTTCATTTTTCAGCTGCCTTGTAGCCCATTTACATTACTTACAGTGTTTTTACATGAAATTCAGCTTCCATAAAATCTGCTGTTGATAAAAAGTGGAATTTTGTGTCTCTAATTCTTAAATTAAGGGCAATAGACAAAGCTCTTTGATGTGGAATACACTTAGGGCTATGTATTGGAATTGTTTTGAAGTTTATTTGGTGTCAGTATCAGTAACTTTGATCTCTTTTATTCAAACCGGTTGTGGATGTCCTGAACTTGCGACACAGGACAAAAGTAATATTTTGAGAATATTTTGATTCAAAGTTCAAGCGATTGATCTTCATTTGTATTTCTCAGACATTATCTAAATTTTCACTGTTCAGAGACCCATAATTTTACATCCAATAGTAAACATGAATTTTTTGAAAGGTGGAAAAAAAGATTAGAAATCAACCTCCAATTTAGAATTATTTTTTTTTACGTAATAAAATACAGGCTTCCTATTTATATGTATGCCAAACTAATTGTAAGCTTGTGAGTTATTTTACAACATATTGAAATAAATACCATGCACAGCATGAAGGGCACCTGCAGGTTCTGTACGAAATATGTGCTGAAAAAACGACTGGAAAAACTGTCATACAGCTACACACTACAATTACATAGATAAACAATTATATAGTGTTTCCTAATTGGTAGAAAAGGCAATGATATCATCAATGAATCAATCACAATTTATTACGCAAAGAGGAGAAAAAAGATGGCTGCCGTCCAAGGTTGGCACCTGTGGTTTGTGAAATTTGTGGAAATGTGTGTTAAAGGTGCTGAAAATACTTCCAATTATCAGGAATAATACTACCAATAGGTTACTGTGCAACATTTGCTCTGTAGAATAAATATCAGGATAACTGCAAATCTGGTGCCAGAAGGTTGAAATCTGGTGACTAACAATTTAATGATTTAACCTTCGTCTTTAGTTTAGCATTTTCATTTGTATTTAGCATTTGAACAATCTTGTGTTTTGTTTAGAAGGACATACAACTTATCAGATCTGATATAGTAGCCTATTATTAATCCAGAAGGGTGGTTAGTCTTCCATTTCATTACTAGAAGAAGGTGCAGGATGAAAGGATCTGGCAAAGAGCTTGTTTCTACTGATTTGGATGGTAGGAAATGTGTGTCTTTATTAGCCCAGAAAAGTAGGATGTTAAACCCCATTATGTGAATATTTCTACACTGAAAAATACACTTTTGCATTTCTCAAGTATGATCCAATTACATCTTATGAATTTTATCTCATGTCAGAACTGAAGTTGGAGCTGGGAGATCTGTTAATCATGAATAGACTTTTCTAAAATTGAATAACCATTTTACGCAAAGAATGAAAAATGTTGCGAAATTAGAGCTGGGAGATCCATTTTCTAAATTTACACAGCCATTACCATTTTACCTGATGAATGCAAATAGTTTGAGCAAGAGAGCCATAAATTATGAAGAAACCTTAATACTTTTCTAAAATCGCACAGCCATTACTATTTTACCTGAAGAATGCAAAAAGAGCAACACAGATTGATTTAATTTGAGAAAAGGGTTGGCACTGAAGATGCCATAAAACAATACTCCGGGGTCTGAAACTAGATGTAGCAAACAATTGTTTAGATCTGACACAGATGAAAGAATTTGTATACATGTTAACCTGCGACGATCGAAACCATGAAATAATCCAGTTTAGGAAATTGTTTCATTCTGTTAGGTGAAGGTATTGCATGCATCTTAACCTGAGACAATTAAAAACATGGAATAATGGAGAGTATAGGGTACTGTAGCGGTTTGTATTTATTACAGCGAGCAGGTACTTGATACAAATACGATATATATGTATATGTATTAAATGACAAGCTTGAAATTCTAGACATTTATTTTTGTTTGGTTTGTGATAAATTTAGTGTTTCACAAATTGAATTCAAGAGACCAATACTGAAAAAAATTTTGGACTGGGCTTGATTTATTTTTGAATATGAATATCTAATAAAATTCACTCTAAAGATCTTGTCTCTACTGGAAGACTGTGTCGCATATGGATCATTGCTGTTCAAGGTTTGGGTTTTGAGGATTACGTCTCATGACCTGAAGGCACTGGTTAATGGTTATGGAAACAATTTATTTTATACCAAAACAATTTATACCAAAGGACGTAAATTTATGTCTCATAAATTTGCATTTAGTCAGATGCATACCTAAATCTTGTTTTTTTCTTACCCCCCTTTTTTTTCAAGTTCTTTTCATTTTATTTGCGATTATTTTTTCACAAGAAAGTAGTTTTTATTGGTTGTATTTACTGATATGTGTCACTGGGAACTTTCTATGGAGAGAATTGAAAGAACACAATGACTTTATTTTAGAATGTAACAATAAGTTTTAGATGGATATCAAAAAGATAGGGACGTTTGATAATGAAATGACGCTTGAAAATCTCTGAGAAATAATAGATCATATGGGGAGATTTGAATGTTATAGTAAAACCTCAATTGAAATCAGCTCTGTGTACACAAGAAGGGGTTATAAGGGGTTTTGGATGGGTTGGGCTTTATCATTATAGAGATAACATTACCATTAAGGTCCTACAGTAAACCTCCTAAAAACCCTTTTTTCACCTACTATTAAATGAGATTGTAATGCATATTTTATGAATATATTCATATGTATGCATTACAAACATGCATAATATTAAAACTGTTTTCTCAAGTTATGCATATAAATGTCTGCATGGATAATTTTATGCATTTGAATGTGGTACGCAAGGAAATATTTACTAGGGATTGTGTTACTCGAGACCCTAAACCAGATTTGTTGACGAAGTCGAGTTGCCATTTCCTGTGATAAGAAATCAAGGTCCTTTATATGACACTAAATACACTAAATGTAGAATTCTATCTTGTCATTTATCACGAAATGCACTAAGATTCTCTTTATTAAATGACAAGATAAAGATAGATAGCGTTGATTATAAAATTTATTGTTTTCAGAAAAATTCAATTGAAATAATAATTTCTGTTAATGATTGATGCAGTGATTAAAATGCAATTAAAGTCTCTGATAACCATTTGGATTTTGAATAATATTGAATTTCTCACGGTTTAATTCCTGATGAAGTGTACTTAGATTGATTAATTAACATTTAATTAATCCAAAAACTCATGGTTTTAATTCGGTCAGATTAAAAGAGGCCCATCAAAAGACCTTGCCAAATCATGACACTCCCTTGTTTATATCATGGTAAATGTTGTAAATACTGAATGGAATTGAACCATGTTTAGACTGTTATTCCTTTTAAAGGTTCAAACTTTCACAATACTATAGTTAGGAAGGGATTCTTAATCCATGAAACGAATGTTGATTTCTCAGGTTAGTTTACTGTAATGTAACTTGCACTATGCATGTTTAATGTAATGTCAGCTGGACATTACAGGGGTTAGTTTAGTTAATGAAAGCTGGACATTTCTAGAGTTATTTAAAGGTCCAATTTCATATTTTCTAAGAAAGTCAAAGCATAATTATTTCTATGTCTTTTGCTCAAAAGGTTGTCAACTCACTATTATACGATCATGGGCAAAATTTTTGGGGCATTAGAAAGGGTGACACAGGCTGATTGAGGAAATAGTTACTCAATTAACTCCCTTGTTTTCCCATTCCTCTCCATGGACGGCCATCTTCAAACGTTTGAATTTGAAGTTGAAAATGATATTTTTGCCAATTTCTCAACTGGCAATAGTGAATTATAGGATTAATAGGATTATTCTTTAACAAGGTAGGACTGTTTATAGGTTCAATCTATTTTAGGGCTTTGTTTTAATACATTTTAACATTTGGAACTTTAAGATGAAGAAAAGATTAAAGAAAGCAGACGACAGAATCAACATGATGTATGTTGTAAATACAAGTTGTTTGGCAAAGCAAGATTGACCTATGTCGTACCACAAAAGAAAAATAAGTCATATACATATAAGTTTATATGACAGTAACTTTGTTGTAAGTGACGTGTAGTCATTTATCATACATGACACTGTTGGAGATGTTGGGTACATGTCATCCAAGTGAACGAACCTCCCTGATTGTTTGATTGGCTGTCAAGTTTAAAATTACAATAAGCAGGAAATAAGCCCTTAAACCTCCAATTGTGTTATCGTGGCCCCTGAGGGCCGTCTATTGGCTCAAACCATGATATTACACTAGATTATGCGAAATGTCGTGCGCTCACAGAAAAGCCAAGCAGAAAAACACATAAACATGACATCTTGAAAAGTCTCAAGTTTGAATAATGTCCAGTAATTGTGTTGATGCTATTGTTTTTGAAGGGCCTAAATGGAGGCACCCAGATTTGAACTAAATGTATCCACGGCAATAAATTGAATCTTGATGATAAAAGATGGATATAAAAAAAAAATTATATCAATTTTGAATATTAATAAGTTTACATTCTATGTGTATGTTTGTTGTATAATTTATGTAGTGACACCTCTGGTCAGATTGTCAAGTATAATCAGTTTCTGAAATCCAAACGAAGTTTTCAGGAGCATCTGATATTGTCATATATCATTACTGCAATAATATATATCTTCTTATCCATTTTAACGGTAAATTATTATATGGCACTGTTGGTCTAATCCATTAATCCCACAGCCTAGAGAGTCAATTATGTGCTTGTCATGTGAATAGATATCTAAATGATAGTTTATATAACATTTGAAGCTAGAAAATAGGTGGATTTACCTCTTACATAATGTATCTTTAATGAATTATCATATAAAATATATTTAATTTGACCACTAAAATTTGGGTCACTGGTCTTGTTAAAAGATGAAACCTAAACCCCCATACAGGTATGAATTATATGTTTATCTTTTTATCATTTATTTAGAGATTGAACAAAAGATGGTATATAAAAGACCGGATGCCTGTTATTAAAAACAAAGTTTACATTCAAAATATCAGATAAATATACCTATACGCCAGAGTGTAAATATGGTAGACATGTGCGAATACTATAACTCAAATTTCATCATTCATAACGGCCATTTTCAAAAAATATTTCATTCACCATAGATTTTTATTTTTGGGGGAAGCTGATTCTTAATTTTCTGTTAAATACACACTGGGCTATTGAAAAAACTTCTCTGTATTATATTTCAATATGGCCTGGACTTACATTCTGGGTGCATTTTATTCATTCTGAAAATTTCAATAAAATGTGTGAATAGTAAATTTTGTTTACATAGACGTGTTAATTATTCGTCTATTTTGAAACCTGTTTTAGTTAAATATTTGATTTTCTAATGTTATGATTGATAATTTTCGCAAGTAATGATACCTGAATGTTATTCATTTTGACATTTTGATTAAAATTTGGGGTACGTCTGTAGGTTGACTCCCTGTTTTGTAGATTGAAAAAACGTTTTTTGAATTTTTGATTGATTTTTATATAGAGTTTAGGTATATATTTGTCTGGATGGTAATCATGCTGTTTTCGTTAAGGTGTGGCTTGCGATTCTTTTTAAGGGATTAATTGACCATCAATATGTATAGACTTGATATCAGCTGTCATAAATATACAAAAATGATGACTAATATCCAAAGTATAAGATTTATTAGATGAATTACTTTTTGACAAAATGGATGACATGTGTTCACAAAGTTTATGTAGAAAGTTGCTCAGTGGGGTCTACATGTATATTATGGGCAGGGGACAGCATCTAGTTGTTTGGATGGGACAAAAAAATCTGAGGTCCTGTGTGCATAGCACATTCCATGCATGGAGTGTGTCTGTCTTCATTAGTCCTCTTGATGTGGAAAAGTAGAACATTAAACACCATTTCATTTCATTTCCATATTATGGTCAGTGGTGAATACAATAGAAGGCTTGGCTATACTGACCAAACTGACCATACAAGAACACCACATAGTGTGACCATACAATAATATCAGATCACAATTACAATTGGAGCTTACAAGATTCTTGACATACCTTCAATATTGATTTTAAAGGGACATTCACTTGGTCAGTCATTTGGGAGAGTATGATATGATAATATAGAGATCCAAATACATTAAATTGAATAAGTGTTTATATAAAATGCCCAGTACTTCCCTGCTTTCAACTTGATGACTGTATGCCTAATCTTAATCCAAGCACTTTTGATATTCTCTTCGAGGGTCTTGAAGGCAATGATCACCATCAGATTAGGATTAGTTAACACAAATTTGATCAAATGTATTGAGAAGTTCACATAGCTATAAGAACCTTTTATGGTATTTCTGTAAATAATGAAAGTTATGAAGCCAAATAAATAGAGTCTGATGGCAGTCAATCTATATTTCTCTGTGGATAAGAATGGATAGGGCCAACTGCACTAATAAATTAATCTCATAATAACCTACATGGATACTTGCATTATGTAGCCTTCACATTGTCATTTTAAATACTGAAAATTGTATGTTATTTATTTCCTAGCATTTCTAACATGACTAAGTATGGTTCTGGAGAATATTTCCAGGCCAGATGTCGTCCGTGTAATGGTAGTGCTCCTTTAACATACCTACATGTTTATTCATCATAATATACCTGTATATATATTATACGTACAGTAGTAAGTAAAAAAAATATTGTATTCAAGTCACACAATAAACTTGATGACAAGTTCAAGTAGTACTTACTTATATATAGGTAAATTAAGTATACAACTTCTGTATCTTTAGTTAGACCACGGTATACAATTGGAAATAATGAAATGTTTCTATCAAAGGAATTTCTATGATTTTGATAGACTGGGGTTTGAATAGATGAGTCTATTAAGTTCTTTAATCTATTCAGTACAAACATAATATTATGACTGTGTTTATTTGACTATATTAAGATATATTAGGGTTAGATCAAAAAGAACAACAGTAATTTAAGCAATTTGCCAATTTGTTTTATTTTCTCCTTGTTTAAGGTGGTTAAATGTGTCTTCAAGACTAAAATGGCTCACTGTCTTGGTAATGCTGTTAACATTCTTCCATGCAGTGCTGTGCTATCTGTGTCCACCTCTCCGATCTCATTGTCAATTTCACCTGTCCAATCTCATGAGTTTTCTCTTGGTCATCCCAACTGCTAAAATTGACCTATATGTTAGTCCCAAAATGAAATATATTATGTTGTGTGGACATTAAACCCTCTCTCCCCCTCTCTCTCACTGACAGTTATTTATTCTTCTTTTCTTACAGTGCCATCTGTAAATGTTGGGGCTAAATCTTTTCACAGATCTCTTTTTTTTTATTTGATTGAATCTAGTCTGAGAGATTATGCTACAATTGTTATTATGGTTTAGTTTCTTAATTAAATGTTAAGTAATCAATTTAAGTACATGTATATTGTGATACTAACTCATTTACCTTTACATATAGCTAAAAGACAACATGGAGGTCAAGTGTTAGGCACCAAATGACCTCCATCTTTTTATGCAATAATCTCCAATTAACTCATCCAATCATGAAAGCATATACTCAGTATTTGTTTGGTACAGGAACATTTCTTTCTGTTCAAAAGTATATAGACAATGTACTATGACATCATAAAATAGCGAGCACATGTTAGGAATAAAATGACCGACAATTGTCATGCTAGACAGTTTACTCATCTGAATTATTTGATAAGATTCAGTAAATATAAAGCCTACATTATAATCTTTTTCTATGATTTACTTTGAATCACAAAGCTTCAATTTTACTCTTCAAAATACAAGTAAAAACCAGTATATGTTACAAAGCTTCAAGAATGTAAATATATATTTTGCATTATATCCCCTGACCTTCGACCTATTCTGTCTGGTTGAATGTAAGTATGTATATATATTTGAAGAATTAAATAAATAAAATTAACAAAATGTAAATAAACTGGTCTTATATTAATGATAATGGTGATGCGGATTTGGTTATTTGATATGGTGGAACAATTTGATAATAATAACTCTTCTCAACTTAATGTCATTATTCATGATTTTTAAAATTTTTTAAGTATTATATTGTAGCACAAAGGGGTGGACAAGATTGCATGGGTTTTAAACAAATATTCATTTAAAACGTTTCTTTCTTCATGCATATCGTATGTACATTGCGGATGTTCGTACCAAGGATATTTACAATATAACAAAAGGATCATCCAATTGAATCTGTACATAGGACGAGACTAAAGGAAGAATTTGTATCATACAAATGTTTAAAATATTTGGGGGTTGGGGTAAATTTGGTTTCATATTAATTGTAAACAGATAAAATCACTACTCAATGTTGAGGGATTCATTTCAGAGTGGATGTCTTTATCTACCTCTAAAAAGTACCCAGTTGGTCTCAAAATCATAAGCCTGGGAATAAAGCAGTGGTCACAGATCATCGTCAGGCACAAATTCAGACTTTATTAGATGCAATTCCACTGGTACCTGTCATTTGGTCTGGTCGACATTTATCTTTTTATCTTTTAGCCGTGATTTTGTTAACCTTTCTGGGGATCGTGTGGCTAAGTGGGTAAGACGCTGGCTTGCTAGTCGGTAGGTCGGGTGTTCGATTCCTGAATCGGCCAAGAAAGTTCATCTTGGGTCTGACAAAGACAGCTGTCTAGTCATTCGGATGGGATGGAAAATCAAGGTCCCGCGTACAAATTGGCATGTACGTAAAAGATCCCTTGGCAGTTGGAATTCTATATAAGAGTAGGCCGTAGCGCTGCTGCCCAGGAAAAATTTCCCTCATATGACACTGTATGGCGTATGCTCGTCTTCCATTAGCCCAGGTTAGGTGCAGAAGAGTAGGACGTTAAACTTCATTTCATTTCATTTTTGTTAATCTTTCTGAAACAATGTTAAATATGTCTGATTCAACTATAATATCCTGTTTTTATTAGCCCTTTCCGCAATGTTAAACCCCATTTCATTTTATATGAGCTATACAATAATTCTGGATAAGAACCTTATTAATATCTTATGCCTCTTTAATTTCTTGGTTTTCAATATAATTGAATGGAATTAAGATTAAGATGCTTTCTTGGAGGTTAAACATTGGACGAAGGGAAACCAAGGTGACCTAGCACTTATATCTGAACAAAGACCAAAATAATTCTTAAGAATTGATGACGTCACAGATGAGGACTTCAATCACATCTCACAACAGCCTGTCAATCATTGAGGTTGATTTATTTCATCTCGCGAGACCCTGTTCTTCCACCATCTTGGCTCTATTTACATCATCGGAGGGATACGTGGTTGTTTTGACAGGCTAACAAAACAAAAAAATAGTCCCTAAAGTGTGAACATCTTGCTACAATGTAGCTGTAGTGCCATTGCAACCATCACGAAGCAGCCCTCCGTTGATGATAGTTTGTCTTTTTGAAGTAACAACTTCAAAAGTTTCTTTCTCAATTCCAAGACTTGAAGGTGCTTGATAAACAATTTCCTCAGACAGCTGTTGACCATTTGCCTCAAGACCTGCACTTATAAGTAAATTTATCCATAAAATTAAGGAATATTTTCCAGGGTCATTAATCCTTGTAATTTGCTGTAGAAGAAAAATTAAGTTAGCTTTGATGTATCTTCCTATAATTTCTGAAATTAAAAGAATAATATAGTGGAACAGTATCGTAAGATTTGATTTTTATTGAAGTTTCATTTATAGTTTTTTTATTGAAAAAAACGAAACCAAAAGATAGTAATTTGAAACATTTGGTTGCCTTTCAATCCTTAAAGTTTATTAACTTGATTGTATATAATCAAGAAATTTCTCATATACTTATCAATAGTAAAAAAATGTACTGTTTTAATGTCAAGTCTGTTATTATGTAAATAAGCACATCTGAATATTTAAAAAATATGATATTGCAGTGAAAACACTGCTTGTTGGAACAATGCAGCAGAGTTATCATTATTTTATGTATCTAAGATGTATACAGATACAGATGGTGGTATGAAATTGGTAGAAATCAATGTAAGCCACAACTTAAGCTAGGTTCTGCGTCCTCATTGGTGTGCACGTAAAAAAAAACCCCTTTTCCAGTTGCCCATGCAAAAGTTCTCTCATAGCACACTGCTTGGCGTATGCCCATCTTCATTAGTCCAGTCAGAGCAGAACAGTACGACATTAAACTCCATTTTATTTTACTTTTATTCTGGGATATAATATGGTTCTAAACTCTATTATTAGCATTTAGTCTTGGATATTAGGACTGTAACTGATATTGAATCAACACACAAATAAACTTGTCATTAACTAACTTAATAAAAGTCTTTTAGCTATTTGTCAAAGATTTATAAAGGTTCCATAAGAATGAGCATTTCCTCTTTCTCAGTATAAAGTATATTTATTCAGTTGACAAATTTGACAATTCTAACGTGCTTAATTAATTCTAGGGTATAATATTTGCTCAGGTATTAAACTGGCTTTAAAAGCACCATGGCTAATACCTCCATTAAAGTTTGACCCAAGTGTCAATAGAAAATAAATGTCAGCAAGTGACAAAATATGTAATTTGGTCAGATGGAATGCAGACAATTTTGAGTGGACATCCTTTAAAAATTCTGGTCATCCTTTGTAGCCATGTTGTAGACATTTTGAAGGTATTAAATGGGATGGCGGGGGGTACATGGGAGAAAAAATTTACTTTGTGTAGGGATGGAAAATTTGTCGACACACAGAGACTTTAAGAAGTTTAATTTTCACATAAAGTTCCATAAAGTTTTAGTTTTACATAAATTACTTTTAGGACATGCAGTTTTCACATACAGGTTCCATTAAGTTTAGTTTCGCATGAAGTTCCACAAATAAGTTTTATTTGAGCATACAGTCATATTGTCACATAAAGTGAAGTGTTATTGTCATAGAAAGTTTTACTTTCATATAAAGTTCAATAAAAAAGTTTGATTTTCACATCAAGTTTTAGTAGAAGTTGTGGATTACAAGTAATTTTGAACAAGTATTTTATGTTTGCTCAAGTTCTGAGACTAAAATCAATTAAAAGCTAATAATGGCTGGTTTCAGTAAAGAATTTAAGTCTTATTTATCTATTGATTTAATTCACCTAAATCAACCATGTATCAAAACAAAAACACATATCAAACTTAATTTTAAGGACCAACTTGATAACCAACGAGGGTTTTCCAATACTTATATTTGGGTAGTTGTGATTTGGATAGTTGGATGCTAATATTTGATCATGTGACAGATATTTTTAACCAGTGAGCGAAGGAATGTGGGCCATGAAGTCTTGTTAAACAATGTTTTATTTGTTTGTATTTGTTTAATTCCGTCCCATGTCGTGTTGCTTCTGGATGAACCTCGATAAAATATGTCATTATTTTGCTTGCCAAGATTTCGGCAAGTTCAGTGAAAATATTTCTACCAGTCAAACATCGTCCTGAAATACTTGAGGATCTTTTAATGGCAACCCATTTTGGAAGTCGATTCTTTTTGGGTGGGATTGACGAGGCTTTTCCTGACACAAGGTCATCTACAAAGACTGTTTTCCTTCAAGTCAATAAATTCATTTAATTTTTGATTCTGGAGAAAGTGAAAACATTTTGTCCCCCCAAACTGTACACGCTAAAAACACTTTGACAGTTGGAATTCAAAATAAGAATATGTTGTTGCAGTGCTGTCCAGGCAAAATTCCCATCCATAGCACATTATACGACGTGCATGTCGTCATTAGCTCGGTCGATGCAGAAATGTAAGCCGTTAAAGCCCATTTTGTTTCAATGGCAAGATCGACGTCAAAGAACAAATAAGGATCTAGACATACGTGTCAGTGAACATATAAAAGTTATCTTGGTGCACATGTAGCAATTGATAAAAACAATAACAACATGTTGACATAAAGTAATAGTGGGAGTTGACATATTAAAAAACGTAAACTTTATAAGCTGTTGCATGTGTATGTTTTGTTTTAAGAAAAATTAAAAGCTCCCAACAAAGAGGATGGCAGAAGTTAGAGAATTATTTTTGAGATTATTACGACAGTTTCTTGAATCCAAAACATCCGTGACTATTTAGTTTGTTTTTTAATTTTAATGTATTTGATTTGTTTCATACATTCATATTTATACCAAAATTTGAGGCTGCTCATAGTTTCAGAAATATTGATATTTCCAATTTAAATGTAATTAATTACATTTCCATTACTCAATTCTTTCCATCACTACTATTAACCAAGCCCTATAGATGTTACTTTAAATGAAAAAGTTGATTGCAAATATCAGCCATTTATCTCGTAGCCATAATATAAAGATTACTTACCATTTACAGACCACCATGATATAAGCAAAATGTTTTATATATAAGTAATATATCAATATATATTTAAACTGATAAATTATAAGATGTTTGATACTGTTAAGTAGTTGCTGATATACCTATCAAAGTTGTTAAAACTATGGCAAGAGATAAGTTAATTTGTGGTAGCAGGGGTCTAGATATCATAATTCATCACTTGTCAATCATTCAGCAATCACCATCTTACAGAATCCATCATTTTCCGAACTATTTTAAGTCATTCTGAAGAAAGCTGTTTGCGATCTTGGCCATATCTTTATTTTGTGTGCAACAGGGACGAGAAGAAGGTCCATTATTGAAAACCAAAACCGAATACAATGAATCCTATATCAATCCCCTGAAATAAGGTGCCTGTCATAGTTTTTCTGCGCTACAATTCCTTGGGTACCTTTCATGTTTTCAGACACAGATATATCTGTTTTCTGTATTTCTTGAATTTATAATACATATGGTCGGCACCAAGTCCAAAATGTTAGGTACAACTTAAGCAGTGCTTGACATTTTGTATGATACAACTATATCCAAGTTTTTAATTGCCATTGATTTAAAAGTCTTTTCAAAATAACCTACTTTCATTTAAATATTCATTGTACAAGGGTAATGTACTGTTTTAAAGTGGAATTTAACTATGAATTCTGACTAATAGAGCCAAGCTTCATGATTCCTTAGTTCAGATGTTATTGTTTGTTTTGATCATATAACTTTTATTTAAAACTAGATATAATTCATGCGTAATTTACTATGAATTCTAACCAGCCGAGCGTATAAGTTAAAGGATTTTTGAATAATAGCAATTGATGTTTGGCTATTAGCCATGTCGAAAGTGTTGAAAGAATAGGTAGATTTATGTTGTTCGAGTTTACCTGATGGTAAATGAGGTAGAAATCTGTAGTTTACTAACATGTCAGTTAAAGAAATACAATATATCAACTATATATATTATATATCAACTATATTTACATACTTTACTTACATACATAGATCATTACTTAAACTACATTTAAAGCAACATGTGCAGCATATTTAAGAATCTATTTCTCATTATACAGTTGCAGGATTTGAAGGCGCCACATGTTTGTTCATTGTATAGTTAGTTTGGGTATTAGATTCATTAAAAAAATGCCTCTGGTTTGATTCCTGCTTGTCTTGGTTGGCATGGCTGAGAAAAACCCCCCAGTCATTTAAAATGCCACTGTTCAGACAAAATTCTCCTGCTGGCATTTATTTTATCTTATTCTCAAAATAACCTAAATAAGGCATTGAAGAGACATTAAACTACATTCCAGTGAACAAATTTGCATCAAAAATTCCCATGGCACACCGACATTGTTTTAGAAATTGTGCAGTCATAAGGAAAATAATTATTTAATTAAAATTTATGTAAATTTAGTTATTTATGTGTTTTTCAGGTAAACCAACCTTGAAACATTTTCCAGAAGAAGACATCAAAGTAGGTATCGGAGAAGATGTTAAATTCCGTTGTCGTGTTCAAGGAAGTCCCAAACCATTCTTAAGCTGGTACCATGAAAATGAACTGATATCGAATCATGATGAAAGGTAGGTCTATTTAAATATACAGCTGTTTAATAATTGATACTAGTACACCCTCCCCCCCCCCCCCACAGAGCGCTTCACTTTATTTGATATTTGTTGATTATTGCAATGTCTATGTTGTTTTTGTCTGCATTAAACATGGTTTGTCTTATCATTCATTTGTTGTTCTGTCCTCTTGCACTTACTATTTTTGTTTGTTTCACCAGACATTTACGGTTTTCTACAGAACATATAGTGATGTCTATTTTCAATGCCCTATCAATTTTAAGATCCCTAGGCAGTTGAAATATAATATAAGCGTGGGCAATTATTAATATAATTCATTGTATACCCCAACTGGTAATTTAAAAAAAAGAAAGAAACTAATGTCTTATGCCAAAAAAGATGATAGATTTACTTTTAAATCTCTTGGTAAGCAGAGGCCTATATTAATTTGATTTATTGCACACACACTAGTCCCGGTAATGAGAAGAAAAATAAATCTAATATGCCTCATACAAGTAATCAGTTTATTAGATATTAGATGTATCTTCAAATCCCTTGATATTTATTTCAACAACTAGTCTCCCTTTTATGATCATACTAGTAGGTTTCCCGTCTCTGCCAAGGACACGACTTTGCATGGGCCAATTAGCCAAAGACCCAAATATTCGAGGGATTCCAGTTCGCCCGGGGTTAAAACTTCCAAGCGGTCATGTTGGTTAACTTGATACCATATATGTGGAGGTGGAGTGCAATGACGAAGCGATACGTACCTGGTGCCGAGACTCAATTCGCCTTGTGCCAAATTCCATGGCCTAAAACATACACACCCACCTTCGATTTTATTTGTATAGATTAAACTTTTTATAATGATTACATTACATAGTTGATTCTATTCATGAAAAGAAAACCTTGCTTTTCAGGAAATAATTCTTATTGAGATGTTAGATAGCATTCTATATTCTTCGGTCCATGGTTTTGTGGTCCCAAAATGACCTAGTTACATGTAGTTTCTAGTAGATGTTAAACCCCATTTCTCTCTCTCTCCATGGTTTTGTCTTCACTTTGAGCCTTTTCTTTTCAGGTTTAAAATTCGTCGATATTCTATTTCCATTGCTTCTGTGACGGAAGAGGATTCTGGGATTTATTCTTGTCATGCTGAGAATGGGTATGGGGAATTATGGGTTAATTTTACCCTCACAGTTCACAGTAAGTACTATTATAGATCTTGATTTATCTTTTCAAAAAAATGTCCATCCCAGTGAAGGATAAAAAAAAAATTCAACCAAATCCAATGCAAAGTTGATGGTCTGGATAAGTTAATGAATGTCTAATTGATAATTTAGATAACATTTCAGGCCTAAAGAATGGGCAGATTTAGCTTTTTCATAATGCATGTTTAATACAACAGAAATTGAATAAGATTTTGTGACTCAACATTATACTACGTCATTTTGAAACTAACTTATTTCCATTTCAATGGTTATGTTCATGTGGGGAAGAATTTTGACTTGAAAGCAACATTTCTTTCTGCTTTTCTTTGAATTCCAACTCTCAAGGTTTTTTTTTTTAATGTGAACTCCAATGTGTTTGAGGGAGGAACTTGGTTTTTCATACCTTCCAGAAGGACTGCCTGTTTTGTCAGCCTCACAAATGTCATCTCTGTCAAATGATGATTTGTTTTCTAGATTACACTGATCCTGGGAATGATTGGGAGATGTATGATTATGATGTTGATATTGCGGGTACAGGTAAGCTAATCTTGAATTATTCACAAATATATTTGGCTTTAATCTGAAGAATCAGTTAATTACTGAAAGTATGTTCTAGACGTTGAGCTTCTTCTTTAAACAAATATCATATTCTTGAAGTTTACACAAGATGGAAACAACAAACCTTTTTAGTCAGCTAGAATTGTTTAATTATGATATAAAGTTACTGAATCTGACCCTGTGAGGATATTAAAATCACATCCTCCCCTTCTGTGTTGGTTTGAAAAACAACTTCTGCTATATTAGTGAGCTGATCTGTTTTTTAAGGTCAAGTAAAAGTGAAAAACGTCACAATATCAGAAACTAGAAGTATATAAAATGTTGTCTGTGAAGATCATTTTCTGCCAGACGCATCTGCTAACCTAATGAGCCAAATAAATTCTCCCTGATAAGATTGGGCTTAATGGATGCTCCCTAATTGGTTTCCAAATAATGCACAGACAATTGGTAGAAAAAATTCTGAAAAACTATCAGACGGCACAAAAGAGTTACTGAAAAAACAACAACAAGATAGAGATCAAATGCATGGCTAATTTGTTAAACAACATTAGATTATGTTGTATTAAAAAAAGAGATCTATGTTGCGACATGGAGGTAAACCAGCAAAATATTGTAAAGTTTTAGCTATAAATCCAATGCAAAAGATCACCTATAAATCTAATGCAAAAGTTCACAATATTTGAAGCATAGTAAATAACAAGACGTAGGGTCATTTGCCCGAGATCCTGTATTTTCTTTGGTCCTCCGGTTTCCTCCCATTGGTAAAGACCCTTATGTGCAAACTAATAGTTGAAATGAAATTGAACCATGTGTTAGTCCCGAAATTACCCAGTTTATTTAATGGATTTGTTCGTTGATGCGGTATTAGAAATTTTAGACATTGGCACACCTATCGAATGACAAAACCTAGATATTTATCTGGTAATATAAGGCATTTTATTTTTAAACAGCGAAAAATACTTTACCACTTGAAAAAACAAAAAATTCAGGCATCAGTATTAACCTTGAAATAACACAGGATTTTTAAAGCAAAAACTTGGCCTGTTTAACAGACATTTTAAGATTAGACCACCAGTTCAAAGAATTAACTTAATAAAAAAAAAGTAGTTCTTCGCGTAAACATGGAATGAGAGGTGTAGTAATATTATGACATGTGAAATAACATGGAGGAAATTGAAACGGGTTTTGTTTCTAGAAGATGTTACTTCATTAGTTATTCATCAAGATGCGAAGTTTGATTAACTAACCCAACATAATCAACTTGTGAATTCAATTAGCGTATCTTTTTATTTTGTATTAACAGATAACCAATGTTTCTAAAAGGTGACCAATTTCTTTTTGATGGCTTTTTGCTGAATTTTGATTAACTTTGGATGAGCATGGTTAGAAAGCTCGATTGGCGAATTATTACTCTTATTGATGTTAATAATGTATTTGCGAAGTCTCACATAATTATTGGAAATATAATTTACTACCTTTTGGATAATTAATGACATTAATTCCTACTTGGATCTAAACTAAATAAATCATTATACTTAACTGTAAATGATATTATCAATATTACTCTGTTATAATTAATTAATAGATATTTTTTGTTTTCTGAAATTACGTATAGATTTTCCTGGTATTATTTTACTTAATATGGAAGGTTGAGAAAGGTCAAACTGATTTCAATATCGAGGATGGAATTGCAATTTTTTAAACCTTTACATGGTCTTACATGGTCTAACATTACACTTTTCTGGATCAACTGAGCTAATGAACATATTCCATGCAGTCAGATACAGAGGTATTTTGTCCAGACAGTGGCATTTACACCTACTATTCAAACTGCCAAGAGTTCTTTCATGTGTATGCCCATGTATACACAGGACCTCGGTTTTTTTTTGTGCCATTCAAAGAACTACATGGTTTTCCCTTCCCTGCAAGACATTCTCTGTCCTGCACAACTGACTAAGGTAAATCGAGCCAGAAAATCCTGGGGAATTTTCTCTGCTAACATGGGGATCAAATCGGGGACATTCTGGCCTGTGAGCCAGCCCCACGCTTACTGACCCAGATAAAATCAAGTGAGCCAATGTAGTGTATATCGGTGGTGTTAAAAATTAAGCAGTAGAGGTAATTTTCTGGAAATAACTTTAAAGAATGAAACTAAATACTTTTACCATGATGGAAAGAACGAGTTTGGAATTCACCTGCTAAATAACTGGGTGAAATGTTGTCAAACTTAGGAAGAAAGTTTGTCGATTTAAACTGATTGCTAACAGCAACTGTTGCCTGACAACATCTTGTTGGTGTAATTAATGGCAGCCATTTGTAAAAATTGTTTGTGATGGAAGGGACAGAATGATATATAATTTTCAAGTAGCCTACAATGACAGATGAGTTTTGAAGAGAAAAGTTAATTTCTGTGCAGTGAGAGGCGGCACTGAAGAGCATCCAAAAAAATAAAGAGGAATACTAGTTTTGCTTTTCACTAGTAGGAACTAAATTTATCACTGAGCAACATTTAATGAAGATACTCTCCTCTTTATCAAGCAAATGAAAACTTACAAATGGGTTTTATGTTATACTTTTGTGCAACAGTGTTATGGTGGACATTTTGCCCAGGCAGCAGCTTGCCATCTACTTACTGTTGAGTTCCAAAGATTCTTTTTTTTGCATGCTACTGTGCCATTCACAAAGGGTAAATATGCTGGAAAATCTCAGAACCTCCTGATTATGGCACCACTGTGTAAAGCTTCTCAATTTTAAACAAAGGCCATGATCTGATTTTAGTCTAAATAGAATAATCTTGACGATAGTCCCCCCATTTTACAGATTTGATAATAGCTACGAGCAAATAAATACCATACCACATGTAGAGGTTTGAAATTTCTGCACAACTTTTTTGTAAGTTCTCCCATTTTTTTTCATTTTGGCTGTCAACTATGATGAATGAATGAAGTGGTTGGAAGTTCATGGTATATCATTAAGGTTACATATTTGTAAGGGTTAAATTATGTATAGGTCATGTTTTCTGTGTATCATATTCTTGTATAGAGGTATACCTATAGCTTGTGATATTCGGCTTATTTATGTTAAAATAACTTTCTCTGTGATACAATCACAATGTTAGTGCTATCACCAGGGTTATTCGGTCTTTCTTTTAATTAACTGTCCTGAAATAATCAAATGTTCAAAGAGGATGAGGTCAACACTATTGTGTTGGGTTTGTTATCCCTTGCAGAAACATGAAAATTCTAATATTCTGTCTGTATTGCGCTAGATTGAAATACATTGTATATGGCTCTTTCTTCAGTATAGGATTTTTGAATTGAAAAAAATATAAATATGATAATGTATTGATCTTATGATTTTTCTGAATCTCTAACAATCTAATTATCAGAAAATAATACTTAGAAGATAACTTCTTATCTTTACAAAGCAATATATTGAAATATGTGATAGTGGTCAGGGTGGTAATGTAACTTGGACGGAATTTAAGCAGGGCCAGTTATTTCAAAGTTACATAAGAATATCCAGTAATTTGATAATTCTACCCATTCTTCTCAATGAATTCCTCAAAGGGATAACAGAAATAACTGACTGGAAAGATAACGTTTAGCACAAGGATTGGTTGAAACTTAATTTTTCTTATCAACAGGCTACTGAATGAATAAGACGGAATTACAGTTGCCATTTCACAGTCGATATTCAATTTAATTCATTCAAGTTCGTTTTAAATTAATGATATAAGTTTTAATTATTATGATAACCAACTCTTATATCCAAAATCCAATTATATATTTCTCTAAAATTCAATCTCGTGCAAGAGGCTAGCACACATTGGTAATGTAACTGGACGGAAAAAAATAAATAACCATAACTAAATAAGGTACAATTTTAAAATCTAATTTATTTTTCAACGTGTGACATAGTAATAACTTCTTTTATTTATGCCGTCGAAAAAATAATCAATAGAAAATGGGATTTAAAAAAAGAAAAGAAAAAAACCCCACCCAAGATTGAATTCTTCTGATCACCACAGGATAAACATCAAAGTACTGGAAGGCTGTGACTATCGACAAGTAGCTGTACCGACCCAACTGCATAATTATCGTGATAGGTCTTGTTTTAAGGCGTATCTGCTCCTTCCCCAACCCTCCCAGCTTTGGTACAGTGGCATTCCGTCTTGTTACAATACAATTCTGTCTTGTTACGATAAAATTCTGTCTTGTTACGATAAAATCATTACAACTTTCTGTCTTCTTGCGAAAAATGTTCCCCACATCCCGCGAGTTAAATAAATATCAAAAGAATTGGCCATTGTGGTAACTGCACATTGATAAATTTCTTATCCTATTAATTTCATTACAAAGTCTATACTCAGGACTTTTTTATACATAAAATTATTGAAGTTAACGTAACTTACCTATAACGTAACAATTTGGACAGAAAATTCAGATTTACTTATCAGAAGAGAACTGTATGAAAATATTGCAGATTAGCGGATGAAAAATGACAAGCTGTTGACTGTGCAACTATCGATGCCAAATATGGTAGTGGGAGTGTCCCATTAGGTATTTTCGATTGACTGACATTACATAACGTAACGGAACTGAACTTGGACGGAAAATAATTCTAGATTTTAAAATCGACCGCATGCGAAAAAGAAGGATTTTCTACCGACATAAATGAAACTGTTATGGACATGTGGATACTATATAACTAACAGGAGCATAAAAAACAATTTTATTATAAAGGTTTTTTATTTCATAAACAAAAATAAAAGTAAAATAAATGGACAGAACGTTACATTATTAAGGGGCCAGTTTCTGGGTCAAAAAGGGTGACAATAACAAAAGAAAGTTATCCCTCCAACTCTTTTTTCTCATAGAGCATTAAATGAAGGCATGTAAAAACCCAGGTTTTGCAGTATTGGGTGTAAATTACTCTCCAGAAATGCAGTGATTTTGAGCATATGCAGTACTTTATTTAATTTCAGTTAAATTTTAAAGGAATTTTCGATTGTTTTGCGACAGGTAATGATAAATTTCACACACAAGTCCTTCAAATTGTCTCAAGTATCTTAAAGAAACATCCTCTCTATGATGAAAACACCTGATAGAAATTTCTTCACAGTGTGAAAGACTGTGGCTATGTGTTCACATGGCTATTAGCTGGGTCCCTATACTGAAGAAATAGCCATATATATGGTTACAGTTATGAAACGAGAACTGACAAGAGGTTTTAGGCCCTATTTTTCTACACTTGCTGGTTTATGAAAACAGACATATGCCATGCAGTGTGCTATGGGTGACATTTTGCTGCAACTACAAGTTTTAACAGTCAGAGGATCTTTAACATACTGACAATAATGGTATACACAGGACCTCATTTATTGTCTCATCCGAATGCTTACACCACTGACTGACAAGAGGAAAACAGGGTTGTAAAATCCTGAGGATGAAACCCAGACCCTCCTGGCTAATGAGCAAGTATCATACTTACTGAATCACAAGGGCTGTAAGTTGAACAATTCAAAATCACTAAATTTAAATAGAATGGAAGGGTTTAATGTCTTGTCAAGATATTTTTGAAACAAACATAGAAATTGTTATTTATATGGTTCTATGTGGTATTATTGCCGATGCCATAATATATGTATTAAATAATAGCCATTTTCCAACGATAATTCATAGTTTCATACCCAGAAACCCGAGTTAATGCTATGATGCATACACCACTACTGTACAATTACACACAGCCCCAGTCCGCGAAAAAGATAATTGCGTAGGTTAATAATACCCTGTTGTTCTTTCGGCACTATTATCTGTATGAAGAAACAAGTTATATATACTATGTATTATAAAACTGATGGAGGTCCATCTTTAGTTAATTACCAGCTAACAAGATTTACTAATTAGACATAATGAGCTGCTACTGACTCACATGTCAATCAAAGTCTACCCAGCAGGAAAAGTTTACTCCACAGTATTTATAAGTAAATTTATTCTAGTTTTTAAACCAACTACCAGGGTTTTTTTTTACATCAATCTTTGTTAAAATAGGTTGATTTATTCAGTTAAATTTTTGGTGAAATTGTTGGCTATCTATTGTAAGAAATAAAATATTTTGCTTGTTGAAATGAAATGGTGTTTAAAATCCTACTATTCTGCTCCGACTGCTCAGGTTTTGCTTGTTATATCCTGAAGAAAAAGAAATGGGGTTTAGTGTCCACATGACACAAACTTGATCATTTCAGGACTAACACGGTTCTTTTTTTTCCAATAATTCGCTTGGGCAGAGGAGTCTATAGCTGTAGAAACAAACCAAAGAAAATCCACAAGGTTGGACAGGCGACCCTATTCCTTGTCACCTACCGATTTTTGGGGCCTTAGGAATACAACAGCTTTTAGCATTGGCTGAGTTTTCAAATATAAATGAAAATTTAAATGTATTTATTGCATTTTAAGGTTAAATGCTTTAAAACTAATGTTACAACATATAAATTGAGTGAAACGAGTGCCGTGTGATATACTATCTTGGAAATTGTTGAGATTGGAAAATTGTCTGCTACCAAATGGCCCTGTGATTAGAAATATCATAAATTGACCTTCTCATAATGTTTTCGCATTCTGTCCGTCTGTTGGTTGTGGTAAAGTCAGTGTTTAATATATATGATGAGTTTACTGTATGGTGGGCTTCCTTATCATATCATAAAACTTAAACAACGCATAAAAAAACAGATGAAGAAATAGCAAGTGGTTTACGAATAAAATTATTTATTGCTTCCGTTCTCTTGCTGGTAATTTGGTATAAAAAATGGTAGAAATTTGATCTTTGATAACCTTGTCTAATAATCTAGGCTTTATAATTTCTGATGTACTCATTATCAGATATTGTCGATGTAGGGAAGAAATAGCAAACGGGCAGCATCAGCTGGCAAAACACTACCATTAAATGCACACTGCTCCTTTGGTGCAAAAACCTTAAGTTTTAGAAATCAGTAAAAATGATTAGTTTAAACATATTTTATTTACGAATATCAAAAGGATAAGGCATAATTCTCATAAACTTGATTTGTCATTTCCCTAGATATTGGGATGGCCTGTTGTTTTCAGTATGTAATTAGAGTTTTACAAAGTCATTTACCATATTTTCCCAAAAATGTGACAATTTGATTTTCTTTTAATGTGTTTCAAAACATATTTGAAAAGATTTAGAATTTCTGATAAGACTTACAAAAACGTGCTATTTAAATTTTCTATTTATGTTTTTGGAGACACTTTTGAAAGAGTCTAGATTTTGTGATAATTTTTTTAGTGGTTTAATTATTTGATGTTGTGTAGAATACTGGTGGCAGTTTTTTTATCGGTGGAAATGTTGATTAGTAATCTAAATAGTGAATCTGGTTCAAGTTGAACTAAATCACCTAGTAACATTATGTCTATTAGATCTGGTATTCAGGACCAGTAGCTGTGGAACACAGTCCCAATTACTTCCAGATGTGGTCTCAACATTCACTGCTAGAACGAATCTACCCTCTGTCACAGAGATGGAACCTCCATTTCTTTCGAAACCCTGTTTTTCTACTTTTAGAAAAATGGTTGTAATTTTATACCCAATGCTGGAACATCACTTAAGGGGTTTGTCCCAAAATAATATTTATTATATAAGCAGAATGACTTTTATTTCAGATGTGCTATTCTAATGTTGAACAATGCTGATCTGTAAGAAACTAAATAAATTGGGTCATTACACAAATAAATTTGTTTTATTTTGTGCCCTGGATATAAAATTAAGCCCAACCCAGTTGCACGTTTTCTAGTTATTACACAGTCGAACAACAAAAACAACAACGTTGCATTGAAGCCACTGATCGTCATTTGAAGGAGTTTAAATTCTTTGCCAACAACAATATTATGAAAGGAATATCAGTCCAAACATAGGTCAATTCCATTCAGTATTTGCAGAGGTGTGATAAATTTTAAAAAATGTCAACATATTTCAGCCATTTCAGACGAAATAAACAAGGCAGCACCATCTAAAATCTGAATAAAATCTTTTGATGGCCCTCGGTATAACCTGATTGATTCCAAGCCTTAAGATTGTCTGCCACTGATATTTTTGTTATGTTTTCTTAATTAAATGATCGGTCTGATTTCTGTCAAGATTTAAAAAAAAAAAATTTCAAAACTTCCAGTCAAGATAAACTGTAATCTTTTGTGTTACTCTTATATATTTCATCTTTGTATTTTTCAGGTCCTCCAAGATGGACATCAAGAAGAGGGAAGTTGAAGTCCGTTTCACGGCCTGTCAATTCTTACTATGAATTTAAATGTAGTGCCAATGGAGATCCAAAGCCAAATATCACATGGTACAAAGATGGCCAACCATTCCGAAAAAGTGCTCTTGGAAAGGTTTGTTAATTTTGTCATAATTTCTATCCTGAACATTGCACAGAACTACATTATGTCAGAGTTAGATGTTTTCGATGGACCTCGCCAATGGTTACACTAAGTATGATTGTTCTGAAATTTAGAAGAATTGAATTGTAGGAAGGCTGCATGATCTCTAGAAACATGAACATACCGTCAAAGAAAAGAAGTCATGAAGGTGTTGGATTTGGAAAATATTTTCTGAAACCAATCAAACTTTCATTAACACTTTACATACAAAATGGCCTCATGTTCTGATATTTATTATTGAATATTTTTCAGTTTGAAATTCGAGGCTGGAAGTTAACCATACAGGAGTTACTGCCAGATGATAATGGAGACTACACTTGTGTTGTCCAGAACATGTATGGTTCTATTAACTGGACATTTACTCTTGAGGTCATCCGTAAGTGTTTAAGATATAGCTAGTTTAATAATTATTTATGAAAAAATATGTATCACCCCTTAAAATCTAAAATAGATGAACTATATATGATACCATCTCGATATGAGTGAAATTTTCATGTGTCACTCTTCTTTAGTAATTCTTAGTTCATTCTAAGGAATTGTATATATATTTATAAACAATTCATAATTTAATTATTTTGTTTTGTTTTAGAGCGCTTACCTCACTCACCAATTATTGAGGGACCGAAAAATCAGACAGTTGTGGTTGGTGAAACTGTTGAAATGCATTGTAAAATAATTTTAAGTGATCTTCATCCTCATTTACAATGGTTGAAACATTACATGGTCAACAAGAGTTACCTGTCTGAAGATGGTGACCCCTACATTACAGTCTTACAGGTATGTTACAAGGAAATTGATTGGATATTATCAAATCTTGTAATGTATTGGTGGAAGGATAAATCTTGCTTTCAGTGTATTCTTGGTATTGGGGAAGGTTATCTTGTCAAGTCAAGTTATCGTGTGTAACCCCTAGAGCTCTGATATATTCCAAAAGCATAAAACCAAACTAAGCCATCAACTGTCTTTTTTTGTATTCTAATCGACTATAATGTATTTGCCATAGTAAGCAGTGGATAGTCAACCATGATTTTTGACTAATGCATAAGCAAAAAAATCGCTTGAATATATAGAGATAACTTGACTCGATGAGATCAAAGTGGTGAAGGTTTTATTGTAGAAAGCAAAGAATAGATAACTTTCCTTATTGCAGACGAAAGGTCCTGAAGTTATTTCGTTTGCAATTTAAGAAAAAACATTATTCATTCTTCATCTCGGTGTCTACCTGGGTAAAAATACTGAGTCTACTACTAAGCTCTTAAATGGTTTAGACTGGGCTCAGACCCGGATTCTCTTGTGCACATTTAATGTTTATGGTACTGTAATCTGTTTCTAGCACCAAATAGACATATGACCATCCATGTATTTTAAGTAGAGATAATTTGAATAAGATTTCCTTTTGAAATAACCTATTGAAAAATTATATATATTTTTAATAATTACAATATTTTTAAAAAGAATATTTAAATAGGAAATAGGTTCACGATTAAACTATGTATATTTATTCATAAGATTACATTTCAGTAGAAGACGCATGTTTTTGATTTTACAAATTAGATCCAGTGCATGTCCTTAAAAAGAATTGATATCCGGTAAAATATTGAACAGATTGAGAAAATTCAAATATTCAAATTTAAACCGCATGTATGAAAATTAAGTTCTAATAAAGAAAGGAGCCATTCGATTTTAAGATTGCATGAATATCCAGAAAAAAAAATTTTAAATTAAAAGAAGAAACAAATTCAATTTCAAACCACTTGTACGATAAGTGAAAACCATTTAGATTCTAATTGCATGAATATGAAGAATAATTATAAAAATTTTAAATAATTTGAATATTAAGAAATGCATGCTTAAATGACAGAGAAAATAGCATGAAACTTTTTCAAGTACTTTTTAACATAGATTAAATAACACCAAAGAGCATGAAAATTTAAGAATTAAAACCGAGTAAAGTTTATAATTGTTTCCAATTTTTTTATTCTTATAAACAGGGTCGAGAGGTATGTTTAGTCAGGAAAATGAGAATGCGAAATGTTGATGTTAAAATATGTCTTTAGAAATGACCTAGATAATAATATTACCATAAATGGATGCATTTTGTCGAATAATGTCACTCTTTGTACTATTTGAATATGACTAGATTTCAGCCAATGAGATTTCAGACAGCACTCTTAATTAGTAACAAATCTAGCCAATCACTGCACTCTACTTTTCTCAATTTTTCTTCCGTTGCACCTATTTTAATTTTTCAGACTTTGATATTGTTTGTGACGCACCAGACTTGTTGCCCACTGCACCACTTTGTATAAAATTGGTTGATCATCAGTTTGCATCTTGATTGATATAAAGACATTCTAATAATGAGTGGCCCATGTCCCATATTCAACTGGCTCAGACTCATAAAGGATATAACTATGATACATGAATAAACCTGCTGTGTTTCATAGTTTAGCATTACAAATGATTAAATTATGATCCAAAGTTGAGATTCACTGATGATTTAACCATTTTCCATGATTTTGAATAACAAGGAATTTCCTGATAGTTATATTCCATTGTTAAGAATCACAAGGAACCCAACTATGTTCAATGTTTAAGAATCACAATGAACCCTGCTATGTTCCATGGTTAAGAAACACAATGAACCCTGCTATGTTCCATGGTTAAGAAACACAAGGAACCCAGCTATTTTGTATGGTTAAGAATCACAATGAACCCAGCTATGTTCCATGGTTAAGAATCACAATGAACCCAGCTATGTTCCATGGTTAAGAATCAAAAGATATTTAGCTTATTTTCAGGATTAAGAATTAAAAGTGATTTAACTATGTTTCTTGTTGTATTCACGTTTGAATCAATTGAGCAATAGTTAAGAATCTCTGATTATTAAGAATGGTATCATCCTATCATTCAAGATGCAAATACGACCACATGGATATCTTTTTCTTCCAGATATTTCAGGAGCACCAACTGCATATTAAAAATCTGCACATAAAAATGCACATTAATGTTAAACATTTCTTCTAATGATCTTAATGTGATCCTCAATTGCACAAATTCTAGTCTTTAGAATTGCACATTAATTCTATTGTCACCAAAATAATTTGATAGCTTCATGGCACTGCACTGCATTTAAAACATCCTATGTAACTTCATGTCATCTATTCTAGCTCCAGTAGCTTTCGTTTCCTTCCCATGCTCATCAGAAACTAAAGATGAGTTCAAATAGACAAAAGTTTAATTTGAATAGAATATGACTGTTTTATACTAGGATGTTTTAATTGAACATTATTTGTAATTTTTATTTGCTGTACCTTGGTATGATCTTATAAGGTACAAAGTTGATACGCACAGAAATGATTTGTAGTTTTACACACAGTGTTGTCCTTTTACGTTCCTTTGTTTGTCATATAAGGAACTGTTACATGTTGTTAGCAGAATATTAGATATCTATCTTTGGAAATTTTGTCATGATGGTTTGAAATACAGGTCTAATTTCAGTCATGATGGTTTGAAAATACTGGTCTAAATCAGTCACGATAGTTGAAATACTGGTCTAAATTCAGTTCTGATTGATTGAAATAAGTACTGATTTCAATACTGTGATGATAGGTTTAAATTGTTTCAAATACTGGAAAAAATTTTGTTTGATACACTGATCGAAAATACTGTTAAAAATTCTGTCTAAACTGAAAATTTTCTACACCAATCTTTGTCCTTTCAGGACCACTCGTGCCTAATGTTTGAAAATTTCCAAGGAAGATATCTTTAATGAGAAGTCCTGGCATCGCAAATTCTTTGCATTTTACTTATTATCTAGTAATAATTGAAATAGTCTCCACAATGCCTGACCTGAATTGTAAATCTTTTTTTTCACCCAATAAACCACTATGGAAAACCCAGAAGTACTTTCTCGACCAATGCGTACATCGAACTGGAACCGTCAGGTTAGCAAGTTAGCACCCAACTCACTGAACCACTGCAACACCTCTGTACTCTATAAACCTATAGTTGTAGGTGAATACACTATGAAAGTCATTGGAACAAAGCCTTAGACTATTATAATGGAGCTGATATCTCTGTTTATGTCAAGATGAAATGATTTGTACTTCAGTTTGAGCATGGTTGTGACTATTTCAATATTTGATAATGAATAAATAGAAACTGAATCTGCAATGTCTCGACTTTAATATAGGTCATTGTAAATCAGTGTTTCATGTGAAATATGCCTTAGAATGCCCCCAAGAAGGCATTTCCTATTTTTTTCATTCTTTTCAATTGTTTCCAAAAACAAACATCACTGTTGCATGTTGTTTTTCTTTCTCTCTTTCTCTCTTACTTTTTCTTTTGAACACATTATATTATTTTGCTTTAATTTATTTTTTCACAATTTTTGTCCAAATGTTACTATCTTTTTTCTCCAAAATTTGGCAGAATACACATGTAAGCACATATGTAAAATATTGTCCTAGCTTTTTTAGTGAGAATATAGTTGAAATATGGCTGGTGGGGACAGCTTTAAAGCTTTGGTAATAGGCATCTGGATTTATATAAAAGAATACGCCTCTATAATTATTTTCATACATGTTATTTGTTGATTTTTTTTGTGAGAAAATGTATTTCAGCTTTTTGTTTCAATATTAATTTTGTTTCTTTTAGCGATCTAATTTGAATACAACCAATCCAGAGAGACTTGTCATACACAATGTAACTAAGGAAGATGCTGGTTGGTATACTTGTGTTGCTACGAATACAGTGGGAATGATTTACGCTAGTGCTTGGTTAACAGTAAAAGACAGTAAGTAAAAATAGGGTTGGATAAAGCCCAGGGTCTAAATTATAAAAGAAGACTTTGTATCCATGTAAACACAAAAATGATTTATTCTGAAAAATAAAAGTTCCATAAAGGTATTTGGAACCATTGACTACCCAAGTTCCTGGAAGAAAACTACAGAAAATGCTAAAGGGTTAATGTTGCAGAAAGTTATGTTAGGTGTTGTGCACCTGTATTTTGGGTGGAAACATCTTAAGAAATTGATAGTTTACCTGTGAACTTGCATACCTGCACAAATATGCCAACAGATTTTTAATGATTTCATTCATTTCAGAAGAATTAATACCAGTACCAGAACCACAGTTACCTGTTAAAAAAGCTTCATCCGATCGGACGGTTATGATAGTTATCATAGGTGTCGCTGTCGCTGCTATTATCAGTGTGGCTTTGATTGTGTCTTTAATTATGTGGAATCATCGAAAGAAGCGTATGATACAGCAGAAGCCAATAAAACGTGTTATTGTTATGCGACCAGTAAGTTGTTATTACATAAAACATTATTATACTAGAACCATCTTGATTACCCCGGCCAGTTGCTGCAAAAAGGTAGCACACTAAACCCGATCTCATTTCGTTCTTGTACAAAACAATCTTTCTACATTCCATTCAATGAAAATAACATGACGTACAGTATACTGTTCTGGTCCATCTTGCTTGCTTCTTTAACCCAGTTGGAGGGCAGGGGAGAATGTTAACGTGTGCATTAGATCAGGTTTGTCATTCAATGTAGTTTCACCTGTCTGACCTCTTTGGTTTTCCTCAGGTCCTGTAGTTTTCTCCCGCTGCTAAAGACATCTATGCGCAAGCAAATGATTGAAATTTTTATTGAACCATATTTTAGCCAGGAAATGACTTGGTTTGTGTCGAGTGGATGTTCAACCATCTCTTTATCTCTTAAACTTTTTAAATCGTGACTAAACCCATAAAATAAACTCCAACCAATTGCCAATTGCTACAAAATTCGCCAATAAGTTTTGTTTTTTTTCACTTCAGAACGATTTGTATTACTCGAAAGGAGATCCAAGTGTCATGCAACCATTGGTTCGAATTGAGAAACAGTCTCGTCAAAGATTATCATCGGATGTAACTGAGGTTTCAGAATACGACATCCCTCTTGATTCAGACTGGGAATTCCCAAGAGAAAGGTATAATCATTTTTCTGATTTATAATTTTGAATATTTCTTTTTAACTCCGTTGAATGTCATTTGAGGGATTATAAAACGTGTTTTTGCAAACTACTCTTTTCTAAAAGATGCAGGGGGGGTGGGGTGGTGGTGGAAGGCCATATGGTTAGCACCTGCCTGCTGTATCAAAGCCTGTCATTAAGTCAACTGGCTTGTTGTGAATCTGTTAAACCCTCCTCTCTCTCTCTCTCTCTCTCTCTCTCTCTCTCTCTCTCTCTCTAAAAGATGCATCTTTAAAGGGAATATCATTCCAAAAACAATTCAGTTTCCAATGAGTGGTTACAAGATAATCGGCTGTTGGTATTTTTGTTTTGCTTTCTTAATTAATTGTTACATAATTTGAGTATTTTCTTTGGCAGATTAAACTTAGTTATATATTGTCCCCAATAATACAAGGTTTTATTTATTCAGAAACATTGTCATCTTTATTAAGAAAGATATGACTTTTTAATTAATGATGATATATTTTATTTTTTAAGATTGGTTTTGGGTGATCGTCTTGGTGAGGGTGCCTTTGGTTTGGTTATAAAGGCTAAAGCAATGGGTATAGCGAATAATCCAGGTCAAACAACTGTTGCTGTTAAAATGTTGAAAGGTGAGATAGAAATATTTTTTGTTTTTTTTATTAAAGAATGGGGTTTAAAGATTGTTGAATGTCTGGTGCCAGACTTAATAAGGTGGGGGTGTGTCTATAGGCCTCTCTCTCTGTTCTCCAATCAAATTTCTGTGTATAAATAGTGTTTAGAAAAAGCCCAGGTGTTCAGATTTTATATTGATTTCATCCAAGTCTGAAAACTGGTTTATATCTTGTGTTTTAGATGATGCTACTGATCGTGAGATGACAGATTTAATGCAAGAGATGGAAGTGATGAAGGTGATGGGTAGCCATAAAAACATTATTAATCTCCTTGGCTGCTGTACACAAAGAGGTAAGCATTTGTTTTGTGTATTCAAAATTACATGTCTGTGAACACAGATATCTGTTCGGTATTCAATGCTTTTAGCCTTTAGATGCAACAATAATGGGCAAAAAATTATCTAACCCTGTGAGCGCAAGCGTCAGGATTTCTGGCTGTGACTTTTTAGTGCCCATAATTCAAGTTGCTGGATCTTTGTCAGTACCGTAGGATGAAATATTGGAGATAAACCAAGAAGGTAATGTTGTAATGTCCACAGCATGAGAGGGCTGCAGCTGCATCATTCCCTTATTTACATTCAGATGTCAGACATTTGGTCCCAGATCCCATTGTGAAGACTGCAAAATTTAATAGGATTATTGTATACCATATATCCATTTTTAGCTCTTTGAATTTCCTCAATTAATGAGAAGTGGTATCTAGTGTTCTTCAGTATATGCATACCCTGTCTTGTACATAACAGCTGTTACCTGATATCTTATCATATTGTTGCTGTTAATACAATACCTATATATTATATTTTCTAGGACCACTATTTGTTATTGTGGAATATGCTCCACATGGTAATCTTCGTGACTTCTTGAAACTTCGAAGACCAGCCAACTCTACTCTTCCTCCAACACCGGGCTATGAAAAACCAGTTATTGACTTTAATGCGGTTTCTATCAAACCTTTAACACCAAAAGATTTAATATCATTCTCCTATCAGATAGCTCGTGGTATGGACTATCTAGATTCTAAACATGTAAGTAACAGAAAAACATGGACTATCTAGATTCTAAACATGTAAGTAACAGAAAAACAAGCACCTGATTACCAGGCATGGAAATAATGGTACCTAGCATTAAGAACTTTGTGCCAGATATGTATTAACAGTATCAATAAAAACACAGAAAATATGAATTTGTGTCTGACAATGTCCTGTGACAGGTATCATATTTGCAGGCTGGCTGATACCAAAGTGCAATATTGATTCAATCCAGGTTAATGATAGTATGAATTAACACATAACGGTTACCCCCACTGACATTCAAAATACTTGTGAAAATATAAAATACATGAAAATATATGGGAAAAAAGGTGAAAATACATAGGAAGATAAAAAAAACTATGAAAATACATACAAAGATAAAAAAGATCAAAATTCATGTGAGAATAACAAAAGATAAAAATACGTGTACAGGCTGAAATTCAATTCATACAAACACACAAACTTCTCAAACACTTGTTATGTTTTTAATTATTATATTTTAGTGTATCCATCGTGATTTAGCAGCAAGAAATATTCTGGTATCAGAAGATTATGTATTAAAGATTGCTGATTTTGGTTTAACACGGAATGTTAAACATATGGATTACTACAGAAAAACCACTGATGTAAGTGTAGATTTAAACCAAGATCCCACTCAGTGAGTAGACACTGACTCACTCATCAGGAGGTCCCTGGTTTCCACCGTGTCAGCGTCTAGTAATTTGAATGGGATGGAAAATCAGTGTCCCGTTGTATGTCAGAGTACATGTAAAAGAAGTTGGAATGCAGCTGTCCAGTTAAAATGTCCCTAATAACACTGCATTGCACTGGCAGGTGCCTATTAGCCTGATAGATGTAGAATAGTAGGAGGATGTAGATAATATCATTGCATTTCCTGCACAAAATTTTTCACATTATACAGAGCACATCTTTGTTTGCTGTTTTTTTTAAATAGAGTGCTTAAAAATAATGCAGTTGTTTGCATCCTAATAATAGACAGTAATTTCATGTGTGCTTTGCACGATTTTAAGTATAATGCTAATATTTTATGTATATTTTAGGGGCGATTGCCTGTAAAGTGGATGGCACCAGAAGCTTTGTTTGATAAACGATATACCTCGAAATCTGATGTGTAAGTCATTCTCTTTTCATCCTTTGACAGCGACTGACTACAGTATTATGAAAATTCAATCTCTTAAAAGAATATCAGTTCAAAAATGGTTCGATTTCACTTCGTCAGCCACTCTACAATATAAACAAGTCGACGCCAGCTGACTGGCGTCTTTATGATACAACTGAATCTACCATTGATATTTTGATTTTGTTTTATTTATTAAATTATCATTTTCATAACATCTTAACATGGATTAGTCCGTGACGATGAAATATTAGATATGGTCCCAAAAATGCTAATGTATTGCGCAACCTGACACTTGAGGTATAAAATTCTAAACTCTTGAGTTGGCAGTTTAAAATCATTTCGAAATTTTACAATGTACACATATTTATTGACTTATATTTTTTTAGATGGTCATTTGGAGTATTATTATGGGAGATCTTTACCCTTGGAGGTAATCCCTACCCATCAGTACCCGTGGAGGGTTTGTTTGAGTTATTAAGAAAGGGACACAGGATGAAGAAACCTCCATATGCAACAGGAGAAATGTAAGTAGAATGAGAATTTTCTCATATGAATTTTGAAAAAGGAGGGTCCTGACTTTGATTGGTCCGACTTGTCTCGAGTCCGTCATTTGAATGGAATAAAAAACAGACGTTTCCTGCAGTTGGAATTAGATGAAGAGTTAGTGGAAATACAATTGGTTCGGCAAAATTCCACTTGTAGCAACTGCATGGTATATTTCCAACTTCATTACTTCGATTGGTGCAGAAAACTTAACAAGGTGGAAATTTTGCTTCATTTCATTTGAAACAGGTGGCAAAGGCATGTCCAGGAATTTGAGTTGTGGGGGGGGGGGGGGGGAATGTCAAGTCTGGCATGATGTCTGAGGGATTATTTTGAAGTTCACACCTAGTCTCCAAGATAGAGGTACACAAGAAAAGGGAGCTATGCAGAATTACTATGGAAATAATAATAACGTGGCAGATAAAAAGAGAGAGTTGATATTGATGAATTTATAATATGATAACAAACATTTATTATTATTAATGAAATAATACATTTTAGAAACTCATTTTCTGATTTATATTGTTGTTTTTTTTCACAGATATTCTATTATGTTAAAATGTTGGAATGATAGTCCCAATTATCGGCCCAGCTTCAATAAGTTGGTTGAAAGCTTGGATAACATCCTTTCTCTGTCTCTTAATGATCAGGTATGTAAACATTATCCTACTAAATTTTGTGAGACGGTTGTGACCGAATGGTTTAAGTTGTTGTGCAGTGCATCATAAGTGTGTTATCAGTGCATCTCGTTAATTTGTTAAACGATTGTATGTTACAAGGGTTGGAGATACATGTATTCAGCTGGGCGACATCAGATTTCTCCTTATTCTCCCCCCCCCCCACAACTCACTCCCCTCGTCTGAAAAGCTGTGCTAACTGAAGTTTGTAGGTAGTCTTGTCTCTGGACTATTCTGTCCCTCTGTTTAAATCCTTACATAGTTTGAGGTGAAGCATGGAATTTTCAAAGCCTGTTTCCCACTGGTCAGGAGCAATGTCTACTGGGCTGACAAATAAAAGTGTTGCCTAGCATGGAAATGATAAACCAAGGGGCACGTAAAAAAAAAACCCTTTCACAGTTAAAATTCAATGAAATCTAGGCGAGAATGTCATTGTCCAGGCAAAATTCAACTCCCTAGCATTCCACATATGAACGTAGACAAAATAACCACGTGTTAAGTCTTAAAGTGACTGAAAATGTTAAACTCCATTCCTATCGTATCTTTAAATTTGTCCATAGTATTTTGTACAAAATGTGAAACACACAAAAAACTTTTTGAGATTTTAACGTTAGTGTGTAAATATACTATATGTACTTATGATCAACTGTTTTATTTTTTTTCAGCCCTATTTAGATTTAGAACAGATTTCTGTGCCAATGAGTGTGTCTGATAGCCAATATTCTTCCATGTCCCATAGTGGTTCGGAGTCTAGTTCTTCGGAAAGTCTTGACATGTACAATCCTATCAACGATTTTTAATGGAAAAATGAAACAAGTTCAGAGATGTGGCAAGAAATTTCATTCTGATTTAAAGGAATGATAAACTGTATTGTTACTTGACTGACGACCTTATGGAACATTGAAGGTCATAGTTGTTGTATTTATATTAATGTGTTGGGTCACAAAAATCCAACTTATCTGTTACCAAGCAACACCCGACAACAATAGTATTTTTGAGGTTGTATATTACATCAACTGAATTGGTGTTTGTCTTTGTTATATATTGTGGTCTAAGCACTGGTGTTTTCTGTAAACTATGATAGACTGTTACACTGCCAGCATAGAATTATAACAGTGATGACCTTCAACTTTGACCTAGATACATTTATGAACACTATCACTGTCAGATTGTGACAAAATTGGATCATTTCGAACTAATCGCAGAGACTGTGTAGTTTTTTTTATTATTATTATTTGTTCGAATTACGGGAAGGATAGTGTATCATTGACTTGATCAATCAGTCTTCAAACAGCATGTTAATATATTTGATTGTCCAGTTGTTGTATTTAACAGTTTTTAACGTGTATTATTTTATCATCAAGCCGTCTTCATTTATAGAGAGATATTTTAAGGTGTGCTGTGACTGGATCAATGCGACAATATAGACTTCATTGTGAACACGTTAAAGGATATTGCATTTGTGGAAACAGAAATAATTACATAAAAATATATACATTCATGATCACATCATTTTTATACAGGCTTGGGCCACTTTATTGAAGGAATTTTTTATTTGCAGAGCATTTTATACAATAAAAAAGCCAGTTTCTTTGCACATGACCACTGTTTTACTCAGTAACGGCTGGACCCGAAGAACTGTTTTTCATATCGATTGACCATATTTTTTAAGTGAACTGTGTTTAAGACTTTTGGGATTTTTTTTAAAAAAATACAAATTTGATATGTTTTTAAATTGTTCATCAAATTATATAGTTTTATCTGATGATTCTTAATGTGTTTCACAATTTACAAGTGTGGACTGTTCAATATGTGGAAAAAAGTGAAAGATGTGTAAGGTGGTTAGTGCAATCGCTGATCTGAATGATCAAACCATCTTTGAAAGGAATGATAATTATAACAAAGAGGACAATAACCAACGATCTGAACAAAATTCATAAATATTATAACACTTAGAGAAGGAATGTGTGGACAATATATGTGCTTAAGATGAACATTTTAACAAACTGACAACAATTATTGTTGGGAAAGTGAACTTTTAAGTGTGAGAGTAGAATATAGTGAAATGGGCAGCGAATTAGAAAGGTGTTGTATGATGAAATTTATGTGAGTCTCAGGCCTTAAAATATTTCAATCTCAACATTATTTGATCTACCGTAGATTATCACCAAAATTGTACAAATTCTACTGTAGATTATCACCAAAATTGTACAAATTCTACCGTAAATAATCAATAAAATTGTACAAATTCTATTTATTCTAATGCCAAATTTTAGCAGTTGTGAGAAGATTTAACAAAACAGTTGGATCAAGCTTAGCAGTGTCCTTGAAATCATTAATTTAATAAATATGGATGCAGTGAATCCAGTAGATTGAATAACATTGAGATTGGAAGTAAAGTATTAAGTTCTATTCCCCTAGGTGCTTGTTTAAAGTTTAAATATGTCTTCCACATGTTGGTAAAAAAATAAACAAAATGTAGATAGTAGTAGAAACGCCAAAGATGGATGGGAAATCCTCTATTCAGACACTTCTTTTATATTGCAACATATAAAAACTTGTTTTTTTAAAAGTATTTTTAAATGTCAATAAATATCTGAAAAGTATATGGAGCATAGCAAACACCAAATGGAATTGTATTTTAGAAATACAATTGTGAATGTCAATTATACAGATTTGATCATTAAAACAATGTATCGTAAACGTAAATTAAAATCCTAATTCCCAGTACAGACAATATATAAGAAATGGCTTAAAATGAGGAGATCTAGAGATTAGTTATAAAAAAGACTGTATTTTAGTTTTAGTTGCTCTTATGTAACTAGTGAAGGTTTTATTAGGTAGACTTACAGTACAAATTGTACCGATCAGCTTTAAGTGATGGTATCAATCATTGACATTATTATAAAACTTATTGTTATATTATAATTTTTTGCCCTGTCTAAATGAGATGTTTATATTGGTTGTTCTTTATTATTGTTTAACGGAAAAGGGAAAATTCGTTAAAATCAGACAAATGTATAAAATATTATTAATTAATATTTGTATGCAGTGAAAGTGACACCCCTCCATTTTGAATTAATTAACATTTTTGTGAAAGTTGTGTAACAGGTAAGCCCCACTGTAGTTTGATTAGAAAATGTTAAAATTCTTGGCATATCCATGTTAGAAAAAAAACCTTTAAAGAAAATTGTGCTACTGATTAAAGATTCTGTGTGACAGAGGATTTGGTTCTAAAATAAAAACAAATAAAATAATTTTTTACACTATAAAAGCTCATGTTTACGTAATCCAAACAACTCACGATTTGCTGTCACATAGCAGTCACAAAGATGTTGATGAAAGGGATTTTTAGAAGCAAGTTATTCATGAATTGATATTTCATACTGACAAGAAATAATTTTCTAAAAAGAATGTGTGGACCACAGAGGATTACTGAAAAACAACCTGTGTCAGGTTGCAGTTCAGTCTAGGAAAATAATATGCCTTTGGGTTCCAGTGTGATGCTTCTAAAAATCCTTTTATAAGATTCTTCATAGTTATGTATATTTTCTTGTACAAAATATTAACCCAAAGGATGAGTTGAAATCATTTGTGTAAATATATTAATGTAAAGAAAGAACCGCTCAAAGATAAATTTATTGTTAGATAACTTTCACTTAGTGGTTACAATGTCAGGGAAGACAACTCTGCCAAGAGCTTCCAAATATCACTGTACTTACTTTGATTTATTATATGGTTTTTAAAGCTATTAAATGGAATTATTTAAATACTTAATGGTACAGCTTCAAGCAAATAACTAGTATTATTTAAAACAAACTCTAGGATATATATTTGTACACCTACCGGTAGATCGATGTCCATTTCAACATTTTAAAAAAATATGCTTGGCTTTTGTATTCATTGATATAAAATATTTTTAGAATTGTGACAGGAGAAAAAATGATATAGCCAGTTGAGAAGTGTTTTATGATGAGCATTCATTAATATAGGGCAATGCCATGGGCATTTAATCTATTTTTTAAATTTTTGTACATGTTGTAGGCTAAGAGCTAAGCAATCTTTGTCTTTTTTTAGATACAGCTTAAAATGTGTTCTGATCAAATGTAAATGATAATTTATACATCTTATAATAGATCATAAATTATATTTACCAAATATCATAGTGCTAAATACTGCCCAGTTTTTTTCTTTATAAACAAGCGCTTTATAGTTTGTTTGTTTTTTTCAATCTTGTACAGTTGTCATTATTTGTAAACAAATATTGACGTGTATTCATGATAATAATATTTAAATTTATTGTGAATTTTTGTGCTATTTTAATTCATCAATGAAATCATGAACTCATTTACATATCATTTATCTGTACGTCCATATATGGTCATATCATATGTTCACATATATGGTCATTGAAATTCAAATTATTTAAATGTGAAATTAGTCTTCAAAATTATTTTAATCAAACTTTACATGTTCAATGTATATCTCTCATCGTATTTTGTCCTGGTATGTGAAAGGCTACAAGAAGTAGTTTATTACCCAGTCCTAATTGTATACATTGATAAAGTTGAGGAAACTTCTTTATTGTGATGTAGCTAAGAACTAACGACCCAAGACTTTATTGTAAGTTCGCATTTAAGTTTATGAGCATTTATTTCCTAAAAAAACTGCCATTGGTTTTCTCAGTTATACATTTGTGTTCAAATGCAATATTATATTATTATTATTATTTGTTTAGAAGAAAACTTGTTTTTTGTTCACTTAATCGGTACCTATTGTGAAATGATTACAATTGTTAATTATGTTCTATTATACTTCAGTAAGTACAAAACGATTAAAACAAACCATGAATTATATTAAATAGTAAATAAATAAACATACAATAAATCTTGTTAAATCATATACACTTTGTTTTTGTCATTTTGTCATATATGAATGTCCATTGTTTTGATGTGCATGCAGGACGGAGGACCTGGCGGGACAACGTAAAGTCGTTATGATCCATGTAGGACGTGCTCCTAAAAAGTTGGAATTCGAAATAACAGTAGGCGGTAGTTCTGCTGCCGTTGTCTGGGCATAATTTCCCACATAGCACACTGTATGGTATGGCCCAGTAGGACGTTAACCCCCCCACCTTTCAACGTCCAAGCTGGGTTAATGGCACATCGTTGTTTGCATGCCATAGAACAAAATTAATTTGGATAGCCTGAGACCATTCCTTACGATAGCGACCGCCAGTGAAATTGTTGAATTTGTGGGGTGAAAAATAACTTTTATGTTCATCCCATCCAATTATTTCACTGAAGTTACTATCCGATGCACATGTACAAGACATTATTAACGACCAAATGATCGCGTCGACGATAGATAACCTTTATATACACCTGCTTGAGAGTGATTAATGATCAAATTTGTGAATAATTGATATCTACATGTACGGTATATAAGCTTTCTATTACATACAGACATGCGCCTACTCAAAACAACAAAAGCCGGCTTTATTTTTATAAACAAGTATTTCAACATTTATACTGAATTTGACCAATGAAATAACAGACACCTGCCTTTGAAATGAATTCCACACATATAGTTCATGTTATGTATATATAGAACATGTATTATGTGTAGGATAAACCTAGAGAAATACAAATATTAGCATTATAAAATAAACTTGAACATACCATATACCTATATTGCTGTATAAAACTAAAACCACCTGCTTGCAACTTTCTTCTATTCACCACGTGACAAATAACCCCTGCATCTATTCCCGCCATTTACAGATTATATACTGAACGATACAGTGTATCCCACCCCACCCACCCATGTTCTTTGACCGTTGTACTATCTTAACTAACTATTAAGGTTGTGCACCCCTCTCCCCTTTTTTTTATTGAAACATTCGTAAAACTATGGTTTTCAGAAGTTAGCGCAGCTCAAGAAAAACAGACGCGAAAACGGTTTTCGGTCCATAACTTAAGTATGAAATTGCATGCAAGGATTTGAAATAGTATCCATTTCGTTATTTCGAAAGACACCATTTTGAAGTGAAATAAAATGGAAATGGGATTTAATGACTTGTCAACATATTGCTTCGGTTATTTAGAGACAAATCATAATTTGATACAAGGAATGGAATGTGATTTTAAGTCTTGTCCAGAGACTAGCATACGGTTATTTTCATTTCAATGGTTAAGTGTGCAATACGAGGTGGGAGACTTTTCTCGGACATCGGCGTTTCTGCCCACTCTTCGATTTCGGTTTTCGTTCTATCCAAGGAATTAACTTCACTTTCCTTGTCAGCTTCACAGGTAGCGGGCCTCACAAGAGAAGGCTGCGCTTGAAACCCCTAAAGGGTCTACTCTGCCCACGTCTGTATTTAAAACAAGAATATTATAACTGAGAATTCGTAGCCCTAAACGCTCAGCTACCACGCCCTATCTGCACTATTTTGGTCTGGAATATGGAGCGTGAAAGGTTAGATCGCAACTGCAACAACTTTGATTCCTTGAGTTTCGTCTGTGCTATTGTTCATCATATTTGTTAAACAGAATGGCGGGAATGGAATAATTCCAGGTTAATTATTTGTAATACATGTATATAGTTGACAAACAATTACAAATACATTACGCTTCCCGACTACCTTTTAAATCGAATCAAAAAAGCAAAAGAAAGATATGCTTAGTCATGCGTATTTAAAACTGTTTGTCGACCAGGGTTCTGGGGATGTATTTAGGGAGGGTGTGGGGGTAATACAATTTCTATTTTAAATCATATCTGGAAGGTTCTTACAAGAGACCCACGCCCTCAAAACTGTATCTTAAGTAAAATGTAAATAAGGTTTCTGCCAATGACCACGTCCAGACAGCCTTTACATATACAATAAATTAGAACCATGGAACTCGAGGATATATCAGGCGACACCGAGCCAATATGTCATGTGAGTATTTCTCTAAACGGCAGTCGCCACAAAGAATCACGTCTGCCAATGTGTCTTGAAATGTGTTTCGAATTAGCCTAAAAGTTTGAGGATGTGTTCAAATAGCAAGCACTTGTCGACCTTAGTTTAGGATATAGTATCAGCTCTCCTATAGTTCAAATTGTAGAATATATATAGTTACATATAAGTATTTATATGTAAGGTAAATGTACATTTATATAAAGGGGTTCATCCATTTTAATTACTGTTAGCATTTTCGAAATCTCAATTATTTTCGGTCCATAGTGTATCTGACAAACAGAAACGTGTTATATAAAATTACAAACAAAAACACCTAATCTGAAACCAATAATATGTTATTCGTTTCTTAGATATACATTACAGTAGTTATATGTCTGACTAACATATCTATTTGAAACCCGTGTTATTTCCATTCAACGGACTTATTTGATTATTGAAAGGCCCCGCCTCAGATCACTGGTTATAGTATTGAAAGAATCAATGAAGGTGCTGGATTGAGATCAAACTACATCAGGTCCTCGTTTGAGATATATGATCAAACGACTTCAGTTGCTCGTTTGAGATCTGTGATGAAACCGCTTCCGGTGCTCGTTTGAGATATGTGATCGATTTAGATCTGTGACCCAACCACTACAGGTGCTCGTTTGAGATATGTGATCTAACTACCGAAGGTCCTCGTTCTATATCCATGAACCAACTACTGCAGGTGCTCGTTTGAGATCGGTGATCAGATTACTGAAGGGGCCGACTGCCATCTGTGATCTAGGTTTGTGCCAGACAATTTTGCGCCTTAGGCAAGGTCAACTACTTGCACAAGAAAACCAATAATGCCATTTTCGATATTAAAAAACAGTATGTTTCTGTGGGGTAGTGTGTAAAGCTTACTTAACAGGAAACTGATAAATTTATTTTATGTGCAAGAATAAGTAACACATCAATATCACTGACTAATCTATTGTATGAAGCTGTGGCCCCCGACAGTCAATATAGTAGCCCTTTGAGATATACGCCCCTTACAGAAGTCTAGATGATCTAATGGTATCACCGACCCTGTCAGTGGTCAGGATATTGAATACAATGAAGAGGGGTTATTGAAGATGAAGGTTGTTGTGTACATCTTCTATGGATGGCGTATCGTTTAACCCCAGCCAAACTTCTAACACGTGATTCAATTTATACAGCCAAACGGAGAACATCATCTGTGAAACACCAGCTTCGTATACAGAGTCATCTTCCAACGTTTGTTTTGTTGTGGAGCAAGTGAATGCTCGGGCTCACTAACCAGGATGTTCTAAGTCTAGACACCATGACAGTTGGAAATCGATGCAGAGTAGGCGGAAAACCCACTCTATGGGCGAAATTTTCCCCATTTTGTTGTCGAAAATTAGGACGTTAAAGGGCCAGTTCTATCTATTTGGGCCACCCGCAGATTTCGTCAATGTCACGAGATGTAAGCAGGGTTAGGGTACGTGATTGTTGCCAAGGATTGTTGGTTAGGGTACGGGTTAGGGTTAGCTCTAGCCCTGTTTACATCTGGTGACCGTGATGAAATCTGCAGGTGGCCTTAATATTTAAACCTAACCGACATTAAACCCCATTTCCTTTCCTTTCATATGTACAGTATATTGTCTAGATTGAAGTATATGGTAGACCCCCTTTAAAACGATATACCTGTTCTACATACCAGCATGAGTAACACCTTTCCGTTCTGTATACAGTTTACGGTCTAATATCATGATCTTTTACACCGTCCGTTCGTACCATAACAGTACCTAGCAACCGTGTCAGAGATTTATATGGTAAATATTTTACTAATGACTGTATATTATACAACAACAATGACTATTAATATCAGTTGATTTGATACTGGCACCACAAATATCTAGACATTTTAGTATTATACGTATCCACCTTTCCGTTTCTTGTTTTGGCACTGGTCGTATTTTTTTTAAAAATGTTATGGAGATCTAGAATGTAGTACTTGTACACTGCCATCTTGTGTCGTTGTCCTCGGTGCTTTGCTTTTTTTTCTTCTTTTTTTTTAAAAAAATTTTGTTGGTTGTTGTTATTGGTTTGTTTGTTGTGTTTGATTCTCGCCTGTTATTTGAGACAGTCCATGGTAATTATTTAGAAGTGAAATGAAACGGGGTTTAACGTCCTACTGTTCTGCTCTGACTGGGCTGATGATCACAGGGTAATTATTAAGGTTCGTTCAAGCATTGACTCTGTTAAGCTGAAACAGTCAATGGTGACCCGAAACCCAGAAAGTCTCGCCCAAAGATGCATACATTACGATATACCATTTTATTCAAGGTTCAAGGGTTTATTTAATTTAGTTGCAAATATAGAATAGAATATTATTATTATTATTATCATAAGTATCCCCCTTTCCATTTCTTGTTTTGGCAGTTGTCCACTGCCAACTTGTGTCATTATCCTCGATGTTTTCTAGAAAAAAAAATCAGATTTCTTAATTGTTTTAGTTGTTATTGGTCTGTTTTATGGGTTGCGCTTTTTCTCGTTTTGGAAGAAATTGGCAATGGTGACCCGAAGCCCAGAAGATGTAGCAATTAAATATATATCTTGCACAATAACTATATTATTTATATTTTCCCTAGAGAATTACCGTCACAATTCTTACTACATCTGATGCTATCTATATAGTTTACGACTTCACTTCAGGATTTCATTATTGAGCACACCTGCTATAGTTAATTTCCAAAATTAACTTTTGAGGTTCAATGTCTTCAGTAACTGTTACGCAAGACAAACTGTTACTGGCCACCTGTCCGAAATTTGGTTACCAGTCCATTTTTCACTTTAACAGGACACCTGCCTAATAGAATTGCCAAAGTCAACTTTAGCCCACCGACTATTAAGACAACCTTATGATATCCTGGAAAGCACCTGGTTATGGTTCCAAAAGTCTTGGCTCTTTTGATTCTGATGTCGCACTTTTAAATCGTGTAGCCATACGCTGCTTGAAAACAGACACTTAGCTAGTTGACCGACATTTAAAGTCCCAAATCGACGATTTAATCGAAAACACTAAGTATATTTCGAGAATTTTGAGAAGTGTATATTCTGCATGCATTTAATAAAATTGAAAAGTTTTAATTAGTCTTGATGTGAACCGGAGTGGAAACGCAGTATACTAAATGTTTTATATGGCGGTCATTAAGGACAGAGATCTGTTCTCGCTAAGTATATTTCGACAATTTTGAGAAGTATATTATGCTTTCATCTAATAGAATTGAAAAGTTTTAATAGGTCTTTTTGTGTATAGCAGATGTGAATCGGAATAGGGCCGCATTACAAAGCATTATACTAATTGTTTGATATGGCGGCCATGTAGGACAGAGATCTATTCACGAAGTACAGTAGATAGCTCTCTGTGCGCAGAATGTGGTGCAATGTCAAGTCACAATTAAATCATACAAGACAAATTAAAGTCTACATTTTCTGGAAAATAAAACTGCAACAATTAAACTATCTTTAAATCTTTTCTGAGAAATCGTGATATTCCAACTGTAGAAATCTAGAATTCTAGTAAATTAGAGCAATAAATTAGAAAGGGGGCAAATACAGAGAGGAAATTAAAGTTTACGTGTCAGAATCTGGTTTGGAAATTATTACTTATATGGTTTTATTATTTATAATGAACGAACACGGAAATTGGCCTACAATATGTCCGTAGATTTTATAAACACGGAGAGGAAATGGAAGACTTTCATATAATATACAGATGTGAATTGATAGGACGGGCTACATCACGAAATTTATATCAAATATGAGGATATGACACATTTTTGGCTTCTGATCAACTTTAAAGTGGGATAACACTCAGCTCAGAAGCTTTACATACAATAAACGCCAAATATATGTCAGAAATCTGGTTTAGTTAATCTCATAGTTTACAAGTTTATAAATCATTTCAGTTCTGTTTAGAATCAGAAAATAACACACAACTAATACCCGCTAATGAACTAATTATTAATGAATTAAAATATAATTGTTACAGAAGGGTGGTTGATAAACAAGAGCGAGGAGAAATGGTATTACTTTTTTCAAAACATTTTGCAAGCATTCCAATCCTATTTACTGGGACACGACGAGTAACTAAGCATGTGGGCTCTATGCTAGTGTTGATCGAGAAAATTTCTCGGGATTTTGCACAATGGTTTACCATTGTCAGAGAGGTGGGGTTTGGGAAGCTCTTCCGTGAGGGGACATTTCCTACACACAAATTAAGAATTTGTGCCATTATCTGTTTTGTCGTTCATCAAATTTAAAACTAAAATCAATACTCTACTAAAACTACCAATTTTTGTCATAAATTGCTTAACATCATCAATATGTCATGTCTAATTGGTCGACTATAAATCGAATTACCGATGTCTGAAAATATATAATACTTGGATATTTGACAGGAAAATAGATCCTATACGAGTTATCTGGCTTATTTTAAAAATCAAAACTAAGAAGATGGTCGTATCATCTGGTAAAGATGAATAAATACTAATCGAAAACATCTGATACCAAACCTAGAAGGTTATTGGAAGGTTCCCGCAGTGCAAACTAACTACCAGTCGTTGTAACTCACTGAAATAACTCTCATCTTACTACTGGACATATGTTCTGATTCCTTCAAATTCACCTAATTAGCTTTCAAACTACAATCCAGGAAATACAAGATCACCTCTTTTTACAGGAAATTATTACAAAATTGTCCAAATCTGGTAACTATTGGCAACAAGATAGCCTAACCATGAAGGGCAAACGTCGTAAAAATTAGCTCTAAAGAAAACTAGGGTCGAAATTGTTGGCGTCAATACTTAAATGACTAGACCGTTGGTCAAAAGTTTTCTTGATTTTCAAGAACGGAACAAAAGACGAAAAACGAAGTCGATTAGTTTATTTTCTGGAATGACGGCAATCTTAGACGAAAGGCACAAAAGCTAAGAGAGTGGATTAGTTAATTGGCGTAGATAAAATTACTAGGTATTGTAAACATTCGTATAAAGATTGTGATCAATATACGGTAATGAATGTAGTCGCGTTTTTCCAACAACGGATGAAATGCCAGAACCAGTGACCAGACGCTACTGATAACAAAAAAGCATGTTCGTGTGTACGTGCGTTAAGAATAGAGACGGCGATTACAATTAGAACGTATTCCATTTTTGCTTCTTTCTAAATGATGTTTAGCATCTAAGGTCTGTGAAGAAATGAAACCATACAACAATAAATGTAGAATAAATGTTTTAAGATAAGGTATTAATGTCAATCTGTTTTTATATCTCTGTCTGTTTGTGATTTAGAACAAGACTAACCAAGAACAATATTTCATAGATTCCGATTTTAATTCTTTAAATTCATATCCCATATAAATCTGCTTCGCTTTACTTAAACGAGAAAACTGGAATTACTTGAAACGTGATTATCGTTTTAATAACATTCGGACGATCCTTCTGCTTACTAGTATTCTAAAATAAGTGAGTAGGCGGAAACGCCGTTGTCCGGACAGAAGTCATATCTCTTCGTGCTCATACCCCCCCCCCCCCCTCCAACCCACAAAAAGACAAAAAATAATTAAAAACTGGAAGGTTGTCCCAAAAATGACCTAAGTATTGTATTGACTAGACATTGAACCTCATTTAATTACATTTTATTCATTTACTGATTTTATTTCTTTTATGCTTTGTCGAGACGTTCTCGGCAGCAGTTTTTTGTGAAAGGTTAAATCGTGGCCACCCTAGTTATTTAAATTGGTATTTGATTGGATATACAGTGTACACTTTTCTCTTCTGGTTTGAAACAGCGCTCCTGACTATAATTGCGCACTCATTCCTCCCCTGACTGCCCCCCACCACCATCATTCCCTACCCCTTTCCTCCCCTGACTGCCCCCCTCCCGCATTATTCCCCTACACCTTTGAGAATCTCTGTCTTACAAAAAATAAGACGTGATAACCTTTATGCGCTATTTGAACCCCTGAACGTGTGTGTGGTTATTCTATTTAATTATGTAGTCATAACCTATGATCATACTTATATGCTACTCATTAACAATTAATTAACACTGAAACTACATCTGCTGGTTAACCTAGACTAACCCCGGCGTCATTCAGTCTCAATCATATAGTTATAATCATAAAAACAGCGTTTCTGAGATGTCAATAAAAGACAGTAGTTCTGATGCCGCATCCTGTGGGGATTTTTTTATGGGGGAATTAAAGGAAGGGTCAGAACCCTTCAGCTCAATGTATACATAGCGCTTTAAGTCCCTGAACGTCACTTGTAGGGTTTTGGGGTTTCTAAAGTACAAACTATTCTCAGAAAGGAATAGCAGTCCATACAAATTGTTTAATTCAATTCAGTATTTACAAGTATAATGGTGGATTGAATTTGTCAACATTCGACATACACTGTACACGATATACTGGACATGGTCAGATTTCCTGAAATTTAGCCGAACTACAACAAAATATACCAACAGATTGGACTTGGAATTCAGAAGGTAGCCATGCTTAGGGGTTTGGTTAGAGAAACGATTCACAGATTTCATTGCAGGCAAACTTAATGAGATAGAGATCGAGTCCAGTACCCTAGATTATAGTGTGCCAGCACCATATTAACTAAGCCACCATGGCACCAGTCTGTAAGACCTCTATCATAATGTACATATTTCTGTCAATTAACTGTACATTCAACTATATAAAGATTTAAATAAATGCCAATTCACCTACTGTTTTAGAACTTTAAAAAGTAGTCTGGTGCCAGTATGTGGTCTTTGACACTTCAAATGTCTCTCGTTTGACCCCCTGACAGTCTTTTAACCTTTACCCGCACATCTGAGATACGTTAAATAGAGTGCTTTTTAGTCGACCAAAATACACCCGTGGGCAGTGTCATATATACTAGTATATTATTATTAGTCTTGGAATAAACAATGTCGGTAGGTATATCCTTGATTATACTCAAATATTTTATAAAATTGATATTTAAACGTCCCACTTGTTCCTTCTTGTAAACACAATACAATTCCTTTCCTTATATTTTAATTAAATGACAATGTTGTCTACGATGTTGCACTGCGGAAGTAGACGTTAAACATCAACCAACAAGCCACCATGCTTATGAATAATTAAAAGAAGAACATCTTCTTTTTATATTATTTTTTACTTAAACAGCTGAAAGACAATTCAGATTTCTCGATGGAATCATACTCTGATAAAATCAAATTGTCCAATTTCATTAAAATCAGATTAAGTCTTACGAGACAAAAACAGTACAAGAAAAATCGCAGGAACAGAAGGTCGGTTAATGAGACTTTTTTTTCAAAATAATATCTGAGTACGCAAAATCAAATCACCAAATTTGGTATTAAATATAAAATTTGCATAAAATCAGACAGATTATACAACAGTGCTATATTTTCGAATGCATATTTAGGGGTCGCATCTTAATGTTTGCTGGGGTAAGTCGCGGATCTGTATTGAAACAAGCTATAGTGCAATCGAATTTAAATTTACTGAAGTTTTGTGGGTTTACTGAAGTTTACTGAAGTTTTGTCGGTTGGCGCATGCGGCTGCTTGTCCCAGGGCAGAATAGAAAAAGCGACAAACCTGCCTAATACCAGTCGAATTTAAATTAACTGTGAAGTTATGGGGAAAATTTCTGACATACAGCGCATACCGAACCGCGTCATTGGACAGAAAAGTTCTCTATAACATTCTCCCCAAGCCAGAGTTATTCCATTGAAAATATAAGTAATGGCCTGCGGCCAGTTTCACGAAATTTTAACTAAGATAAAATCTAAATTTTAATTATTTGATTGGATAATATTAGATTGATTTTAATGCTTAGCCAATCAAAATTGAAGTATCTGTACTAAATTTTGGATTTTATCTTTAGTTAAGATTTCGAGAAACATGGTCCTGATTTGGCGAGGATGCTCTTACACTGAATTGAACGAACTACAGGGAGTGTTCCACAAGCAACCAATCTATAACAATATACAAACTTCATTATAATATAATAGTTTCTCACACGACAACCTGTACATATTACTCCGGTCACAAAAAAAACTAAAACTACAACAATAAACTTTAACATGTAGACATCACCGGTTGACAAGAACTCTTTGTCAGTTCAAGAAATAAAAATTCACCAAACTAATTTCAAAGCGGAAAGAGGAATTTTACATGTGTTCATGCTTAAAAGATGTTTATTAATTCCTTAAATTGACACCATATGAAAATCGAATTTAAATGCGTTACTAAGCAACGGAATTAAATGGCCTTGATTATGTTAAGTACGTGCTTTTATTTATTAGACGGAATCAACATAAAACGTAGTAAATTGATAAAATATAATTCTTAAATTTAATAAGAAGTTAATACCCATTTCCTGTCGGCTTATAAAAAATCAGAATGGTAAAATTTATTCTAAGAAACGGATATTTAAATTTGTCTGTAATCTCACTGATTTACTAGTATGAATGAAGTTAATAAAAACCATATTACAGGCCCTACTCTACCTAGTATACTTTGACCCTTGTAATCCGAATATTACTCTAAAAGTAATTGGTATATCTTATGTTTATAATTTCAATAACATATATTTATAAATATAAGAACAGAAATTCATGAAGTTGTCACGCATGTTGCGTCTCTTCTATTTCATAATCTGGAATTACCGCTTACAACATAAATTTATTCAAAAGTTGCTTATATTATTAATAATTTTTACCAGCGGGGCTACAAGGAGGGGTGTAACCGCCGTTCGTGGTCTCTTCTCTCGTCGGCATTGTAGATTTACTCTTTGAGGGCGTCATTGAGAGAATTAATTTTGGAAGATGCTAATTTGAAGAGGGTTATTTTATCCGCTTTACTGGCATGAAATCAATCCGATTACATCACAGATACTATTTCGTTTCGATTTTTGTAGTTCGAAAGTATCAAAACACGAAACGAAATATAGATCTGTATTTAAATCAGATTATCATGAACTACATTTAGAATTTTTCGAAGATGGAGGAATCAAAAGTTGAATTTGGTTATACATGTATGCTTGATTGTCATGTAAATTTTATCATTTTCGATTGGATTTCCGTGCTTTGTACATGAGAAAACATCTCGAGAGCCAGCAATGGGCGTGCATTTAGCACCGGGCGTATAGAAGAACAATATAATGTGGCCCCCGCTGGATAAATTGATATTTCGTTAGGACAATATGTGCAATTTATGTACTTTCTAAATGTGTGGACGTCATCATTATACAGCAGCAGAAAACGATGACAAGAAAACGGTTACGCTGTTAAACGACAATCGATTCCGATTGAAAAATCAGAAGCTAACAGCAATCAGCAACCAACTTGAGTCTATTCGACAATAACGAGTTAAAAATGCCACTTTCCACCACCCCCTACTTTAATCTTTAATCATAGTATTCTCTCACTGATTGTGATGGAATCGTTTTTGATAAAAGAGGTTTAAAAAAATACCAATGGTCTGGAAGTAATTTTCAGTTCAATTTTTTTCAACATTTCTTAATGCGAGTAGCCATGGATTGGGCATAGAAATTTATTTTATTTGTATTTTGAGTTTACTCTATAAGCATGTGGCGCCTTTTAATCTGATTTTTTTTCGTTCCGTTATATTTTCTTTCGTTTCACATAATTGTTACGTTGCAGTTGTTTTCTTTTGTCATTAGTTTATTTTAGACCCGACGTCTGTGTTTTATACCATTTCTTAGATAAACTGTTTCAAAACCTTGAGTCGTATTTCCAAGGTTAGAGAAGGGTGTATTAGTATTAACACTGTTTGTTTAATTTCGATACTGTCAACACTATACTTCACTCATTTTGGGACTTACAAATGTTATTTTTATTTCTAGGGAGACGTGTACAAAGCATAATCATCTTCTAATTCCAGCTCACGTGGGATTTTTACGACATTACCAAAAGATACAAAAGACGTCGTTGTTTTGTACAACACTAACGACTATAGGCATACAATCACTGGCATCACCGTGACAAAAACCAGGACATTTCTTCTTCTAATTATAACACACCGTCTAGATGTCGCGTCTACATGGGCACATTTTCCTGTTGGTAAGAAAAAACTGACAACATCATATACTGTACAATTCGAGTTTAAGAGTATTTATGGTCTCCAGGCTTTGAGTTCCGTTCTTTTCTTATTTCAGAATTCATGAGTAAATCCTTTCGCATTCCGCACCAATTGGACGTTTGCAAAAGTGTGACCATGTTTACTTTCAATAGTGAAACATCTTTGAAAAATTCCAAGCGTTCTCGTTATGTCGGTCATCATCATTTCTGGTTGTAATTTTTTTTCTAGAAGGCCCACTCTACCGTCTAGAAGAAAGTTGTTATATTTGGAAATAATTTATTACTAGGGCGGAAATCAACTTGTACAAAACTAGATCTGCTTTCTGTCAAATTGTTTATCGACGGCACGTGCTGTTGTGGCTGATGTACCGGAAATCCGGACAAGCACAAGAATTACTTCTAAATACCATCTGATTAAAAATGACGTCATCCTCTTCAGTTGAAGAAGAAACGCACATGTTTAATTATTTTACAATACGTATTAGAAAAGTAAACAAACCATCGCGATAACTGACAGCGTAGTGCGCATAATAATACAACAGGTTTCCGTTGATAATCCACGTGTACGTGGACTGGAAGATATAGAACGGGGGCCCGGTGGTGGGGGTTGGGGTGAGGAAGGGCAAGTCAACCTAAATGAAAAGTGTACCAATTTTCTCCTATCTATGGTATCAATGTACATGTATGTATAATAATATATGGTATCATGAGAAGGTAGGTCTGCCCGGATTATGGTGGTGGGTGTGGCTATGAAGGTTGTGATTCTGGGCGTGAATTTGTGGTGAAAATTGATATACTTTTCAAACATCTTTGACCACCACCCCCTCCCCTGGTCTAATATTCCTTGTCTGTGAAATTTGAGTTGCGCCCCTGTCCACTTTTAGTTGTATCATTGGAAAACTTGGGTCTTATCACAAGTTTTACTAGTTCCACGAGTCAAAGTAGTAGTCCGTCGTGCATTCCATGGGTGTGGCTAACATGATTGGGCTTTTTGTTAAAATTCTGTTGGAGCCACCCTGGCTCACCTGATCGACAGTTGTCGTTCATTTTCTTTTTCGAAGAGTAAGAGAATTTGTTTCAAATAGAACACCATTAAACATCTTTGATTCAATGGTTGTAAAATATATTTCTTTTATTGTTCTAGTTGCACATGTTAGAAAAAAAAAATCATAACTTTGGAATGGGAAATTTTCTTTGATGAGGGTCAAAACTAAACAATATGGCGTTTGTCTGTTACGGTGTTTATTCATTTAATATACAACTTATGGTTCACATAAAAAAACTATTTCCTCTTCTCTAGTTCACCAGAAATAAATTCTGAAGTGGACGTAACTTCACTTTCCTCTTTTCACAAGCAGTAGTACTCCAGGCAATCTGCCATCCGATCATACCGCCCCAATCAAACGTCGTTTTGCAAAGCACCGTGACGTCATCACTTTTTGATGGACTCTTTACGAGCCTGAGTAAAAGTTGTTATTAACCGTAATCCACCAATAAAAGAAACTATTTGATTTCAAACCAGAACGTAAATTATGTCTTAAGTTTAGCGGCTTCTTTAGATTACAACACATGTGGGAGCAATCGACTGGGTAATTAGTTACCTCTTTCACCGTTCGCCCTCAAAAGAAAAAGAACATTTTGAGCATTCATAAACAGAATGCCGCCAAATTGACCATTTAGGCATTAACTACCCCGAGACGAAATGAACGCGGTGCCAATTTATAAAACTAAAAAACACTCTGGAGACGTTAACCAATTAATTTTTTCAATAACCAAATTTTAATTCAGATTTGTACACGCAATCCGGAAATATTCTGCTGTAGGACTCAATCAGTTAGGTCGGCGTATTTTTTCCCCCTATTTCCAGGATTTCACTCATATTTTCATTTTCACAGCAAACAAACATTCACTGGTCTAATTTTGCGTCAAGTTTTTCAGTGTACGTGTATCATCACGTATCAGCTGCTTTGATCAAGAATCAAAAGTGGGTCGATGCGGCACCATTTCTCTAATATTTCTTTTTAGAAAATTAAAAACAAGCCATTATTTATTTATTTGTGTATTTATCTGTTTAGATACTACGAATAAGCACAACTGTACATTTCAAAATTTAGAACAAAAATCTCTCTCTATCTACATAATATATATATATTGTTAATATTGAACTCAAGATTCTGACTTTCGTAAAAATATCAGTTTTTACTATGCATCTTTAGATCGAATATCATTTCATAATATTATTTTCTTTTTACGCCTTTTACAGTTTTGCTAAACCATTTCGTGCAAAAATGTACTGGTTTACCTTAAATTTTTATACGCCTTTGAAAACATGTTGCTTTTATAATAAAAAGTTGTACCCCAGTCGGGAGTAATAAGTCACATGGTGAAATTAGTTACACAAAGCATGTGGAAATAGGAACGATTTCGCGCTCTTTGTGGTGCTAATGATTCCATATCTTTGTTGATTTGGTTCAATAGAATCGCTCAAAAGGTGGCAATAAAATATGGCTTTCTACGGGGCCATTTGCTACCAACAAAAAGAGATTTATTGACAAATTTATTTCGCATTTTAAATTTTTATTTGATGTGGATGAGCGTGTGATTGAAGGGTCTGAGCCGATTGCTTCTGTAAACGTGGTTATTTATTAGATGGGGGAGTTAAAGATTCCTCGACACTATGCAATCAAGTACAGCTCAGCAAGTGAATAGTGGTCAATAGATTTAAACTGCGTCCATTTTAAAAGAATATCGACTGCTATTGGAATAAATTGAAATACGTCACTGGACGATTAAGAGCCCACAACAAATACCTTTACAATGCAAATCTTTCACCATAATTTCATTTCTCGTGATTGAAAAAACTCTTTGCTTGATCGAAAACTCTTCAGTTTATAGTAGCTTATCCCGATCGGATATTTTCCCGACAATATTAATAAAACAAAACTAAAGTATCAACGGAGTAATTTCCCGACTTCTATTCTCACGATTTTACCCAACACGTATAGGTGGTACTAGCTTGTTTATAACGTGTGCGGGGGGGGGGGTAGATCTATTTGGTCAAAGGTCACGAGATGTAAACAGAGCTAGCGCTAACCTAATCCAGGTTCTAACCCTAATCCTTGCCCTTACTGGAACCACAATCTCGTCAACAATCACGTGCCCTAACCTTATTTACACCCCTGTGACCGTGACGAAATCTGGAGGTGACCTTAAGAAATAAATCTAGCCGTCTGCACGGGAGGCCGATTGTTGCGAAATTATACAGTTCATCATCTTTAGATTTTTGAACGGATCTGAACTATTGTTGGACCGCCATAAGTAAAAGGCTTTCAACCCCATTTCGACATTTATTCATTTAGAGATTTAACGTTCACAATATTATAGTTTACAATGGACCCAAAATCCGTCAAATGGACGAACAGAGCCTTAGAGCACCCAACAATTTGGTCAATCTGAACGACAGAATCACCCTACCTGCAGAGAAGTGACTCTGACACAGTGAATAGCCATGATATCCATATGACGTTATCTAAGCGTCACGGGTTACGAGGTCACATCCACAAACAAATGTCAACACAATGTTACATTGTAAACAATAGCCTTCTTGAAGCCTTTAGGACTATATAATCCGTACAGCCATAGCTATCGCATCTTCCAATGATTTTTTACAAAATTAACATTACAAATCTAGATTTGACGTCGGCATATTGGCACTATTTTGTGCTTCGGTCGTGTCTATTTCAGATATACACAATCAATTCTGATGATGTTTTTAACGAGGGGATTGACTAATAGTTAATTTATTTCAGTTCTAAACAAAAATTTAAAACTTTAACGCAATTTTAAAAAAATAGCCAAATTCTGGCTGGGATTACTGCGCAAAATGGCCATTCATTGTATACTTGCGAAAAAAAAAGCCGGCTATCGTTTAATTTTCGTACGTTAGTTACGTACGCAATTTGGTATGACAATTACAAACATACACATTAAGCGAACTACAAAGATTCCGCCCCAAAAGATACATTTCAGACATTCATCTTGGACTTCCACACATACATTATTGCTAATGGCAGCTGGTCGAGGTGAAGATCTAGATAGAAATCAGGGGCGTTTTAAGGTTTATCATGGCGGAGGCTATACTATTTTGAGGGCCCTCTTTTTTCCGGAGGTCGAGAAATTTTGCAAAATAGAAAACATTTTGGTGCATTCTGACATATTCTACAGGCCCTTCGAGGCCGGTTTAATCTGAGGGCCGGGCCTAATTCGATACTCGTCTCAAGCCTGAATGCGAAGCAAATCACTTGTAGGCCCTAGGTATCGGGAGCTCAATCAAATAATAATTAATGAAATATGGTGGAGTGGGCCTATTGTGCACACGTAATCCCGGAAATCTATACAGCAAAGGAATGCTCGGTCCGCCAAGCAAGACCACACTGGGCGGCCTAGCTTATTAGTAGGTTTTCAGAAAAGGTGATTTCTTGATTGATGATTTTCATGCAATTGCAATGACTGCACTCTCATTCAGTAGTGGATTGACTCGGACTCGGGGGCCCTTTCCCTTGGCCAGAGGGGCCCTTTTTTTCTGCCTTTGGGGCCCTCCCTAACTAGGGTACATTTTCATTTTTCTAATCAGTTTTAGCATTTTTTCTCACGTTTTATTTTTTCAACCTCTTTGATTTTTTTCGCGAGGAGGCCGGCGCCTCCAGCGCCTCAGCTATAAAACGCCTCTGATAGAAATCAGAAGACGGCCATTTGGGCCATACACGATGCAGTGTGCTATGAGGGAATTTTTGCCGAATTCCAACTGCCAAGAGTTACTTTACGTGTACTCCAAAGTGTACACGAGACCTCAATTCTTCATCCCATCCGAACGACTAGACACTTCTGCTTCACTGACAAATGTAAGCCCAAGGAACATTCTAACGGTGAACGAATCCGGGACCTCCTTGTTAGCGAGCTTACGTATTACTCACTGGCCTAGAGGGGCTCCTGTTTATAAGATGGTAATGTTTGTACACGATATTAGCCTATGTGTAGAATATCTTGTATTATATAATGTCATGACATTTGCCAAAAACAAGCCCACCTATATATCAAGATAGCAATAAGACAGAGTTTCAATAGACTGTGTGTGTGTGGTTCGTGGTATTTTACATCCGCTTCCTCCAAGATGATATCGCAAACAAATTAGTTATTTCTCAAGAAATAAGGGACCTTTCGTGGTGCCCGGTAATATGGCGCACGAATTAAATAGGAAAAAACAGAGATAAACCTTTTATAACAGATTAAAAAGAAACCAAACGAATTTCGGTAACAAAATTGTTTAATTGTTAAATATTTCACAAAATATTAAAATCCTGCAAATAAACATTAGCGGTATATTACGGGAACTGCACAATAACTATAACAATAACAGGTAAAAATGTATTGAATTAGCCTGAAAAATATAGGCTACATTTAGAAGATATGGTTCCTATTTTATGAAATGAATTTTAATCAAATCAATATGCGGGCTAATTAATTTGTCCGTGTTTATGGTTTCAATATTTATCTAAATTTTTAAAAATGTATCCTTCAAAACATTTTTAGCGCTATCAAAAAGGAAGTAGGCCTATGTAATGTCAATGATGTGTCAATAGACTTAGGTCTATATACGGACTCGATGAATGTTAGGGTGGGGGGGCTGAAATGCCCGAAACAAATTCGGGTATCGAACGGCAAGTAGGGACCCCCGTCCCCTAAAGAAAATTTTGAAACTTTTACGGCCTCGGGCGCGTTTTCCTATTATTCCTGTCCGTGATTACAGCAACTTCACGATGTACTTTTAGAAAAAAACTATGTAAGTTGTATCCCATAAAAACTGTGTTCTGTTATTGTCTAACATAACCTAACTAGGGTGCTTATCGGCATTCCAATCAATTAATCAATCGTTTACGGTTAAGCATTTGAAATCGCACAGTATCTCACTGAATTCCAACCATCCAATCGGACTGCATTCTCAAAATACTAATCGATGCTCGAAAAATGTCGCGCAAACGCGTTTTCCTGCTATTCCAGTCCGTGGATACGACAACTTCAATATGGTCCAATACATGTATTAACATACCTTAGGTGACTGACCTGAATCATAAACAGTAAACCAATCGTCGTGGGGTATTGGGATAGCGCCCTTCACGAGATAACTTGGAAAATTTAAACACCGCAAATGCGTTTTTCTGCTATTCTAGCCCGTGAGTTAAGCAACTGAAATCGCACTCTAAATGTCTCTATCCCACTGAATTCCAACCATCCAATCGGTATCGGACCACATTCACAAATAATAATCGATGCCCGCAAAGTAGAGTGGCTGTTCTCTCCCACGCCCAACGATTTTCCCCTGTCCCCTGACTCGCACGCCTATGAATGTGTCAGATGTTTCCTCTGCCGTCGACACTTTTTGGAAAGGTACTAATTGCAATTTTAATTAACCCTTGTGCGTACACGTCGCACGAAAAACGTTGTCGGTAACAAGGGGTAATCTCAGACCCCAGACATAAAAAGGTTTTTGGATGAATAATTTCATTCAAATACGATCAAACTACAGCTTCATATCAAGACTGAACAATAATCAATCAGGCTAGATCAAAATATTTCAGGTATTATCAGTGACGATAGGAATTATAAGATTTTTTTGAAACCATACAAATCTAAAAAATATCGCAATTGTCATGTTCCATGCAGAATAGTCTTTTGATGGGGTTGGTAGTGTACCTTGATTTGCTCTCAGATCTAGATTACCAGAATAACCAAAACAATATCATCAGTAAGAATGATTTCTAATACAAAGCTAGCACTGATTGCAGAACAGATTAGACAACTGTAACTTGCAAAATGTTGAAAGGAAAGGGGAGTGGGGTTCACAAGACCCCTGGTAACCGACAACGTAATACTCGAAGTTTCATGTCAAATGATGAATGTTGCCACTGCCTCACATCCATTCTATTTACAGCATTATGCTCGAAATTAAGTAGATGACAATGTATAAAATTCTCGCTAGACAATTATGAACCAATTTCTCACAAACGTTAAGTATATGGTCGTGGGGTCCAAAAATACCCCTTGTATACGCACAAGGGTTAAAGGGAAGCAACTCTATTTAGTGGCCATCCTTTGACACAATTTTAATTGATGATTATTATTTACCCGAGTATTTATATATTCAACATTGTGAATAAGGTAGCTTATATCGTTTGGCTGAATAATGTATTGGCCCGAAACATAACTTTATTGGTGGTTATAAACTTTTATAAATGTAGACCAACACAAGTACGGGGGTATAAAGTATATTAACCTATCTTCCAAGGGCAAGGGACATTACTCCTCATCTTTACCGGGACCTCGATAAAGATAACAAAAATGTCAAACACATCGAAGTTATCACGTTTTATAGAATTTGGGAGGAAAATTGTCGCCGTTGGGAGAAATTATAGGTTTGTTTTGTTGTCTGTTGTGTGCAGACGTATTTGTAGACCTAATTAGCAAATGGATTTTGTTCTGAATTGCAGTTGGCCAATCATTCAATCAACCTACACTTACAAGTTATTAAGCTGTTACTATAATTATAATAGGGGGTTAGAGGATGGTGCGTGCTATATCATAAAGCCTGTCATTGAGTCAACTGGCACGGTTTCAAATCCCTGGTTGTATGTGACAAGGAGTAGGGTCGCCTTCCAACCTTGTGGGTTTTCTCCAGGTCCTCCAGTTTCCTCCAACCAGCAACTGCTAAAGACCCCTACGCACAAGCGATTTGTTGAAATAAAATAATATGTTAGTCCCGAAATGACCTAGTTTGTGTCAAGTGGACGTTAAACCCCATTTCTCTCTCTATTACTATTAGGCTACTGACACTTTACTCACTGCTAATGAATATGAATATTCATAACTGGCTACTTTGCAGATCACTGATGTGAATGAGGTCAAGAGTCTTTCAAAAGCAGGCTTTTATGTTTTTGTTTAACCTAAAATGAAGTAGCTAATAGTTCACTATCACATAATTCTGAATTCTACTTGATCAGGAGTGGGGTGATCATAAATGAGCACCTCAAGTTGCACTCCTATTAATAATGTCATGGATTATTCGAATACTGACATACAGTACAGCTTATATAGATAGGTCCTATGCTTATGTCGCTCTTTCTCCGCAACCATATAACAATGTTACAAAACACAAACCATAAATCAAGACTCCAAAAGAAGGCGTTATCCATAAATGGTGCATAGTAGTTTGACTTTTTATTTTAACCCCTTAAAGTTTAATTTATTTTATTTAATTTTTTTTCATTATTAATAACATCTTCTAAGAAACGTGTTCAGATGTGCTGTACAATACACTCCAACATAGATCAACATTTCATTCATGAACAATTCAGTGACAGGATTTGGATACAGAGCTTAAATAGGTTCCACCATTTGCTATATCGAAGATAAATGGAAAGAGGAATGGGAACGGTTCACCTCTAGAAACCAGAAGCACAGAAGATTTATAAGTCTAATTTTCTGAATGCACCGGGCAGAAAACAGAATCAAATCTGTTCTGGTTTTCTTGTAGTTCACGGTTCTACACTTTAAAACACAACCATAGAGATTGAGACCCCAACAGATACAGATTTTATAATGAACTTCACTTAATTTTTACATCAATCACATTTAGCTCATGCACTGGCCAGGTTAGGGGAAGGTGAAGGGCTTGATGCTAGAACCATAAAAGCCTGGTTGTGGTTTTAACTTTCTGCATTCACCTTAGAGAATCAAACTGGTATCATGGTTAATCAATTTAAAAAATTGTCTACTTCAGTGAGCATGCAGCAGAGCTTGGTAATGCTGTTCCCACAAAACCGATTCTTTTCCTGAAACCAACCTCCTCTTATATAACAGCAGGTAATCCAATAAAGGTAAGTATGGTACCGGTACCATTGTTTAATCTGTTAGAAGCCCATTGGTCCAAGGTACAATTTTATGGATACACAATTACTGAGTTTGATACTAAGCGACGTTTCGACGAGGATGCTCCCGTCTTTATCAAGCAATGATACAAATTTGTGAATAGTGTGGGCAAATATATACAGAATATGCAACAAAGATAAAAATCAAATACAATTAAAGTTTAACACCTTTGATTAGGGCTGCATTAAGGACTAATCCTACACAACAGAAAACTCTTACGGGGATTAAAAGGAGGCGAATGCTATTATTTATAAAAAGATCAGTGTATTAACACTATTAATGGAAAACCAATTAACCTGAGCTATAGAGAAACAATAATATAAAGAGAAGTGTGTATGTATAAGTAAAAAAGAGTGGTTGTTGATGCATGTGCAAAGAAAATGAAATAATTTGAAATAAAGAAATAAAAAATATAAAATATATAATCATGAAAGATATCCTGATATATCGATATAAACTGAAAATCGATGATTGTAAAACGGGTTAAGTACTGAAAAGAAAACATTTATAAAATGTATGATTAGATTATGTAAAAACCCCACAAAAAACTGGATAAGCACTGAAAGAGAACAAAAGTATTGGAACCAATAAGCTGCAAGTCCTGAAAGATAAAACCTATTATTACAGTATAAATCTGGAAGAAAGAAACCGTAAATATATTATTCCCACGTATTAATGGTCAATACATATGAACTATATTCTGACTGTAAAACTGGATAATTACTGCAAACCAAGATATGTAAAGTATATAACTAGACTGTGGAACTGGATAATCACTGAATTGTGTTAATTCTGAAAGCTGAAAATCATGGAAGAAACCTATCATTAGACTTAAACATGGGTGGGGGGAACCTTAAATATATTCTTCCAATAAACTGAAACCAATAAATGTGAAAAATTATCCTCCGGCTGTTAAATTGGATAAGCGCTGAAAGTTAAGATATGTGCGTTGTGTAATTAGACTGTGGAGACCGGATAAACACTGAAATAGAAATAAAGTATTAGAATTAATGTAGAAGTTGGTCGTAAGCCCTTGGTATAAATAGTCCGACATCCCGGTTTAACTTGGGCTTGATCCGTTTTATATTGATGGCCTCAAGAAGTTTCCTGGTTTTCTTCTGGTGATGATGTACTGCAAGGGTTCTGGTTTGGTCCCACAGGATTGTATGATCTGCGTTGTTAATAATATGCTCTGCTACTGCTGAGGGATTGGTGGAAGCTAGTGACTTGTGTTCTTTTATTCGTACATCAAGTCTAGTTATATACTTTACATATCTTGGTTTGCAGTAATTATCCAGTTTTACAGTCAGAATATAGTTCATATGTATTGACCATTAATACGTGGGAATAATATATTTACGGTTTCTTTCTTCCAGATTTATACTGTAATAATAGGTTTTATCTTTCAGGACTTGCAGCTTATTGGTTCCAATACTTTTGTTCTCTTTCAGTGCTTATCCAGTTTTTTGTGGGTTTTTTACATAATCTAATCATACATTTTATAAATGTTTTCTTTTCAGTACTTAACCCGTTTTACAATCATCGATTTTCAGTTTATATCGATATATCAGGATATCTTTCATGATTATATATTTTATATTTTTTATTTCTTTATTTCAAATTATTTCATTTTCTTTGCACATGCATCAACAACCACTCTTTTTTACTTATACATACACACTTCTCTTTATATTATTGTTTCTCTATAGCTCAGGTTAATTGGTTTTCCATTAATAGTGTTAATACACTGATCTTTTTATAAATAATAGCATTCGCCTCCTTTTAATCCCCGTAAGAGTTTTCTGTTGTGTAGGATTAGTCCTTAATGCCCCCCTAATCAAAGGTGTTAAACTTTAATTGTATTTGATTTTTATCTTTGTTGCATATTCTGTATATATTTGCCCACACTATTCACAAATTTGTATCATTGCTTGATAAAGATGGGAGCATCCTCGTCGAAACGTCGCTTAGTATCAAACTCAGTAATTGACGTGTATCCATAAAATTGTACCTTGTGTTAATATGTTCAATTACTAAATGCCAATCAAATAAAGAAGCCCATTGGTCATTTCACATTTCATGATATGTGACTTCAAGGCTAGGGTATGGTCGTAACACTCCTGACGAAATGAAATGGGGTTTAACATCCAACTTTTCTGCAGCAACTGGGCTAAAAAAAAGTCAGTCATACGCCTTGCACTGTACTATAAGGGACATGTTGCCAAGACAGCAGCATTGCTGTCTACTCTTTGTCGAATTCCAACAGCCAAGCTGGGCTTCTTGTAAGTGCTTGAGACCTTGGGTTTACATGAACCCTTGTTTTTTTTGTCCCATCCAAATGAATAGACACAGCTCCTCCAGGTCCCCATTCTACACCACTAACCATACTGGAGTAACCATACTGGAAAATCAGGATCGAACCCAGGACCTCCTGGTTATTGAGCCAGCGCCCAACTCTTATGTATTTTGGGGGTTGGATGGCCGAATGGTTAGCACATGCGCGCTGTATCATAAAGCCTCTCATTGAGTCAACTGGCATGGTTTCAAATTCCCGATTGTACGTGATATAAGAAGAGTACCCAGTCCAACCCCTTGGGTTTTCTCTGGGTCTACTGTTTTCCTCCCACTGCTAAAGACCCAAATGGGCAAGCGAATTACTAAAATAAAATTAAACCATTTTACTCCCGAAATGACCTAGTTTGTGTCACATGGACGTTAAACCCCATTTTTCTCTCTCTCTCATGATGTATTTGCTTGTCAGGTGACCTTAGGGTTGTGTAAAATATTATGTGACATAGGAATTTAACCAGTGTCATTCCCCTGACCTTTACAAAAATGATATGGATTGTTTAACTCATAAATGCTCTGTGGCCTCAGATGTTGTTGGGTGTATGTTTCATTGCCTGGCAAAATATGTTTTTGTCATCTTTCAGATCAGTTTTTATTACTTTTTTTCCTTTCAGATACCAAAAGGCTGTAGTTCATTGCATCATGAAGTAGAATTGGGCATTGTAATAGGTCAACATGGTGTGGACATTCCAGAAAACAAGGCCATGGACTATGTCGGAGGATATATTCTAGCTCTGGATATGACAGCGCGAGATTTTCAAGATGAAGCCAAAAAGAAGGGCCAGCCATGGTCCCTAGCAAAAGGATTTGACACTTCATGTCCTGTCAGTGGTTTCATTGAGAAGGAAAAAATTTCAGATCCAGGAAATGTACGATTATGGTTGAAGGTGAATGATTCGGTTAAACAAGATGGAAATACAAAAGATATGATTTTCAATGTTCCATTTCTAATTAGCTATATCAGTGGCTTTTTTACGTTGGAGCCTGGGGATATCATTCTGACAGGCACTCCCTCTGGTGTTAGTCCAGTAGTTCCAGGGGATGTAATTCGTGCAGGCTTAGCTGATGTCACAGAAATAGAGTTTAAAGTTGAGAAAAAATAAAAAGTAACATAATAAATGTATGAGACCTAATCAAGGCAAATGATTCTTATTGCAAGAATAGGAGATTGATTTAAATCCAGATATTAGAGGAAAAAGGGAAACAATGATTTAAAGTCACTGATTGTCATATATATTTTTCGAACAACATCTCATTTTTCACAGCTTAATTTGTGCTGAAATGTACTCAAATTGAATAAGAAAACTAAACCAAAATTTCATAGGTAGATGATCTCCTGGCATTTCGAAAGAAACCCATCAAAAGATTTTGCCCAAAAGTTTGTTTTATGTCGTCTGCTGAATGTTGGGAAAATTTAATTCATAATGTCTGTGTAAATACTTCCGGTGTGATTTTCCCCTTGTCAGTGATGCAGAAGGAGGGCCTGACAAGGACAGCTGCCTAGTCATTCGGATGGGACGAAAAACCAAGTTCCTGTGTACACATTGGAGTGCATGTAAAAGATCCCTTGGCTGTTGGAATTCGATATAAGAGTAGGCCGTAGCGCTGCTGCCCAGGCAAAATTTCCCTCATAGCATACTGTATGGAGTATGCCCGTCTTCCATTAGCCCAGGTTAGGTGCAAAAGAGTAGGACGTTAAACCCCATTTCATTTCTGTGTAAATACTGATTGAAATTGAACGTTTTTTGAAGGAATTTGAAGGAATATTCCTTTTACATACCCAACTTTCACAATACTGTAGTTTTCTAGGGATTCAAAATTCTTCAAATGGCAATCAGCGGCTTTAAGAGAAATTTAAAACATTTATTAGAAAGAAAATGAGTTTGAATCAAGTTATCGATAAATTAAAGGACAGGATGATAATTTGATATTGATTTACACGTGTGATATGAGGTGTGACGAAACGTTGTGGATTATGGTGTATATGATAAGACTCATTAAACATTTGGTTCTATTTTAATTAATGTTTATATAAAAACAATGTGATGAATCAGATCCTAAAAGAACCAATATGATGTTTCAATTTCATAAATAAGCCGAAACAAATAACAAAATATTCCACAAAATCATTTACTAATAATGAACCTTCTTTATTGGAATCATGTGTAACAAAATTCAGGTTTTTAGCTTTCTTAAACCAGATGCATTGTTGATTGTTATTGTTGATCTCAGGTTGATAAATGAATAAAAATAATTTTTGTGATAAATATTTGGTGACCAATGCTCTCCTGAGTCTGTTTTATTATTGCATTTCATACCTTCCATACATAAAAGTGAATGTGCAAGGTAAATGATCCCTACAAAGAAAATACTCCTGTCACAAGTGAGCTAAGTGTTCTGGTGTGGTCCCTAATAACAACCTTTTTAACACTTCATTAAAATATACATGTCTAGATATTGTCTATCCCCCAGTTCACTGAAGAAATGTAGCACTATTGTGTATTCCTTTTGACACTCAATACAAAGTGGCATTATTTTCTACTGTCACAAGCTTCCGTGGTTATCAAGAAAACTACAAATACAGCCAAATAAAGCTGGGGGATGGGATGGCCTAGTCACCTTAGACTTTAGTCATGGTTTCCATCCCTGGTGTAAGTGTATGTGCCGTGGAGGTGGGGGTGACATCACTAATACAAGAACTGCTAAAGAATTACGTTGTAAGTTGAAATCTAGATTCCTAAGTTTAACATGCCAAGAGACAAAGTTATTCACTTGTCAAAACCAGCTAGGTAATTTACTGTGCCCATCTAAATTCTAGACTATGGAAAATGAAATGGGGGTTTAATGTCCCATTATTCTGCTCCAAACTAGGCTAATGAAGACGGGCCTACGCCATACAGTGTGCTATGAGGGAAATTTGGGCTGGACAGCAGTACTACAGCCTATTCTTATATCGAATTCCAACTCTCAAGGGATCTATAACGTGAACGGCATTGTGTACTCGGGACCTCAGTTTTTCGCCCCATCCCAATTACTGACAAGGGGAGGAAATATGCCGGAAAAACTGAATGAACTTTGTTGGCCAATGCAGGGATCGAACACCCGACCTCTAGCGAACCAGCGTCTTACCCACCTTGCCCCCCCCCCATCTAGACTATGGGATCTGTTTATGTAGTGTGATGACCTAGTGTAATGGGAAGGTTAATGCTGTGATCTTTGACAGGAGATATATAAACAACAATCCTTATTTGAGATGCATGTATCCAAATACTTTAATGCAAGATTGTCATAATTTACAATCATTTTCAGATAAATTAATTAATCAATTCGACAAAAACCAATTTACATCATAAATAATAATTATGATGTTTCATTTAAAGACAACCTTATTTTCTCCCATCAATACTTGCATATATTGATAATGCCTTCTTGTAATGAACTGCTTTCAAGAATTTATCAGGAAAGTTTATTAACAATTACAATTTCCCATACTATCTGTTTATATTGCAATTGGGAAATATATTGTAAATATATTTACTTGTAGCACTATCAGGAATTTTTAATTTTGATAAAACGTTTTATTTCTAAAACTTTAGTTGTATAGTATGAACTATTAACTAAGATAATAAGTAGATGTTCTAAATTTTCAAACAAAAGAAACAAGTGTAAACTAATAAGTTACTTTACACAAATTGTGCATATTTAAATATTCAATCAGATTTGCACAAAATAAAGCGTTCAGAAACACCAATCTTTATAATATAATTTCATTCGCATAAATTCAGAAATTTCAATTGTATAAATTGAGCAAAAGTGAGTTTGATGCAAACTCATTCTTTTGTCTTCTACTTGCCATACTGTATGCATTAACTCAATAACAATTCTTAGTTTTGGCTTCAAATTTCCATAAAAATATCGCAATTTGAATCCAATACTAAAATTTATTACCAAATATACCAGTTTCACAAATATCACTAAAAGGACATATTATTGTTTTAGATAAATGTTTCAAGTTTTTATTAACTAGTCTAGGGAATCAAATGATCACATATCTATAAATGTACAATATTTAACTTGAAATATTTAACATATTTTTCTGAGGTAAAATTTTAATATGAACAGGCTATATTTTCTCTCAACAGATTACAAACACTCCAATAAATCCTGTCCGATTTATAAAACATTGAATGAACAGGGACACAAATCATGAAGACAAAATAGGTTGGCCAGTTTATGGAGTCTACAAGTATATTGTTGATATGTTATTTTGAGACGAACATGGTTATTTTCTTACTGGATTGCAACGGGGTATTTTACCAAGAAATCAGCATTTCTGCCTCTTCACACATTCACAGACTTTATATCTACTAATGTCTAAAGTTCACTTTTCTGCATGAACTGGGTATATGAAGAAGTGTATACGCCATGTAGTGCATTGCAAGGGAAATTTTGTTGACAGAGACACTAAGGCACACACATATTTTAATAAGCCGTTTGTTTGTTTCTGGAGTTGTACAGCCACTTCCACCAAGAGTGATATCGTAGACAAGTTTAGTAAGCCAACATTATAAAGAATAAATACCAAATTTGAGAGAATCAATTAGAGTGTTTGTGGTAGAGAATAAATTAAAGTCTCATCTTCTAGACTAGTAATACAATACAATTTCACCGTGAAAAAATACCATGAGATAAAAACTATCATATATCTCAACCATTATCAAGCATATAATTTATAAATATCTCTTCTCTGAGAAAACAAGTCAATTCTTATGTCAATAAAATTTTTACATGAAAAAGATAACACAAAATATACAAGGAATCTGTTTCTTTTCATGAGAACGAGTTCATAAATCATCCCTGTTATTTTTACAAGCTAGTTTGATTTGATAGCTTTCTAGGAAACATTCTTAGAATTTTATATAAAAAAATTTTTTTATGTGCTTAAAAAAGCAAGAATTTGTTCCGAATTATACTCGACAATTAGTGATAAGACTAAGAATAGAAATTCATAGTAATTTATAGCAAATATACCCCAAGAGAAAGACTGAACTCAATAAATTCTGTTACCGCTGTATACCGTAAATTGTATAATTTAAGTAGGGCATATCTGCATATAAATGTATCCACAAAACACTTTTGTGGAGTATGATTCAGAATTTTGTCAAAGGGGGTTTTACCCAAGATCAGAGAAAACTGCACAGATTCTATATTTCATCCATGAAGTTTTTTCAATAATTTGAAAGCAGTAACTTGAATGAAACAGTTTTTAACATAGTTATCAGTCACTCCCACTTCTTTAGTCCAGAATAAAACCATCCACTTTATGCTGCATTAATTTAATAATCATCAATATCAAAGTCATCGTACTCTTGTAAGTCAGGATTCAGTATTTGGAAATCCACTTGATATCGTAATATACCTGGAAAATAGTAAAACTTATATTTTTAGCCATTCAGCACATGGGATGAGAAATGAAAGGGATCTTTTACGTGCATGCAAATGTGTACACAGGACCACGGTTTTTCCTCACATCAGTGCTGTACCACTGAGGATACGAGCCTGAAAATCCTGCTGAACTTTCTTGGCCAGCGCCTGTATCAAACACGGGACCTCCTAGTTATCGAGCCAATGTCTCACCCACAGAGCCTCTGAGAAATATATGGGGTCTAACATCACGCCCCATCGGCACCAACAGGGAGTATGCTACGATAGAAATTCTGCTAAGTCAGTGGTATTGCCACCTACTCTTCATCAAAGGGTGTTTTACCTGCACACAGGACCAATCAAAACCAGTATTTTACATTTTGAATGACATGCCAGTGAAAATAATATGCAAACCATTTATCTAAAAATTTTGCTCAGATCTAAGTGAAATGAAATCATTCCTTTTTCATTGGATTGACAGATCTAAAATCATCACAGCAATTTTCTGGGCTTGCTACAATGTAAACAAGCTTAGTTTGCCCAGTCCACAACCCAATATCAGGGTTTGCCATATTTACCCCAATACTTTCTCCAAAAGTCAACTTGTTTTTAATACATTCAGTCTATCTTGGATTTCTTAGAATAATTTGTTTATCACTATCACTAGAATTTTACATTGTGTTTAAAGGTTAAATTCTATGACATGTAAATGAAGCAAGAATTCAGCCCAATTACTCAACTACTCCAGTCTCTAGGTTCAAATGGAGTATTAAATCTAAGGTAAGATTATGTTGACCTACCTCCTATACCACCAAAACCTCGAACAAACTGAGCTCCTTCCTGGGATTTATCTGTTATAATTTCTAATGTGGCACCTGTTAATCAGAAAATATCGTGGTTTAATAATCACACACTATATATAACATAAGTCAATCAGGCCTTTATTCTACCAAGTATGGAAATATCGACTGGGCTGATGAACATGTTAAGTTCATGCAGTGTGTCTCCAGGGAAATTTTGCCTTAACAGTAAACTACGGCCTACTCTTTTGTCAAGGGTTCTTTTACAAGCAGGCCAATGTTTCAAGGGATCTTGTTTTTTGTTCCATCCAAATGACTGAGTTGTCATTTGCCGGGTCATCTGTCCTACACCACTGACATAGAGGAACCACGTCAGAAATGCCAAATGAACTTTCTTGGCTAATATCCGGATCAAACATAGGATCTCCAAGTTAGCAAGACAACATCTTACTCACTGTCAAGTATGGAGAAAATCCTTTTGATCAAAACCTGGCTATGGTATTCAAAGTTTGCTCAGATTAAATATAAGTTTGAAATCATCTGTTATATCATTGGATTGACAGAACATAGAATCATCACAGCAAACAAGATTTCTGGCCGAATTGTTGCTGTGCGAATTATATAAGTGGAAAGTTTTCTCCACCACAAACTTCACTTGTTTATGTACTAAAGATGAACATCCAGACAGGCAGAATATTGGAGCTAAAGCAATGTAGAGCATGCACAATATGAGCGGTCGTTACTAGAACCTTCACTTATTTACGCCTAGACTATAGTGTTTCAGTTCAAGGAACCCAGTCCAAGGCAGTATCAATAAACAATGATAATCTTTTCAAAGGCTTGCATTATTCACCCTGTATCTTTCATATCTCTTTCCATATTTTACCATGTTTTGAAGTCATAAAAGTATTTTGACTTATTTTACAGGTATATTATGTTATCAAGTGAATTTACGCATACTGACTTAATGTACCAACACAAAAGCAAGTACTTGTCTCAAACTACCCTTACACGGTTCGTGCAGAGGGACAGCTAGATTGTACCGTAAAGATGGAAGTATCTTCCATCAATGAAATCATCCGAGTTTATCACAACATATTTTTGTTTAATAAATGGTTATGTTGACTGAACCCAGTTGATATCGAACAATCAGGCATGGTTTAGAATGGTTGGTTTCTCTCTATGTACAGAGTTAATATTTGACTAGACCAGTTTCAAGAATATAAATGTTAAATTTGTATTAATATATATTGTTAAGTTAAATCTAGAAACAAGTCTTAGAAAAGACCAGCATATTCTCTCAGATTCACCTTAATTAATATTTGCCTTGTTTGACGCTGAGGAAACAATCATAATTCCACCAGTAACACAAAGGCATCCTAATATTTATAATACCGATAGTATCATTTGATAAAATAATTTTCCAGGTTTTCTATTGTCTATAAAACCTGTAGCTTTAAATTGTGATATGAATTACACTTACCAAAATTTTTATAATTATTTGCAAACCATTCTAGTAACGAAACTTGTTCTACCATTTCCATTTCAACTCCAGTCTAAAAAATAAAATTAAAAAAGCAGATAAGTAGACAATATATACTATAAATTTAACTTTTGTAAATTTAAGCTAACATTATTTATGAGATAAACACTTCCTGTTTTGAATTTAGAGAATCCAAAGACTAATTAGTGAGATTTGAAATGAAGAGAAATGGGGTTGATGCCTGCAGTTAAAAATAGATAAAAAATATGGACTTACATCTTTGTCTGTGAAATTTGTTTTATCTGATTCTTGATCGGGTTGTAAAAATAAGATGCGATTTTCTGAAAAGAAAAAATATAATAAATGTATTGTACACGTAATAATGAAATAAAAGAGTCTGAACAAAGATGTGCTGCTCAGTGGGACTAAATAAGTATACCAAATAAGTATACCAAAATTTGTACAAATAAATAGAAGCTTCGGACTTAATATTTCAATGCATACTTTGATGTTGTACTGGCAGCACTGTTTTATTATTCAGGTTATATAAATTATTTCTTTGGTTAATCTGGGGAGATTGTCATAGTCTTAAAGGGACAATAACAGTCTTGCTGGCTTGGCAGCTCTAGAAAATAAATAATAGTCTAAGTACTAGATGTTTATCTGTCCTACCTGTTGTGTAAATTATCCATTACAACATATTTTACTTGTTCAGAGGGTTCAAAAATATTTTAAAATCCAAGTCACATTTGAAAAGGTTTACGTTAACCTTTTCAAATCATGTAGTTGAATTTTTCCAATTCTTTAAATCAGGGCCCTGTTTCACAAAAACTTAAATCTCCTTAAAATCGTCTTAAACTAAAATTTCATCCTAACTTAAGATAGATGAGTTTCACAAAACGATTTTAAGCATTTTAGTTAAAATCCACTAAAATAATATTTTAAGTTAAAATCTAATCTTAACTTAAAATAGTGGCGTTTCACAAACCCATTTTAAGGACAATTTTAACTAAAATCAATTTTAACTTAGGATAGCTGTCACCCTGTCCTAACTTAAAATCACGACATTAACAAACATTGATTAGAGCTACATTTTTACATATATTGCGACATATAGATGTAATTGGAATAATGATGATATTGTGAACGGCCCGGGTCACATAATTTTAATATTCCAACCATCATTCACAAAAACAATTCTCATTCAAATTCTTTTCACAGCATGAGAAATACAGGTACGGTCCACCCGTTTATTTTATTGTAAGTCAATTTAAGCATTTGGATGGCGCTCCATAGTAGAACTCCAAGAAAAAAAACCGCTCAAAACCCCAGTAAATTAAACACTAAAAGAAAATCATTTATTCATATCCAATGTCTTGGAAAGAAGAGCCCTCTTATCTATAAAGAAAATATGCTCGTTTACAATGGTTTAATATGGCCCATTTCTTTGTTTTAGAAGGCCTACAGGCCTATAATACTAGGCAAACCATGTGTAGTATTTACGCATACTTTTGGGGGTTATGATGATTTGTAAAAAGATAAATCAATAATCGCGAATATGTTTATATTGAAAAATGTTATAGGATAGGCCTATTTGAAATTAAATTTTAAAATAAATTTATAATATTATTATTTCTTAATGAAGTCTTACGTTAATAAAACAACAAAAATAATTGGCATTTTAGGAGCCAAAGCTATTTTATCTTGGGGAAAAAATCATTTAATTGAGTAAATATCATTTTCAAAGTATCATTGAAAGGGTGGGTCTATGGGAATGACATGTCAAATCTAGTCCTCGGAACATTGGCTATTTGGTGTATTAATAAATACTTTTAAAATGCGACGAAAAATTGCAACCTAGATAAGCTGTTTAAGTCACAAATATAGTCTCCATAAAACTACAAATCCATGCGATTTAGTTTATCGATACACATCATTTCCAGTGAAGCCTGCGAGTAAATCAAATTCCCATGTCACGAATCCAATGCCAAGTTCAAGGCCAACCCACTGATACTTTTTGAATCGCATATTACGCAGTAAAGTCATTTATTTCACCTCTCTACGAATGTCTGACGGTGTGCAAACATTGCTTCAACGTATAAAACTCTCCCCATTGATATTGCAACCATTAATTCAACCTGCTAACAGTTTTCAGTTTCGAAGCGTATTTGCTTTGACCGTAAGTACCCGCAGCGGAAATGTGCACTGCGCGGGCGCAAGCGATTTTAACTAAAATCTATTAAAATCGCATTTTAAGTTACAATCAATCTTCGTGAAACGCATAAAATTTAAAATTTGATTTTGATTTTAGTTAAAATCTATTTTAGTGATTTTAGCTTAAGTTTTGGTGAAACAGGGCCCAGGTTTATATCATCTTGTAAATTGTAATAATAATTGTAAAATAATACAATTTGTTGGCCAGAATAAAGATTGGGACATATTATTCAATTACAACAAGAGTGTTATTGGGGCTTGTAAACCTACCTTCTGTTGAGTGATCCCGAACAACAAATCGTGTAATATTAAGGTTTTCCCACACTATAAGGGTATCAACAGCTCCCATTTCTAGTGCTCGTAACGTATCTTCTACTCCAAAACAATATTTGCCCGTGTCTTGAGAAATTTCATCGAAATAACGACCTGAAATAATAACAAAATCAGAATAGTGCTTAGATGAAGTAATATTTGAAAAAAAGGGAGAATTTTGCCAAGTGGGCTTTTTTCTTCATTTTGATGAATGCCAATATATCCTATCAAAAAAGGATGTCTTTTAGCTCTATAGTGACTGTCGCTGTCAAATAACAGGAGCAGAGCTGGACAAATAGCAATGGTTTGATCCTAGTCCTCAAGCATCGAGAATTATCATTTTGTTATCGGGGCATAAATTAAAATTTCTTTCAAAAATTGTTATTACAATATCATATTTATCACTGAACTAACATCAAGTGTAAAAATTGAAATGGTGTCAGGGGTCAAAATTCGTGAAATTGGAACTAAGGCAGTTTTTTCAAAAAATGCCACAGTAATCCCTTCTTCACTACGGCAGTTTTTATGTACACTTAGGCAAAACTTTCATTTGACTTTCATCACTACGGCATTTTTTTAAACAGAGAAATTTGATTAATACAGATTATTGTTTTCATTTATAATGTGTGTTTAGTATATTATTGTATATAACAGGATTAGTTCACCACAAACACCCTAACATGTTTAGGACTTTGCGTCAACCGCGGTCCATATAAATATCGTAATAAATCCGTTTTATTTCTCCGAAATTAGGAGGTATAAAAATTACTGCAATCTCTGCAAATCTGCTTTGGCTCAGCGACACGAAGATTCGTGCAATTCTGTATAATCCTTATCTACGTGAATTTCACCAAATATTAATAAGTATGATGGCACACAACTTGCGTTTTAAATGAATACTTCGCCGTTGAGGTGTGGAATTCCGATTATAAAATATCCGTAGTACCGTAATTTGATTATCGAAAGACAACTTCACACCTGTGCATGACATCATATTACACGAACATCATGCAGTGGACCTGTTACGCCCCCTGGAATGCATTTCTCACATTCCGTCTATAGGCATATTTACGACTTTACGCTAAAAATTATATTTGATTTGGTCATATTTTTCCAGTAAATTCTTCATAGCCTTTATTTCTGGAAATTGTTTTGAACTTTATAAATGATTAAATACACCAGACAACGAGCCGTGTGCATTTCCATTCCAGTTGCGGTAGAAGTAGGTCAGATGACTTGGACTGGGGGGGGGGGGGGGGGGGTATGTGTTTTATTTATTTTGATATAAATACATGTACTTCATAATGCCATAAACTAGTGACAAACAGACGAAAACATGCGTAGATCGTGTGAAATTCGCTGTTATAAAATTAGTTGTATAGGCTATCCGTTTCATGGTCAACTGAATGAACGACTTGTGTTATTGGTATCTGCTTACGTGCGTCCGGTAATGTGACGTCACGGTAAATAGCCAATAAAAATTCCACACCGTTCGATCTATTTTTAGTAGCTGAGACAGCTGTGTGGTTCGAGATCTAATTCGATAGAAAAATTCAGTCATGAGAACCCAGGAAAGAAACAAAACAATAAATTGCTATTTTCTGTTATGCCGTGGATTACGCAGTTGTACAACGGCAATTTCAGTGACGACTACAGCAAATTGCCGTCGTCATAAAAGTCATCTTTTTAAATAAATCACCACGGCAAACGATGCCGTAGTTATTATTCATTTTCTACGGCAATTTCGCTAAACACTACGGCAATTGCCGCGGGTGCCGTCGTGAATTTTGACCCCTGGGTGTTTAATGTTGCTCCTTACTACACTAATGAAGACTGACATACACTCTGCAATGGGCTCTGATGAAAATGACAATCAGGCCTACTCTTATTTCAATTTCCAATTGTCAGGGGATCTTTAACATAATAGTATAAAAGGAACATCATTATTATGAATGTGTTGGAATAAAACATTTAACAATTTTGCTCAGATCTAAGTGATTGAAATCATTCCTTCTTCATTGGATTGACAGATCTAAAAATCATCACAGCAATTTTTGGGGCTTGCTACCATGAAAACCCTTGACTGGGATACTCATGAGAGCAAGTGACTTACTCACCAAGCCACTGTGAAGCGAAGTACAGACTATGTATCATTATTTTTCTATACTTACCTATTAATTTCTTTTCTTGTATAAATTTAACATTTGCTAAGGAATCAGCAGCTAATTCTATGGCTTGATTAAAACCATTTTCACCACCATATGATACATCTACAATCTTTAATATCTTAGCTTGTAATCGCTAAAAATTAACACAAAAAAAAACAATTGGATATTAAAAACTGATCATTTGAGTGATTTTGAAGCGACACAAACTATAATTTTTTGAAAATTGAAACTCTAAAAGGAATAGAAGTCCAAAAATAGTTCTATGTTGTTAAGAATTTAAAATTTAGCAACATACGGAATTGATACAAACAACCCAGTGTTGGGTAACATTTTTTGGTATTAACAAAAATGTTCTTAATCATGTCCTGCAGATGCTTAGGCAGGCCCTGCTCAGAAGTACAAGTTTTTATCAGGTAGAGACAACTTCAGCCCAGACATATTGCTTAATATTATAATATAGATCTTACCTGATCAAACATGTCTGATTGACTGAGTTCGGTTTTGAAATCAGCAGAACCAGCGAGTACAAGTCCTGCTACATTAGGTTTATCATTTGTTATAAAGAGTTGAACAGCCACTTCTGCTACTTTACGTACGTAGTTGTGACGTTTTTCCATTCTGAGACGAGCAAAACGTAAAGCAGACTGACCTCCTCTGCCTGGAAGACAGCAATTTTATAAATATATGACAAAACAACACACCAGTAGTGTGACTAGGAATCACGTGCCTCCCATCAAATATAATGGATGACACACATTACTTACTACCACATTTATCTTTTTATAAAGCACCAGGCAATCAAACAATAGTAAAACAGAGGCTTATCAACAAACTTAGTGAAGGTAAAATGTAATGATAAAAAAAAAACCCACCCAGTTTCATCGTTTGCACTCAATCTTATGATTGGGCTTAGTCAAGACATCCACTTAATGAATATCTCGTTTGAACATTCTAACTCAATTAGAAGCAGATTTATTGTGCTCCATAAAATGTGTCCAGCAGACGACTCATTATAACAAACAAATTTGGCAGTGGATATTTTACCGAATTCGGCACTTTACTCTAATTTACTATTTTGCCGTACCTTCCGTTTGACATGCGCAGTTCTCTGATTCCTGGACTTAGTCGTTTTCGCTAAGGCAATGATGCCGGCTATTTTGCCGTCTGACATTAACCCATAACACAAACCCTAACCCAAAATCTAAACCTGACCCAAACCCTAACCCAACAGTTCTATTCGTCCTGTGTCTAACATTGCTTCAATCTCCGTTTCTTATAAAGGAACGAAATAGCCTACTTGAATTTCTATGGTAGAATTTGATAGAATTATTTTTAAAAGAAAATAAGATAATAAATGTAAATTTTTGAAAAACATTTAGAATATTACTCTATTTTGGTCGAGGGCGCATTTCTGCGGATTTTGGTTTTTAATTTAAGTACTAAGGCTGTCAGTGGTGTTTATGTTTTTCCAGTAAAATCGTGCTTTGCGCCAAACTTGAAAGACAGAGTAATCAAAATGGTGAAATATATCAAGAATCGCACAACTGCGCATGTCGAACGGAAGTGGATATTAAGGTAAGACGCGGCACGAAAAAGTCTAAAAATATTCAAAATTCTGAGTTTTGACATTTTATGATTTTCGGCAGGTTCAATATGTTTATTTATTATATTACGAAAAAATTAAATTGACAAAATAAAAAAAAAGTACCTAATTTCATGTTTTAAAAATGCCTAGGTCAATTAAAATCAATTTTTTTGTATAGAGAATCGCAAAATATGCCACTGTCTTCGGCTTTCGTGCCGTCGACAGCATTGTTATGGTCGCCATGTTTGATATATCGATGGAAAGAGGAAGTTCCGCTTCGTTTGATAGTCGTAAAATATTCTATTTATAACAGATACATATTTGGCAATTGCCGGTTCTTTCCGTTAAAAAATATCACGGAAAAGGCCTTTTATGGATTTTTGAATACATAATAAGGGTCAATCGGTTGTGAACTCTTCCGGCGCATGCGCAGTACATTATAATCGTTACGTAGCCTAGTTACGGAGATGCGCGATCATACACGACTCACCATTTAGTTACTATTACTTATAAATGACAATCACGACTACCGGGACGTCTTTTACTTATTTTTATACCCTAGTAAAAGATTATGCATTTTTTACGGCGTTTTCCATTACATATTTATGGACATTATCGCTGCCAGGAACATATCTAAGAAAAAATAAAGATTTTAAAAAAAACTCAACCCTATTTTCGAATGATTTTAGTAGTGAAGCAAAAAAAAAAACATTAGTAGGCTACTATCAACACATTACTAATAGTATTACTATAGCATCACAATGTCAACACTGGTAATATAAATAAGTAAAGACAAATAAGAGACAAATTTTTTATAGATATTATGCATGGCTGCCTGTAAAAGTTATAGAAAAAAAAATATATATAGAGAGAGACAATTTTATTTTATTTCTAATACCGGTAGTAATTCTATTTTGAATCCTGTGGATCTAACTAAATCACACCATAATAGATGTTCTAGTGTAGCTTGGCTTGGTGTTATAATAACACCAAGTCAAAAAACAAGTTGCCTACTATTTTATTGATTTTAACTTAACAAAAGCAGAAATATATTAAAACAAGTTTTAAAAGAATTTGACACAAAATGTTTGTTTGAAATATATCAGTAAAGATGTGTTTGTTTCCAAAGACTGGTGTTATAGTAAGGCCCGTATAAAAATAGAATCCAAGAAGTGTGTGAAATGTTATTCAAATAATCAATTATATCAAAACTGTAGAAGAAATTCAGACAAATTGGGCTGCAAAAAAAACAAAACAAAAAAAATCTAGACACAGCATCAACAATTTTAACTAAAATGGGAGAGAAAGTCTGTCAATTTCCAAGATTGCCGAATGCGTCGTGGTTGCACGAGCGGGTGGGTGACTATATGATATATCAGTAAAGATGTGTTTGTTTCCAAAGACTGGTGTTATAGTAAGGCCCGTATAAAAATAGAATCCAAGAAGTGTGTGAAATGTTATTCAAATAATCAATTATATCAAAACTGTAGAAGAAATTCAGACAAATTGGGCTGCAAAAAAAACAAAACAAAAAAAATCTAGACACAGCATCAACAATTTTAACTAAAATGGGAGAGAAAGTCTGTCAATTTCCAAGATTGCCGAATGCGTCGTGGTTGCACGAGCGGGTGGGTGACTATATGATACAGACACACACCACATCAACCCTATAAAATATCAGAATAAAGCCTACAATTATTACTAATAATCTTATATATGATCCTGTAAGTGTTAAGCACTATCTGGGCTGGTCTGTTACAGATCGCATGTGTTTGTGTTGTTTTTATTTGAAGATCGCGACAAATTTGGCTTTTTCTCAGAACGCATATTTTGCACCTTAGGGAAGCCATAAAATGAAAGCTATTATACCTAGAACAATGAAATTTGGCATGCTTTTAGCCCTATACTTACTGTACAAGATTATCTATAAATCATTAATGTATGTGATATTCTTATTTCACAATTGGTCTTTGAAAAATGAGAAAAAGTGAAAATTTTCAAGTGATGAAGTTGACTAACACCCATTTGCTAAAATGAAGGTTGTCATTAACTTTATATAGATAATCCTGTACAACGGTTCTTTTGGGATTCAAAAATAGGTTGTTTTATGATATACATTATATTTCTCGTGAAAACCACTTTCCCTAAAAATTGTATAATTTTTCAGCGTTTGCCTCCAATAAAATGTTCATAACTTAGTACCTAATATACCTAGGCATTTGATTTTTTGCACATAAACTCATAATAACCATATCCAAACACCTGCCGAATTTCAATAAAATCCATACAGTAGTTTAGAAAATAGATTTTTCCTGCCACGTCTTACCTTAAACCAATCACAAACGATATACGGTAAAACAGCGAAAGTGGATACTTTGCCGAATTCGGTAAAATATCCACTATGAACAAATTTTGGGATTTATTATTACTATACATTGTTTCCATACCTGATCCTATGTGATGCTGTAAATATGCATGTGGTTGTATTTTCCATGCCATGAACAAGTTACAGTAGAATCTGCATTAAGCAGCCACCCATGGGAATTTTTACAATTGGCCGCTTAACGGGAGTGGCCTCTTAATAAAATTTCGTGTTTTTTTTTGTGCTGACATCAATTAGTATTACGCTTGGGTGCACTTGCATCGGTAAATTTGGCCGTCGCTGAATCTCGGACATAACATCCGGAAACTTGTCATTTTGTCCCAACCTTCAATACTACTGTTTATAATTGTGATGCATTCGATAATATTTATCCATTTTTGTAAAATCTCAGTATTTTTTGTGCTGACATCAATTAATATTACGCTTGAATGCATTGAAAGCAAACACCAATACTTCACTTGCATCGGTAAATTTGGCCGTCGCTGAATCTCGGACATAACTTTTGTAAACTTGTCATTTTGTACCAACTGTCTATCATTGTGATGCATTAGATAATATTTATCCATTTTTGTGAGGAAAATCGATGAATTAATTTTATTTTATCAAATAAGCACATGAACCAAAAAACATCGCTGATTTTGCTACCGATTTACAGGGGATGTAACTCTGTAATATTATAGGTGGCGCTAAAAACGTCTATTTAACAACATGTGAATCCGAATGATAAAGTGAGAGGAATCCAAAACCATTTAAATAACATAAACATAGACAGGATCAAAGTCATAATAAACTTGATACAGTGACAACATGCGGCTTTTAGTCGGTACTTTCAGTTTATTCAATAAGTATCAAATAATGTTCCGTTATGTGTGAACACAATGATCAGGTTAGTCGTTTAATAAAACAAAAGATTAATTAACAGATAATCCTGGGTTAATTGTTATTTTCACATTTCTTTTTACCTGATCAGTGGGAGTCCAGTTAATTGATTACTACTCACGGGATTAGCGGGGGTGTTACGAAGAACGACAAGATGGTATCATTCAACAATGGCCGTTGAATGGGTGATGTTTTGTTAAATTTATTAGCAAAATAGTGACCGCTGGCCGCGTTGGAGGAGTGACCGTTGAATAAAGAGATGAAACAATAGAATTTTTACGGGGGGAATTTATTGTGACCGCTTACATTACAAGGAGATGTTGCTGAATAGGAGTGGCTGCTCATACGGATTCTACTGTATACTTACAAATAAATTCATGTACTTTCAATGTATTTATGTTGGTATATACATGTACATGTATTTCAGAAAAAAAAGACAGAGATGATGTTAAGTTTTTCTGACTTTTTAAATCTTAGCATTAAGCTTCATACCATGTTTCTTTGGTAGATCCACTGTAAATTTGTGTAGGATTTCTCTTGTATTACCAGATAAAGTACCAAATAATGCCCCATTACCATCCATTATAATAAATCCAAACTTATTGTCATCTGCTAATAAAGCGGTCAAGGCCTGATAAAAAAAAAAGAGAGAAAAGTTGATAAGACTGTGAAACTTTACCACCAGCACATCATTTTAGTATCTTCCATTGGAAGAATAGTAACATACGATCTTTATTAATCTGTGAATTGACAAAATTATCAAACATGTTTAAAGTGGATACTATCTTTTCTAAGGTGCTGAGCATTAACAAAATACCACAATGTGATAAGGGACAATTACATTTGTTATGAACTGGCACTTTTCGTCTTGTCCCTGTACAGTAAAGAGAGAGGGAGAGATGGGGTTGAACGTCCACTCGACACAAACTAGGTCATTTCCAGACTAACATATGGTTTAATTTTATTTCAATAATTCGCTTGCGCGTAGGGGTCTTTAGCAGTGGGACGAAACCAGAGCACCCGGAGAAAACCCATGAGGCTGGACAGGTGACCCTACTCCTTGCCACGTACAACCGGGGATTCAAAACCACGCCATTTGACCCAATGGCAGGCCGTATGATACAGCGCGCACGCTAACCATTCAGCCATCCAACCCCCCTGTACAGTAAAGAATTTTTATTGATGGTCCTGTAAAGACAAACAAAGTTTTACCTCTGTATGGAATTTATTGTCACATAAATAAAGTGAGGTGTTGATTGGGCGGAAAGGTTCAAAATCTATGTTCACTTTCTTTTCTTTCCCTTCTTCTGTTATAATTGTTCCACAATAAATAACTAATCCATTAGCAGGTACTGGAATTAAATAAATGCATCATTAATGGTTAGTACAATTAAATGAAATTGAATTTAATATCTTCTTTGCACCAATGAAGATGGCACACAGCTTACATCATGTGGTGAGCTACAAGTTAATTTTCCTCTCTAGCCTACTCATATTTCTATTTCCAACTGTCCATCAGGGAATCTATAAGATGATGGTTAAGGTATATAAGGGAAATAAATGATAGATTGCCAGTCAAGAAAGAAACACCAACAGCGGTCAAGTTGTAAGTGACTTAGATTCTATAACATCATTGAATCATCAAGGGTATCAGATATCATTAGTCACCGCATTGTGCAGGCTGTTTCGTAACCTGGCTGTTTCGTACTTAGTTCTTTCGTACCTCACTGACCTTAATTAGGCACAACAAAAGACAGGGATTGTCGACGACTTTCTATTGTGACACTTAACATGATAACAAACTACATGTGCATTGAAAACTATTTAATCTGGTGTTGATTATTGGGTCCATTCGAGTGGGGGAGTTGTGATTATTGACTCTGAGTTGTGATTATTGTCAATAATTAATCGGCAATTGTTAGCATCAAAGGGTCAGGCACAGAACCAGATATCAGCCAGTTCTCTATTAAGAAGATGCGCATTTGTTTACGGCCCCACTGCCACACCTGTTGACTCCCCGTAGGATTACCCCTACGATTTTCTTACGGTCAGATCGGTTTCTACTATTATCTACCAATATATAGTATTACTACTGACAGCTTAAGTGCATTGTAAAAGTTTAAATTAACGAAGCTCATGTAAGACGGGTTAAGTTTAAGTACATGTAAAACTTGAAATTTCCGAAGGTACGAAACAGCTCACGTGAGGTACGAATGAACTAAGTACGAAACAACCAGGTTACGAAACAGCTGACATCCACCGCAATGATTAAAACATAGAACATAAATTCTAAAAAGTACATAATTTGACAACTTTTCCTATAATCATAATCTCAAAATCACCTTTTCCACCTGGTTTCAGGCCCATTTTTAACAAGGGATTTGAAGAACGAGGCTAGACGGTGACGCATATTCTTATCTGGAGAGCATAAGCTTACACAATAAATACTATGTAGACTAGAATGACCAGACGCTAGAGATTTACTTTCGATTGAGACTTCTGGCGTATTTCGCAGAACATAACTGATTTGAAATGAGAGTAAAGACAGAAATGATTGAATGTAAATCAGTTTATATACATTCATATTACATTATCATATGTGTTGTGACCCATTTGTGAGAATATCTGGTTCCCAAATATTATTAGCTCCTTTAAATATTATTCCAACGAAGTGCTTGTTGTAAATGAATGATAGAAAATTGGGTTTAACTTTTAACATCCTACTCTTCAGTACCTATTATGCTTATGTAATGGACATATATGCTATACAGTGTGCTACAAGGAAAATCTAAATCGCCAACATTTGGGACCTAGAAATTAACAAAAGTGGGTCGCAACGCATATACATGTAATACTGTAATATGCAAGTATATATACTGATTTACATTCATTGGTTTCCGTTTTTACAATAATTCCAGTCTAGATACATTGTTTGATTTGGTGCAATGTGTGGAGCCTCGTTCCTCTTGTTACAACTGGAGCTGAAACGCATTATGGTACACGATTCGTGTACCCATGGTCAAATGTTTATTTTGTCTTAAATTAAATATTGTATATCAGAAGTCTATCTTTTTCCGGTACGATCACAGCATCAATGTTAATTTAAATTGACAAATAATTTGTGGTTTTAAAGTTGAAGATTTTGTAAATAAATTATTAGTTATGAGTCATTAACCCTAACAATGACAATAGGCTATAATAGCCTAAATCAAATTAACAGATTGGATGAAACCAAGGCCTTCATTAATTAATGCTTATAATATTTAAAAGTACTCCATACACTTTCACATTAAAAATTCATGTTATTTCTTTGAATTGTAGATATATGGTACCCTATGAACCTAACATTTATAAATAATCAATATGTTCCATATATTAACTCTTGATATTAGTCAATAGTACTAAATCAACAAAAAAAAAATTGAATTTCAAAGGCTCTTGAAGACATGTGCCATCAGGACTACACTTTATCTTTCGATCACGTAGCTAAAATGCTCTGCCCCTTTTGTTGTCACACACTAAACAATACCAGCCATAAATCAAACATTTTTAAAGGATTTTTCACCTTTATTATAAAGCTTAAGTCTCTGTTGTACTGATGTGATTGCTCCTAAAACAGAAAGTCGATTCACTCGACTTTTGATATTTGATGCTGTTCCATATTCATCTGCCAACATTTTATTTACACGCGATACTTGATCCTTTGGAGGAATAATAAGCGAAATCATGCTTGTTCCATTCCTGAAAAAGATTAAAATGATAATTAAATTCAGAAAATTAATAGGACATAAAAACGTAGACTTATATCTAATGTATTGTCTCAGTCATTGTTTTTTAAGGCGAGTGATCGCTCTCGAGCGCCTACAGCTCACCTGAAAGTCGACCGGGGGGAGTTTTTTTCCCCTCCCCTTAAAATTGAAAATCACTCTCCTTTACAAAGTCATTGGGGGTTTATTAACATGTATCAAGCAATCACTCTCCTTAATATCAGATCACTCTCCTTAATTTATAAATCACTCTCCTTAATTTCTACAGTATTGCTCTTATCGAAACTGGGAGAACCTTTTAGGAGAGCCATTTTTTTCAATTTGTTGATTGAGGGGAGCTTTTTTTGACTCTCCTCTGAAATACAAAAAACAACGACTGTTGTCTGAGTAATTTTATTCAAATTATTGTATTTACCCTACCGATACGGAAGTAGGCTGGCTAGCATTAATCTGCAGATCAATTTAATCACTAAATCTGAGTCTCTGACACCTAATAAATCATGTGTTTTTGATTTTTATCAAATGAGATTTATGTTTTTGTTTTGAAATTTACAGACATTCCTAATCAAAATTAATTTTCAATAATACTTCCAATACTTCCTAAAACGATCCTTTTAGTTTAGACGGAGCATATAGGATAGCCAGACAGTTGTTTTACTTACCCTCTTGCTGCTTCTAAACTCTTGATGAGTTTTTTTATTTTCCACATTTCAACATTTCGATCGGCGCTGGTTTCGCCTTCTGTACCGTTCGAGGCCATTTTTACAGTTTTTTTCTTAGAAACAAATTCTTGAACACTTGCTTCCAAGCAACACGTAGTTTTGATAAATTTTCACACTTTTGGTTTTTTTTAGGCAGTTTCAACTGGCCCAGTCGAGATACCTTGTGTGTCCGTATGGCCCAACTAATTTTGATATTTTCGACCTTTCTATGGTAATATAATACAGAATCTATCCGCAAATTCAAGGATAGATGTTTTGTTTTCCTTACAGTCACATGTGTAATGATTAAAAATACACTAGTAAACACAAAATATCTTTCTCAAAGATTGTGCAATGTCCAGCTTCTTCTTTTTACAACGCCATGTGAATTACTTCTGACGTCACTCGAGCCTGTCACGATCAAAAGATTTTGTGTTCTCGTTTATGATTGGCTGTTACATCGTTACGTATTAATGGCAATTTAGTCAATTATTTGTTTTTAGGAATTTAATTTGTTGATAATTACAGTGAATGTTGTGTATTATTTCTTTAACTTCGATTAGAATATAAGGATGCGGATGGGAAAATCTGTAATCGATGACATCGTGTATCAAAGAGAAATTCGGTCAACCAATAGTATCAGCAGTTACAAAAGATTGGGGACATTTTTCTTGTATCCTTGCCCACAATGGCTGCTTCCGCGGAAACCACGTGTTATGAATCAAACTATGAATGAAGTGCTGACTTTAGATGAGATAATTTTAAACCCAATTGTGTGTTATTTACCCTAATTAGTCTGGAAACTGTGTATTGATAGTAATCAGCTGTGATATCATTACAAAAACAAAATCATCAACATTTTAATAACATGAAAGTGAAAATTGTTATTCCCCTTTAACCAAAATATTCCGACCAATCAAATTTGGCCATCCATTGCACTCTACTTTCAGTTTAATTTTATTTGACAGCTCAAGAGTATTGTAATGAAGACAAACAATTGAATAATTCTGGTCTTGGCTAAACTTAGGCTACCACTCACCTCTTTATTTTAATCATGTACTGAATATACTATTGTCAGATATAGGGCACGTGAAAATAAAATCACGTGTTAATTGATGTTAGTCAGCTGGGATTGCATACCGGTAGGCCTACATAAACATTCTTTTTGCGACATTCACTCATTCATCTGTCATCAGTTAAAATGTTATGTTATTAATTAGAATCAGTGTTTTGTGTATGTCAGAAATGTGCATGTGATCAAAGCATAATTCACTGCTAATAAACAGAAATTTATTGTAAAAAAAAAGAGAAAGGAATGCCGCATTATTTATGCAACTTTATATATAATATATAGACCCACAAAATTAAAGTAGGCTACATGTACTGTAGCCCTATTAAAGATACATTATGATTTAATTTAATTTAAGAGCAGAATTTGCCTAATGCAGGTCGTTATTTTGACTTTAAGTGTTATTTAAACTATTATTTAGATATCTACTCACATGACAAGCCTTAATGAACCCGTTAGATCATTAGTTGGCCGAGATTTGAATGAATTAGAACAGCCGTGAGAATTAAAAATGTAATGATAAGATGAATTATCAAGATATCGTTTCTTTTGTCAAATAATTAGGGCTGCTGTTGCTACGATAATAAGCGGTCATAACTTCACTCAAAATACTATTGAGTAATTGTGTTCATTTTCCATTATCTATTTTGGAATTACTATAGCAAGAACTTTTCAACTTTAGATGGCAGAGTCCAAGAAGTCTTCCTGTTCTTGTTGTATATTAGTACTGTGTGGGTTACCTGGTTCAGGTAAAAGCTCATTATGTCGCTACCTGTATTCATGGCAACAGGGTTCAGATCAATATTTACCAGTTTTAATTGAGTATGACCAGTTGATGCCACCAGATATTGAAACAGATTTAATAGAAAATCAGGTATTATTGACTTGTGATATAATTGTACATGTATGAAATACTCTAATAAATGACGTATATAAAAATTGGCATAATGCTTAGAATTTCATTGTATCTTGTAAACAAAATCAGCGTTTGATTCTCCTGCAAGTAGTCAGCCTACTATAGGATTAAAATGTTTCAATTGCATTTAGTAATTGAACTGGAATATACAGTTCACAATTCTGTGGAATAATAATTCTATTCCATAAAATTGTAACCTGTATATCGTATGATTAAAATGAGTCAGATAACTTGGAATTATTTTTTAAAAATATTTTACTCTAACCAGGAGGTCTCTTGTTTGATCCCTGCTTGGTCTATAAAGTTCATCGGGATTTTCCCCATGTCAGTGGTAGTGGTGTGGGACAAAGAATCTGGCAAAAGATAATGTATAGTTGTTTGGATGGGATGATAAACCAAGGTCTTGTGAACACATTGGTGTGCATGTAAAAGAACCCTTGATAGTTGGAATTTGAAAAATGAGTAGGCTACAGTGCTGCAGGCTGGGCAAAATTTCCTTCACAGCACACTGCATGGCATATGCCTGTCTTCATTAGCTAAGTAGGAGCAGAACAGTCAGACGTTAAACCACATTTCATTTCATTTTATTTTTCAGTCTAATAAGAATAATTCCTGGAAGAGCTATAGAGAACAAATAGTCAAATGTATTGAATATTTGATCTTTAAAACAAACAGACATTTTGAAACTGATTTTACATTGGATGGCATAGATCACAGATTGCTAGAAAAATTCAAAGACATGGTCGACAAGCAGATCATTAATTTAAATGGAAACAATGTAAAAATCACCAAGAAACATATAGACCATTCTTCTTCAGAAGAAGTGACTGATGATGATAGTTGTGAATTTAATCCCGACAGTAAACATAATGCATTAATGACTGACCAAGGATCATCTGATTATGATGTTGCTAATCCATATTCACAAATAATGAACAATGCGTTTGATCAAGTGGATCTTGATAATACATGTGTTGTTATTATAATAGACGATAATATGTATTATAGAAGTATGAGACATGATTATTATCAACTAGCCCGAAATTGTAAGTAGTATGCAATATCCTGTCCGTTTGGGTAGTCGAGTGGTCTAATATCTGTCATTGTTTCAATCTCAAGAATTAGGGTACCCTAACCATCCTTAGTACTTTACTTTGGTTTTGAATTCTACGGTTTTGAACATGGCATATTAATAATATCTAAAAATCACATAAAAATATGTGCCGAACGGCGAACACGTAACTGGCACTGTACTGATTTTGTGCCAGACAATGTCTGCAACAAGTGGCTTATTTCCTGACTTGTTGATCACCTAACTATGATCTGATGATGATCAAATGCAACATAAATCTGCTATGGCAGATAGGGGCATTAGGTGGCTAAATGGATTGACACATGTGCTTTAGATGATAAGGTCTGTCATTGAGACACATGGCATGGTTTTGATTCTCCGCTTGTACGAGTCCAGGAGTAGGGTTGCCTGTCTCACCGTGGGTTTCTTTGTGACCTCTGGTTTACTCCCACTGCTAATGCGCAATTGAATTATTGAAATAAAATTAAACCTATGTTAGTCCCAAAATGACAGTTTGTTTCAAGTGGTCGTTAAACCCCATTTCTCTATGACAGATCCAAAGGGTTGGTGCAGTGAATTTTGTGGCAAGTGGACGATAAACCATATTTCTCTGACAGATCCAGAAGGTTGGTGTGATGTCCGGTCACATAATTTAGAAGACTTCCACTTAAAACACATGATTGTTTGTTGTGGTTGGTTATATACACCCAAATTTCATGTGGGAGTATAGTGATGTCACCCTGTGCATCTTTTGGTCCACAACACTGTACATATTTAAAAACAAAATGGGATTGTTTGGCTAGTCCTGAAAAGGAAGAATCCTATTGAAATTTGAAATAATGCACCAATATTTCACTGAGTTACTGCTCTCAACTATAAAAATCCAGAGTCTTGCAATAATTTTTAGTGGAGTTACAGCCCCTGTCACCGAAACCGTGTAAACTAGCTGGAATTGATCAGCTTGTCCAAAGGACTATTCAAAAGGAGAAATTTCAGACTTGCCAATCAATTTGTGTAAAGTTATTGCTGCTCACCCTGGAAACATGAAAGCCACCCTTTATTGGTTGTCAGGCAAACTATCTTTAATATATGCTACAGTGAATATGTATTTATTTATTTATTTTTCCAAGAGGCATATCAAACATGACAATAGAGGTGATAATATGAAGTTACATAATAATAAGATGTGAAGGTTTTGATGAGAGAAAAGGTAATGATGTCATGAATGACAGGCCTTGATCTTGAGGCTAACCCCTAAAACCTGCTTAATTTAAAGCTAAGTTTATTTCCAATATATTATATATATTATGTATATTATATATTTTCAGATTCTTTAGGCTTCTGTCAAATTTTTGTTGAATGTCCACTAGAAATTGCTTTAGAAAGAAATTCCAAAAGGAAGAATGGTATTGTTAATCCACTTGTTATAACAAAAATGTCTGAAAAATTTCAAATTCCAGACAGAACAAATTCCTGGGAAAAATATTCGTTAAAATATTCGCCTGATTTACAAGAGTTGTCAAGGTTGGTCTCCTAATCATTTAAAAAACAAAAACCTGATTGGTATGCCCTGGATTGGTATGGAAAAAGAATCACCAATCGATCAGAATTTGTATAGTGCAAACAATATTTCAGATAAAGTTCCCTGTGTTTAAGTTTATGCAGATTCTTCTATTGTTTGAATGGATGTGTCTTTAATTGAAGTGAAGATACTAAGTGTTTCTGATTCTTAGGTGTGTAATTGGGACAACAGTGAATAAGACATTGGCTTGCTAACATGGAGGTCTTTCGTTCGAGCCCAGTGTTTTTTTCCGAGAAAGTTCATTAGGGTTTTTCTGGAGTGGTTCAAGAGGTGCTTGGTGGAGGGCCTGACAAGGGACAATGTAAAGTTGTTTGGATGGGACAAAATACCAAGGTCCTGTGTACACATTGCTATGCATGTAAAAGAACTTTTAACGGAATTCGAAATAGAATAGGCTGTAGTGTCACTGTTCGAGCAGTCGAAGTAGAAAGGTTGGACTAAACCCTATTTAATTTCATTTAGTTGTCTCATCTAGAGAAAAACTTTTACTTTTGAATGAAAGTAAAGTTTTATGTTTCATAATGAATTGCAATCTTGTTTTTCCAGGAGTAAGTTTATGGATTTCATTCAGTTGGTTAAATCAAACCCTTTTGCACCCCAAGAAGAAACAGATCCAGAAATAACTGCTGAAAGTCAGAGATTAACTTCAGCTAATATGATCCATCAAGCTGATTTAATTATTCGTCAACTCATATCGCAACAAATGGTACAAGCTAAAAGTAAGATATCAATTTTATAACTAAATGAGTAGCTAAGCTGACATTCCATGATTGACAACATAAAGCAAAATGGGTGTATTAGGTTGACCAAAAGGGACTGAGGAACTCCTTTAATATCAATTGGATTGATTTAAAAATTATTGGATAAATATACCATAACTAGATGGAAAGATATGCATGAAAATTCTAATTCTGATGATGTCAAAAAATAATTGTAAAATATACCAGATATGACCGTTGACTCCCCCTCCACTATCGAATTAGTAATATTTATGGGTCTATTATTGCTGCATTAATGGTGTGATAGCCAGCTTCGAAACTGCTATTTCATATCTTTGCGAAACTTGAGCTACATATCAGAAAGTCTAATGATTACTTCTATAAAATCAGTAATTGGCCAATTGTAGATGGAAATACTTAAAAATAATTGAGGCTATCTGCGTTTATTGGTATTTTTCAATAGCAGCACCACAGAGATAACATTAAAAAATTTCATTCAGAACTTTTGAGAAGAACAACCAAGTATTTTTTGTTTCTAAATTGGTTTACCTTAGTTCATACTTCAACAAAATTTAACCGTTCTCTTGTTCAGGAAATGGTGCAACAAAAGATGATTTAAAGAATTTATCTTCAAACTTTGCCGATGTCAAAAGTCAAATAACAAAATCTTTAAAAGAAGAAGGAATAATTCTTAAAAATGAACAATTAATCAGTGATGCTTCTAAAGACATTAATAGTGAATTATATGAAATTATAACCCAAATATTTAATGATTCTATTAGTTGATATAAACCATAATGTTACAGGTATATCAAATTGTTCAAATTTATCTCTTTCTCTAAATGGACAAACCAATAATCTTTTTCCTTTATAAGGAGTTTTGGCCATTCAGTGTTGACAATTATTGATAATGCAAAACCTTTATTATGACTGGATCTGTATTGACACCAAGAATAAGTACTTTACTAGGATTTTACACTAAGAATTAGTACTTTACTAGGAATGCACACCAAGAATAAGTTCTTTACTAGGAATTTATACCCAGAATTAGTCCTTTATTAGGTATGCACTATTACTATGCACACCAAGAAGTACTGTACTTGGAATAGTATGGTACTAGAAATTTACACCAAGAATCAGTATGTTACTATGAATTTACACCAAGAATTAGTACAGTACTAGGAATTTACACCAAACATTAGCCCAGTACTATTTATTATACAAAAAATTAGTACTGCACTAGGAATTTATTCCAATTATAAGTATGGTACTAGGAATTACTAGGAATTTATTCCAATTATTAGTACAGTACTAAGAATTGATATCAAGAATTAATACTGCACTAGGAATTTATACTAAGAATTAGTACTGTACTAGGAATTGATAACAAGAATTGGTATGTTACTGGGAATTTGCACGAAGATTTGGTAGTGTACTAGGAATTTTACACTACACTAAAATATGTGACCAGACAGAACAGCAGCGGTAACAAGCATGGGCAAAACAGGCCTATAGTTGATCATTTGTGTGGGAAAAGTTCATTTCTGCATCTGTTCCTATACCATCACTACTTTTATTTACAATTTTTACTGTCAACAGTAATACATGCACGAAAATATGTAATACTTCAATTTTATTTGAATAATTCACTAGAATGTACAGGTCTCTAGCAGTGCGAAGAAACCAGAGAAAAACCAACGAGATTGGACATGCGATCCTACTCCTTGTCACGTACATGCAGAGAATCAATAATATGCCACTTATACAGCGATACCCATCTGGATACTGAACCCACCCAAATTAGAGGGAACATTTACTTTTAGTATGAATAACTGTAACACATAGTTATAAATCAGTTTTTCGTTTTTTTTTATTAAATCGGCAAATTATATATAATGCATATTGAATATATTTACCTTATAATATTTACTGTTCAACAAATCAAATTATATTTTGTAATATATTAACTTTATAATTCATTTCAATAACTTTAATACTTGACAATAGTTTTGATTATGAATGCAGAGTTTTATCAATTTTCTTTTCATTCCGTGTCAAATTATCAAATGTTATAAACAGATCAAATTTATTTAAAACATGGTCTGATAGGCCTACCATAAATACATTAAAATTGCATTATTGATCAACAACCCAATGTTAATAACTTCAATTGTATTTAAGGGTCATACCTAAATATTAAGGCCACCTGCAGATTACAAGATGTAAGCACATCTTAGCCGAAGGCAGAAAATACTCATGGCATTTAACTAATGAACATCTACAGCAAGGTTGAACATTCTGCCTGAATTAGAAACGTTTTTGTAGTACACCCACCACAATGAAAATATTTCTACCAATATAATCAATTACATGTTTGTACAAATATATTGATGTAGGCTTTGATTGGTAGTTATATATAGTGAACATCCCCAAATTGTTTTGAATCATTTATGAATCGTAAACACAAGCATAATTATCAACATGCATATCTCTAGCCTATATATAATTTTTTTTACCTATTTACAAAATATTATGAAGACTTAATATATGTTATTCTCTTGGAAAGAAAAAATCTTACATAGTTCTAGTGGATGAAAAATGTCTGGGCACTCTTAAGACTGGTTTGAATGCTTTTACCTTTGTTGCAGACACAGTGAAAATTGGGAATTACTCCTTTACAGTTTGTGCTTTAACAACATGGACATCTTGAACATTTTCAAAAGTTATGTGAGCATGCATTATCAATATCTATTTAAAATCAATAATTGATTTTTAAGGTGTTCGATTGAGCTTGAGAGTCATAAAGCACCTGAATCTTGATCAAGCCAGGTATTCTTGTCAGCTCCATACAACTGAAAATCACTCCCCTTAATTTCAATTATTTAATTTAAGTCACTGACAAGTGGTCAAAAGTCACAGAATGGGGTCCAGGCAAACAGATGCTAAACTTGTACTTTACCCCTGAAACAAATCACTGTCCTTATTATTACCCTCCTCATCCTTATTTACCAAATCCCTCACCACTTCCATCCTCATTTACCAAATCCCTTGTCCTGTCCAAACTGAGAGCGCTCCTTTAAGAGAGCGATTTATTTATTAATGCCAATTAAAAAGAGCTTTTTAAAGCTCACCAGCTTAACATAGAAAACAGTGACTACAACATGGACCATTTCGCTTAAAATGTTCTCCATTAATGCTCCCTTGTCCTTATATTAGAATTACATACCAAAACTCACAAGATAAAAATGGTCATTTAAAACCATTTCACCAATATATTAAAAATATTAAAATATATTTCTGCTAACTTAAATCTCCAGAGTTAAAAAAAATTATTGATTTAGTTTCAAATTGTCACAACTGTTGGAAGAAACTAAGAAAGATTATGTTTCTCTTTGTATTTCCGTCTGGCTGCTTCTATCATAGCCTGTTTTCTCTCTTCAAAGGATAACTGTCTATCATTCGATGTACGACCAAATGTAGACGATTTAAAGGTTTGAGTGGATGGCTGAAATAAAAAAACATTTTAAAATTAGAATTCGATAAAAGAGTAGACCGTAGAGCCGCTGTCCGGGCAAACTTTCCCTTATAGTTATATATCACACTGTATGACATATGCCTGTCTTCATTAGCCCAGTCGGAGCAGAACAATAGGACATTTAACTCCATTACTTTTCATTGTTCACCACCATCGATAAGTCACATTCTTTCAAGAAAATATAAGCTTGGAGAGGGGCTGCAGTTGAGGTTAAAAGCTAAGGCCCATTGCAGATTTTATCATATGCCACTTATCAATGCTGGGAAATGACAAGGAACTTTTCAGTCAACATTTAGTGAATGTGCACCATGCTTGCTGCGCCACCTTTTGAGATATATATATGAAAAGTTACGTATTAATTCATTTTTTCTGATCAGTAAAGATCAGATAAACAAAATACAACTTACGCAAACTAATTTTTGTTTTTGTTCGCTGTCTGTATTTTTCTGGTTATCGTTTTCTTCTGGTGTATACTGGACAATCCCATCTAAAATATTAGTTATTGTTAAATCGATATCTTTAGTTTTTTCTGAAAATAAAAACAAAATAATTTACTTGCAGAACACAAACTAGTTGATTTGAGCCTGTGTCTAGTCTTGTCAATGCCAAATGCATTATCTAAATTTAGTTGGCTATTGCTAAACCCATTATCTGTCAGTAATGGTTGTGAGATGTAAGGAATTACTCATGAACTCATGTTCCTCACTCACCATATTTTTTGTAAGGATTGTGGGGTCTTATGTTGCCTGGCATGGCGATTTTCATTGTTTATGCTGTATACTGCTCCTCAACGTACATAGTTCTCTCAGGACATGGGGGAACCGCGGCACTGGCATGTATGTTGGCTAAAAAAAGTTGCTCTGGTTTTTTCTAACCCAGTTTCCCCTTGTCACTTGTGCAGGATGAAGGGTCCGACAGAGAAAAAGCATCTAGTTGTTTGAATGGGACAAAAAAAACCCCTTTGATTTACCTATGTCCTTGATGGTGTTAACGTAAAAGAACCCTTGAAAGTTGAAATTTGATGAAAAGTAGGCAGAAGCATCACTATCTAACAAACATTTATTTGCAATTTTTGTTCCTGTATATATAATAATAAAAGTAAGTTACCTATATCTTGTAAAATAGCTGATAAAGGTACGTGTGGCATGACTGTTTTAACTTGTTGTACCATGTTATTTATCACAGGATCATTAGATAAAACACGCTGAATAGTTACAGGCTTTATAACTCGAGGTTTATCTTAAAAACAAAAAATTAGTTCATAATATTTGATTCTCAGTGAGGGGGGTTGGGGGTGGATGGGCAAATGGATAGCACGCGCACGCTGTATCATATGGCCTGCTATTGAGTCAACTGGCGTGGTTTCAAATCCCCTGTTGTACATGGCAAGGAGTAAACGATATGTTAGTCCCAAAATGACCTAGTTTGTGTCGGGTGGACGATAAACCCCATTTATCTCTCTCTTTCTTGATTTTCAGTATTAAGTGTATTAAAATGCTATTGTAGACAAAACATTAAAGCGCTCTAACGACATATTTATCACAGTGGTGCATTTTCATTGCATCTTGGATACATTTTTCAAGGTGTATCAACGTTCAGTTGCCTTGTACAGTTGTGCAGTTCTTCTGTGGTCCTGTTTCTTGTAAGCTTAACCAAAGATAAAATCAAAATTTTAATAGATGCTTTTGATTGGCTAAGCACTAAAATCAATCTAATATTATCCAATCAAATTACTAAAATTTGGAATTTATCTTAACTAAAATTTCGTAAAACAGGTCCCAGGTTTTAATTAATATGTTCAAACAAGAATTTCGTTATCAGTAAAAAAAAATGGAGGCCAGCACATAGCACTTATAAACTGTTTTGGCGATCATTTGCAAAAGAGGCTTAAAGGTTAAATGGGATTTGGTGTTTGATTTGGATACGTCAAAGAAACGCAGTGAAAACAGGGATTTCCCTTTTAGTTATTATTTTTCTACTGAATTAAACCGATCGGCGATCACAGTATTTTGATTATATGTGCAGTAAAAACTTGACAATGATAATTGTTTAATGTTGAATGAAATATAAATTCCATGCCAAAGCTTTGTACAGTACAGTATTTTGTTGCACTATATCAATGAATAAATAATTATTATTATAAATGTATTATGTAAAAACTAAATCTGTCTATTGCATGTCTTTATTTTGGCTTCAAATGTTATATAAACTATTATTTAAACTAGCCTATAATCAACTCTCTAGACCTACATCTTGTCAAAACTTCAAACTTCAATAAATACATTTTTCATTATCTATTCCTGAACTATTATAGCAACAACGTCCAATTCTTTATCTAATTTTTACATAAAGCAGCTTTAATTCTAATGATAAGGTAACTACTTACTATTACTTGTAGATGGTGTAGAACTAACATTCGTAACGGTAACTCTTCTCTCGTTTTGTTTTTTAAGTTCTGTTTTATCAGAGAATGAAAACTCTGTTGTTTTTATATTTAAACATTTAGCAATACTTGATCTCACTCGCTCGGTTAATTCTTCAATACTTTCTTCTTCTCTCTTTTTGACTTCTGGTAAAACACTGAAAAAAAAAATGAAATGAAATTTAATATCTTACATGAGGCAGCTGATCGTCATTTATTTGTCATTTATGGGAATTTGAATCTCTTTCGAAGTACAATATACAGATAGTTGAATCTCTAAAAGGAATATAATATCAGTCCAATAAATCTCTTAAAGGAATATCAGTCCAATAAATCTCTTAAAGGAATACCATCCAATAAACTGTAACACACACTTATGGAAGAACAACTGTTACTTTAATTTTGGCAATGTTTCAAAGGGTATACTCTGAATATATCTATAATGAATATCAGGCCAAAATGGTTAAAGTTTGTTTAGTATTGGATCATGAGTATTATATTATATGTTTTAGTTTTAAAACATACCTGATTTTATAAAACGTACATGGTACGAAAAAACACCAAAAAATATCACCCAACCAGCTACTTTCTAAAGTAGTCTGAAAATAAGAATGGTTTAAATGGGGTTAAAATAAGAAATGTAGAGGAATACGAAATTGGATCAACCAATTAGTTTAATGTCTCTGATCTTCAATTGATGGATTGTTATTCTAGCAATACTGTTAAAGATTAATCTCCACAGGAAATATCAGTCCAGAAATGATTCTATTCAGTTCAGTACAAAGATATGATGAATTGAACTGTTCTTGGTCAACATTGTGCATCTATAGCAGACTGTATGAACATACTCTATTTAACATCCGCTTCCATCGAAGTAATATTGCTGACAATCCACTGCAGACAATAGCCTATATTATATAGCCAGCACAATTTATGATTTTTGCTAAAATCTTTTTGGTGGTATTTGTTTTAATCTGATTCAATCCAAACAGTGAGATTATCTACCCTGATATTTTGAATTCTTTATTAAATGTTATATAATGTATTTGAGTTCATTCTACCATGGATGAAGCTGTGAAGAATTAGATATCTGAAGCTGTGAAGAATTAGATATCGTCCGAAAAATTCCTGAGGCCTAAACATTGACATCAAACAAGTCGGAAATGGGAAATGATCTAATAAAAAATGATGAAATGTTCTAGACTAATGTCAAATATACAATTTAGATACCTACCATATTTACTTCAAAGCAAGTCGGTCTTTTATACTGTACAGCTACCTGTAAAATTAGTAATCCAAATATTTATAAACCGCTGATCAATACTATAAACAAACGAATAATGTAAGCTTGATAAATGACTAGATTGTAAATATCGACTGAATGTAATTATCTTTTTTTAATTTCATAAACATTTTAAACATCACTTGCTTTTTACAACTATTAAACAGGGTCCAATTACAAGGTCATCACACATACATGATAGGTTGCCAAACAACGAAACATACACCCACAGCAGATAATCGTTCGGGCAGTCAACAAGACTTGTTGCATATTTTTACTTTTTTCGACAATGAAACATTAATAATACACTAAAATCTGATTAAGAGTAACAACTCATTAAGTAATTATCAGAAAATCATTAGAATTTGTTTGGTTTTTATAAAGTTCTGCCCCATGCTCACGTTTACTGTACGAAACATTTAATATCATGGATTTAACTGTTCAGTGATCAAAATTCATTGAAAATTAGTATATTTGTTTGTCTCAAGACCTTAAACTCTGTGTATTAATCTGAAATTAGTCAATTGGATGATAAGTTTGGCCTCTAGAGCATCACAAGATTTTTCAAAGTGATCAAGGGAGATAACTTTGGCAGTAGCTATCGGAAATCGCTGAACATCAATAGGTTTCTTTGTCTCATGACCGTAAACAAAGTGTATCAATTCAAAGTCATTCAGATTATTAACTTTGGCCTCTAGACTGTCCACAAGATGTTTTTTACATGATCAAGGGCCATAACTCTGGCAGTAATTATTGGAAATTGCTGAAAATCAATATCCTTCTTCGTCTCATGACCTCTAACACTGTATATAAATTTAAAGTCAATCAGCGGAAAGGCGGACGGGCGCGGCGACAATATACGACCATATTTCAAACCTATATGAGGTGCACACACACTGGGTCAAGACACATTACATAACTGTCTGTAGTGCCCTATCACTGGGTGTACACACATTACATAGCAATTTGTGGTTCTCAGTCACTGGGTCAACACACATTAGATAATTATCTGGTGGATCCAGTTACCAAGTTTGATTGTATTATTAGAATAGTCTAAAATGGCAATGGGCACAGTAAAACATGCATTAGGGTCATTCCATGTCAAGTGGACCAGTGGTGGGAAACTGACCCCCTCAAAAAAATCTGGAAAAAATATATGTTAAAGTACATGGTCTAAAACTACCAAATACCAATTTTCAGCTTCCTAGGTCAAATATTGGCGAAGATATCACCATTTGAAAAAAAGGTTGCCAATTGGTAATAAAAATTCTCTTATTTCTGTTAGGTTTTCAGCTCCGTCGTTTATATACTTCTAAAGTGTCTAGAACCCCCTAACTTGGCAATATAATAGAACTGCAAACGTAGATTATGATTCTTTGAAAAAATTTGGGGTAGGGGGTATCCCTACTGTAAGGGTTGCCATCAAAGTTGGAAAAAAATAAGCAAGTATTTTATTTTTCATGACTTTGGAGTGCTCTAGAAAAGTCAGTGTTGTGTCTAAAGGTCTAAAAATTGCTATATACACTCCCAGACGGTGGAATTTCGATATGGAATTGAATATAGGACCATATAATGTTATATCCCATAGATATCAGGCCCCAAAGTTGGTTTCCCGCCAAAATCTCGTGAAAATGCCTAATTTTGGTTGCCATTTTGGTTATGTGGGACAAGTGGCAAAATTTTAAAAGGGACAGGAAATGAATCTTCTGTTTCCCTTTTACAACATATCAAAAATCCAAAGTTGGCCCGTGCTCTTTGATATTATTAATTTTCATCCGAAGTTTGTAAATATACATGTGTTTTTGCCGATTTTAGCATTTTCATGAAAAATTGCCTTTTTATGATCTCTGAAAAAAAGCTTCTAAATAGGTTAGACCTACCAAATCCACCATTCTAGATGAATTTTGTGCGTAGATCACGAATATAACATCAGTTCGGACGTAGGATGTAGCAGTGAGCTTTAATTTTACCTTCAAAATGCAACTTTTCATTATTACAGGTAAAATGAAGGAAAATTAATGAAAAGTTTGGTTTTCAAGGCCAGTTTTTAATTACTACTGGATGATGTACTGTAGTCAAATTTACCAATCTAGGAGAACTTTTTACGAATATGACATCAGTTCAGGCATAGGATATGTTGTTTTAATTTTATTCTCTCTTCAAAATAGGAAAAAATAAGGAAAATTACTTTTTCTTCTATTATTGATGAGAAATGTTATAGTTTGAAGACCGGTTTTTCATTACTTCGAAATGTTAATAAGGTATCAAACTGACCATTCCAAGAGAACTATTTACGTAGATTACGAATATAGCAAAAAACTGACCGTTTGGAATACCGTACTATTTTATTTTAGCTTCGAAATAGATGAAGAATATGTTTCTTTGTACTGTTTGTATTTGGCGCTCCCACAACTCACCTAACTTCTTTTTCAGTTTCCCTTTTGTTTCTAGTCCTAGACTGCTTAAGTACAGCCTAACCACTCTCTTTAGAATGACCCCGCCTAGTACAGGCCTGTACGATTTCTCGTTTTAGACCCCCTCCAAACCTATTACCCCTATGCTTACACTCGCCTAGTACTGTCTTCCACAGAAATTTTCTATATAAAGCCCATCTTCTTTGCAATTTTGTTACTTGGCTCTGAAGTCAATCCTACTACATTCTAACCACAACCCCTACACATGAAAAGATAATAAAACTTCTCCCTAAAAATGTTCGCCCTTAAACTTACATACATTGTAAGCACATTTGAAAATGTGTGGTTTCAACGTCCAATTTGCTAGACCCCGAAATGTGTAGTTCATCTACGTATGCATGTATTTCGAAGTGAATTCAAATAGAATGATAGAATTGTATATAATATCCTATATGGTTTGTTTGTTGTTATATTCGTAATCTACGAAAAAAGTTCTCTTGGAAAGATCGGTCTAATAATTTACTAACATTTCGAAGAAATTAAAAACGGGGGCCCAGTTTCACGAAATCTTAACTTAAGATAAAATCCAAATTTTGAAGAGAGAATAAAATTAAAACAGCATAGCCTATGCCTGAACTGATTTCATATTCGTAATCTACGTAAAAATTTCTCCTAGAGTGGTAAATTTGACTACAGTATATCATCCAGTTGTAATTAAAAACTGGTCTTGAAAACCAACCTTTCATTAATTTTCCTTCATTGTACCTGTAATAACGAAAAGTTGCATTTTGAAGGTAAAATTAAAGCTCACTGCTACATCCTACGTCCGAACTGATGTTATATTCGTGATCTACGCACAAAATTCATCTAGAATGTTGGATTTGGTAGGTCTAACCTATTTAGAAGCTTTTTTTCAGAGATCATAAAAAGGCAATTTTTCATGAAAATGCTAAAATCGGCAAAAACACATGTATATTTACAAACTTCGGATGAAAATTAAAAATATCAAAGAACACGGGCCAACTTTGGATTTTTGATATATTGTAGAAGGGTAACAGAAGATTCATTTCCTGTCCCTTTTAAAATTTTGCCACTTGTCCCACATAACCAAAATGGCAACCAAAATTAGGCATTTTCACAAGATTTTGGCGGGAAACCAACTTTGGGGCCTGATATCTATGGGATATAACATTATATGGTCCTATATTCAATTCCATATGGAAATTCCACCGCCTGGGAGTGTATATAGCAATTTTTAGACCTCTCGACACAACAATGACTTTTCTAGAGCACTCCAAAGTCGTGAAAAATAAAATATTTGTTTATTTTTTTCGAACTTTGATGGCAACCCTTACAGTAGGGATACCCCCTACCTCAAATTTTTTCAAAGAATCGTAATCTACATTTGCAGTTCTATTATATTGCCAAGTTAGGGGGTTCTAGACACTTTAGAAGTATATAAACAACGGAGTTGAAAACCTAACAGAAATAAGAGAATTTTTATTACCAATTGGCAACCTTTTTTTCAAATGGTGATATCTCCGCCAATATTTGACCTAGGAAGCTGAAAATTGGTATTTGGTAGTTTTAGGCCATGTACTTTAACATATATTTTTTCCAGATTTTTTTGAGGGGGTGGATTTCCCAATTTCCCCAAAATTGGTCCACTTGATATGGAATGACCCATTATGCAAGAGCTAATTCTGCCTATTGCAGGTCTTTCTTTAGGCCTGAAATATTTTCTAAAGTATCAATTAGACATTAATTAACTGATCCAGGCCTTAATCAACTCTTGATGGCATCAGACCTCTCCAATATTAAATAGATAAGAACGTTTCAGCGATACTTTGATTTAATCAAATATGGACGGTGGTACGGTGGTTGAAATTATTGCACAATCCTTCAAAGGCTAATATCTTTGCTTGTAATTATTCATTTTACATTATCTATTTTCGAACTATTATAGCAAGAAAGGCTAGTTCTTTATCTAAATCTTACATAATGTATCTTAAACTGGTGACCATATCGGCAAATATAGAACTGTCATTACGAGGGACCTGGTCAGTCCCATTATAGGAATAGTATATAATAGAAATAGGCACTTGAAACTGGTGACCACAGTGGCCAGTAATAAAGGGATAAGCCTTACCGGTTTTATAGTTTCATCAATTTCAAATGGTACAGTACTGAAAAAAAGATAAAATTAAAAACAATATACTCCAAATGTTATGGTACTACAAAGATAGGTTGCTGACAATGAAACATGCCTCCAGCATCAAGGTTGTCTGAGCAGTTCACAGGGTAAAATCTTTAGACAATATATCATTACTGGAATTTCCGTTTCACTAATTTAAATGCATATAAATTTCATACAGATCGGATGATATTTTTTCGTCATTACAAAGTGAAACAAGGGACGTAACTCTAGAAGTAATTAATGGAATATCAACAACATTTATAACTTTAGATCAGATGATACATGTAGAGTGTGCACAAGGAAAATATTGTTTGAGTTTTATTCATACTAATGCCTTCTTCAATAGTTTCGTAATAATTGTTTGAGTTTTATTCATACAAATGCCATGATCAGTATTGAATGAAGCTTCTAATTAGTCAACTGGGCACAACAGATCATTATTACCTTTATCTTGAAAATGGAAAAAATATTAAAGTACCTTTATCATTTTACTTTTAAGTTTTTAAATGCTGATGACTGTTTGTAATCATTTACCTGAATTTTAACAAACCAGTTGTTCCGTTTGTTGTGGTCTTTTCAGGATAAAACAAAACTGGTATTTTTGACTCTGAAATTAAATTTCATCAAGATAATTTCAACAAAATCATATGTCCTGTAAATTACCTGATATTCACATTCATTGTCAAACTCATAAATCCACTTGTTAGTCTTTTAAGTGCCAAAAATTAGATAGAACCATTTCCAAAGAATTTCACTACAATGTCTTTTTATATTCCTGTAACGCAAGAGAGGAGAAGTTTGGCTGAACAGTGTATTTTGTCCACCTACTTTTCAGTGAATTCTATGGGTCTACAAGATGTGAGACGCAAAAAATCGATTGAAAGTAATGTGAACTATAGATCATTATATCAGATTAACCCAATAAAATAATTTATACCAAAACACAGAGAAATAGTTCTACCTGTTATTAAGAATTAGTTAAGACAAGACAATATACAATTAAGATATACAATTGTGGAAGAGAAAAGTACCCAAACAGCAAGCTTCTGCTGTGAAAGCCCTGACCAGAAAATAAATATTAGGTATGAGGATTTTAGATTCTAAAAAGACTTACAAACATAAAACTTACCTTGAACAAGTTTCTTGATTTCTTTGAGTAATTCTTCTTTACTGGTATTACCTGATAGCCTTTTATACTTTGACAATAACTGAATAAATAATGGGGGTAATTGCTCTGTGGGCTGAAAAATTATTAATTCATTACTAACGATACAAACTTAATTCTTAAAATTGTGATAATTCTTAATTCTCTGATTTGGATATCCTCAAAAATTTAATTTTTTATTATCAGGATTTATTATTGCTTTTTTGGGGCAAAAACAGAGCATTTAAATCCTTAAATTTAAAATAATAAGGAATATTTACATTGTTGGAACCACTATTTTGTTATATGTTCAATCCCTATGCAATAATTTTGAGACTAACATATGGAAATTTTTCTGTCAATGGTTACTTAAAAGGGGGAGAATTTTTCCCAGCCTACTTTAGGATTTTGAACTGCAAAGGGTTCTTTACACACACCGCTAATGTCTACAGGGAGGGGGGAGGGCTTAGTTTTTGTACCACCATCCAAAGGACTAGGCACATATTCCTCATCAGCCCTGCAAGTGATACTCTTGAAAAGTGAGAGCAGGGCTTTAAAAATCCTGATCTATTTTAAACAATAAAAGTAAAAATCAAACTTAAAAAACACTTACAGCTATATTAGGGAAGAACAAATCTATTAGGAAATTGTCTGTTACAGAGATATGATTTGATACTATCAGTTTGGCTGCAGAATTGTCATTTTTAATTCCTTCAATTGAAATAAAAAATCCAAGTACACCTGAGATCACCCTCACAACAAACCTGAAAGAACAAAAGACCATGCAAGTTTAGGGTAAAATTTTTCGTTCAATATCGTACCGGTACTTAAATCAGTATTCAATAGGCAAAGACATTTTAGTTTAACATTGAATAAGCTAATACACATTAGTGTTGGCAATGAACAAAAAAAGGTTTCCCAAGTTTATTGTAACTGAATCCTAATTGGTTCACTATCTACCACCAATATTTTTGTTTTGCTTTCTTAATCAAATCTTAAATAATTAATTTAAGCACATTTTAATGTGGATTAAGCCGTGAAAAATTATACCACATTGTTTGAAAAAGGCATGATAGGTACTAGCAACTTCAATATTTTATAATTCATTTATACCTTCTTATACTGGATCTATGAGGTAGAATCTGACAAATCAAAATCATATGCAGAAATATAAAAACACGAAGAGTGGCTAAAAACAGTCCTAAAGGAAAGTATAAAACCAAGCCTATCTTTATAGCACCTCTCGGAAACCTGAAAGATGAAACGATTTAGAAATATCAATTACGATACATGTCCAATTTCATACATTACATGCTAGTTTCTTACACCTATCAAGGCACAAAACTTACACCAAAAATAACTGGCATTGAAAAGCATGAATACATATACAGAATGCAGCCTCGTTTCGGTGTAAGTGTACGTGTATGTCATGTGTATGAACAGTACCGGTACCTGTATTACTGTGTTGATATGAAATTAAATGCAGGTTAACATTCTACTTTTTTTGCACAATCTGAGCTAATGAAGATTGGTGAAGATAGGTATATGCAGGAAATTTTGCCCAGACTTGATTCTTTACGTGCATGCCAATTAGACTGCTGTTTTTCGTCACATCTGAATGACTAGACACTGTTCCTTGCTGGGCCATCTGTCCTGAACCACTGACAAGGGAAAACCGTCCAGAAATTCACAAGCAACTTTCTCCAGCCAAAACTAGCAGAGTAGAGTGAATTATGGAATGGATCACCAGGTAGTGAGAAAGTACTTTACTCACCAAGTTGAAAAAGCAGAAGAGTTGGAACTTCTTACTAATTGCATACACATCAAAACAAGAGGCACTGTCAATGCAAGAGTATAACAACCAAAGAGAAGGACAGTACCGCACGTTAATTTATGGCCAGTCCACCTCCACCCCCTGACTTACTGTGTCTGTCAGTCGAGTCGTAGTCACACAGAAAAATATACATGCCTGCACGTACGTCTGAGTTGGTGTCACCACCAATCAATCAAAATAACCGAATTCTAATAAATAAAATATACCACCTTTCTGTATGGAACAGTGACTTCAGCTCTGCTGCTGTCATTTTGTCAAAATTTGAGAAAAATCTGGTAAAGTTTTACTCATAAAATTTTTCTCTTGAGGGCGCAGCCATTTTTCTTCGAAATTGAAAATGTACGGTTCTGTGATGTGAAACGAAATATAATTTGTTACTTTTATAAATCATTGAACAACAGGCAGAAATTTACTTATAGGATATTAGTTTAGTATTTTACATACAAAGATAATAAAAAACATAAAAGAGCAAAATATAATTACTATTTAGATATTAAACTTTAATACTTCACAATTTCTGTTCGTTTAAAGATTTATTCTAAAATTTGTAAAAGTCAACTTTAATTCCCACCTAAACAAATCCACGTGTTGATGTTTATGGTTGGTTTAAACAATATTATTACCGTATCTCATTTTTTATCGACCAAACTTGTACATTTACATGTATTTATTTCCAGTGATTCAGTTTATATCACTGTTGCGAGCTTACCCTGCAAAGCTTGAATATCAGGAATTATATGTTTTTAAATCGTTTTTTCTCAAATTGAAATGTCAATCAATAATAATAATGAAAACTTAATTCAATATTACTTTACAGAGAATGCATGGCGCTAGTATCCTTAAGGAACTGTCTCTGCGAGGACGATGCCCACTAACAGTTCCTATCGGGCTCTAAATAGCTGCAATATGAATATACAATAAAATATACCGCTCTTCCCCTCACCTTTTAATACCGTAGGCCTACTTTATTCTCAGGCTGTTTTAGAACCCTAACTTTCTATTTTTCACTGTGATTCTTTGTCTTACGCCAATAAAAGGAATCATTTCTCACTATATTTGACACATATTTATAATAATCCAAAACACTTTTCAAATAGAATTTAGCAATAAAATAAGCATGTGGTTTGCACTTGTTCGAGTTTCATAACGGCTGATCAGTTCAAACCTTTTGTGTGTATTAGTATAGTTTTAATTGCAGAATTTTACTTGAAAATAGTTGAATCATTATAAATTTTTGTCAGCTGTGGTAAGAAATAATTCCTTTTGCGAATAAAGTAGAATCAAGGTGAAAAATAGTTGGTGAGAATTCTAAAATAGCCTAAGAACAGAGATGGGGAAGAGCGGTATTTTATATTGCAGCTATAGGCCTATATTGGGCTCGATAGCTACTGTCAGTGTCAGGGGACATAGTCTGCTCAGAGACATTTCCTAAAGGAACTAGATCCAGATGTGTTACAATTTTTTTTATGTTAGGGTTTTCGGAATATGTTCTCTAATTTTGTTAACAGCTACACGTTATCTAAACTCTAGGTAAACCCTTGTATAGTGTAGGACAAATTCTGATGTTTTCTTAAAATTATTGAAAAAGTTAATTTAAAATTAAATCTTGTGACAACTGACAATATGGGTAAGGTCTTTGTATTTATGTGAACATAAAGTTGTTTTAACATAATTCTTGCACATGCACACAGAGGGAACTGTGACTACTGATGATGGATTGATTAATTGTAGACCTGTTAATTTCAGACAGTAAGGCCAATACTCGATATACAGAATGGTTTACTTCAACTGTAATGCATGTGGTGAAACCTTGAAGAGAAACAAAGTAGAGATACATTACAGAACAAAATGTCGAAGCTGTGAAGTTATATCTTGTGTTGACTGTAGTAAAGAATTTTGGTAGGATTCATTTTGTATTAAAACTAATACTACCATTGCAAACAAGTAGGATAAAGCACAGGTATTAGCCTCATCAAATTTTCTATGATGTAGTAAAACTTGTTAAGATACTGTAAGTCATAACTTTCCCATCTTAGCCCATACCAATTTAAACTGTAATTTCGCCTCTTGTTCCTTGTAAGCGGTGGGTTGGGTAGGAATAATCAAAATCAAAAACAAACTCAAGTACATCTCTAAAGCCTTTAGTTCGACATTTTTAAGTTTTGAAATTTTAAAAAAAAGAAATGTTTACGACGAGACACAATTGGCTTTTTATATATCAAGACCCTTACAAACTAAAAATTGGTTTGGGCTAACTTCCTACAAAATTTGTTTTGTCTGATGTACCAACTGTTGTATTTTGTGATTATATGACAAATGATTGATAAATTTTGTGAATAATGAATTATATGTTTTATTGCAGGGGAGATGATTATAAGAAACATATGACTTGTGTCAGTGAAGAAGAAAAATATTCTGGTAGTAATTATGTTGCTAAACCAAATAAAGGGGAAGTTAAACAAGAACTATGGCAGCAGGTATATGCCTATATGAGTTAACTTAAAGCAAGCAAGTTTTTTCACAAATCAACTTACCCTTTGGTTCATTACATCACCTAAATATAATCAGCAGATTTTGAATTGGATGTCGATCTAAAAGTGGTTCATCCTTTCTGCTACAACTATGGTATAATTAGGATCATTAGAATTAATGTTCAAATATTGTTGCAATGAATGTCTGAAGATGTCACAGTTTAGTCTATTATGCAAGAGGTAAATCTGCCTATTACGGGTCCCTCTTTTGGCCTGAAATGTTATAAAAATTACACAGTAATTAACTTAACCAGACCATAATCAACTCTTGATGTCATCACTAGCTGTATAATGTTTTAGACCTTTGTTTGTTTTAGTCTATACAGGAAGCTGTAGAGAAAAATAAGCAAAATCCCAAACTTAAAGATTTATTATCAAGATTGTTAGACCACCCAAATATACCAAGAAAACAACGTAAATTTGAGGTAATTATAAACTGAACTGAAAATTTATAGAGTTTAACTATCTACTTCTCTGCACCGGGTTCTGGTTTTTCGCAAAATCCGAACATCTAGAGCTTTTTACTAAGCCCTCCATCCTGTATCACTATCAAGGGAAAATAAAGCTTTGAAATCCAGAGAAAGCTTCTCAGTCAACACCAGGATTGAACTCAGGACCAGTGCTGTTGTGGCTTCTATAAGTTTAACTCTTATGTTGCAAATTTCAGAATAAGAATGAGACTGTTAGACCTTGAAATTCAGAACCCCTTTCAATTTTACTGATAGGCTGTATAAAATGCAGAACCGTGGTTTTGGTCATTTCTTGTCTGTTACTGGTAAGTCATGTTTTAAACCGATGTTTGGTTCCACTACAATTGAACAAGTTGAGATCTAATGATGGTTCTGATCAATCTGATTAAAACACAGATCCAATTTCGTTTCGTTTTTTATAGTTCAAAATTTCATTTTTACTTGTCTTCACTACTCTTGGATCTGGAGGACTTGTTATTTAACTGGTGTTCTGGCTGAAATGAGGGGTCAGCCAATCAAATGGTCTGTCGAATCGACCGTTTGACCTTTTTATGCGTGGAACTGTGGGTAGATATTACCAGCCAACGACGTCTATACTATAAACACCAGCGGATAGAAATCATAACAGAACAAAAGTGGATTTTGAAAAGCGTGGCGGTCGCTAATTGGTTAATCGAATGACTGACGTTATCGGGTCAAATGTCCCGTGCTTGATACCTGACGTCATAGAACGTGAGCTTCCACTATAACTAGTTAGATCTACATGAGTGTAGGCCATCGAAAGTATAAAAAACGAAACGAAATATAGATCTATATTTTAATTAGATTGGGTTCTGATGAAAAAAATCTAAATGAAAAATTTCTAATCCACCGCTTACTTGAATTTCAGAATTTTATGAAATCTAGTTTTGGTGTTCGAGACAATAAATGTATAGCACAGATATGGGAAATCATTTCTCAAAACACCACAGTAAGTACCAGTACATATATGTCCATATTTTCTAAAGCAATGGTTATGAGCATACAAGCTCATTGTCAATTTGAAGTGAGGGGGATGTGATAATGGTTGTGCTCTAGATCATAAGGTCTGTCAATGATTCAAGGTGGCATGGTTTGAATTAGATCCCCAGCTAAAGACCCCTTCATGCCAGCGAATTATTGATATAAAATTGAATCGTATGATAGTCCCGAAATCACATTGAGTTGATCTTTAATCCATTTCTGTCTGGTTATGAGCATAAACAATCTGATTAAAACACAGATCCTATGTTGTTTTATAGTTCAAAATTTTGTTTTACTTGTCTTTACTACACTAGGATCTGGAAGAGTTGTTATCGTTGACGTGTTCTGAATAGTGTGAGCTTTATGCATATTTTTCACGGAACTGTGGGTAATCCACTAGTAAGATCAATGCTGATTGGTTAATCAAGTCTGATGTCATAGGTCAAATGCGCTCGTATGACCTCTGACGTGACCTATCGCAACAACCGGTCAGATCTTCATGTAGTGTGGAACCAGACTGGATAATCCTGAGGAATATTCTCGGCAAACAAGAGGATAAGCAAGGGACCTCCTTGTTAGTGAGCCCTCACCTTTCTCACTGGACAACCCTAGACAACCCTACTTCAGGTTTAAGACTAAATTGATCATAGATCTTTGCAATACTGAATTTCTCTAACATATCATTTTGTTTTGTTCACAGAATAACAACAATAGTGAGGTCAAAGATTCAGTCAATGGAAAAACAGGTGATAAAATAGCATCGGATAACAATAGCATCATTAATGGTGAAAACAATTCTGAGGAAACAAATAAAAAGCTTAGTAAAAGAGAGAAGAAGGAACAGCGAAGATTACAGAATGATAAAAAGGAAAAGAAAGATAAGAATAAAAACGGTGTGGAAAATGGAGAAGAAGTGAACGAGTCAACGAACAGCAAGAAAAGGAGAAAAAGGAAAAATGAAGATAGTGATGAAGAAAAGGATGAAGAAGTTCTTTCTGGGAAAAGAAAGAAACAAAATGAAAGTGGTAAGCATGCAAGATTTTCTTTATTAAAACTTTTGACTAAGGAGCCATGGTGGCTCAATGGTTGTTGCATTTGCTCACAATTGGGGTCCCAGTTTCACTCTTGGTGTTTGTCTGGTTTCCTTTCATAACACACTGCATGACATGCCGGTCTTCATTAGTCCGGTCCATGAAGAAAAGTAGAAAGTTAAACCCTATTTCATTTTGATAATAAATTTCAATTTTTCTTTTCTATGTCAGTCAAATATTCAGGAATTAATGTGTATCAGGAGACTTAAACTGTAAACACAAAATTTTTGTATTTCTTCATCTTCAGTAGAAGGCTTGATCTTGCTTAAACTACGTACATCTTATCAAGAACTTCATGTAATACCCTAGATTTTTCGGCACTAACTTCGATTGTGAGCCTATCAGATTCCTTGATTGTCGTGAATACCAAGTCTCACTCTTTAAAGCTAAAATGTCTACCTGTGATAATCGAGTCGCAAAGTTCAAGATTTGTTCAATGTCAAGGTTTCTGTGGAGGTCGCTGTCACAACCTCTGATTGGACGCTACTGTTCACATGTCTGTAGATAATGTAGCTATAAATTGGGGAATTGTGAAGTAATCTAGCAACTTCCAGATGTTGGAAGAATTCGCAGCCATTGCTTCAGGAACATAGAATTTCTATTGCTTAATGTTTGTAATACAAAATAATCAAAAATACTCCAGCAGCCTAGTCCTCTGTTTCCATTTATCCATGACATTAATACAACGAAGTTTATTTTGTTTATAGAGAATGAAGAGGAGGACGAGGAAGAAGAAGAGGAACAACCAGTGAAAAAAAGAAAGATTAAATTTGATTGGGAGAAAACAATTATAACAGTTTTAAAAACTAAAGGGGAAGATTTACCTGTGAAAAAATTACGTAAAAAGGTAAAAGTATATTTGTTCGAATTTGTTGTTATGAAACACTTGAGCCCTTTAATTTAGGCACTCCATTCCAGTCTACCCAGTTGGGGTGATGTAGTAGAACAATCAGAACGTCCACAGTTAACAAAATTTAATTGAATTCAGTCCTGCCAGTGGAGGTGGTGTGAGTGGAATCGTGATGTAATTAAACACAAAGAATCTGTTTCATCTTTCATCCGTATATGCTTGTAGCCTGAAATCCACCTTTCACTAGATTGTCACTGTCGTTCAATCGAGAATCCCCTATGTAAAAAAAGTACAATCTGTAAAGAGTTATAATGATTATTTGACAAGTGTCATATATTGTAGGAAAGAAGTTAAATATCTTGTCAATACAATACCCTATTTTGTTCCATGGTCATGTGAACAATGCTAGGTAGGAGAATTTTGACCAGACTGTGGTGTTTCTGTCTGTCAAGGGTTCTTTAATGCGCCATTCTACATGCACGATAGTTTACCTTTACATTTTGTTCCATCTGAACAACCATTCAATACTTTCCTTGTCAGCTCCTCAAAAATCCTGTCGTTCCCCTTGGCCCACATGTTTACTTCATTTGCTTATGATGTTCTACTTTATTTAATTGTATAATTGAAATATTTTTAGGTTTTAGCAGAATATTCATCACAAGGTGGTTGTCTGGAATCTGAAACTGAACTAAGTGCTAAATTCAATAAGAAACTCATGAAAAACCCTAAATTCAAAGTCCTGAAGGAACGAGTTAAACTTGTAAAAAGTAAATGATGTGATTATGGACAACAATTGAGTGAATATATTTTCAAGAACATCTATTCTACCTCTAATGATCCAGCGATTTGATAGAACATTAAAAGACATTCAAAGGGAGGAGAAACAAAAAAGATAGTGATACTGGGGGAGGGGTGATGTTTTGTTATCATTTTTTAAAACTGAAAATAAAGTATATGTCAATGTAAAAAAAATTAAAAGTTCTAATTTATTGAATGTATTTTTTCTTCGCAATTTCTGAATAACAGTATCTCAAGGCCCAAGTCATGGTTATATTTTCTGCTAAACTTGATATCTTGTCGTCAACACAATGGTTATTTTGAGATTAAACAAAGTTATTTTTTCAATATTCACATGTGGATTGCTTTGGGGTGAGAATTTTGCTAAGGCAGTTGGACCAATTTTGAACAACTAGGCAACACTTTACCTGTCAGTCCTGTAGCTCTACCCTTGATCAAGCTTGAAAATTCGTCAGATTCTTCTCGTTCTTGATGACTACAGCTGTACAGCCGCCCCGCCCCTGAACTTTTTGGTGCAAAATATACAACTCAAAGAGTAAATATTTTCCTTTTGACATTTTCCATTAACTAAGTGCCATAAAATGTTGAAACTATAAATGTATTTAGGCATGTGTTAAAATATGTGGAATTTTAAACAAAAAAATATTGGCCACCAGACCATTATTTTTTGCATATCATTGAAACAGCTGAAAACAGATATTTAATTAGAGCATCAGATTCCGGTATAAACTACAATATTGGATTGCGATTAGTCACATCTGTTAAATGTTCGGTACAGGATAATATGTAAAAATCTCTTCGAGAATACTTCTAGTGATACATGTACATGGTTAAAGGTTCTATGTGAAATAAAATTGCTGTAGACCCTATAGTGCTGCTAGGCTGTGTGGAAAAATTTCCCTCATCACACACTGCATGAAGTATGCCATCTTGCGTCCTTATTAGTCACGCTGGGACAGAAAAAGACGTTCAATCCCATTACGTTTCAGGCCAACAGAAATTAATAATGTAATTTCTTAAGATTAGGCACACCTATCCAGATTACATAAATTTAGTGTTTAGAACAGAGCAGGGAACTTTGCATTTAAATATATAGATATCCTATTTTTATTTATGAGACATTTCTAGCTTTTAGAATGCACCCTGTGACTATAATCTCTTTGAAATACCAATATTTTGACAAGGCAATAGAATTGGAAAATTTGTAGATAGACAAGCCGTTTGGTGCATTTTCTTAATTACATGCTTAGCCTATGACAATGACATAGGCATATTTATTTTGGTCGAAATTGGTAAACAAAATTTGTAGCAGAAAACCACAGATATCCTTATAGGATATCTCTGCAGAAAACACCCTTTATTTGGAGTTGCCTCCCGTTGTCTGAAAAAATTCTTTAACTTGTCACGTGACTTTTGACACATTCCATTAGTGGCTGTTCTTTTATCTCCCCCTTGCTGAGAGGATTAAAATTGCAATTTGTAATAAAATGAAAAATTATATCAAGAGTTAAAATCAAATATATATGTTCTTCAAATGAGTATCCACACAACGTAATTCTTAGGTAGATTAATACAATAATAAGGCCTTTTGTAAATATTTAAGGTGGGAGTAAGTAGATTAATCAGAAAACCGGAAATTGGTCTTACTCATCAATCGGTATTTTCAAAGAGATAATATTGATGATAAATAGTGTCAAAAGTAAATATTAAAATAGTAAGTATTGACTATCTTGTAATACTAATTATGGGGAAGAAATCTTGCATCTATTAACAGTAAATCGCAGTTTTGAAAGAAAGAATGCGATTACAACGATTTTTTTCGAAAATTCAACGGCTTGAATAATTCCGAAACTTGAACTATCCAGACAAATTTTAATGGACAGAATTATAATTTGACTCATGTAAATACTAGAGGACACACCTTTTATATATCTGTTAACAATCAATACATGTATAATCAAATGATGAACTACGACGCTTTTTATTCTCATGTAATATAATATTGGGTCTAATAATGCCTATGTTTACTGTTTGTGGATTTAATTGACAATTGTTGATTAGGAGGCCCATTGGCCATTTCCAATTCAGATTGACAATCAACACATAATAATGAATTTGGTAATCTTACGCCCAGGCTACTCTCTGTAACCATGCTATGTAGTGTGCTCAAGTATTTTTTATGTCAGACGAGTTTCATGTAATATTTGTATTACGGTACCGTAACATCTTTCTGCATGATGTCGGAAACTGGTTTGTTAGCTTATTTGTGTTGCCATAAACTGATTGCAACCAGAGGTGCGACACACTTGTCAAGGTAAATTATATTAATTGTCCACAAAGTCAGTGTTTAACTTTTGTGTTGTGCTGTATGAATTTTTCACAAGTTGAACCATATATGATATAGGGACAACTTTCATTTGGAAACACGGAGGGTTGAGAGATGAATTTTTTTATCTAGGATCTGTGTTGTGGAAATAGTATGAAACAGGAAGACTATCAATTTTCAAAGATTGCAAGTCAGACTGTATTCCAGTGCATTCATTCAAGCCAGAGATAGTCAGCCCCTGTGGAAAATATAAAGTGGCTTGCAAGCTTTGCAGTGGGCAATATATGTGTTAAGACTAGTCCTAAATTTTTATGATGTTCAAGATGGGTCATAAATGGTATATGATTTATAACTTTTCTAAAATGGACCATTCTATATATGCCTTGATATGTTTATCGCAACTCAATAAGATGTTTTACACTGACAATGAGTGTGTATCAGTTGAAAGATTACCATTTACAAAAACATACCTGTAGATAGAAAGGCACGATATTTGATTATCAAGTAGACCTACTAAAAAAAGTACTATTGCTGGTGTCTACCAGTAGTCATTGTCAATGTAACCTTCCTGTGATTTGTTCAGTAATCTAAAATCTTTAACACTAATATTATTTAGTAGATTTTTTTTCAAAGCTTTATAGACCTTGAAAGAACAAAGCAAAATAGTTTGTGTATTTTATCTAGAAATTTATTTTTTCTGGATTCACAGAAAAGGACTTGTTTGTTACATGTAGGAGACAAAAAATACAGATGTATTAATGATTATTGATGGGATTTTTGAATCCTGTCAAGAACTTTTCAGGAGAGGTGCCTGAGAGGCTGACAAGGAAAGTATCCAATCATTCAGATTGGACGTACATGTACATGTAGGTGGGAACACAAGTTCTTCTTTCAAGCATTGATCATGTGACCATAAGAAATAACATTGTTTAGTTAGTCAGAATATGGCTAAATTATTGGATTGATAGTCGTTAAACCTCATTCCAAGTAGGGTTGGTGCTGCAGAATTTTATCTGTGTGGTCTCCCCATATCAGTGGTGGAGGACAGAGGGCCAGGCAAGGAACAGCATCCAGTTGTATGGAGTGGACAGAAACCAGAGGTCCAATGTACATATTGACCTGCATGTATCAAAACCTGTGATAGTTTAGAATTCAAAATAAGATTGGGGAGTAAAACCACTATCTGGGCCTAATTGCCATCATCATAGCACACTGCATGCATGGTAAATGATCGTCTTCATTAGCATAGTTGATGTAGAAAAGTACAATGTTAAACTCCATTTCATTTGATTTTCAATTGTCTATTTGTATACATACACATTTACCGTACACTATGTGAAATCTATATGAAATTCTTTTTGGTAGCAAGGCTGGTGCAAAGGTCTTTTAAGTTTTATACTGAGCCACCTGTAACAAATACACTAGATTACAATAATACCTGTATTGGAATTTAGAATAAGGAAGTAGTTTGATGACAGAAAACAACACAAAACAAATAAGATACAACTGTCATTTGTCAATAGTGCACCGAGACACCTTCTTTCAAGCATTCATCACATACAACTGACAGAATTTTTCACATATCCGAATTCCCAATACCTTAAACTGTTCGTATTGTTATTGAAAGTAGATATAACATTACCTCATGCTCAAAAAGGTTCACCACAAAACTACAGTATGTTATATTTCAATGTTTATTTTGGTTTTTATTTTGAGAAACTTTGTTCTGTTTGATTGCAAAAAAGTTGTATTTCTGTCAGGAAAGAAGCACCTGAATCAAATACATGTATATTATCGAAATAGAAACTGGTCCCTGAGAACTCTTGTTGATCTTCTTGTTCTAAGGGAAGAAGCCCTTTTGAAAAAAGGTTAAGTCAATTTCCTTTGACATGCTTATTCTTTGGACAATTACCCATCGATTGACAGACTTCTATTTTTGATAAATCACAATTTCAAGATGCCAATGATGACATCATGCACGTTTCTTGGCCAATAGTATGTTTGATTGTGTTGTGCAGGGTCAAACCCAAGCATCGACCCAGCAAGCACAAACTCTAGGTTTGCCATTTTGAACATACTAAATATCACTACACAATGATATTGTAACAGATGAGTCCTAAGATCAAAAATAATTTTTGTTGCAATTGACGCTGGCGTTGATCATCAATGCAATAACTGCCAATTTTTTAAAAAGGTTTTTTATGAATTTTAGCTGTTGACATTTGAATAAAAATTGAACATTGATGATATAAATTACACATCAAGACTAATGGTTCCATTGCCTGTTTTTCTTAAAAGAAGCTTTTATGTAAGTTATTTGTTGTCGTTGGAATACAAATTGAACATTTAGTGTGAGACACTAGAAAATAAATTACACATCAACACTAAAACAAAAATAGCCTCCTCTGTCAATAAACAGTTTTTTCTGGAATTTGGATGTTTTGTGTTTTAAAAAAATGATGGTTTGTAAAGAGAAACTAGAAGTTCCATTGATTTTTAGTGTTTGCTTATTGTTAAATTTTTGGAGATGAACTAGAGTGCAGACACAGAGACAAAACAATAAGTTGACTACCTCACAAAAGGGATGGATTAGAGACAAGATATGTGTCGTTTTTAGAACACACTCAAATGCACCTTACTTGGATTTAGTTTGGGTTATAATATTGCTCGATGTCAGCATTGGTATTAGATTTTGTTTTCTTTATTAAATGTTAAATAATCAATCTGGGTGCATATTTAGCATATATTGTGTTTTGAAAAATTTGATGTTTTAGCGAAAAAGGCAAATGATGTAGCAAGTCTTTAATTAAAACACAAAGAAAGACAAATCTGTGTCGGACATAATAACAACCACCAGGGGAATAGCCTTGCCTGGTAATGTGCATGACACTGTCTGTAACAGATGCTTGTACATGTATCACATGATGGAGTTTGCCAAAGTTGAATTTTTATCATCTTGTGTCATTATTAATTAATTAATTTGTTGCAGGTTCCAAAGAAACATAAGTGAATAAAATTCTGAGACCAACAACATGTCTGGAACTGGTAGAATTCAGGTGAAATGGGATCCGAAAAACCTGGAAATACGAACAAAGTCTGTTGAAAAAACACTGGAACCACTTGTAACACAGGTAGACATTATTATTATCATAATCTTGTACATTTCTTTCCATATTTAATTACATAGTATTTGTCCATGATTGATTGAAAATGTAGGAATTAACTGTTTGACTGCAGTTATTTCTCACTACTTGTTGTTAAATCTGGCCTGACCTCACATTGTACTGAAAAACTTTCTCCACAACATATCTTAATAGAATATACATCCCCAGTTCAACTGACATTCAAAATATACATGTACATGTATAGGCCTATACACATACTTACATGTATTCGGTACTTAATCTCTGTTTGTTATTTGGCAGATTTCTATCCCCTTGATTGTTATTTGGCAGATGTCTAACCCCTTGCGAACTGCAATATTGTTAATGTTGCATCTCTAAGAATTACCTGTTTGTATAACATTGCAATAATCATATTGACTATGATTTTTGGTGGTGTTCCAATGGTTGATCTAAGAAAATTCTGATTTTTCTTCAGAAATTAATTTTACAATCCTTGTTAATGTACAATAAAATGAAATACAATTTTGGACTGTAGTGCACAGCCCTAGTGTTTACACTTCAGAACACCTACCAAGACATGGATGACTGACGTGTCATATTATATATGGTATTCTAAATTTATAAGATCATCAGATTCAGTTTCTTGTATAACCGAAGAGAGCAAATAATAAATTTCTAATGTAATAGAATGATTTTGAATTTGTCATTTTAGGTAACAACACTAGTAAATCAGAATGGTCCTTCGAGAAAGAAGAAAGGACGCTCTAAGAAAGCACATGTATTAAGTGCTGCAGTCCAGAAAGCCACAGAACATTTTATTGTTAAAGGAGAAGAAATAGCCGAAGAGTTTCCAGAAGTACAAACTGATATGTTAGATGCTATTGATGAAGTTAGACGATCAGGTGGGTCAGTTCTTTCAAGAAAAGCCAGGTTAGCCTGTGATTACCCCATTGCTTACTAACCACAAGGTCCATATTTTGCTGAAGTTGGACAGCTCAAGATATTGTTGGTCAGATATCCTTGAGGTCTTGTGAGTAATGTGAGACCTGTTTGTCGCTTTTTGAAGTTTGCTAGATGTTTACATGGATTTTATTATAGTTAAGAAAAAATTGATCAGCATCATTTCACTGATGATTTTATAAGTTTATGTTTAAGTGTTTGATATTATCAGTGTTTTTGTATTTAATAGGAGAAGATATGCATGAGGCATCCCAAGACTTTGCTACAGATCCATGTTCATCTGTAAAACGTGGTGCAATGGTTCGTGCTGCTAGAGCTTTGTTGTCTGCCGTTACACGATTATTGATCTTAGCAGATATGGTGGACGTCCATTTAATCATGCAATCTCTGAGTAATGTAAGTTTTCTTAACAAATCTGTCATTGTATTCAATATCATATATTTAAGCAATCCTGGAAACAAGATACCTATCACCGGCAATGCCAGTCACAAATTCAGCTAACGTCAGGCACAAAACCTCTGGCACTGATTTGTCTTTTGTCTTGATATTATTAATGCATGTTCAGCACAGAGTTAAAAGTATCAGTTACTAATTCATTAGTGTCTGCCATTTTGTTGTGTGCAACAGAAGTCATTATTTCCAGTCCTGTATTTAAGATGTTAGTCCCGAAATGACCTAGTTTGTATCGAGTGGACGTTAAACCCCATTTCCCTCTCCTCTCTGTCCCATTCTTAGGATGAGTCTAAAGTGAAGCCAAGATTGGTAGTGACCTAAATCAGTCACATTATTTAGTATAAAGTCATCATGTTGGAATTAACAGGAAATGGTCATGTTGAATTCTTCTTTTAGGTTGGGGATAATTTAGATAATATCCGAAATGCTCAAAGCCAGGAAGAACTAATGGCCAGATTTAAAGATTTCCACAAAAGTTTGAATGAATTATCTGATAGAGCAGCTAAAAGACAAGCTGTAAGTACTATTTTCATATACATGTAGAATAACATAGATATGTAAGTGTATTTAAATTGAGCCACAGGAACGAAGATGTCTGGCATTTGATCCCTGTGTTGACCAAGGTTTGGTAAGGAACATTGCCCATTTGTTCAGTTGAAATGAAGAACTGAGGTCCTGTGTTCACATTGGCATGCATGTAAGTCTGCACATGTAAGAGAACTCTTTGGAATTAAATGAAGAGTAGATGGAAGCAACACTGTCGGCAAAACATATCTCGTATCACAAAGTGTGATGTATGGCCGTCTTCATTCCAAGTTGAAGCATCACAACATCAGTTGGCATGGGTCTTGTTAGTCAGGGCTAATGCCTGTGGAACTGACAAGAAATGCATGCCCAAGTTGTCCAAATCTGATGAATAACCATTGCACACATATTCATTGAAATGAAAAATACCAAAAGTTTTGTTTTGACGAGACATTTATCATTTTCTGATCTCTCTTCAACTGGATTGTTTGTGGTATTTTCTTTTATCATATTTTTCTGCAATAAATTATATTACAGGACCTGAAAGATCCACGTCGTCGAGATGATTTGGCAGCAGCTAGAGCTGTATTAAAGAAGAATAGTATGATGCTACTGACAACATCAAAGGTTAGTTTTACTTTTTTCTGACAAATTAATTTATTCCTCGAACAATGTTAATAGCCAGACGTAAAGTCTGGCTATTAACATTGTTCGAGGAATAAATTAATTTGTCAGAAATTATCTCCATGAAATAATAAAAAGATCTATCAACATATCACGCCCATCGATTAAAATGGTCAATTTGTTTCCATGAAAGCCTAATTATTATTAATTTAGAGAAATTTCTAAAGATAAGCTCCAGCATCAAAACAGGTATGGAAGGGGGCTAGGATGGTGCCCATTTCATTTTATTTCCCTTAAATTACACGGCTCAGGACAGAAATAATAATCCTGTTCAATTTAATGCTATTATTGATAAAAGACTTTTAAGTGAAACACTAATTGATAGAAATTAGATTATAGAGTAGCATTGAGTCTTATTTTAGACATGGGGGTGGGATGGCCTACTGGTCTAGAGTGCCGCGCTTCGACCTCTAGCTGGCCGGTCACCTCTGGCTTGCGGCTGTGGTTTGGATCCCTGGTGTGAGCGTATGTGGCATGGAGATAGGGGCGCCTTCTGAACCTCGTGGGTTTCCTCCGGGCACTCCGGTTTCCTCCCACTGCTAAAGACCCCTACTCGCAAGCGAATTATTGAATTATTGTAGACAGAATAATTGGTTAACCTTTATTTCTATTAAATACTGAATATAACAGCTCAAGTACTTGCATTGTTATCAAACATTACCCATTGTTTATCCTTGATAATGTTGCTTACTGTAAACATGGGTTTTTTTGATGTTGATGCCAACGTATTTAAGAATAAGGTTTTGAGGTGTTGTGTGTTTGTTGATGGCTGTAATATAGTATGATTAAACTCCATGCAAAATCTGGACATGAATTGTATGGTGATATAAAAAAAACTTTGGATTTTAGGCCTATGTTCGTCACCCTGAATTAGCAGCAGCAAGAAATAATCGAGATTATGCATATAAACAAGTATGTGATGCAGTAGAGAAGATATCTAATATAACACAAGCTACAGGACATTCTGAAGCTCATCCATTCGAAGGACCAGGAGAACTAGCTGCTGCCCTGGATGAACTCGATGTAAGTGCAGTAATATTTTCAAGTGATTTATCAATAATAATGGTTTACATTAGTAATGAAACAAAATTATTGAGTTTAAAATCCTGTCAGCACAATACTATAGTAATGAAACAAAATGATTGAGTTTAAAATCCTGTCAGCACAATACTATAGTCATCTTTAAAAAGCCCATATTTTTATTTGGACGTTTAATGCCATCGCTCCTGTTCATCTTTATGTCTGGATGAATGTCACAATTTTTATTGGATTTTGATGAAACTTAAAAAATATGTTTATATCGCAACAATTGAAGATTAAGTACAAAGGATAACATGTTTGAGGGCTTAATCAATCATTAATGGTAACCGTTTATGGTATCTAGTTGTTATTTATTTTATCCCTGTTCTTATATTCGCAGCAAAAGATAATAATGGATCCATTGAACTATAACGAGGTTAGAAGTCGAACAGCTTTAGAAGAAAGATTAGAAAGTATCATCAGTGGTGCTGCCCTGATGGCAGATTCTTCTTGTACAAGAGATGAGAGACGTGGTCGTATTGTCCAGGAATGTAATGCTGTACGACAAGCTTTACAAGATCTACTCACAGAATACATGAACAATGTAAGTTTTATATATATATATATATATTGACAGAATTTAGGTTATAACACTTTTAATTGCGGTTGTACAGTATTTCATTCACACCCAATTTCAGATGAGTCAAAATAAACAGTTAAAATAATTACATGTTCTGCTTCTGTAATGTAAAAATGTTAGTTATTCCTTGAGTAGATATATGTCATCTTTTATTAGAGATTTCCAACATTTACCCTCTTTCAAATCTTCCAGTGGCTTTAAAATTCAAGCTCGTTTAATTTATCGGATAGTATGATAAGATAATTTAACCGTTTAGCACTAGACCTCCCAAAACCGCTTGTAACTGGTGCTCCCTAGACTACTTTAAACTGTCACATAGATAATTAAGATACTCCCAAGAACTAGTATAGTATCCTACATCTCTAAGAGCTATTGACGTAACTTGAGCAGTTTGAGTTGGTCCAAGGAAAAGTAGTTTTGGACTGTCCAGCGATATACATGTACCATTATGAATTATATTACTTTTCTCAAGTTTTCTTCAAGGAACCAGGCTAGTCAATATTTAAAGATTTGGTTTCTGTTGTATTAGAGAACTCCAACAGCTCGTTGAAATTGTCAGATATTATAAAAAAAATAATCTATTTTTTTCTGTTGTTTCTATGACAGTGTAAGAAACCAGCAATAAAGAAAAAGGTAGTTCTTTGTCCAAGACTAAGATTAATTCCGTGCATTTTGAATTGTTGAAACCTCCCCCACCATTTTGATTAGAGTCAGATATTAGTGTGTAACAAAGCATGATAAGTTTATATATGTTGTTCTAACAAATGTGATGTTTAGAAAGTGTCACAAAATTCAGTAACTGAATAGAGCAACAAACAGTAACACATACATTTATGGAAGAACAATTACTAATTTATTTGTTGACATTTTGAAGTTTTCAATAGAATATTGAAACATCAATGCCGGATTATTGCAAATTCTGAAGGATGTTTTAAAAAAATGATATTTTGCTTATAACTACATGTATTATAAGTACTCTATTCCTAAACTGGAAATAAAAAGTCGAACAGTTACTTTGGTAAGGACTAGTTATAAAAAGATATCTTGTGAAGACCTTTAATACTTTCAGAAATCTCTGCTGTCAGTAAAAATATTTTCTTTAAAAAAGACAACTGTCAAATTGGAAATATACTATATATCATATGCAGGACTACCACAGCCCATAAATCAACTGACAACAAAAAGCTGTTTTAATTTGTTTCAAAACCCTGATATGTAAATAATCAGTGTACATTAAATAATCATTGTACATGTAGATAAAACCCAACAACTTGTTAGAAGCCATTTCAGTATTAATACCATTAGATCTGCATGGGTATTTTTATGATTTTGTAAAAATTTGTGTGCAGTGTATTGAATATTTGAAGTTAGTCAGTGGGCCTGTCTGTAAAGTACGTCCTTTCTATAACGATAACTGTATGTAAAATATATATATTTACAAAACAGACATGTATATAAAGTGTTTAGTTAAGGCCATATAATAAAAATTTTCTGCTTCTCAGTTACTCATGCATCACTTAAAAATAGCCACATAACTCATGTTTATTCGTACACAAATATTTTCTCTTGGTTACGGGAAGAAACCCTGTAAAAGAATGTACCGTATGCTAAATTATCTAATGTTATTACAACCATATATGATATTGGATAATCATACAATCAGTGAGATAAATGTGTGCCTTGAAAATGTGATGTTTATAAGAATTCATTAAGCCCAGAAGTGATACCTTGACAAAATAAAATCACAAAATCAACAACCCCCACCCTGCATCAGACATTTAGGAAGGATGCTGAGAACAAGAATATTTTTATTGTATGGCCTAATTTTAGGATTTGCATGGTTTGGTAATATTTTATTCAGGGATAAGTTTAATAGAGAAATGGATCAGAATTATATTGAAAAAGTCTCTGGTCATCATATGAGGGATTGACAAATCTCTTGCAAATTACAATATTTTGAATGGTGGGTTGGATTCCATTCAGCATTTACAAAGATATGATGAACTGAAAATTAGTCAACATTTGACAGACTCTGCAGACAGTATAAGGCAGTACCACCTATAATCTTCGCTAAAATCTTTGATGGCCTTCTTTTTATCTAATTTGACTTTTGATTAAAGGGGCATTATGTAAGAGCTAAATCTGCCGATTGCAGGTCTTTCTTTGGGCCTTAAATGTTATATAAATTATTAAAAATTTATTAAAATAACAAGATCAATACAGTGGTTACAATTAATGCACACATCTTGAAAAAACTACAACCATTGATAACGTCAATCAAAATAAAGTAATTTACTGAAATTTTTAAGATGTCCATTTTGCATTATTTATTTTTGAAGTATTATAGCAAGAACTGCCAGCTGTATATCAAAATCATACATAAACGCCCCTTTAAGTCGTGGAAAATCTTATATTTTACGAAAAATGCAAGTGGCATACAAAAACTTTAATGTTTGAGTTTATTTGATGTTCAGTAAAAGATTATTAGATCTACATGGATTTATTGTTTTTTTTCTGTGGTTGGCATGACTCCTCTTTTATAGACTTAATAAACCACACTTCTTCTTAGCAATTATTGGATTTTTCGTTTCTTAATGTCATGTAGATTTTGTGTGTGGCATGAACTTTCTATTTGTATAAATTTAAATGTTATTCCATGGGGAACGCCTGCTACTTCAGCATATTCCCAAGTGAAATTCCATGTACCTATTGTATTCAGTTGTTTTTTTGTATTGATCAACTTGAATTTTATGGCCGTTGATATTGTGCTTTGCGTATATATTTGATATTTGAGTGCAAGGGCCTTGACATGACTTCAGAAACATACAAGTTACATATACCATATTAAACATTGAAGCCAAACATTGCATCAAATGCACAGTGTTGTATCTTTTATTCTTTAAGGAATTTTTCAGACTTAAACAAGCATAAAGGCAACATCTATCAGACTTATTCATGTATCATAACCGGAGCAACTTTGAATGTTTTGAAAATGTTGATATTGGTTTTGTTCCCCCTTCCTTGTGAACTGACATGATAATATGTTCATTTGTAAAAAGATTTTTTATTAAAGAAATTTTAATAATCCTTGATGGCTCATTGTGTATTATTTTGATTTCAGGCTGGTAAGAAAGAACCATCAGAGTCATTAGATAGAGCTATAGATAATATGTGTAAAAAGACCAGAGATCTACGTAGACAGGTAATATATATATATGTATACATTATTAACATCTGAAGATGCCTATAGAGGGCAGACAGCTGCCTTATGATTTATTGTGTGTCAGATGAAATAAAGTGGTAACTTTTTTATTTGGACGTTTTTTTTATTTATTCATGTATATTGAACTTTCAAGTTTTAAAATAACTTCATAATAACCATTTTATATAAGGAGTTTAATGGTGCTATTTATTTTATATTTGATGCAGTATTTTAGGACTAAAGATGCAATATTAAACAATACCCAGTTTAAAGTGTGTGTATTGTCACTGATGTTATGAGCAAACATTGTCCATTTCATTGTCATTCACTAATGAGAGTAGGTTGTAGGGCTTGAGGCAAAATTTATCTCATGATAAACTGTATGGTGTATGTATGCCTGTCTTTATTACTATTATTAGCCATGTTGCTTTTTGTGTAGAAAAATAAGACTTTAAACCCTGCTTCATTTATTTCTGTTGAACATGACTGTGACATAAACAGTGTTTTACTGTATATTAATCAATAAATGTTTTCAATGTTTATTTCAGTTAAGGAAAGCTGTTGTTGATCATGTGTCTGATACGTTTTTAGAAACTAATGTACCATTGTTAGTTCTAATTGAAGCAGCTAAAGCTGGAGATGAGAAAGGAGTGGAAGAATATGCTCAAGTTTTTGCTGAACATGCTAATAAACTAGTTGAGGTAAGATTCAATTCGTCAAAATTGAATTCTGCTTTTCTTTTAGCAAATATCCCAGTTTGTAAATAAAGAACAATCTCTTTTGGATCTGAAGCAAAAATTTGGTATATGTAATACTTGTTTCCAATATTATCTAAGTTATTTGCCATTACATCTGATTTTTTGAGTCAAAACTTTAAAACAAAGTGAATTGACAGTTGATTAAGTTTTTGCTGTTTGGTTTGTATAATTAAACCCTCTTGTACAATCATATACCGTATTTTTCGGTGTATAAGGCGCACTTTTTTTACCAGATATTTTTTTTTACAGAAGGGGTGCGCCTTATACATAGTAATAAGCAAATATTGGCTTTTCAAATATTGGTGTCTGAAGTTGATGATGTCGGCCTTTCCCGTGCAATAAAGATGGCGGCCATTTTACAGACGGCAATTCAGTATACTGGTAGTCATAAACGACAGTGCTAACAATATGGGCCGATAGCTGTTTAGTTTAAATTATCGTAAATATTTCTGCTATTTCCACGTATTTCATGACGTATATTTCAACTATTTCGACATTCAGATGTCGACATTTGTCGTGCGATAACGATGACGGCCATTTCAGACACCGCTATTCCGTATACCGTTACTCATAAAGTGCTAAAGATATCTGCAAATCGTTAATATTACTGCCATTCCTACGTATTTGGTGACATATATATTTCTGCAAATGGTTAATATTACTATCATTCCTACGTATTTGGTGACATATATATTTCTGCAAATCGTTAATATTACTATCATTCCTACGTATTTGGTGACATATATATTTCTGCTAATCCTTCACTGTTAGCCATTACCGGCAATCCAAACGTCTCGTCAATGGCGATGTTGTCAGTCAGTTGACGAAAAGGCGGGGCTTACGACAGACAAGACATTTCATTGGCTTTTAGAAAGATAACATCGACTGAGCACACGCTCAGTATACCATAGGTGTTTTCTTTGAGCAATACTGTCTTATAATTAAACATTTAAGTTACCGACAGTTTTCATTCAACATGGATTCAGTGATTGACCTGTTGTTATAAATTACCGGTATAGTTAATTATCAACCAGTGAGTTGTTACTGTTTTCTTTACGAAGTTGTTAGTAGTTAACAAAATCATTGTTTTCTTGATTGGTATTAAAAATGCTATTGTATTATTTTACTGATAGATCTAAATGGCTACAATCTGGGAATTGTCGTGACGCGTGTAGTGGGCGGGGCAATGGACGCTATCGATTGTTTGTCAGTTGTTTGCAGGTTAACAAAATTGTTTGTAGTCAACAAAATCATTGTTTCTTTGATTAGTATTAAAATGCTATTGTATTATTTTACTGATAGATCTAAATGGCTACAATCTAGGTATTGTCATGACGCGTGTAGTGGGCGGGGCAACGGACGCTATCGATTGTTTGTATGACTTAGAGTAAACCTGGAATTGTTGTTTCTCTTTTACCGGTAAATTATTTCTACAGTTAACATTTAATTTGTTTATCATCAAAACATTTATCACAACCAATTACTCACGAATTTAACATGATGTAATAGACGGCCATGTTTGTTGTGGGCGGGACTTTAATGTCAATTTCACTACCGTACGAGTAATAAAAGTACCGCTAAAAGTTATGAAATAATCAATTGTATGTTATAATTAATAGAAACAAATGTAACAAAAGCAATTTATTTCATAAAGAAATATATATATACCTTGATACGTCTAAATATCGGTAATTATTATAACTGTAAACAATAGAGTTTGGCCCAGTTACTGGAGATCGCAGGTGGATTTTAGTCACGTATATGATGGCATGAGTTTCACGAGGCGTTGGGAAAGGGGTGCGCCTAAACCACGCATATTTTTTTTTCCTGAAACACCTCTGCCAAAGTCGCCCTGCGCCTTATCTACGCATGCGCCTTATACACCGAAAAATACGGTACCCCATGAAATCTGTTCCTTTTAAATAGAATCTTGTGTTAATTTTTATATGTCGACATTGAAACTTAGTTGTTGTTATTGGGTTTGTATGTTTAAACCGAATTGAATAATAATTTACTCTGTTAAATGTGCGACAGCACCTTTAAATAGAAGAGTCACTGTGGTTCAATGAGTAAGGGACTGGTATGCTAACCAGGAGGGGCCTGGGTTTAATCCCTTTGTTGGCCAAGACAGTTCTACAGGTTTTTCAAGCATGGCGTCTCCTAGTCAGTGGTGCATGACTGAGGGCCTGGCAAAGAAGTTTCTGTTCGTTGATGTGTGGGCAAAATTCCCTCATAGCACACTGCAAGGTGTATGCCGTCCTCATGTGCCAAGTCTGTGCAAAAAAGTAGAACATTAAACTACATTTCATTTCTTTTCGTTGGATTTGAAATAGAATTTTGTTTTGTATATTTTAGGTAGCTAATCTAGCATGTTCAATGTCAAATAATGATGAAGGTGTTAAAATGGTCAGAATGGCTGCTGCTGAAATTGATTCACTTTGTCCACAGGTTAATATAATCAGATATTCCATACAAAGACCTCAAAACATTATTGAAATAAAAGTGTACCATATGTCAGTCCCGAAGTAAGCTAGTTTGAGTAAAGAGGACGTTACAATTTCTCTCTCTCTCTCCTTATTTACAGGATTGCATATTTGATACATATACCTTTTATATTGTGATAGTTCTATTTTGAGGAATTATTGTTGATATTACCCTTACTATTGATTTACAGGTGATAAACGCTGCTCGAGTTTTAGCAGCTAGACCAAGATCTAAACCAGCTCAAGAAAATATGGAAATATTCAAAGAAACGTGGGAAAAACAAGTTCGTCTTTTGACAGAAGCTGTTGATGATATTACAACAATACATGACTTCCTTGCTGTCTCAGGTTGGTTTATGTCATTAATGTATAACACCATTTTGTTTATTGTTTTTAGAATGCCTGTCTTCATTAGTCCAATATGGTCAGAAATGTGATGTTAAACCCCATTTCATTCATTCTTTATCCAGAATGTGCTGTGAATTGTTGTTGCCCTTGTCCAATGTCCACCTGGCACCCACAATTATGGACTACATTTATTATCCAATTTTTTTAAATATTGTATTGTAAATATATTTGAGAGTTATTGACCTTGCTAACTGTTAAGAATCTTGTGAATGTTCTAGCAACAGTTTTGCAGACTGTTCGGACGACTTAGCTGATATAGGCATATGTTTCATTGCCAGGCAACCTATCTTTGTAGATTCATATACAAGGTTTTATATTATAACTTATCAGAATATAGAAAATGACATACACAATAATCATACTTTTGTCTTTTATTTCAGAAAACCACATATTAGAAGATGTAAATAGATGTGTTATCGCGTTACAAGAAGGTGATCCAGATACATTAGATCGTACAGCCGGTGCTATACGTGGTCGATCATCTCGGGTTGATAATGTTGTGTCAGCAGAGATGGATAACTATGAACCCGGTCTATATACAGAACGTGTAATGGAGGCTGTAACAGTTTTACGGGAGCAAAGTAAGTTATAGATCATTTTGATTTATTCAAATTATATTTCTCCCATATTTGAACCACCAGCAGGGGATTTACATTCTATCTGATCGTAACTTGAGGTTCATTTGTTCGTTCCTGGAGTGTTACTTCCACTTCCACCAAGGGTGATATGATAGACAAAGAACTTGAGGGGTTGTGAATCCCTTTTTATACTAAAGTTGAACCTCTGAAAGGAATATCTGTCCCAAAATTGTTAAGTTATGTTAACTTGAAAGTTTTGAAAACATTCAGCATCCTCTGGAGACAAGATAAACAAGCTGGGCTATCTGAAAGTGTGCATTAAAGTCTTTTGATTGGCCTCCTTTTTATCTAATTGGAACAAATCCCTGACATTATCTACCATTGATTGTTTTGTTTTGTTGACTACACTTTATCATTGATGAAACAATGAAAAGTTAGATTTTGTCTGAAAAATACATGATACTGATCTGGGAATTTAAATTAAAAGTCACTCATCTATCTGCTTTTGACATCAATACATGTTAACTTATCTTTATTATAGTTATGCCTAATTTTGCGGAGAAAGTGGAACATGCTGTAGATTCATTAAGTGCTAATAAACAAGGTGATGTAGATGAGAATGAGTTTATAGAAGCTAGTCGACTTGTATATGATGGTGTTAGAGATATACGACAAGCTGTACTCATGAACAGGGTAGGTAGTAACAATAATCATATACAAATTAACAGTGAAATGATCAGTAAAAAACTTAAATTAAAGTGACAAAAGTACCATAGTGAAATGATTAGTAAAGATATGAAAAATAAGTAAACTAAAGGGACAACAAGATGAGTACTAAAAATAATTTTTTTAAAAAGTAGATCAAAGGGACAGAAGCATGAGTATTAAAATGCTTGGTAAAGAATGTAATCGAAAGGGACAACTAAACGAGTAGTAAAATATTTTTAAAACAAGTACTAGCGGTACCATGATGTCATTATAGCCATCTTGGAATTGACACGTCATATCAAAATTCAAAGTCTGTCAACTGATGCAAAGAACAAGCATGCCAAATTTCATGTTGAAATGGTAGATTCATGAGCTTGGGGTTTTCAGATGTCGCCCCAAGAAGAAGAGTACAAGTGTGTGGAACAAGTGTAGAATAAAGAAGCAAGAAAAGGCTTCAAATTACATGAAACATGCTTTCAAATTTGTCCAAATGAGCTATAGCTGCTTGAAAAGTAGTAAACTGCATTTTTTGTTTTTAATTATTTTCAGAGTGCAGAAGAATATGATTCTGATAGTGAAATAGAATATGAAGAAGATTATGAAGGATATTGTAAGTTTCTCATTCCTATCTGAAATTCAATATATGATATAGCCAGTGAGATATTTTACATATTTAATTAACTTTTGTGTTCAAAGGAAACAAATTTAACTTTGTTCTTGGTATACAAGGGGACGGTATGGTGTTGACAATTTTGTTTAAATATTACTATTGTATGTGATGTATTTTATAGCTAGTGTGGCCGATTTTGATAATGAGAAAAGTGATCGAGCTTTCATGAGACAACTACCTGAGGAAGAAAAGATGAAGATTCAAGAACAAGTAGAGGAATTCCGACAAGAAAAATTGAAATTAGATTTTGAGGTAGCGAAATGGGATGATAGTGGAAATGATATTATTGTTCTGGCTAAACAAATGTGCATGATAATGATGGAGATGACAGATTTTACAAGGTTAGTCACAACTTTCTTGTCCATCTTGGTTTTAAATAGCATACTACTAAGGGCAGAGTATGCCAATTTTCAAATATTCTTTTTTGTAAAGCTTACATTTTCTGGAAAGAATGGTTCTAGTTATAGCTGACAAAATCAGTACCTGACAATTAGAATTTGTGCAGGTACGAGCTTACTTTATGAACCAAGAACTGAGTATGCCATCATTGCAGCCGTCTGGGAATTGAAGTCAGTTAATCGATGCCCATGTTGATTGTACTAGGATTGGAGACGCTTTGTCTCCTTTTTTGATGGGTGCGGCCCTAAGATGACCAGATGTATGCAACCAGTTCCGGGTTTAAAAATATCAAAAACAAAATATAAGGAAAGACAGACATGTGTTGGACAAAATGACAGACACCAGAGTTATTGTGTCTAAAAAAGCCTGTATACGTGTCTCACAAATGGCAAAATCCTAGGCTTGGTTTTAGATAATTAAGAAAATATGCAAATGAAGTTTATGTACAATCTGATTATTTTGCATTATTTTATAGAGGAAGAGGTCCATTGAAGAGCACCATGGATGTTATTAATGCTGCTAAAAAAATTTCCGAAGCTGGTTCAAAATTAGATAAATTAGCTCAAGAAGTATCTAGTAAGGTGGGTACTGCATATTCATACTCAGTTATTACAAAAATCCTTTGAATGGTCCTTACGAATAAAAATAACCGATTGCTGATTGAATTGTTTGGGCAATTTCTCATTTCTCTTAGCTTAACCACTCTTAAATTTGCTCTAATAGTTTATATAACATTTAACAAAGAAAACAAAATATCAATGCTGGATAATCTACTGGCTTTGTTTCAGTCAGATTAAAGGAACCCATCTAGAAATTTTACCCAGATAGCACTAACTTGTCTATAGTATCTGCAGGTGATGTCAAATGTCGCAAAATATTGAATTCATCTTATCTTTGTAAACAGAATTGGACCATTTTTTGGAATTTAAAGAGTTTCAACTTCCCCAATAAATTAGTTTGCAAGGGATTCGAATCCCACATTTGATGATCAATGGCTTTAAGGCTATAGCCAAATCATAATGGAGACTTTTATGACTCCTAAAGTTTGTATTGTTATCCATGTTGGTCCATCTGTTAACCTGTTTTCTGTTACATGCAATGAAATAGACTAATATATTACACAAATGTTTAATCAAAGAAATTGTTCCTGATTCTTAATCAGATTTGATGTTATTTATTACAGTGTCCAGATTCTCAATCCAAGAAAGATTTAGATTCATACATGCAGAGAATAGCTCTATATTGTCATCAGTTAAATATTACTAGTAAAGTGAAGGCTGATGTACAGAGTGCTAGTGGAGAACTTATTGTATCTGGGGTATGTACATCTTATATCTTTTCCAAATTTGATATCAAACTGGAATGTAGAATAGCATATCATAGCTAAACTTAATGTATTGCCGTTCGTGAAACTTATATGTTATAAATTTGATAGCAGATCAGAATCAAGAACAACTAATATCTAGATGTTATGTATTGCCTTTTGGAACTTATATGTTAAAAAATTGATAGCAAATCAGAATCAAAAGAAAAACTAATATCTAAGTGTAATGTACATGTATTGTTGTGAATTTGATATTAAAATGGCATCTAGAATAACATAGAGCTAAATGTAATGTTTTGCCTTTTGAAACTCTGGAAGTCAACCTGAGTTTTGTTTTGTGAATGTTTCTCAATTGACAGAGAATTAAGTTGTTACATTACTCCCAGTAACCATAAATGGAATGATGGTATTCAAATACCGTGATTGGTCACTTGGTGCATGCCTGGTCAGCTGAAATCCTCAGCATTCCATATAAAGGCTTTCATCTTGGGCTAGTTTCAGAAGTACAAATGTATGCTCGGCCAACTTGGTGTCTTGAGATGTTCAGGCAAAACTATATAAATGAATTCACCCAAACATGTGCCCATCTCTCTTTCAAATGTAATAATCCTGTACTCCTCTATGTATATATACATCTTAACATTTTGTTAATTTGATTACAGTTGGACAGTGCTACATCTTTAATTCATGCTGCCAAGAATTTAATGAATGCTGTAGTTTATACAGTCAAGGCCTGTTATGTTGCATCCACAAAGGTAAATTTCTTTTAAGAACAGTTTTAAGGACTACACTTATTGGACCATAAATACAAAGATGAATATGTTCATAATTCTAAATAGTACAAACAAGACTTCACGGATAACAATCACTGGAAACTTTAATAGTGCAGTGTTCCAACAAGTATTCTCTTGTTGTTATCAAGCAAAAGGTTAATGAGAAGTGGTTATTAGCACACTTTCCAAGGTGTATCGGTGAAGATCAGGACAGTTTTGGATGAGGGGCCCTTTCTAAATATTAAATATGTTCTATTTTAATCTTTTTCAGTATCCAAAACATGGTGCTAAACATGTAAGTATTTCATTTTATTTAACCTTTCCCTTTCATTACACTGGGCTCGTCACAAGGGACACTTTCCGTCGGACATGGTCAGTAGGCTCAGTCCTATAATAAAACAGTAAGCTGCTGACCAATCGCAAAATGTCATTGCGTAGGGCCTCCAAGTCATGGCACCTGGTTAACGCAGTTGATCGTTATGACAAGCTCTCGGATCCATTCACTTATATTATTTATTACTTACAATATCTGTGTTTATTATCTCATGTATTGAATGTGCCACAATTTCCCAAAGCCTTGTGTTTAATGATGGTTGTGTAGAGTGTTTAAAATGTGCTCAAATGCAATATTCCGCTTGATTTGCTGTACATCTGCCAATAAATCAATTGAAAACCATTCCTGGATCGAGAAGTTCATGGACTGGAAATTCATGCCACCTAGCTATTTAGGTACTCGGATTGCGAAACACGAAAAGATAAACGAACATATGTTCGTGTTTATTTTCATACAGAAGCAAAAGGTCCCTATTGTATAATCAGTAACTAATACAAAATAATTATTTCAGAAACCTGTTGTACAGTGGAAGATGAAAGCACCAGCCAAGAAACCTCTGGTTAGACGTGAAGATCCTAACGAACTCACAGCTAAAGTTAGAAAAGGAGCTCCTAAAGAAAGAATAGAACCAGTGAAAGCTTTAAGTGAATTCCAAGAAATTAATGTTGATAGTTTCTGTTAAATTAATCTTCCTCCATTTCTTTTTTTTTTTTTAGATCTGAGAACTTAATAGAGAATTCGTTTGTTTCTTTTTTTTTTTTTAGATCTGAGAACTTAATAGAGATACATACACATTAATCTCTGATCAGAAGAAAATCAAAAAATTCCTATAATTAGTCTCTGTCTGTCATTTCAATATTTCGAAAAATATATATAATAATTCCACGGCTTCATCAATGCTAGAATATACTCAAACTGATTAATAACTGAATGGTGGATAAACTTAAACAGCTTGGATTTAATCAAGTTATAAAGAGACCCATCAAAAGATTTTAGCAAAGAGTCTATGTGGTGCTGTTTGTTGACAAAATCCCATTTATTTTGTCTGTAGGAGCTGCTGTGAATTCATCGTATCTATTTAAATACTGAATTGAGCCATTTTTGGATTGATTTTCTAATTTGTTAATAATTCGTCAAATCGAAATGACATTCAGAGACTTTGATTTTACTTCCTAATTTGTTGATTTTGCATAACTATATAAAATTTAAATGTGGCATCAGCTACTGTTGTATAAGCCTGGGAATATAAATTGTGTTTTTATCTGACAAAATATCAGGAACTATTGGTGTTGTACCTGATATATTTAATTTGTGCAGGTCATGAATTAGACAGATTAATAAAAACGACAGATACCAATTTGTGTCTGACATTGTCTGAGACAGCTGGATTATTTCCAGGTGTGCATTTACAGTGTATTTGAGTTAGCGCTTATCATACCTTTGCGTGAAGGGAACAAATCTATATTTAATCCATTTTTTTTTCATCCTTTTGTCTCGCAAGTGCTTCACATTTACTTCATTTAGTGCAAATCTATTTTATTGTAAATATTTTATCTTTGAAAAGAAATACGGCCTGGTTAATCAAATATATAATTTAGACCAGATTATTAAGTCTGAAGAATATGGTATAATATGAACTGTAGAGCATGACATTATTGTTAACCAGACTAAAATGTGTAACCATTCTAATACACTAGTGCATTATTCAAATAGTCGTAATTAATTATTCAAATAGAATTTGAATATTTGACTACATTCATATTATCAATTGTTATGCATTTTCAGATTTCTAGAATTTGTGAATCTTCAAATAGACATGTTTTCCATATCTTTATATTTATTTTGGATGATTTCATTGACTTGATATATAAAATGTTTCCTATTGGGGGCCATTTTTATTATTAAAGTCCACTACTGGTAGTTTAAACAACCCACAAATACGTTTGAATAACCATGAAAAATTATTTGAAGATTTGTGCGAGCACCAGAGAATTGACAAACTATGAAAGGTTGATTTGCTGGAATACAATAATTTCATGTTTTACGGTAGTAGGTAAGAGTAGATGTATGTATGTAATATGTATATATTGTACATAATAGGAGCAATTTAATATAATTAAAAACACTCATATATTTTCATTGATCATGAACATTCATAATGATTATTTATATAAATATAGATTTATTGCGAGCTTAGATACAGAAATGAGAAATTATAAGGTAAAACTTACTTCTTATGTAGATGAACAGCAGAACAATCAAACACAACAGGATTCATCATAGAAAACATTCACTAGTTTGTACACATAGCACAATGATCAACTAGTGTTCTCTTATCATTTTCAAGCACAGTCTATCGGACTGTCTTTTCAAACTTCAAATTACAGCATGTTCATCATTTAGTGTCTATTAACATGTTGATAATAAGTACCAAAACGTAAATATTGTGAATCTATGATATGATAAAACTTATTTATTGTGCAGATGAACAGATTGTCTTTTTAAACTTTAAAGTACAGTGTGTCCATTATTTAATGTCTATTAACATGTGTAAATGCTGTCAATTTCAAATAAATGAAACTCATGGTATCTGTGCATGTACTGCCTCAAGTTATTTAAGATACAGAATTGTTTTAATAAAAACACACATCTTTAGTAAGAATTTTTTTATGTTAATCTGTAAAGCTATGTGCATTTTTATTAATGTTGTACATCTACATGTACTTCTAAATGTCATTTGAGGATATTACACAAGAATTTAGATTTTTCTTAAATATTATTACTGGTAACTTTTTTTCTTTAGGTTGTGTTTAGAAATGTACACCTTTAATTTCTTTGTCATTTTTTAATGCTTCTGCTCAACGGTTGTGACACTCATACCTAATTTTTAGATATTGTTTAATTATTTTATACATTTTTTGTTTTAAAAAGCTTTTTTTTTATTAGAAAATGGCAATTCTGTTGTTAGTGAAAATATAATTTATATCCTTTAAAACATGTTTGAGTTGATACTTTTACATCTTGTTCAGTCTCATACAAAAAAAATATTGTGGTTCTCAGATATCCATTGAAAAATATCTGATGCGAGAGGGAGTAGTCAGTAGACATACCTCTCCAAGACACCAATTTCATAGACATAAAAGCAGCCGAATGAGAATAATCTACTACATATATAAGGCAGACAGAATTGATCTGCATTAAATCTGTTTCCAAGAAGATCTGTAGATACTGGGAGGATAAGGAAATGGAGAACAAAAATATTCTGTCTTCAATTAGAGCAGAAAAGGAGGACATTTAACCCCCATTTCATTTTATTACTAAGTGTACTAATAAACACCTTTTCTGATGACACACAACCTACAGTTTACCTGAATCTTTGGGATTCTTTTCTTTGTTTTAGAACAATAATTTTTGTGTCAACAAGTTTCTAAAACAGATATAATAATACATATCATTTAATAGGTTTCTCTTAAAAACGACCAAATTCATAAATTATTATACGGTCTTTTATATAAAGTCAGTTTTTGTACATTATATGGCTAGATATATATAATTAAATATATAAAACAAGGAAGTCTTTATTTTTATTTGCCAGAAGTCGGACCAGTTTGAATTAACAACTTTGCATTTTATTTCTTCAGGTAAGATCCTAATGGATGCTCTTGTCTTAAAGAGCACATAATGTCACCAAACGAAATTTTCTGTACTTGTAGGGAGTGGTCACAATAGTATATACTTGTTAGGGCAAGCTCACGCCAATCCGAATAACATTACTTGACCTATTACCGTTTTAGTAGGAGACACCCGAAAACACTTTTCAATTTTTCAATTATTACAACCTTAATCCAGTTAATTGGTCAGTCACGTCACAGAGACCATGCATACAAACTAGGTCATCCCTGTAGTAACATATGGGGGCATTTTATTCAATAATTTGCTTCTGCATAGGGTTCTTAAGCAGTGTGTGTGTGTGGTGGGGTAACCATGGTAGACTACTTGATGTAAAAGGTAGAAAATTGCCTTATGCGTCCAAAAACCCCTCATAGTACACTGCCTGGTGTATGGTCGTTTTCATTAATCAGTTCCATGCAGAAAAATAAAAAGTTAAAATGTATTCATATCAATTGAGTAACAATATACAAGCTAGGATAGACATCTGTTTAATTTTAGATAAGTGGACTCAGATCATTAATTTCACGATGGTGGTTCAGTACATAAATGAGGAACCGGTAAAGCTTTTATGCAGATTTATTGTATGTACACAACAATGACATGGCAGTAAATGTAGGGTTATGTTTTACATTGTTTTGTCAATAATAACTTATTTTATCAACAGGAAAATACGCAAATTGCGTGGAATACTTAGATAGTGACAGCTATCATAATGTTATGGTTTCCACATTTAGAATCACTGTGGTAAATGTCTCGACATTTAAGTACATGTACGTGCATTTACAAGTAAATGTTCTGGGTTATCCTAGAATTTTAGAGTAGGCCTAATCAAGATTTTCTCAACAGGTGATCATTGTATCGCCCGCTATCACAGAGATATTGGTAGGCTTTTTCCACTTCTTCGGGAATATCTTGGTGAATTTGGAATCCTTTCTTTGGGTAAGATTTAATCCTCTGTAAACACCCAATCATGACCGTTATGACATCGTTTAGGGAACCCACGTCATCATTTGGAAATTCGTTTAATCCAATTTTCGCTGACGTTACTTGCACAAGAACTGAGTTGGAATTAACCCACTGTTTCTTAAAGGTGGCATATGAACGCCGTTCCATATATGGGGTTTGGACTAAGATTATGCTAGTAGGATTAATCCCAAGAGAATGGAGCTTATTGTAAGAATATCGAATATTTTGGCCCGTGTTTGTTGCTCTTGTTTCCAAAATTATTTTTTCATCTGGAACACCGCGGTTAATTGCCACATCGCGAAATTTCTCTGCCTCAGTAATTTTCCATTTGCCTACAATAAAAAGCATTATTTCTATATAAATAAGAAGTACATGTATTTATATCTTTTGGAAAATTGAACGTACTGGACCTAGCAGTGAACAGTATCAAGTCGTTAGGATGGGACGAAGAACCGAGGCTTCATGTACACATAGGCATGCACGTAAAATAGCCAATACCATTTGGAATATGTTGAAGAGGGCAGTAGAAACGTCTCTTTCCGGGCAATATCTCCCTCGCAGGACACTGTGTTGCTATACCGTCTCCATTAGCCCATTTTCTACAGAAATGTTGGACGTTAAACCCCTTCCGTTTCATTTTTTCTTAACCGTGGTCTTTAAAGGGCATTTCAATTGCGCGACAAATGTAAAAAGATATGAATAATATAATGTTTAACGTCGCATTAACTTCTTGATTTGCGCCCAAACAAAGGTAGTTGTTAAGGATTTTCAATTTGTGGTGTTCACAAATTTTATAAAATGAAATCAGGTTTAACGTCCTTCTGTTCTGCTCCGACATGAGTGAAGAAGGACATACGCCATGCAGTGTGCTATAAGGGAAATTTTGTCCGGGCAGCGGCACTCTGGCCTACTCTGATATCAAATTCGGGCTGCCACGAGATCTTTTACGTGCACGCCAATGTATACACGGCACCCCGTTTTTTCGCCCTATCCGAGCGATAAGACAGCTGTCCTTCTTGGGTCTTCCATCCTGCACCACTGACGGGGTGAAACCATGTCCGAAAATCCCGGTGAACTTTATCGACTAAAGCCCAGAAGGATCATTCCAAATTCCAAAGCGCGGATCGAACAAATTACACACACCATGCACGGAGTTTATTATGGGTTATATGAATATATCAGGACAACAGAAACACACAAGTGGAATTCGTGGATTTATAGAACTTCAAAAGTGGCATAATTAGAATAATTCACCTTTGGTTAATGAGCCTTCTTTACCAGAAAATAATAACCAGTCAGCTAAACCTGTATTAAATAAATCGGCTGCATATTCTGCTGTTCTCAGATCATTATTTCCTAAAACTAGTATGACATCACTCTGAAAATAGAAACAGTCATTCGTTCTATTAAAACGTTGATGTTTTAGTTTATGACAAAAATGAAATAAAAGGGGTTAAACCTTAAAGGAGCTAAATCGCTAAATATTTGGGACCTAGAAATTGACACAAGTGTGTCGCAACGCATATAATACTGTAATCTGAATGTATATAAACTGATTTACATTCAATGGTTTCCGTTTTTACTCTAATTTCAAATCAGTTATGTTCGGCGAAATAAGCCAGCAGTGCCTAGCCTCGTTCCTCGAGTCTCTTGTTACAACTGAGGCTGAAACGCATTATGTACACGATTCGTGTACCAATAGTAAAATGTTTATTTTGTCTTAAATATTGGATATCAGAAGCCTATCTTTGTCCGGTAAGATCACAACATCGATGTTGATTTAAATTGACAAATAATTCGTGTTTTCAATGTTTGAATGATATTGAGTTAGAGGCTTATAGCTACTTTAACTCAATATTTTACCATGTCAATCAATATTGCTGTTGTTATCTGTCCTATGGGATCCTATTCTCTAGTATGTAAAAGTGAACAAAGATGCAACGTACAAAGAAAAATATAATATACAATAGGCTACAATGCGTAAGTAATTACTAAGGGCTGATGACAATGATTAAAAAACGTGTAGAATGGAGTAAGCATACGTAAACGAGTCGAGCCGTTCAATTTGGACAATTCGGGTATTTCACCGAACATAATTGTTAGGTATTATAATAATGTTATTAATAAATTAAATATAAATCATTTTATATGCATTCATTTAACATTAATATGTGCTTCAGACCCTGAAAATGAAATCAATGGGGTTCAACGTCTTACTGTTCTGCTCCGAGTAATGAAGACGGTCATTCGCCATACAGTTAGTTACTATGCTTGCAACCTTAAACTGTGCCTGGAGTATAGACGGAAGACATCAGTAGTGGAACCATTTCTAGCCATGCAGTATGCAATGAGGGAAATTTTGCCCGGACATCAGCAGTATGGCCTACTCTTATAACTGCCAATAGGTTTTTCGTCCTATCCGAACGATTACACGGCTTTCCTTGTCAGTCCCTCCCTCCGTCCTGCACGCAACTTCCAGGCTAACGAGCCAAATCTTACCCACTTATCCATCGTGGCTCTTTCAAAGAATAGAAACATACGTCTGTCAGTCCTACTTTTCTGCACACATGGCAATCGGTATACACCATCTCTGGGGGGGGGGGGGATTCTTCGGGGACAGCGGCGTTAGGGTCTACTTTTATTTCGAATTCAACTGTCATTGATTCTTTTCATGTGTACATGGGACCTCGGTTTTTCTTGGACCACCCGCACGACTAGACACAGTTCCGTTCTAGTGCATCAGTGGCACTGACAAGAAAAACCACACCATAGTTCATGAAAGAATTATTCATGTCCTCCAAAATTAGCTCATGTCATAAATACAATCATTTCCCAATAGGTCGAACAAAACATATTTGTAAAAACAAAATCATAAATAAAAAATTCCGAATGGTGTAATGACCCGTTGAACTAATGGTGTATTCATCCTGGTCAGTACTGCGACGTCACTGATGTAAATTACTCGTGATGATGAAAAACTGTGCGCGTGATAAACAATCAATATTCCCATGGTAACAGCTTCTTAAATTATTTTGATGTGTTTCCAAATTAGGTTAGGTTTATTACGTATATAACATACTAATTGACTCATAAACATTTCCCGGGATCAAAGTATAAATCATCCATAGATGGTGCGGTTTTAAATTTCATTCTGTTCAACGCATCATGCATTTTGTCATTCATATGTTTATCAATCTTTGATTTTTAAACGTAAATGAATTCGATTCGCATTAATAAACAAGAGTATGTTGGTGAAGAAAATGCAATTTGCTATCCTTTTCACGGTTTCTTTATTTTCAAATGTATTATACAGTTATTGCATTGTCTAGAATAGGCCTAAATATTTTAGAAAAATATGATTTGAATACTATAATTGGGTTATCTATTAGCAGAGTCGTCGATTTTATTAGGGGGGGGGGGGAGGATATGTTCAATGAACAAAGATCGATCAACAACAACAGACGATGTAATTTTCAGAATCAATTTGTAATTTCTTGTTCGGGGCCTTTATTAATTTTATATTAAGTCTTAAAATTGTCATTAGCCCCATTATCGTGTTTGAACCCTGGTCCGACCCCAATACCCCTCTCAATGGAAATGGTTGTTAGACTAAATAAAGATTAATTACGGTATTTTATTACTTATTAATTTAAATTTCAGATTTCCGAATGCGTAGTTTGGGAAATAAAACTAAATTAATTAATACAAACATATTGAAATAATCAACTGAACAAATCGATCCAATTCTCTGTGTTTGATGTTCTTTCAAACAAAGATATGTTTCAAATTAAAATAATACCTTGTGTAATTCGTGTCCTAGTTGCATGTAATTCCATATAGTTTGAGCAGCTTGCATAATGATAGTTGAATCTCCGGTTTTCTTTTCTCTAAAAGAATGTATCCTGGACCTCGAGGTGCAATCGATGAATTTCGCGATCCCTTTGAATGCTGAAATCATCTGTTCAGTCGTTATATCGCAGACAAAACGTCGCTCTTGCGCTAATTATAGCACGGTCGCGTCAATAAAAGTTTAACATCTCTATAAATAGACACATTAATTTTATTAGTCTACTATACTAATTCTAGCTTAGTTATTTCGGAGAAAAATTTGTGAGTTTTTCTTTCGGTATAATATTGACCTTTAAAATGACCGCTTCTCGACAAAGGATTTTTTTGGCAATTAACACACATCGTCATTTTTTATTGGCAGCTGTTTCATTTCCATTGCATAACTGTTTCAGTGCAACCAGCATGATTCGTTACAAGTGAAGCACGTGTACTTATTATTGTTTTGTTACTAAATATAGCTCATCTCGCGAGATCTCGATTGAGGCGGGAATTTCGAAATTTCCGCCATTTCTCTTCACTGAGAAGAAATTTTGCATGTTTTTATTATTATTCTTTCATATTTTAATGACTTCACGACAATAACATATTTATGTGATGGCTGGTAACTGTTTTAAGTATTTCATTTCTGTATCTATTGACTTGCAACATTATTTCACACTAAATGAAGTGACGCAAGCTTAGTTAGTATGTCAACACAACACGTCCGGGACCGGGGATCGGATTGTCATTCAGAAATGATGCATTCAGTATTGGCCCTGCATGTCGTCGGATTATAGATTTCTACTGAGACTCTATCTATGTCGACCGACAACTGTGCCCTTTTTAAGTTTGGCTATTGAAATTACAACATTTTTTTTTATCTAACTACAAATTGTAGTACATGTACATGGTCAATACATTTTTTGGTTATTATTAATATTATTATTAGGCTAATTCTTACATCATTTATATTATCATCATGTTCATCAGTTCATGTTTTTAAAAGATAATTTGCAAGAGCAACAAAGTTATGTAGTCATGTAGATCTACTAAACTATATTTTAAGTATGTTTTTTATTATCTTTTTCAGATTCATCTCAAGATGCAGGGTACGTGTAAAGAGAAAAAAAACAAATATTTTTCATGCAAGAAATCTTCACAATTCTTAAAAGGGGCCCTGGCACTCGAGCAATCAGTGCACTGGATCCCAGCCTTCATCTGTAAAGGTTAACACCAGTGAGGTGACAATGAAAGTGTGAATAGTTGTTTGTATGGGACAAAAAATATGAGGTCCACCTGTGTACTACACATTGGTCCAATTGGGTCAAAAGAAGGCAGAAATAGCTGTCAAGGCAAAATTCTTTTACCCAACATTGCATACAACCATTGAAATGAACATTACCATTTGATTGTAGAGAGGTCGGATGGATGTGCACGCTGTATCATAAAGCCTGTCATTGAGTCAACCAGTGTTCAACACAAATGTCGGTCCGTAGGCCCGAGGCCGACTAATTTATTGGAGGACTCCTGCTTGCCTATTTCACTCGGGTCCGCCGGGCCTTCGTCTTCTTATCTTGCATAGTTAGTGTCCTCATTCGACAATTCTGGATATGGTAGTTCTGTCATAGAAACGCAACGACAGAGTCTCCGATAGTTAACTGTTATTGTTTACTTGTCATCGACATGACGGAAGCTGATGTTTTTCCAAACAATGACTCGCGTAACCAGACTCTTATTTGTGCATCTCGTTCGGGAATCGCGCTTCTTCGACGCTCCCTATGAATTCCAGGTAGCGGTATAGATATTAAACTGATAACTGAATCATACGTTTAATGGTTTCTCTGACCAATTGTTAGTGAAATTTAAATCTTAGTTGAATATAATCCTCTGATAGAACACCAATTACACTGAGAAACAATCATTAATAATAATATATTCTTTGATCATTTGATTGGAATTTCTGGGTCAATAAGCCGGCGATGCTACGTTTAATTTTAAATTGCATCTACCGTTATGATTTTTTATATACACATGCTGACAGATGCTTAATTTTAACCATGTTGAATTTTTGTCGTTATTATTTTTTGAAAGGTATCTGGAGTCGTACGGAATTTTAAAGCAATTTCAATTATGGTTGCCACGTGACCACTGTGCCGTGTGTCTATCATGGACGAATGAATAAAAGCATATTTGACAGACAAAAATTAAAACTTGTGTTATGAAAAAATACCATTGTGCTGTATGCATTCAAAAAAAACCGAAGACAGTAATTTATTCAGGAATATTAGGCTTACTGACATGAATTTCTTGAAGCCGAAACGTGAATTAAATATATAGATAATTTTCCGAACGGTGTAGTTGTGGGGCCTAGCTACCTTTTATTAAACGTATAATAATGGGTGCTTAAGTATGATTTTAAAAACATTTCTTACGAACCTCTTTTGACTCACCTCTGGGCTATTGTGCTAACAGTTGTTTGGGTTTTTTTTGTAACTATTTGAAGTTTACGTAGGTTAAGAAAACCCAATGTAGCCATGAATAGATTTGTTGCATTAAATTGAAATGACACACTAATGCGTGTCTTCTTTTTTTTCGTTTTTCTTTCCCAAGTTACTAAACTCATAGTTTATACATGGAAACTATAAATAATTATTATTGGTTGGGCCTGTGTGTCACCTGAAGGACCCACGTGATCATGTGTCGCACATGTCCTGTGGGCCTGTGCTTGAAAATGTTTGTTTCGGACACTGGAGTCAACTGGCGTGGTTTCAAATCCCTGGTTTGTGGGTTTTCTCTGGGTCCTCCGTTTTCTCCCACTGCTAAAGCCTCCAACGACCATGTGAATTATTGAAATAACATTTAAAAAACTGTATGTTATTCCTGAAATGACTTAGTTTGTGTCCAGTGGAGGTTAAACCCCATTTCTCTCTCTCTTTCTCTCCCTCTCTCTCTCTCTCTGCCTTGTTTGTCTTAAAATGACCGAAGAATTCTGTTGACAAAATTTTTATCCCCATTCCTTTCCACTGTTTTCTTAATAAGAAATAAAGAATCAAGAACTACATTATAATAAACTATAATATGATGAGAATAAGACTCAAGAAGTAATTGATGTCTAGCATTTACAAATTGATAAAAAAAAAGAGTTAAATTTATTCCCATTATTTCTGATGTCTGGGTAATAATCAAGATTTTCAGCAAAATGTAGTTTTATAGTATACAGTTATGTCTTTTCAGGGAAGGGGATTCAATTAAAGTATTTGTTCGAGTTCGACCACCTGATATTAGAGATAATGAAGTGGGATCTAAACGTGTTGTTGATGTTGATGAAGGGAGGAAAGCCATCATCATGCAGTCAAAACCAGAACCTAAACTATTTACTTTTGATCAAGTAGCTGATATCCATATTACACAGGTAAGGCATTAAGGGGAGATGTTTCAATGCTGTTATACAATAGATGCATGCAAGTATTCTTGATATATACAGATGTGAATTACTGCCGTCTGCAAGATGCAACCCTTTATACAGACCTTTGTTAATTCAGTTTTGGGAACCAAATGTGGTCCATTACAATAATTCAGTCTAGAATACAGATATCTTTATATAATTCCCTGAACCTTGGAAGGATTTAACTTTCTCTGTAGCATATATTTAAAGTGAACTAAATCATGTTGATGAGTTAGCCTAGTAATGAAATTTGGAAGCGCACCTTAGTTTATATATAAAGCAGTCACTGAGCCAGTGACTAATGCTTGCTACATCCCTGATGATAAGCTTTGGGTAGTATTGAAACCCCGTTAAAATGTTTGTAACCAAATCAACAAATTTGTTTACTTTGTTTCAGGAATCTGTATTTACTGCTGTTGGTAAGAAGATAATAGAAGGCTGTGTAACAGGATATAATGGAACCATATTTGCTTAGTAAGTCTCTCAGATCTCTTCATAGGAAAATCAAATATATATAGAATGAAATGGGTTTAATTCTGACGTTTCTGTATTAACCAAACTAATGAACATGAGCATATGTCATGTATTGACTTAACTGACATAATTTTGTTTCGTAGAGGTTAACATCATCTCTTTCTGTCACTCTGTCTCTCCGTCTCTCTCTCTCTCTCTCTCAGAACACATTTATATGGTGCATAAATGGTCTTTAACTTGTATCTTAATTTCTGATATATTTTCTTTTTTCAGTGGTCAGACTGGTTCTGGCAAAACATTTACTATGTTGGGTGAGTAATTCTTTCTAATATACATTAAAGCATCATTCCTATGAAAGTATTTATAGGGTAGTTATTTCCAATAAAAGTATAGCATATATTATGTATATATATAGAGAGAGAAGGTAGAGACACCCAATCTTACTTCAAAAATACTGGATTTCCTGAAATACACATACATGGTGCTGACAGCAAAATAATGTAAGGATATCCCTAACTGGCACTTTGTTTGTTTGAGTGATGTTAGGAGTGCTTTCATTTGTTGATCTAATTGCTAACGGTTGTGAGAACATTGAAAGACTTTGCCACCGAGTTGACTGTACGATTAATAGACATAAATATTAAAATGAAGTTAGCAGAGGTAATCCGAGAATTTACTTAAACTTCGATATTTATTGTAAATGGACAATGACTAACGACAAATACAAGGTGATGATGGGATTCTCCCTCAATCAAGTCACATGACAAACAATCTTCTTAAAATAGATGTAGTTTGCTTGAAATTATTTTAAGAGAGATTTGAAGCAAACTCTTGACAGTTAAATTAATTTGAATATGTTTTTAGTCCAAATATATCATCAAATCACAAAGTTTGTACATGGGGAAGGCATCTTTAAAGGACAATATTGGTGTCTGTCATTATCACATAAGTGATAGAACCGGTTAAACACTTGCCAAATATTATTTTAACACAGAGATCATTGCTACAATAGATGAGTAATAAATAAAGGTTTCAACAATCAGATGTGACAAACGCGAAAGGAAAACACGAGCTATCCCTCTATATAACTGACTGAAGTGACGAGTGATAACAGATACATGGGCAAATTTCTGTTCACTAATAATTCCTTTGGAATGTGTTTAACCAGTTATATCACATATGTGATAATGACTGACACCAATATTGTCCTTTAATCTAACTTAAGTAAGCTCATATAAAGTAGATTTTAAACTTTTTGTTATTGGCCATCAGTTAATACACTGCGTACATGTCTAATGGGAACCTTAAAGTTGAAGAAATCTTTGATGACTCTGTGATCGTGCCCAACATTAATAAGAGTTCACTTTTGGTCATAGGTGTTAACTCATCCTCGGTTACCCAGTGTACTCATTCCGTTCTACTCCACTATACCCTGGGTTAATCCATAGGGTTTCCACGATTTCAAATTATCTACCCTGGCGGATTGTGATATTTTTATCGTCCAATCCCATAAAGTGTTACTTGGAAAGGTAATAGGCAAAGGGAAGAAACTCTCAACAAAGAATTCCCCACACATGGTGACCTCTGCTCTTGCACACTTTGCGAATATGTCATTGGGAAAAATTTTATTCCTGTTGATGACCATCTGACCAAGTCCATGTAATGAAAAGGTTAAAATACCCTAATTAGTTAAGTCTTAGTGAGGAAGCAAATATGTAAAAAGATCAATAATCAAGGAACCGATAGCCCCGTGTTGTTGACCAAACTATGAGATGGACTTGGTTGGATGTAAGTTTAAACTTGACCATAAGGATTGTATAACAAAATATTACAATGTTTGTAATCTGTTTTTTTCTTATTGTCAATTTTTAGGTCCATCAGAAGATGCTGATAATTTTCAGCATGAAATGAGAGGAGTGATACCAAGAGGTTTTGAATATTTATTTAGTTTAATAAACAGAGAACAAGAATTGGTAAATTGTTTTATTATTTAAAGGGAAATTTAATATAGTTCATCTTTAATACAATGATTCATACTCCAATTATATAGCACACTATTACAATCTATGACTTCATATATAGTTCTTACGGAGCCATGGTTGATCAGTGAGTACGACGCTGACTCGCTAACCACAAGTTTCCAGATTCCATCCCTGTTTTGATCTCCATGATTGTTGGGGTTTTCCAGTATGATTTCTCTTGTCAGTGGTGCAGTCTATTGGGTGGAACACAAAACCAAGGTCCTGTGTGTACACATTGACATGTACTTAAAAGAACCCTTGGCAATTGGAATTTCTGCTCTCAGGGAAGAATTTTCTTCAAAGCACATCACATATGCCTGTCTTCATTATCCTGGTTGGTGCAGAAAAGTAGGATGATAAACACCTTTCATTTGAGGGGGTTGGGTGGCCAAAAGGTTGACGCCTGGGCATTAGATCAGAAGATGTCATTGGGTCAAGTGGCATGGTGTCGATTCCCCGCTTGCATGTGATAAGGAGTAGGGTCATCAGTTCAACCTCATGGGCTTTATATTTGTAATAAAAAAGACATAAAATAATAAAATATAAAATTTGTGTTTTATTCCAGCATGGAGAAAGAAAACAGTTTTTATGTCGTTGTTCGTTTATAGAGATATATCAAGAACAAGTATTTGATTTACTAGATCCGGCATCTACAGGTCTACATCTTAGAGAAAATATTAAAACTGGTGTTTATGTTGATGGTATAGTAGAACAAGCTGTGGCAAATTATTCAGAAGCTTATCAAGTAAGTTAACTGCTGCAGTTGTTATTAATACAAATACCCCGTTTAGTAAAGGTTGGCATGGTCTCCCCTTTTCAGTGTTGTCTAGTCGTTCAGATGGGATGAAAAACCAAGTTCCTGTGTACACATTGGCATGCAAATAAAATATCCCTTGGCAGTTGGATTTTGATATAAGAGTAAGCCTTTGGACTGCTCTCCTGGCAAAATTTCCCTCATGGCACACTGTATGGCATATGTCGGCCTTCATTAGCCTAACTTAGGAGCAGAACAGTAGGACGTTAAACCCCATTTCATTTCACTTCTGAGTAGTTTAACGTATACATGGTTTCGATCTCAGGCTTGTTTGTGACAATGAGTACGATCGTCAGGCTTTCCTCGCTACTAAAGAACCCTTTGTGAAATACATTTTTGTAATAATCAGAAACCATACGTTAGTCAGAAAGTCAATATTTTGATGCCTTACTGATTTCAAGATTTGTCGGTTACATTTAAGTTTTAGACATTTTTAAATAAATATATTTTCTAACATTGTTTGTTTGTTATTGTCAGGTATTAAATGCAGGTTGGCTCAATAGAAGAGTTGCTGCTACATCTATGAATCGAGAAAGTTCTAGAAGTCATGCTGTCTTTACTGTGTCTATAGAATCAAAGGTACGAATCTCAATAGATAACATGGCAAACAGATTAAACAATACAGAAATACATGTATAGCACAAACAATGCATATTAGATACACTGTGAAACAGAGAAAAATAATTTCCTTTTGATTCAGAAGTTTCACAGAATTGAACTTGTGTTGTGAACCAGAGTTGGGATTTCGCCCGTATATTCCGGACTTGTCCGAATTTTTTTTCCAAACGCACAATATTGTCCGACCGGGAATATGCCCAATCGGACATCAAGACATAGTGAATAATATTCAAAATTCCAAAATTAATACAGTGCACTGAGAGTATAACTACCACTCAACCCGATTATCGTTGACAATAGGCAGGATTGATTAGGTAATTAAGTGATCAACGTATTTATCGTGTAATACCGTCAATAAACCTACCTTGATTAACTACTTAATCCGTCTTGATTGATTGACTTAATCCTTTGTCGGACAATTCATCAATCTAATCTTAAACAGAAGTCATTGCTTTCCCTTTGTCGGACTATTCGTCAATCCAATAAGAGTGATTATAATTTTAATCCACCTGTTTACCTCGTGGTCTTCAATTGTCGGGCATTTTAATAGCATTGATGTGAGTCGACAGCATCAATAAACTAATCATAGATGTCACATATCGTAAGAGTATATTATTTTATAACACCCTACATGTAATTCATTTTGTCTACGATATCCTTTACGTCTTTTAAGAATCCATATATGAATTCTCATCTACAGTGGCACTTTCCCGTGATCTCGAGCGCCGCACGAGTATTGCTTAACATGTTAGGCAGTGCTTATTATGAAGCTGTGTGCTGTAAGTCACGTACGCCATAGCGGCAATACGCTGAAGTCAGCTATGCCTATTGTCATCACCACAAGTATTATTATTTCGAACGCTTTTCTTTCATTTGCTGCCGTGTTCTTATTTCTATTACGCACGGATTTGAATATTTTGTTGACATTTTATAAAGAAAAAACAATGTTCTGACATCACAAACTATTCTTATTTCGGGAGTTCGGCATTCATTTGCTGTCACGTAAATCTAAAGGAATATCACGGTTGTGAATTTTATGCCGAAGCAGGATCGGCAAGCTTTCATTCAATGTATTACGAAAATGCTTAATTTTGTACGACAATTACTGACATAAATTTGAATGCCGTACGGGAATTAGGTGTGAAAAATAGCGAGGTTCACCAATTTTCATTACGTACGGGATTTGAATATTTTGTTGACATGTGATTTTTAATTGTGGTATGAATTAAATACCGTACGGGAATTATATATGAAAAATAGCGAGGTTCACCTTATTTTGTTATCTACGTGATTTGAATATTTTGACGACATGTGACTTTTAATTGTGGTATGAATTCGTCTGCTTAAATAACGATAAGAGTTATGCCCCTTTATTTTCGGTAAAATGTCCGACACGAAAAATTTTGAAATCCCATCCCTGTTGTGAACTCTCAGAAATGTAACTTAAATAGTTTCTGGGGACTACTAACAAACTTGAAATTAAGGCACTATCACAGACAATATCAGTCATAAAGACTTTGTCAAGAACAATGCCTCTTGTCTTATTTAAGTGTTTTAGTACCTGTCCGACAAAAAATTCCAAATATTAGGTTAGTTTTGTGTCATGGCAGGTACAAATAAAATCGTTATTTTCCAGACTGACAACCAATATGAATGCCCTTCTTGTTGTTTCTGGTTGTAGAAACACCTGAAAATAATAAGCAGCACAAAGTAAAGATTGGTTTTGAACATTTCAGGAACAAAAGGGAGGTGTACAGAATTTAAAAACATCTCAGTTAAACTTGGTTGATTTAGCTGGAAGTGAGAGACAAAAAGATACACATGCCATTGGTGCTAGATTAAAGGTAAACAAATAACACGTATTTATAGTTTCTTTCATCCAGTACTTTGAATTGGTTCCCCAAGGAATATGCTTGTCTGTCCTTGTAGGCGAAAGAAATATTGCAATATACAGAATAATTAAAGTTTAGTTTTTTTCAGGGTGTTGAAAACTAAATGGCAGCTTATGTTCGCTTTTTTTCTTTAAATATAAAAACTTCTGAGGAGAGCAAATAGGTTTCAAGAAATAAGCACAATTTTGTTCCTGAAAGAAGAAATGATCAAATTGTTGTGGTTCTTGTCCCATTTTGAATTAATGGCCTATTTATTTTTTAAAATATGTTTACACACATTCCATGTTACAGTTGAATAGATATTTTATTAAATTGAAACAGAAATAGTGAATTAATGAAAGTGATTTATATTATTACAGGAAGCTGGTAGTATCAACAAATCTTTATCTGTATTAGGTAATGTTATAATGTCGCTAGGTGATATAGCACATGGTAAAAGTAGACATGTACCATACCGGGATTCAAAACTCACATTTTTATTACGGGTACGTATCATAACAGCCTCTTGCCTTTATAGAAATTTCTCAGATAAATACAATTTGTAATGAATGGTCATCAATTGTGGAATATTTTTATAAACTTTCCAGATTTTCGAAAGACCTGATATCATTTATTACTTTAATTAGTAATATTGCAAGAGTGTTTTAAAACCTTTGTCAGCTGTATTGTTTACATGTTTACATCATGATGTCTGCTGGAGGAAGATGTACGCATGTGTGTTTGAGATGTCTTGCCTTTTGACTCCGTCATCAGTTGATAAATGACACTGAATTAATTTCTTCGTTGCGGTTGAAATGCATAAACCAATGATGAAAGCAATCAAATAATTCCAAGTAAATAATGGCATATCTCCCGCCAATTCGGCCCTGTTGTCAAATATACATCAAGTTTGTGTGTTATATTTTTGCAGGATTCTCTGGGTGGTAATGCTAAAACACATATTGTAGCCTGTGTTCATCCTGGTTCAAGGTAACATTTAAACTTACTTTAATGGATGATATTTACTGATCAAATGGGTTAGGCGGTTATTATGACCCCATTCCAGATACCAACATCTGATCGCGACCTCTCAAAGAAAACAATCACCTTTTACTATGAAACATCATCATTATTTACATTTATTATTGGACAACTTATTGTTTGAATTTATAAAACTTGAGGAAAGACCAATGGCATTGGGGCAAGAGGCATATTGATCTAAGATTTCTTTGATTTTCATATGCCTAGGAACACTGGTCATTAGGTCTGTCATTGACTCAAGTTGCATAGATTCAATCCCACATTTGTACCTGACTAAAAGTAGTGCCACCTGTCTAACCTTTCAGGGTTTCTCTGGTTTCCTCCCAAGGTTAAAGACTGCTATGCACAGGCGAATTATTGAAATAAGATTGAACCAAATAGTAGTTCCGAAATGTCACAAGTAATTTTAATGTTCTATACTGTTTATTTACAGATGCTTTGGAGAGACATTGTCAACCCTGATGTTTGCTAGAAGAGCTAAAATGATCAAAAATAAAGTAGGTATCATTTAAATGTTAAAGTTTTGTTAAAGACAAAATGAACCAAATATTATAGATGCACTATGTAAGATTGAGATAAAGAGATGGCTGCTTCTGCTGTTATAGTTCACAAATAGATAATGAAAACTGAATATGTTATTAAATTTTGACCTTCTGGATGATGTTTTATTCTATACAGGCTGTACTGAATGAAGATACCCAAGGTAACTTGATGCATCTACAAGCTGAAATACGGAGATTAAAAGAAATGTTGGCCCAATTTGTGGATGGAAATATACCAAAAGCTATTGGTGATTCTACAGGTTTGTTCATTTAATCTGTATTTTCTAATGGATATTTTAGTTCAACAGTGGTGTTGAATAGGATTTTCCATCATGACTTTGCTTTGTTCCTGGTGCAGCACAGAGGATATTGCAAGGAAAAATGCCTAGATGTTCAGATGGCACGGAAAACTGAGGTCCTGTGTATACAAGTAAAGATCCTCTGACAGTCAAAAATCTAAAAAATCAGGCTGTAATGTCACTGTCCAGGCAACATTTCTCTCATGGCATACTGTTTGATGTTCATTTGTTTGGTTGGTGCAGACGAGTAAGACATTAAATTTCATTTGGCATGCTGAATTGCAGACGAGTAAGATGTTATATTTCATTTGGCACGCTGAATTGCATGTTATTTTTTTGTAAACGGAGAATATACTTCTAAAAGTGATTTTCATTTATTTACAGAAGAAACCCCAGTCACTACTGCCAGCTCAGATAACTCTGAATGGAAAAAGTTCTTCATGGAGGCTATGTTTTTCCGAGAAAAATCTGAACAAGAAAAAAAGGTTAGTATCTGTTTTTATTATTTGAAATGTCATGGATTCAAATCAAGACATTGGCTGACAAGAACTATGGGAATTTTCAAGCCCAATTATTGAGGGGCTGATTGGAGTCGGCTATTGCAAAAATGTTGTGTATTGATAATTTGAAATTATAATGGTTTTTTTATTCCTCAGAATATATTACAAGATTTGAGTAAATATGAAGAGTTATGTAGTAAAAAAGAGAAATTTTTACAGTCAACTAAAATGATTATCAAGTTTAGAGAGAATCATATAGCTCGATTAGAGAAATCTCTTAAAGCTAAAGAACCTGTACCTCTTTCTGAGAAAGATATTGAAATAGTAAGTACTCAGTTCAGAATAGTAGTCATGATTTAGAATATTGAATATAAAAATTTACCTTATCAACACAGTTGAAAAGGTTTTCTCGACAATAAGCTCCAAAGTAAGATATGTAATGAAATAAAATCTCAATCTTTTGAGATTAATTTTTCCCAGACTTTCAGCTAATAATTATTATTCAATGCATGGAAATTTCCTTTCACTCCGGAGTGATAATAATTGATAAAGGGTAATGGTGAAAGCATGCAACAATTATTACCCTTGTGATACAGGTAAAGCTTGATTACATATCAGCTATTTTAAATCTTAGGAAAAGACCCAAGTTTAGCTGCTAAAAGCACCAACTGGTATTTGTATAATTATCTGCACCATGCTACTGATACCCATCTACGCCAGGGTATACTCTATCTATATATATTTTTTCAGGCTGAATTAAAAGAAGAATTAATGAATGTGAAGAATCAATTAGAACACCATCCAACATTTGCTAAATATGCCATGGAAGTTCAGCATCTGAAATCAGAAATAAAACTCAGTCGAAGTCATAATTTACAATCTACAATGTCTGATACACAGTGTTTATCACAACTAGAAAATACCTTTCATAAATTATTAACCAACAAAACACAATCATCAGGTAAGATAAAGCATGAATAACTCCTGTCTAACTTGATAAAGATGGGAGAACCTTCAACGAAACGTCACTGAAATAAATCCTTTAAGTAAATTGTATTGCGTATAATTGTGTCATGTGTTATCCTGTCTAACTGCTTGGAACAATACTGCATGTACACGTTAGATTCAAAGTACTCCAATAGTAGACTGGTTTGTTGCTAGCCAAGCAAAATTTCTTTCGTAACAAAGTACATGCCACATGCCATCAACATCAGACAGGTTGGTGCAGAAGTGTACAACTGTAGGATGGTAAACCCCATTTCATATCATTTCTTTTCTTGCCCTATCTTTCTAGTTTGCTTACTCACTTTCCTAGTGAAACAATGAACATATCCGATGAAATTTTTGTTTTAATGGTTCATGGCCTAAACTGTTTGTCAACACCATAAAGTTTAAATTCCAAAGAATTTAACTTTAAAACATTGTCAATACAGTCAAATATATTTGGTTTCTCCTTTGTTGCAGATTTAGATATGAGAAGTCCGAGTTCAACACCCCAACAGAATGATACAGTATCAACAGCTACTATAGAGAGATATAAATCACAAATTAACACATTACAAGCCGAACTTGATGAAGTATGTTTATGTTTAGATTTATAATTGGCAGACATGGAAATGTCAATTTTAGTTGTTCCTAAGAAAACATCAGCATCAATATCAGGCTGGAAATTTTGTTTCATCTGGATCAAACTATTGTCACCAGTATTTTTGCCTGCAGGACAATGTCTTGTGATAGATGCCTTTTTCCAGGCTTTCTAATCACATTGAGGTCCCCTGTACACAATGATGTGCATGTAAAAGAACCTTTGACAGTTGGAATTTTATATAAGAGTAGGCCATAGTGCCGTATCTGGGCAAAACTTCCCTCATAGCACGCCGCATGGCATATGTCTGACTTCACTAGCAGAAAAGTAGGACGTTAAACCCAATTTTATTTCACAAAGAATAATTTACCAGTAATGGCTCATATTTATATAGTGTTTAGGTGGCCAAATGGTCTATAGTGTGACAAACAGGATGATTTCCATGTGAATCCACAAGGTAGGTAACATGACGTAGAAAAAAACCTATCTTGGGATTTAACAATAAAAGTTACATGAATTTATTTATCTATATAACTGTAGGTGAAGAAACAGTCCCTTGAACACAAAGAAGAAAGAGAAAAGAAACAAGTAGAACTTGAAGCTGAATTAACATCTTCTAAAAAAATGATTTGTGAATTAGAGCAGGTTCTCGAAGCTCACAAACTAAAAAGTAGAATTGAAAGAGAAGCACTGAGTGATATGCATGCACAGACACTAAAGGTATACACAATATGGTCAACCTACAAATGTCCTTCCTTTAATTCATGTTAAAGCGGGAATTTCATATTTTCTAAGAAAGTCAAAACATAATTATTTCTATGTCTTTAGCTCAAAAGATTGTCAACTCACTATTATACGACCATGGGCATTTTTTCACAGATATTAATATCTCTGACACAGGCGGTCACAGGAAATAATAACACAATTACCTCCCTTGTTTTCCCATTCCCCTCCATGTAATGGCGATCTTCAAACGTTTGAATTTGAAGTTGAAAATGATATTTTTGCCCATTTCTCAACTGGCAATAGTGAATTATAGGATTAATTTTAGGGCTTTATTTTAATACATTTTAAAAATATAACTTAAAAATATGAAATTGGAACTTTAATCCAATCCTGGAGTTTATCAACCATTGATATTAAAAAATATTCAAAATTAAATGTTACACATACATTATGCAAGAGCTAAATCTGCCTATTACTATAAACCTCAGAATGCCTCGTTTGGCATTTCTGTCCAAACGAGGTGAAAAAAAATGCCTCGTTTGTCTGGAGTTCCAAAACAAGTTTTTTTTAAATTGCCCTGTTTTTGGAACGAGGTATTTTGTTCAGAACGAGGCTTGGTAAAAATGCCTAGTTTACTAAACTTGTTTTTTTCAAGATAGTTATTAGCGGTATTTGCTATCAGCGAATTTGTTAAAATAAAAATTTATATTATTTAATACGAAAATAAAACCAGTCCAAACTATGTTATTATAATCAGAGAAATAGACAAGACAAGAATACACGCCATACCATAAATTATTTTCGCATTATTAATATCCATATGTCTTCATAATTAAAAGTTTTAATTTAAATTTTAATGTATGAGGTGTGCTTTATTTCCTATTTAATTGACAATTGGTATAAGTCGACAAATTTCTCGCTGTGCGTTTATATAACTTTGCATCAATAATATTTTGTGCAATGTTATGGGGTTTCAGTCAATGCTCTAGTCAAGTTATTATTTTACAATAAATATAAAAAATAAACTGTCGTATAGGAAATATGAAATGAAATTTTTATGCTTTGTTGATTAATAAGAATGGATTATTTGTTGTATTTAGATCAGATAAACACTAATTTGTTGTCTGCGATATCAGTTAAGTGGAGGTGTACAACTATTGCAGACACACAGCTACCTTGATTAATTTATAACCCTAATCAGCTTTCACAATACCACAGTTGTTACTTTACACCTATACTTGATTGGGGTTATAAATTAATCAAGGTAACTGTGTGTCTGCAATAATTTTACACCTCCACCTATGGCGTGTATTCTTGTCTTGTCTATTTCTCTGATTATAATATCATAATATCAGAGTGGATCAATTTGACTGAAATTTCCAGTATATTCTATTGCCATTAGGCCCCTTAAATAATCAATTTGAATACATTTTTTTTTAAACATTGACTAAATTGTGGAAATCTCAATATTTTCCACATCATGCTAATGAGGCACAGATGTCAATTAAGACTCTATTTGTTTTTTCCCAACATTTCTAGGTTATGACAACGCCAACAAGAGCTAAATATCATTTAAGAAATCGTACAATTGTTGCCAAATGTTCTGGAGACAAACCACCAAGTACATTAATGGACGATTCTATCGAAGAAGAAGATCATAGTTTATTAAATGAAACACAACCAACTGTTATGATGGAAATGGCTAACGAAGCGTTAACAGAGGAAATTAAACAATTACAGGTAAAAAATGCATATAAATCTGGGGTGATTTTGAGACATATATGGGAATTTTATTAGGTTTACGAGTGCAAAGTGAGATGTAATTTCGACCTACTCTTTGTGTGTGCTTTAGATCATGAATTTTGTCAATTAGTAAATTTTAGAAACCAGTGGTATAAGGTGTTCTTGAAAGAGTGTATATGTATGACACCTGTCTCTACTTTCAGCTGTCTTCATTGGTCCATTTTGTGCAGAAATCCCCAGTTCATTTCTATTTTCAGTTTGGTGTGAAAATCACTATATGACCTTTCTAAAATAATCTTAACACACCTAATCACCAATTTCATATCATATGTTGAAGTTGCATGTTGTTTGTTTTTTTGAAAGGACACCAATAATAAAATGTCTGAGAGATTAGAAGAATTTGAAGCTGACCAGATTCGATTACGTCAACAAATGACGAAGATTGGACTTGAAAATACCCAGTTAAATGAAGTAAGAAGACTTTACTATTTTTGTTAGGGATTACATATCATTTGACAAAATAAAAACTCATTTTCCTGCTGCAACTCGAATCAGATTTTTTGAAATGATTGTATGGAACAAGAATATTTTTTTATCATGCTGTTGACAGTGGAATAGATTAGGTTTCTGTTAGACAGTGGCTTTTATATCAATAGTCTATTAAATATTTCCTGAGATGAGATCAGTGTTGCGAAACATTTGAATTTATTTCAGATATTAAGTAATGAAAGAAGTAGTTGGACAGAAAAAGAAGAAACAATGACAACAAGAATTAATAAATTAAAATCTGAATATGATGAAGCTGAGAGTAACTCAAGTAGTAAGTTATATTTCATTATTACTGACTTACATCACATACATCAATCAAAACTGTGACTTTTACAGTAACCATGAGTCTTTTAAATCCAGAATGAGTTTGAATTTACATTTACTAGCTGTGTTTGAGTTCATATGGAGTTTTAATTTACTAGCTGCAATTGAGTTTATAATCAGGGTTTGATTTATTAGCTGTGTTTGAGTTTATAATGAGGTTTAATTTATTAGCTGTGTTTGAGTTTATAATGAGGTTTAATTTATTAGCTGTGTTTTGAGTTTATAATCAGCGTTTGATTTATTAACTGTGTTTGAGTTTATTATGAGGTTTAATTTATTAGCTGTGTTTGAGTTTGAGTTTATAATGAGTTTTAATTTATTAACTGTGTTTGAGTTTATAATGGGTTTTAATTTACTAACTGTGTTTGAGTTATGATGATTTTTTATTTCAGTGTATAAATTAGAAGTGAGAGATTTAAAGATTATACTCTCTGGTGCTGATAAAGAATTACGAGAATACAAACAAAAAAGTAAATTAGCTGAATGTGAAAAAGATAAAGTTATACAAACTTTAGAAACTAAGGTATGAAGAATTTGTCTACGGAGCTTAGGGTCAAGAATGAATGAATGAAATGGGGTTTAACATCTTACTTTTCTGCTCAAACTAACATACACAATACAATGTGCTATGGGGAAAATTTTGCCTGGACAGCAATTTAATTCCAACTGTCTAGTGTTCTTTTACAGGTAAGCCAACACTTACTGTCAGTAGTCGCACATAACTTGATGAGAATTAGAGTTAATTGCTGAAATGTGTGGGCTTTCAAGTTTTGTGTTCCGAAACAAATTTGTAAAAATAAAACTTGATGATAATTTTAGTTGTAACAGCAAAATATCAGGCATGACATCTTACACCTTATCTTTAGACCTGTTTGTTTTACAAAAATCATTGAAAACATGGATGGAAAACATATCTTAGTCAAACTACATAACAGACAAAAACATAGGGATTGGGATGACATATGTTTTGAACAATTACTGTGACAGGTACCTTATTTCCAGACTTCTTACCATGCTAGATCCACAATGTAATGTATTATATGTTTTTGTAGATTTTACAAGTTGACATGGAGTTAGATAAGTTTTCAAAAGAGCTTGATTCGGTAACAAAGGAGAAAGAAATATTGCAGGTAACTAAAAGCTTTTTATTTACATTTTAATCACCAGGAATGAAGGGTTAATTTAATTAAGTTTACTTACAGATTCAAGTTTTGATATTCAGTCTGATTATTTTACAAATTTTTGAAAACTAATTTTCAATACATGTAGAAATTTATTGTAAAACATTTATAATGACATGAGGGTTAATGTTTTACCTTTCTATAACAACCAGTCGACTGAAAATGGGTATACACCATGCAGTGTGCAATGATGAGGGGAAATGTTGCCTAAACAGTGGTAAACTGCTTTTCATCCCATCCAAATGACTAGGCAAGATGTTCTTCCTTGCCCTTGCCACTGACAAGGTGAAACCAAGCAGAAAAATCCCAGTAAACTTTCTCAGCCAACATCAAGATCAAATCCTAGTCTTTCTGGTTAGTAAGCCGGCATCATTATGCCCCAACCTCAAAGATTGATTGTAGATTATATATCTAGTACTGATCTATTTATATCTTGGAACAGCTAGAAACAACACGATTGATTGGTACTAGAATTTTTCTATTGATCTTTTTATATTTAGGAAGAACTAGAAACAACAAGAGAGACGTTGACATTTAATGAAGATTGTATGACTGACCTGAGTGACAAACTGAAAGAAGAAAGTTCTTTACGAGAAAAAACTCAAACAGAATTAGAGGTAAAATTATTACCTTATTACCCTTAGTGAAAATATTTGAACTATGATTTATTAAAGCAATTATTTAAGAATATATTTTATAACAGACACTATATGTTTTTAGTCTACATTTTATAAAGACCACTATTTGTTTTTAGTCTACACTTTAGGACAAGGACAAGTATTTTCTTACTAGTCAACATTTTATAACAGACTGTTTTTTTTAGTCTATATTTTACAACAGACAATTTTTCATTTATATTTTATAAAGAACACTTTGTTTTTAGTCAATATTTTACAAAAGACACTTTATGTTTTTAGTTTATCTTTTATAATTTATTTAAGACCTGTTATTAGTCTTTATTTTATAAAAGACACTATCTGATATAAGTCTATATTTTGTAACGAACACTGGTTGTTTTTATTTTTAGTCTATATTTTATAAATAAAGGACACTATTCGTTTTTAGTCAATATTTTATAAAGGGCACGATTTGTTTTTAGTCTTTATTTTATAAAGGGCATGATTTGTTTTTATAAAGGACACTATTTAATTTTATTTTTAGTCTACATTAGATATGTTACATCTAGAAGAGAGTAGATTACAACAATTAAAACAACAAATGTCACAGGAAGGTCAAGAACAGGTCAGTAACTATAATATATATTGTACTACTTGGTCACAACTACATTTCTTATGATTGGGGGGCTTTTTCAGGAAATCTTAAATAGATTTTACTTTGTGGGGAACTTTTGTGACAGAAGGGAACCTTGCTGAGAAATCCCCCTAATATTTCAAACTGACATAGGAATTGAATTGGGGCTAACTGTTGTGTGAGCCACAATAACCTCACTAAGCCAAGACGTAGAAATCTGTTAAAAATATAAAAAAAAGTTGTGTTTGAGACTCTTATATATAATATTTTTATAATTTTGAATATTTGCAGGAGAAACAGTTAGTGAATGTAATGGCAGAAGTAACTAGTCTACAGAATCAGAATTCAACTCTTCAGAATATGTGTGATGTTCAAACACAGAATACCAATATGTTACGCAAAGAATTAGATCATGCTTTAGCTAATATAACAAGCCAAGAAAAACAACTCGCAGGGGAAAAGGTTAGACATTTTAATGGTTTTATATCATAAAAGGCAAAACTTTATGTCTATGCAAGTAATCATCTTGTCTTTGTTTGTTATACATTATTTGGGTTTCATAAAATTGTATTTTGAAACACGATATCCGAACGAGTTATGATGTAAGAAAATAAGATAGAGTGAACAAAGGATGCCAGCGTTTACAAATGAACTAGTTGTTCAGTGCTCCTCCATTGTAGGTATATTGTGCTTGATTATCAAATAATTTTATATTGTTATTTTGCAGTCGGCTATGGCAAGTTTAATTACTAAAGTTCAGGAACTAAAATCGAATTTAAGTGTGGAGAATGAGAGAAATATATCATTAACATCGGCCCTTCAAACATCCGAACAAAATTCTACAGAACTACAGATACAATGTGAAGATCAACATATGAAACTAGAAGCTTTACGGAACCAATTAAATGACCTTGGAAGTCAACTTGATCGAGAAAAGAATTCTAATAATGTTGAGGTAAGATATAATTGAACGGGAATTCTTTAGTAGGGTCTAGCAAGTACTACCAGAATGGAGTAGTCATAAAAGAACACATGACAGGTAGGATTTAATGAAGAAAAGTTGAAAATTCTATTGTTCAGACAAAATTCTCCTTTCTGTCAAGTTCACTTGCCTTATCAAAAAGTGACTGACTTTCAAAATTTTTAAATGGAAGCCCTTTTGTGACCGTAGAAATATAATTTAAAATAACTGATATACAGTGTTGATGAGACGTTAAAATTTATCCTTTATATGATTTATTTGATTGTGTTGTAGATGAGTATGTTGAAAGATGATTATGAGTGTATGACAGAAGCTTATAATAAAATAAACAGTGAACTTGAATTCTCTCAAAAATCGGTTGAATTAGCACAGGTAAATTTGTAATATCTTTTTCTTTACAATTAGTATGATAAATCTTCTTTAGAAATATTAAAAGAAGTAAATATGGGAATGTTAAAAAGAGTTGGGTTGCCCAAGTTAGTAAGGTTTTTGATTGTGTAATACACTGTAGTTCAGCATGACACTTGCGGAGGGGGTTCATATATTTAGATTCGGTACAGGTTAGTAGCAAATATTTTAATTATATGACAGTCAAGATTTGGACTAAAATCTGTTGTTTTATCCTGCAATTTTCTTTGAAGGAGAATCTAGAAACAGTGTTATTGTCTCTAATTATATGACCACACATTCAAAGACATCTCCCAAAAGGATGCTTCTATTGTCATGTCCCTTCTTCATTAGCCCAGTTTAGGAGCAGAACAGTAGGACGTTAAACCCCATTTGATTTCATTTCTATCGTCATGTTCTCTAATAGAAAAATTCTGAATAACTTTTGTCTTGAAACATTTACCTGTTGAGTTTGAAATATAAATCTACCACAATGTTTAACTATTATGATGTTCTATGTCTATGATATTAATGTTATTGTATTCAACCCAGGAAGAACAAGAGAGAATGAATCAACAAATATTGTTATTAAAGAAAGAGGTATGACAATTGTTCACTTATTACGTTTTAATTGATTGCTGTATATTCATATTGTGTGTTGAAGAGCGGTACCTCTATGCAATGTTTAGGATTGTATTAAGAAGTATCAAATAGAGCTATAGGATATGGAAGGAACACCATTCATATTAGAACAACAGAATCTGTGCTTAGTCTGAAGACCGAGACCTGCATTAAATAAACTTGTCTTAAGAAACAGTAAAGTTTAGATTAGTAACAAGAGTGAATTCCTGTAAACAGCATGAATAAATAATGATTAGATAAAAGTTTCAACTTGGAAATGATTTTTTGATGACATAACTTCGAGAGCCTAATATCAAAATCTAGGGTTAAAATGTTAATCAAAACTAATTAACTTGGATGTTTTTATATCTGATTTAGTTAAAAGAAAGTGAAGAAAATCAAATGAAACTGAAGGAAAGTTATGAAGTAAAAGTAAAAGAAGTAGAATCAAATGTTACAGCAATAGGTTCAGAATCTGAAGCAGAACTCACCAAGATGTTAGATGAAAAATCTCAAGAACTCAACAAATATCCTTTCGTAAATACAGTCTAGTATTAATTAAGGGGCTTTTATTTGACAGTTTTCCAAATGATTTGTTTTGATTTTATAGTTTTTTGAATAGTATGTACATACATTAGGAGAGAACGGAGGATTATTGAAATCGTTCGTCCCTCTGTCTATTAGTAGGGGGGGGGGTGTGGATGCCCGAATGGTTAGTATGCGCGCTGTATCACACTGTCTGTCATTGAGTCATCTGGCAGGGTTTCGATTCACAGGTTGTACGTGACAAGGAGTACGTTTGGCTGTCCAACCATGTGGGCTCTTTGTCAGTCACACCTTAGGACCACAATAATTCTGCTTCTAGTTGAGATAAAAATGTTGGGTGTCAAATATTTTTTTACTGCTTAGGCAATGTAGAGGTAAGCAGTTTGATTGTTTGAGACTTTTGAGCATGCTAATTTTGGATTCTTGTGAGCTATACTGTTCAAGCTTGCTGTATATGAATGACTTAACTGAGTTCATGCCCATGCTAAACAGGCCTTAGCAAGTTCTTTTATCGTGAATTGTTGATCAACAAAAGTGCTTCATGTGCGCTATTTTCAATAATGAAAATCTGTGGGTGCATGATCGTAATAACAACATCCCATCCACCTCAAATCAATTACAACTACAATTAGAGAACAAGTGGGGAACGTCAGTCTTGATGATTTGTTATATTAATGTTAGCAGGACTTTCATGGAAACATTTATGCACTTCGCATATAAAGATGGCTTCAAACCCCACAAGTGATAATTAATGACATTGATTGATTTCCTTAATTTATATCACTATGAAAGATAACCAAGCCAAACTACAAAAGATGTTGGATGGATATGAATCAAGTCGGAAAGAGAAAAATGAAGAGATACAGACCTTAAAGGTATAAAAAGGCATATAAAATCCAAATTATTGTTGTTGATATTTGAAGGTGTGCCATATTCAATATTTAACATGTGTCAACTCTCAAACCATGACAGAATTGTTGTCTTTTCTTCTAAATCCACAGGGCTTAGCTTTAACAAGATTTTTACCCCGGGGTGCTAGTACTTTTTTTCTTATCTTCTCTTTGTCTGTGGATCACCAGAATCTTCTGTTTATGACAGCTACTCGACGAAACTCCTAGAAACCACAGAGTTCTAAATGTAGCTGAACTTGTTAAAAGCATAATGAGTCACATTATTTAGGATTTTATGTATTAACCATATATGAATGTTATTATTAATAGATTATTTTGCTTCCTAGAATCAACTGGTAGTAGCAGAGGGTTATAAAACAGAAGTAGAGTGTCTACAGGCTAAAAATACAGAACATGAATTTAATCTTCAAAATTTGAAGACCAACTTTGAGGAAAGGTATGTAATTGTATGTGACTAATTTGGTTGTCAGTTTAATTAATTAAGACATAAGACCAATTTATAAACTGTGGTGACTCAGTGAGTATGGCAAGAAAGTTTTTCTGGGCAGAAAAGCGTCTTAATCACTGGATGGTAAAATGTCCTCATAGCACACTGCACAACGACATATGTCTGTCTTTATTTAATCCCCATTTCATTTTATTTTAAAAAAGTATCTTAACTGTCACATAAAACATTCTTTTTTCTATTTTAGAATAAATGATCTAGAAGCCAGTGTAAATCTCAAGAATTCAGAATTGGAGAGAATGGTAGAGGCCTTGAAAGTATCGGAGGTTGAAAGGAAGAAGATATTTGAATCTAAAGAAGAAATGAAAAACAGGTAAATTTAATGATATATATTTAATAGTAATTAAGAGTTTATAACCAACCAGGTTGCACTTAAATACGCTTATCATCATTTGAGAGATTCTGAAGCCTTGTTAATGATAATATTTTGAAAATGGAATCTCTAACGGAAATAGGAGCCACAGTGGCTATATGGGTAAGCAATGGAAATATCAGTCAAAATATTATACAAATATTTAATTGAATCCAAGTTGGGAGATTATCTTTTAGTTTGCATTAAACTGTAGAATTTTTAAAGTTGTCTGAAATAATCATTTGAATTCCTGCTTGTAGAAAGAATTGAAATTCTAAATCCAAATTAGAATGGTCAGATTTGGATATTATTGAATATTAGTGTAGATAACGTTTTTTTTAACAGAATTTTGGATCTCACCCAAACATTTGAAACTCAAAATCTGGTCAGTTCACAACTTCAAGGAGATGTCAAAAGGTATGGTACACAAATACAGATATAGCTAAGATTTATAACTTCAGACTTGTCTGGTCCTCCCATCCAGCACCACTGACAAGGGGAAAACTGCACCGGAAAATCCCACTGAACTTTCACAGTCTACACCGACAGTGAACCTGCAGCCTCCAGACTAGCAAGCTAGTGTCTTACTCACTTAGCCACCATGGCAAAATGTATCTATCTTGTGTAAGCCTGAAAATCACCCCAGTATTGTGTTGACACGCCCATTGTTGTCATTTAGTTGATAAATTATGTAAAAATGTGTTCAATAAATGAATTTTATTTTTTTTTTGTTAACAAAATTTTGTTTTTCTTATATTGACATAATATTGACTATAAATTATTATATCTATTTGAAGGTTAACAGCTGTAGCTACGAAAGATCAAGAAGAGAAACAGAGATTAACGGCGTTAAATGAAGAAATATTAAGTGAAAAGATCAAGATATCTAAGGTTTGTCTTTATTTATACAGGGCTTTGGTAGTTAGGATGTGGCTACTGTCTCTTGTCTCTCGAATGGGACAAAAAATTCCTAAAGTGCATGAAAAAGAACCTTTCACATTTAGAAATGGAAGGGTTGTTGTAATTCATCCACCATTGCATATGTAATCATGGAAATAAAAAGCTTAGTCTTCAAATAACCAAAGTATTGTGTTGACAAGACATTAAACTCCAGTACTGTACAGTCTTGTTGTACATAAACATAAAAAATATTTACTACTCATTCTATTCAGAAAAAGCTATTCAGGTTCAGATTTGTTGTGAAATTTGCAAGTAATGGGATTTGAACTGTGAAATGAAAATAAAATAAAAGGGGTTCAACTGAGCCAATGAAAGCAGACATACTCTGTGGTAGTTTGCTGCTAGGGAAGTTTTACCTGGACGGTGGCGCTAAGGCCAACTCTTATTTCCAATTCCAACTGTCAAGAGTTCTTTTATGTGCAAACTAAAGTGTACACTGGACCTTGGATTATCGTTGTCCCTTGCCAGGCCCTCTGTCTTACACAACTGACAAGGGATGGAACATGTGACCTCTGTGTTAGCGAGTAGTGTAATTCTGTGTTTATTGTAGGAAATGGAAGAAATTAAAGAAGAAATGAATAAATTAACAATAGAGAATGCACGACTTGTAGGACATCAGAATCATAAACAGAAAATACAATATCATGTCCAGCTTAAAGAAGAAAATAATACTTTAAAAGAGGTAGATATTTTTTTACACCCACATTTAATGTGAATGAATACATTGTGGTCACCCGAGCTAGTTTTCCATCTTTCCAGAATTTCTTTTAGATGCTCCGCAGGTTAGGGGTTTTTAAATAGTGGTTGTTATCAAATTTGCAGTGCTTGTTAATTGGGTTTGTACAGAAAAGTAGGAAATGAAATGGGATAACGTCCTACTCCAGCTGGGTAAATGAAGATGAGCATGCACCATGCATTGCGCTATGAGGGAAATTTTGCTTGGACAGTGGCGCTATGGCATATTCTTATATTTTATGTCCCATCAAAACAATTGCCATTGTCCTTGCCATGCTCTCTGTCCTGCACCACTGACAAGGGGGAAACACCACAGAAAACTGTGATGAACCTTCTAACCCAGAAATCAAACACAGGACTTCATGCCATTTCTTCTTCTAATATCGTCTTGGAAACTGGACATAAGAGTTTTATGCATTATTTTAAATTTGAGTTAAGTGATAGAATTTGGATTATGTTTTTGTTTAAATATTTGAAATCCAGATGATTTTTTTATAGCAACTGCACAAACTTCAACAAGATATTCAAAAGATGAAGTTATTACGAACACCAGACTCGGCATACAAGGAAAACTTCCGACCACAAGATCTGAAAGTGAATGGAAAACCGGCGCAAGCTCGCTTGTTTGCTTCTGGAGAATATTCTTTAAATAGAATGGACAAATGATTATATCTGGTTTAAAATTGAGGAAGTTTACAATCAGAACTGTAGGTGATAAGTAATATTTGGTGCTAGATTTGTGTGTGACAATGGTGCATGTATTTGATTCTCAATAGTAATACTGAGTCAAAATGACTCACAACATATTAATTAAAGCTACTGATGTTAATTCAAGGAATTGTAATTGGCTAGCAAACCAACAAGTGCCACCTGTAAGTCTTGGGTAAACTATTTCGATGGGCCTCATTTAATCCCATTATTATTTTGGATTCGTTTTCTTAAATAAATGTGAACATTGAGATACAAATGATGATCAGTGCCTTTAATTAACAAGACAAAATATTATATTTTTTTCTTTATTTTGTTATATTTAATTTGTTACGTTTGCACTATTTAATAATTTTTTTAATAACTTGTCAGCTAAATACATCTCTTTCAACCAATTATATAATACTTTATATTTGTCAATTATAAATTTATTAATATTAATAAAACATTAAGGATAAAGTTACAGATCATGAGCTAAATAAAATCTACTGTAAGAGAAAGCCTGTTTTAAAGTTACAAATCATTAGTTAAATAGATTATCAAAGTAGACATGTTGAAAAGTTACAAATCATGGTTAAATAGATTCTAAGAGTAGGCCTATTTAAAGTTACAGATCATGATCCAGATGTAAACTACCATAAGGGTAGGCCTGTTTAAAAGTTACAAATCATGGGTTAAAATAGATTCTAAAAGTTATGTTTAAAAGTTACAAATTATGGTTAGATTCTAAGAGTAGTCTGTTAAACATTTACTTAGAGTAGTTGGCCTCTAAAAAAGTAATGTGCTGACAAAAAGTTGAAGAAACGGTCCTTGAATCCACAGTACACTGTTAATAATAATGGGTCTAAAGTCTCAGCTCGTCATTGCAATTTGAAATAATGTGAAAGTTAAATCCCTGAAAGGCATATTAGGCCCAAAATGAACAAAGATGTCATAAATTGAAAATTTGTAAATATTTGGTATCCATTGCAGACGATATTTAGGATCTGGAAATGTTCCTTTAAATAACTGAAACCACAACATTTATTAACTGTACTGTGAGTTCTACTAAGTATTACTTCATCATGTTGTTTAAAGGGAGGTACATGTCTAATGTTATTTTTGTGCAATGTAATTAATAATTTGTTAAATGTTTGTTATTATTATTGTGTAAACTAGTTTAAAGATAGCAATACTTGTAAATATATAAAAATTATGGTAGTATATAGTGCCATATTATAGTAAAAACTTGTAATGATTTACATCAAATTTGTACATGTATATTCTCAAGTAAAGCCATTTCCACATAGGTGGCTCAGTGAGTAAGGCATCAACTTGCTAACCATCAGGTCCCAGTTTCGGTCCTGGTGGTTGAAAAAGTTCTCAGTGGTGCAGGATGAAGGGCCTGGACTCTAATCATTATTTCAATTTTCAGCTTTAACATGCTGCCAATGGTATACATAGGACCTCATTTTGCAGTCATCCAAAGAACTAGACCCTTTTTCTTGCTAGACTGGACGTCCTGCACCAAGGGAAAACCAGGCTGAAAAATCCTGAGGAACATTCTCGGCAACACTGTGATCGAACCCAGGACCACATAGTTAATTAAGCCAGCTCCATACTTACTTAACCACCTTTACTCCCATGTACAATTGAACTTCATTAATAGATTTATGTAACTGTCTTTTATATTGATATCGCTGTAAAAAGTGCTCATCAAAATGTATTTCATACCCCAAGTGAAACATTCCCATCTTTCATATACATGTACATTGTGTCATATAGAATGATAAAATCATACTTCTGAAACATTCATTTACTGGTTAATTTTACATCTTCTAAAAAGAGACGAATTATTCATCAGTCTCACCTACACACTGAAGTTGTTACAAATGAAGAGTTAAGTCATCCCTTATGATTGAATAAGACATAGAAGACTTTTTAAATTCAAAGACACCTTGATAATGATAGCTCGTCTAATGTATAACCGGAATCAGCTAAATTTCATAAATTAAAATTGTTTTAAATCATGAAAGTATTTGAATAAATGGGTGGATAGATTGTTTTATATTTAAACATGTAACATTTGTTTATTATTACATGCATGTTAATCAATTAACACAGAATTTGACAAACGATACTTCAAATAAAGTTCCATAATATGCGATTTTAAGTTTTATGTAGATTCTTCTATTGTTTATTCTTGTCAATTAGATGCCTAGAATATTTGATTCTTTAATGCCTTAGAATATTTGATTCTTAAATGCCCAAGGATAGAATTCCAAACAAAAGGTGCTGCAAAGTGAATAGACTGTTTTATACATTTTGGAGTTCGACAGCGGGAGTGTCTTATGGGTCATACAGGATTCATAATCATGTGGTTTGAATAGACCTTGAAGCGTGAGTACATTGTAGAGATTGATTGAGTACATGTGTGTTTAATACTTTTGTGTATGTTTAATAAACTGTCTATTTATGCATTTATTGGTTTTGAGTAAAGAACCTCAAATTTATTGATCTCTAATAATATAGAGTATACTAAAATTGTACATTGTTATTAAATATTTGTATATACAAAATACTTAGAGAATATAATAGTTCACCAAGTGAACATAATAAATACAGTAAAAGGAAAGAAGAATATCTTATTTATTTGGAAAGTGTTAATACCTACTGTTCCCAACACATCGATCACTAAACCCAAATCTGTAAGGTATTTCACCAGTGCTGTTAACAGTTACTGTACCCTCCACATTTTCCACCTGCTTTCCTTTTTCCATTGTCAGGAGTGAAGGATGGAGGATTTGGAACGAAAAAGCCTCCAGATTCCAGGGTATACCACTGGCAGCACTTGGGTACAAAAAAAAAATTGGCAAAATATTTACAGATTGAGAAATGCAGGATTTTTCACCCATCCAGGTGTTTATCCCTTAACAGTACCAGTTTGTCGTAGCACCCATTTATCCCTCCTAACCAATTAAACTTCAACATATCTAACACAAACCAGTAAGATCATGTTAGCTCCATTGACACCTATTTAACCTCTGCGGCTCAACTGTCAGCATGTACCAAATAGGGTTGTAGACGCATAGCTCTGTTACAAATAAAAACAAGTGATTGGAATGATAAGCATTAACTATTTCATTTTTTAAAAAAAATAAATAAATTACAGGTGTCTTGTAAAATAAAATATCAAAAATAAATGTTTTAAATGTCCATTTACACATAATGTGGGTAGGCCCTATCATTTATAAATGTTTTTTCTGGTGATCAGTTTGAGTTCCTCTATGTATTAACAATAAACCCAGTAATATAAATAAACTTCCTATCCACCATAATAATTCTAGTACTTCTCCAAATAAAACTTTACCTATAATTGCCTGGAATAAAAGATGCAGATATTCTTAAACATTAGAATGAAATACATGTACAATGGTTTAGTGGAGACAAAATCCAGAATGAACAGTACATTCATTTTAATCTGTTGGGGTTATCCCCCTTTAATGCACAATCTCATACCATGACCACTACTCTAGCAACCAAGTGTTCAGGTTAGATAGTCACAGAAATTTGGGCAATCATTCCACATAACTGTCCAACTGAACGCTATTGGTCAATTTGAAACAGAAACTCAAAGACTAATATTCCAATATATAATACCAAGAATCTTGCCAAGGTTATCGATACTACCGGTAATTGGCTAAATATATGTCGATGATATCTGGTATCTGGGTAAAAAAAAAAGAAATTTGGGGACCACCCATCAAAACATATTTTGTGTTAGTGTTTCCTGAACATAAATTCAGGCACCTAGCCCTGCCATAAATCTGACTCTTTTTTGAATATACGCAGCCTCTATCTTTTCTGAATAAAAGTTGTTTGGGGTTGACTCACTGAAACTAGGAAATTAGCTGCTGTATTAGTAATGGTGGCATGCAATGATGGTAAATGTTGTAGAGATTTAGTAAATAAAGTCCACATCAATGCATTGCATAAAAATATTCCACACACTGATATCACTCTGATTACTAACGTCACCTGAAAATAAAACAAAACATGTAAAAATATTTGTCACACCAAGACGACTTATGTGCTTTGGACACTGGAGTCACAATTTAAATGTCATGGGTTCGAATCCCCATGTGGACCAAAAAGATTCAGGTCATTGACTTTCGCAACATATTGTCAATATCTTAATAAAGGGCCAATCTCGATTATATTTTGGAGAATAAAACTAAAACTGTTTAATTTTGCGTTAAAAGACCTTAAAATCCACTAAATTAGGGCGGAGCAACTAACTCATGAAATATATGTGATACGTTTTCAAACAACTTAAAGTAGCTAAGTCTCTAACTCAATATCATCCAAATTATTTGTCAATTTAAATCAACATTTGTGTTGTGATCTTACCGGTAAAAGATGGGCTTCTGATATCCAATATTTTAGATAAAATAAACATAAACAAAGCGTTTCAGCGCCATTTGTAACAAGGGACTCGAGAACAAGGTTAGACATATCCTACAAGTCATGTCAAACATATACCGACCAATCAACCCTATAATATACTGGTCATGAATACGCCGATTTTACCGGTAATGAATTAGCCTGGTAATGAATACGCCTGATACCTTTACAACAAGCACTTACAGTTACAGAATCTTGCTCAATTTGTTTGCTATCATCGATCAACAAAATGAATTTGCTTAATTTATCTGCTTCACTGCTGGTGGCTAATTTAGCACTGACTGAAGCTAAAGCTGCCATAGTCCCCGCTGACAACGATAACAATATGCCTTTGCTTTTTATGTCTGCCATTCTCTGCTTTAATTAAAATTTTCGGGTCTTCATGTGAATATCATCCACGGTATAAGAGGGATAACTCCATTTTAAGGCCAAACCGAGTCGCCTCCCTTTAACTATAAACCCATAAATTTCCAAATTAAATGGCTAATCCTCCATTCTACACATTGTAAAAAATAATAATAATACAGATTCTTCTAGTTTGACGTATTGGTAAATCTTAAGACGCAGCAGATTTATAAACTGAAAAAATATTTTCTGACATGAAGCTCCGCAGTAAATGTGTACCGTATGTATTAAAAATGGCGGATATCACGCTCAACGTGCAAGCATATTGTAAAGTCATACTTCATGCCGCTAAATATCCACATGCGGGTGTTTGTGGTGTCTTGTTGGCAGAAGAGAGTAAAGTAAAGGAATCAAAATCTCTAAAATTCGTAGACTGTGTGCCTCTCTTCCATATATCGCTTGGTTTGGCACCCATGTTGGAAGCTGCACTTCTTCAGGTACAGCCACTTTATGAAAAATGATGATGGAGATGCGATTGTGCTCTTGACCAGAATGATGGTTGATGAATTCGGATGACGAATAGTCTGGATGGTTAATTTCATAGTTTGATTGTCGGGGATTTGGAATTCTGTACGGCAGTCATGTTCAAATTTTGTAAAGCTTGAAAGAAAGAATTATTTTTGTATTCACTTTTTCCAATTCTATTTTGTTTGTGTTTGAGCAAGAAACAAAATTTGATAAAGTTGAGGGGACAAGAATAACCTCTTAGTCTTAGTCAATCCCAATAATTTTCGTTAAATAACTCCCAAAAGTACAAGCTCATTTAGTCATTAACAATGCACAAATAACTCCCAAAATATGTCACACAGCATATGAATATCTATTACATTATACAAACTCATATAGTCATAAACAATAAAAAAAAAATAGACATACCTTTAGATATAGTAGTCCTGAAGTGTGGTTCTTGTCACACTACATTAGTCAACTTTTATGACCCTGGTTCGTATGTGTATATTATGATACAGAGCCGCAGTGCCTTAGTTACTAAGGTATTGGCTCACTAACCAGGGTGTGCGACCCTGGTGTTTGTCGAAACATTGTTCCCAGGAAATTTCAAACGTGGTTTCTCCTTGTCAGCTGGAACAAAGACCAGGTCTATTTGTTCAGATGGGATGAAAAAGTGACATGCTTGTTTAAGAAGCCCTTACAGCAAGTCTATCTGGGCAAAATTCCCCTCCCAGTCCCAACACACTGAATGGCATACATCTGTCTTTCTTAGCCCAATCGATTCAGAAAAGTAGGATGTTAAACTCTCTTTTAACTACATGTACCATGTAAAAACGACAAAAGCTCTGTTACCAGGCGAGTGTAATAAATTTAATTATAATATAGTTCCTGATTTTATGTATATTATTTAATTTCCTTTTAACTTATTTTAACAGATTGTAATATATTAGATCCACACTTACACAGATAATGTACAAATATACATTTTGTATTTGTATTAATTGGGAACCCTATAGAGTCCATATTCTGCTTTTATATTTATTTCAGATTGAAGGTTATTGTAAAACAAAAGGTTTAGTGATAGGAGGATATTATCAAGCTAATCCTAACTACGATGATCAAACGTAAGTAAAAGGGCAGTTTATTTATGTATACGGTACTTGTATGTTTCAATAATAGTTCAAATGTAATGCTATATTTAAGTCTGGCTGTCATTTGAGGGGATGGTTTTAATCACTTGCATACTACAATATTGTGGAAGTTGAATCTCTGACTGGATTATCGGTCCTAAATTTGTTATTTCATATCTTTTCATTATGGTAATTACAAAGATACAATGAACACAATCAACGACATGTATGACTATGATGGACCTTCTTTTAATCTGATTGAATCCCAGGTGGGAGATTCTAATGTTGATATTTATATTTTGTTTCCTTAATGAAATGTTCAATCATTAGGATGGATTTAGCTGTGGGAATTTTTTTTTTTCAAAAATTGTAATTGGTGCACTAAAACTTAAACTTTACTTTCTGAATGTCAATGTGTTGTAAAAAATTGTTAATAATTTCTCTTTCAATTTCAAGGTTAAATCATTCAGCTAAAACAGTAGGAAGAAAACTATCTGACCATATACCTGAAGCATGTGTATTTATGGTAGGTTTTATATATTTTACTTGAAATAATAAAATCTAAACAAAAATTATAAGTCTCCAGCTTTGAAAGATGAAATTAAAGGGAAAGTTAAAGCCGATGTTCTTGTTTTGGGTTTTTTTGAATGCCTTAAAAAATACAATGTTGTCATCATATTATTTGAATTTCTTAAAAAAAAAAAGGGATATCGGCCCGAATATGGTTTAATTTCTTTCAGTATTCACAAAGACATTTAGCATCCTCTGCAGACAAATTAAATAAGCCAGCACTGTCAATAAGTAGAGTACAAATTTTTAATGGGCCTCTTGATTGTACTCATTGCCAATGTATATGGTCTCAAAACAGACGAAATGCTTCACTAATTCTCAGAACATTCTCCAACCGAATGGTCTGACAATCTATGTCACTGTCAGTTTTATTTCTTGGGATATTCTAGCTTTGTTTTTTTCTTGTCAGTGGTGCAGTACGGAGGGCTTGGCAAAGCAAAGCATATAGTTGTCTGAAAGATACGACAAAACAATTCCTGTGTATGCCATTCTTTATTATTAGCCTGGTTGGTGTAGAAATGAGGGGGGTTGGGATGGCCTAACCTCTGGTGTGAGGGTAAGTGACATGGAGATAGGGGCGCCTTCTCAACCTCGTGGGTTTCCTCCGGGCACTCCGGTTTCCTCCCACTGCTGAAGGCCCCTACGCGCAAGCGAATTATTCAAATAAAATTAAACCATATGTTAGTCCCGAAATGACCTAGTTTGTGTCGAGTGGACGTTAAACCCCATTTCTCTCTCTCTCTCTGGTGTAGAAATGTAAGACATTCAAACCCCATTTGTCTCTCTTTTCTTTAATGTATACCAGTACATTTATGTTTGACAGATACAATTTTTTTTTAATCTTTAGCATGTACAAAATAATTGTTGTTTTTTCCAGATTGATAATAGAAGAATATTTCCTGAAAGTGTATCAGAAGCCTATAAGGTTTATTTATTTAAAGATAATAATTTTAAAGAATCAGATAAAAGGTTAGTATTATGCCACACCAATTTGAATTTCTTTTGCTTCAAGAATACCTTAAAAATTATGCTTTGCATTTCTCTGGGTAAAGAAGAAAATATACATAGTTATTATTCACCAAGCTTTTAGTTTCAATATTTTTAAGTGTTGGAATGTTAAACAAAACATCTTTCACGAGGAACAAATGGCTATTTATCAGAAGTAGGATTGAACATCTCACTATTTGGCGCCAACCATGTTACCTTAGGAGGACAGAGACAGACATAATCCATGCAGTGAGGGAATTTCAACTGTCAAGGGTGCACTTTTCCTTACCAGTTCATCGGGTCATGCACCTATCAAAAATTCTGAGATTTCTAGGCCGACACCAACACCTTACTACTAACTGTGCCACAATGGCTCCTGTTATGGAAAATCCAAAAAACTAAAAATTACATTGAGTTGGCCTTACAGTGCATTTCAATATTTTATAAAGACCAATATTTTGTTGGCAAATTTTCAAGGGATATAAAATGGTTTTGCAGTATTAGAAGTAAGGTATTCTATTTCCTTTAATTCAGAGCAATTTTAAATGAAATTCGATTTTCTGTATTTTTTAGAGAAACGGTAGAAGAAGATACCATACAGAAAGCATCCGATTTATTACGTGCAGAAGCTTATAGAAAACTAATAGACTTTGATAATCATTTAGATGATTTAAGTAATGACTGGAGAAATGTAGAAATTAATCAATTAATTAGTCAGTGTGTCTAGTAATTAAACATATTTATCTTATAATGAATATCTATTATTAAAAATAATCATTGTCATACATTGTTACTAAATGTATTAAGTTGATTCTGTTATCATATCTTGTAATAGCATTTAAGGAGGTTTATTCTTTAAATGACATCTGGAAGTATGGTATATCAGGATATAACTACTTCTCTGTCATAGGGGTGTGTCAATTGTTATTCAGATATCACCAAATTAATACACACAATATACAAGGTATTGTATTCTGGCAACATTTGCCATGGTTACTGACTTACTGTAATGTATAACCTTAGTGCGGCTGATCAGCGTTTGCATTATTGTTACACATTAAAATGTACTGAAATTATTATCCAAACTTTAATTTAAAGAAAAAAATCCAAATATCAACAGTAGATAATCTCACGGTTTGGATTCAATTGGTTTAAAAGAAGCCCATCAAAAGATATCACCCAGTCTGCTGAGGTTTGTCGAAAATTTTTCAATTCACCATGGCTTTGTCAATACTGAACAGAATTTAACTGTGTTCCTTTTAAAGATTTAACTTTCACTATGTAGTTTGCAAGAGTTTAAAAATACCTCAAATGTTGATCAGCAGTTTGAAATTTTTATGAAGGAATCCTATTGTTTCGTGCTCAGTAAGGCAATTAAAGAACACCAAGCACTGGACATGTCTTTCGTCTTCAGTAATAGAAATACAAATGAATATTTATAATAATCATTTCCTTGTACATCTTTTTTTAATTCCTTTTTTTTTGATCTACACCATGGATTTGATTGATTTATCATTTAGTGGTAATCGAAGTTGCTTAATTGTGTGATGGGTCATGAGTTAAAACTGTTTCATTATCCTCTCTGATTCTAGTTAAGGTGGGGGGGGGGTCAGACTTAGGCTTATGCAATTGTAAGACAGTAACTAAATGCAGTTGGAATCTGCTGCTCAATTTATAATTATTTTATTTTTTGTATTGGTAGGTATAATAATCAGATGAATTTAATGGTTAAGACCCTTGTATAGGATCTGTTGTTTTAATTACTGTAGTATACAAGGGATATAATGTTTGTATATAAATAATTGTACATTTATCAATGTATAGCATTTTATTTACCCAAAGAAATTGTGGAATAATATTGTATATACACGTTATATAAGCACGGTTGTAAGTAAAGCTGATTGTCTATGAGCATACTGAATTTGTTGGTTATAATGATAAGTTGAGAGTTGACAGGGAACATGTGTTTTATTTAAAGGCATGATTTTTGTTGAAAAGGAATAAAATGAAAGTGGCTATGTATGCTGACTAGTAATTTTCTCTCCATTGATTAAAATGTTAAAATGCATGCTTCTTGGCCTACACGTATAAAATATTTTTGAGCATACTGATGATTTTAATCTTTATAACCACAAAGAGTCCAACATTTCCCAGTAGACTGATAACAATATTGAAAGGGTGGTGGGGAGAGACCATCCAGTCTTTGGAATCTATAGACTCTTGACATGATTTTTGCACATGATTTCCCTAATTCATGCCTGTTTACATCCTGTTACTTCTGTATCATGTCATGAATATTCACCAAAACTGGACAGAAAATATAAATTTTATTCTGAACCAAAAAGCCAACAAAAAATGGTTACAGAGATACTAGTCTGAGTCCACATCTGCAAATATAGACACAGGGTTAAAATTTACTGCTGCCAATTTTTTTAATTTAAAATCGTTGAAAGTGAATGAATGGGAATATTGCTTTATAAATATGATAAATTGATAGTTGTTGAGAAATTAAAATTAAAGGCGTTGATTTTAGATATTCAGCTTAATATAAATGATATTTTGTGTATAAAATATGGTAACACACGATTCCTTGGAATATAGTATGTTTCAGCAAGGATTCTCTTGTCTTTATCAAAGAATTCTGTCCCGTATTTTCCATTCAGTTACTAAATGCATAAAACAGCTTTAAAAAATGGTAGTGTCTATAAAAATCTTAATTCATTGAAGTGTATGCATAGTTATCACATCTAAGATATAAAATACCATATGTTAGTTTCAGATTGACCAAAGCATTTTTTTTTTTAGATGTATACTCATTCCTCTGACCTGACAATTACAAAGTTTTGTTTTGAGATGAAATGACGTATACTCATTCCTCTGGTTGACCTGACAATTACAAAGTGTTGTTTTGAGATGTATATTCATTCCTTTGATTCACCGTACAACAATTAGAAAGTAGAGAATATAAAGTGTTTAACATGAAGATTCTATAGCATTTATTTCATCATCATCACCACAAATTAATGTTTGGTAAAAACATTATAAAAACAAACTCTTAAAACTTACACTATGATGTTGCTTTTTAGTCAATAGCCTTTCAAGAAAGCAGGGGTTTATAAAGTTGGTTAGTTTGTCTGTTTGTCTTTATTTAACACAATAACTCATTTCAAAATTGATTTAGATATTTTAGGGGTGTTGGATGGCCGAATGGTTAGCGTGCGCGCGCTGTATCATACGGCCTGCCATAACTGGCGTGGTTTCGAATCCCCGGTTGTACGTGGCAAGGAGTAGGGTCGCCTGTCCAGCCTCACGGGTTTTCTCCGGGTATTCTGGTTTCCTCCCACTGCTAAAGACCCCTACGTGCAAGCGAATTCTTGAAATAAAATTAAAAACTATATATTAGTCCCGAAATAACCTAGTTTGTGTTGAGTGGAAGTTAAACCCCATTTCTCTCTTTTTAATGAACATTTTCTGCAGCGGCAAGACATCGGTTAACAATTTGTTTTGTCAATGCTTTGGAACAAACATTAGTGCTCCATGCTTTATAAAAAGATAATGTTCAAGTAATTAGTTAGCTGTTGGCTTGTTTTCTCCCATTCACATCAATTGCAACTTTTTATTGTGTTATAGCTGTGGTGACTGCCGGATATTTTATAAAGGCTAACCCGGCATTCACTTTGAGAATGGCTATTTTTTTTCTCATTTTTTTTTTGAGTGAATAATATGAGAGATTGTTATTTGTCTGTATAAATATGTTTTAGATGGATCTCTTGTATAATATATATATAAAAAATGAATTATTAATAATTGTAAATGTATATATAATATTTCTATTATTAAATCATACACTGTTTTATTTATTCATCCTTTTCTAAATAAATTAAAACTGTATAAAAAAATCCATGATTATTTGTTGTGTGTTAAATGAAATGGAGTAGAATATTCTACTTTCCAGCACACCTAGTATAGCTAATGAACAAGAACATATACTTTTTTGATATCAAGACAAGTTGATAAAGTAATGAAAAAAAAATAACTGGTTAAACATTATGCAAGAGCTAAAGCTTTCTTTAGGCTCGAAATGTTATCTAAATTATTAGACATCAATTAACTTATCCAGACCATAATTAACTCTCCATATCATCACTAGTTCACTGGATTTGGGCCAACTTTCATTCATGATTTAATCATGAACTGGATAATCAAAACTATGCTTTTCGATCATACCGACTTCTGTTAGTAATGCTGATCAAGGCTAGACTGAAAATTTAATGGCTAAATTCTCGGTTCAGATTGGATCCATTTGACTGAATTGGCATGTTACTCTGGATAGACACATTGCATAAAACGTGCCAGATGTTTTTACTGTATATTTGTGACCATATCTCCAAGTTTACCTGAGCAATAAGGCTCCTTCCCAAACACACAGTTGAACCCAGGAAACCCGACTTCCGAGGTTGTAATGTGTTCTCCATGATTTTCATATGACTCATGCTGCACGTGTTGTTCACCGGTGCCAGCCCTAAAAAATGCATCCCCATACCTGGTTGAATCATTCACCCTACAACGTCAGCAACGTGCCAGGACTCACGACAGCCCAGAGGAACCATGCGGAAGACTCGACACTGGGCACAGTGCCCAAGGTGCTTGTGGGCCACCAACACCACAAATGATCACCCCGACCTGGTAGCCCAAGGGTTACGTATGGAAGCGTATTTGGGTCACTACTTATTGAGAAAATATCTCAACATATCGACAAAAAATATGTCAACTTTATGAGTTATATTACAAGAAATCGACTTAATAAAGTTGACTTGACGCATTAAATTCACCCTATGCCGACATAAACTATGTCGATATGGTTACATCATGTCAATAGTCGATTTGACTCTAAATCGAGGGGGGTTGGGATGGCCTAGTGGTCTAGAGTGCTGCGCTCCGACCTGTAGCTGACCGGTCACCTCTGGCTTGCGGCTGTGGTTTCGAGCCCTGGTGTGAGCGTATGTGGCATGGAGATAGGGGCGCCTTCTCAACCTCGTGGGTTTCCCCCGAGGTCTCCGGTTTCCTCCTACTACGCGCAAGTGAATTATTGAAATAAAATTAAAAACCATATGTTAGTCCCGAAATGACCTAGTTGTGTCGAGTGGACGTTAAACCCCATTTCTCTCTCTCTCTAAATCGATATGTCACGTTTTATCGCATGATAAAGACTTAATAATATGGCCACAGACCACTTATGATTTCTCCATTAACTTTAATGTTAATTCTCGTCTCTTAGACCGGCTTAAACTTTTTCCCATATTTTTGTTGGGTAGAACGCAGGAAAATCGAGATGAACTTTCTCGACCAATGGAGGGATCGAACACCCGACCTCAAGGCTAGCGAGCTAGCGCCTTACACACTTAGCTATTTTTACCTGGTACAAAATGTATTTTCAAACCCTTTTCTTTGATTCTACACCCAAAAGGCAACAAAAATAGCCATGCAAAAGAGGGAAAAGGGAAAGGGAGCGAAAGACTAAAAATATTCGTAGGTGACGGTGTAGTAGAAATATTTGGTGAGCTGTGTCGTATAAAGGGGTAAAACTTCAGGTATATCAAGGTTGTGGACCATCTAGAAGTCACAATTTTAACCGATTTTGATGAAACTTGAAGTATAGCTTTATAACCCAAAGATTTTTGTCCTGTCGATATACGTGCATATCGGATCGTAGCTTCTTGAATAATGGCCCTTGTTTGAAAAATCGCTTTTGGTTTATCCTGTTTTCTATCCATCTCTTGCAAAATGTGGGCGTATCCTGCAATATGTCAATTTTGTAAATTATATTTTTGAAGAAAAAAAATCCAAACTATGAGTGTGTTCTGTGTAATTTGTATATATCTTGTCCCGTTTTTTCACAGAACTCAAATACTGCCTTTAACAAGAAAGATTTTTCAGGCCCGTAGCTAGCGGGGGTGGGGGGGGCAATTGGAGCAGCTACCCCCCCCCCCCCCCCCCTCGAAAATATCGGCGCCTTTTGCCCGTGGGGGAAAAAATCCATATTAGTATGGGCGCCACATAATATGAGGCCAACGACCAACGCCTCCATATTAGTATGGGCGTCACATCAAGCCGAGTGACATTGGTTGAGGGCCCACGACGAAATTGGCGCCATACCAAAGTCACTTGATATTTGGGCGCCTCGCCAATCATGTTGTTATATAGAAGTCGCTCCCCAAATGGTGAGGCGCCTCATAATGACCCACACGATTAACACCACAACTGATGGGACGGCCAAAATGGCTTAGGCACCCATGATGACATGATTGGTGGGGCGCCTTATAATGTTGGGTCGCACATAGTGCCTATAATTCCCAATCAGATTGGTTGGGCTCCCATGACTTGAACAATTAGTTAGGCGCCCACGAATGAATTGGGTGCCCAAAACGGCGTGATATGCTTCAAAATTCAAACAAGTCGCACTCTAACCCGATTCCATACAGTTCATTTATCTCATAAACTATAATAGGTACGTTAAAGTCGTATTTCTTTCTTCAAATGTTGAAACTGTTCATATTTAAATATATTATTTATGCGCCAATGTCGCAAACTCAGCTTCAAAATTGAAATTTTCCGTCATTTTCAGGTGCAAACCCTATTTTCCAAAATTGTCATGGGGGAAATCACCAGGCAATCTGACTTTTCGGGCAGACGGGTAAAGTGAAAACAAAACCAGCGGCTGCCAGGCACGATACGCCCACATATTGCAAGAGATGGATGGGGAGCAAGCTAACCTAATATTTCCGTAGGACGATAGCTCTTTTTAGCCTTTCTCTCCCTTTCCCTTTACCCCCTTTTGCTTTTTTGGTGTAGAATCAAAGAAAAGCGTCTGGAAATACATTTTATGTTAGGTTTTGGTGAATATTCATGATTTTGAGGCGGAAGGATACAAGAGTTGAGAGGTTGGACACGTTGAAACGTAGGACCGAAAATTGCATGTTTGCAACGTGAACGTCTACAGGTTGCCCAACAAAACCAGAACTGGCGAAACAGACAATGGAGAACTGTTCTTTTCACAGATAAGAGTCGGTATAGCGTATTATAATATGTTGATGTGGGTACCAGAATATGGCGCCGACGTGGCCACGTTATTCTGACCAATGCGTCATGGGACGAGGCACATGAGGAGGACCAAGCATAATGGTTTTGGGTGGAATCGGCCTGAACCAGAGAGTGGATCCTGTGGTGTTCCAAAATCTTGGTTCAAGGAGAGGAGGCTGCATCACAGCAGTGCGCTACATAGGTCAAGCTCTCAGACCCCACGTAATACCACATTTCGCACGTCCCGTAGCCCAGTTTAGGAGCAGAACAGCAGGACGTTAAACTCCATTTCATTTCATTTCATTGCGCACATCATCGAAACAACGTTTTCCAGCATGACAACGCCCTGTTTTACCCACCATTTTAAAAATAAGAAAATATCTCTTGCCGTTCATCGTTATATTTCTAGCACAAAACGTTTTAATAGTAAATTATAAACTTGGTTTTAATTCTTTACTGATTATCCACACAATTACACACTCATATTTATCGTATGGTTTAAGAGAGAGAGAGAGAGAAATGGGGTTTAACGTCCACTCGACAAAAACTAGGTCATTTCGGGACTAACATATTGTTTAATTTTATTTCAATAATTCGCTTTAGCAGTGGGAGGAAACCGGAGTGCCCGGAGGAAACCCACGAGGTTGAGAAGGCGTCCCTATCTCCATGCCACATACGCATATGGTTTAATGCCACACATATTTCTGATTATAGTTTAAAATAGATGATTAATTTAGTATAATAATAATGATCTAATTTACTCTTTTATATATCAAAACAATACAGCCGATGAAATGTACAAGGCTTTTCTGAGGGTGTGGTGTCAATGGCGTTCATCAGTTGTCTGGTCCACTCCATGTACAGACACTGCGCTGTTGTTGTTATTGACAATCGCGGTAGACACATCACATACTAATGTATAGACTGTGTACAGATTCTAAACCTTCTCGTAATGTCTTGAAATTGTGATGAATTAATCACTAATGTGTCAACATACTGTTCACAAAAAAATTCCTGGATCCATTTAGTGTAAGTCGTTTTCTAGAATGATTTGCTTAAAGTGCCTTTCTCATTTTTAAATCGTACTGACGTGTTTTTTGGGGTTTTTTGCTGTTTATTAATTGAACTTTTGAGGGTGGGTGTCTATTCTTTCCGTTCAGTCAAATATCTCCTATGTACATCATCATGGCAGCCCTTAATTTAAGCTGGGGTCTCACCTAAAACGCTCAACACTGATTTAAGGTACGGTAATAAAAAAGTATGGTTCGTCTCCAATCAGTTTTGTTCGATATATTCTGCAACGTTATCTAAACAAATTTGGATCTCTATTTAAATCCGAATGATATTGTTACGCATTTAGGTATTAGTCGTTAATTATAATGTTAGCGAGTGACATGTGCCTGATTTCCATGGTTGCACAATAGTCATAACACCCGGGTAATAAGTCTCATTCTATCAAGGCCGTCTTAGGAGTATTTTACCCCCGATTTCACGTAATATTAACCTTAATTTTTAGATTCTAAATTAAATCTGTGGTCCCTAAAAGTGGCTAGTTTGTCAACGTGATAAAAGCTCTGAATAATAGTTGACTGTGTATATTATGTTCTTTGGACATATTACCAATATCATTTAGGCGAATATTATAATAATAAAAATAATCTTTATTCAGATCTCACTATGAGACATATGAATACAATTTACAAAAATAGTTCACAATTGAAGTGTGGTTTTAACTGGTACAATTTGTTTTTATAAAACAACAGGAAAAATAATTGTTTGTCGTCGTCTCTGTATTGAGCATCCAGTATACGAATCCCCGGTCTTCTCAACAAATCCACAAGCCGAGGCGTTGTGTCTGGCAGAATGGAAATGAAATGAAATTGGGTTTAACGTCCTATTGTTTTGCTCCTAAACTGAGCTAATGAAGATAGGCATACGCCATACAGTGTGCTATGAGGGGCATTTTGCCCGGGCAGCGGCGCTACGGCCAACTCTTATATCGAATTCCAACTGCCAAGGGATCATTTACGTGCACGCCAATGTGTACACGGGACCTCGGTTCTTCGTCTCATCCGAACGAATAGACAACTGTCCTTATCAGGCCCTCCGTCACTGACAAGAGGAAACCACGCCAGAAAAGCTGGATGAATTTTCTCGGCCAATGCAAGGCGAATGGTCGGAAAAAGATTAATTCTATGAAACACCATTTATTTGTCTACAAAATATGTCAGTCATAAGCCCCTCCTACTACACTGGATTAATTTTTTTCGTTCAATCATGTGTTGTCAAATATACAACATAGTCTCTGAAACTTATATTTTATTTACTGGAGTATGCTGAAGCCGTTTATGGTGTACTTGCCTTTTAAACTGAACAACTAGTGTAACAGAATGAAGGCTGGTGCATACATTATAGAACTGTGTATTATTTTGTTATCTCCAATAGGTAAGTAAGTTCTAGAAAATCGTAATTTACATTTTTATAACATCCTCACTTATCTTTGCATTTTACAAAACGCATGGTAAAGAACAGGTAGAAAAGGTGAATAATGCACTGTGGTTAAGGTTCTTAAATCTACCTTAAATACATGTAATGTGGTTTTAAAAAAACAGACAAAAAAGATTTGATTGTAACTTGTATTAAATATCAGGGGCCTGTTTCACGAAATTTTAACTCAGATAAAATCCAAATTTTAGTAATTTGATTGGATAATATTAGATTAATTTTAGTGCTTAGCCAATAAAAATTGAACTATGTACTAAAATTTGAATTTTATCTAAATTTAAAATTTCGAGAAACAAGGCCCTGACTACTTTTGCTGACTTGGTAGCTCCAGAAAATTAATAATAGCCTTATTCCAAGTGGCCTACCTGTTGTGTAAATTATCCATTACATCCTATTTTACTTGTCCAGAGGGTTCGAAAATATTTTAATATCCAAGTCACATTTGAAAAGTTATTTTGTCCATTTTTTTAATTAGGGGTCTTAAAAGATGAAATTTGTATCATCAATTAATTGGAATATTGTAAAATAATACAATTTGTTGGCCTGAAATAAAGATTGAGCCTTTAATGGTATACCAACACTCTAGTTATCATGATTATGAGGTCTATTATTGCAAGCTGTAAAGTTCATTTGAAAGTGCAACCAAATATCTATTGCAAATCAGTTCGACGCGAGACTTGATCGTATATCAACACTTGTTTGAGGACTGAATACTGGGGTGACGTATGAACAAGCCTGGCGTCAATTAGAGCAGGTTATCCCATCTTAGGGTGACCACCTTTGCTTGATCATATTGCGGGACATCATTATCTTTTTAAAAAGGACTGAGGCAGTATGCATAACAATGTTGATATATAGTTACTTCACTTTTCGACATACCAACAATAGAGGCAGTATGCATAACAATGATGATATATAGTTACTTCACTTTTCGCCATACCAACAATAGAAAATCAAACTATGAAATATTCACGCAAGCTTGGTTTGTATTCGTATGTCATATGATAGGCCTATATATTTACCACAAATGTTTTAGGATAATAATACTTAGCAACAATATAAATTCATCCAAGTCATATAATATTCATATCGTATGCCAGCATCATCTTGCATTTCAAAAAAGCAAACACAATTTCTTTTGTAGCTGTAAATAAATAAATTATTAATCTGCACGACAGAACCGTTTGAAAGGGTGAGTGTAAATATATATCATGACGTTGAATGAAAGTTACAATCAAATGGTTGCCGAATTATCATCCAGGTACATTAATTGTTTATCGCTAAAATTAAATCATGCCGAACGTAATTGAATCGTATCGAGATTTTATCGCGGATGTTTTTAAATCATGCTGAATGCTGTGAAACTTATTGAGATTTTACAATAACTGAGTATTAAGGATGTTATGCTGGTTAAAGATGCATTAATTAAGAGCTAAATGAGCCTATTGCAGATCTTTCTTTTGACCTCAATGTTATATAAATAATAATCAACTCTGTAGAACTTCGGATGGGTTTGATTTTCAACAGATTTATGATTTAATTTAAAAATGACAATCAACACTACACTGTTCTGTAAACGACTCCTCTCAGAATGAAGTAATTTTACTGACATTTTCAACATATTCCCTTTTCATTATCCATTAAACTATTATTGCCAGAACTGTCGGCTCTTTATCTAAACCTTACGTAATGCATCTAATAACGTTGCCTGATTGATCACCATGTCATGCCATATTAATAATACAATATACCTTTACACCATCATCTGTTATGCATCGCCCCGTTATGCAGTGGCTAAATACCACGCTCCAAAATACCACGCTCGTCCCTATTGCTTCTATACAAATGTAACGTGGTACGGGATTTTGGTACCACGTTCTTTTTAATTATGGTGATTTTACCTTTTTAAAAGCTAATTTTGCAAATTACATTAATTATTTAATCAATTTCGATGTTTTATACTATTTATTGATCATATTTACACTTAATGTTTAATATAATACAATTCAAACAGTCGGTTAAAATAATCGCCATTTATATACGGTGTACAAGTTATTGTTACCTATTTAAAAAGGCCCTACGTGGTATATTGCACTACTGCGTAGATAGGAAATAAAACGTGGCAGTTAAAAACGTGGTATAATGAAAAATGAGAATGACACGAAAGAACCGTGAGTTGATAAGTAAAAAGAACGTGGTGCAATAGAATCTGAGGCTGAGATAACAGTGCCAAGTTCATTTACTGTTTCTATACAAACGAAACGTGGTACGCGACTTTGACTTATTTTACATTATATAAAGCTTATTTTTTAAATAATGTTGATTATTTAATCCATTTTGTTGTTTTATAGGCCATATTTACACTTTATGTTAAAATAAATTACAATACAGATAGCTGATCGGTCCGTTAATGACCATACGATTAAAAATATTGTGTTAAAAAAGCCTTGATATAATAGAATCCGAGGCGGAGATACTAGTAACCCCAACACCCTCGCCTTACTGCTTCTATACAATTGAAACGTGGTACGCGACTTTGGTACCACGTCCTTTTTAATTATTGGGATTTACATTATTTGAAGCAAATTTTGCAAATTGTGTTGAATATATATTCCATTTTCATGTTTTTATAGGCATATTTATGCCGTCTATCTTAGAATAAATTACATTACAAATAGCCGATAGATCGGTTAATGAGCATACGGTTAATAATATTGTGTAAATTTTATTATTATATACCCTATTTGAAAAGAGCCAACGTGGTATATTGGGTAGATATGAAACAGAATCTGGCAGGTAAAAACGTGGTATAATAAAATGTGAGGATTATGCGAAAGAACAATAAGTTCATAAGTAAAAAAATAGAGGTACAATAGAACCCGAGGCTGAGATAATAGTACCACGCTGGCCTTACTGCTTTTATACAAACGTGGTACTCGACTTCGGTACAAAATACGTGGTATAATAGGATATGAGACTGAGATAACAACACCACGCCCGCCTTACTGGTTCTATACAAACGGAAAGTGGTACGCGACTTCGGTTCAAAAACGTGGTATAATAGAATCCAAGACTGAGATAATCGTACTGGTTCTATACAAACGGAACATGGTGCGCGACTTCGGTTCAAAAACGTGGTATAATAGAATCCGAGACTGAGATAATCGTAGCACGCCCGCCTTACTGGTTCTATACAAACGAGACGTGGTATAATAGAATCCGAGACTGAGATAATCGTACCACGCCCGCCTTACTGGTTCTATACAAACGGGACGTGGTACGCGACTTCGGGTCAAAAAACGTGGTATAATAGAATCAGAGACTGAGATAATTGTACCTCGCTCGCCTTACTGGTTCTATACAATCGGAACGCGGTACGCGACTTCGGTTAAAAAAAAACCTGGTATAATAGAATCAGAGACTGAGATAATCGTACCAAGCTCGCCTTACTGGTTCCATACAACCGGAAAATGGTGCGCGACTTCGATTCAAAAAACGTGGTATAATAGAATCCGAGACTGAGATAATCGTACCACGCTCGCCTTAATGGTTATATACAAACGGAACGTGGTACGCGACTTCGGTTCAAAAACGTGGTATACTAGAATCCGACACTGAGAAAATCGTACCACGCTCGCCTTACTTGTTGTATTCAAACGGAACGTGGTGCGCGACGTGGTACAAAAAGACTTGGTATAATAGAATCCGAGTCCGAGATAATCGTTTCAAGAACCCGTAACTGAGATAACCGTACCACGCCCGGCTTTCTACTTCTATACAACTGAAACGTGGTATGCTCGCCTTACTTCTCCTATACAATTGAAACGTGGTACTCGGCTTTGGTACCACGTCTTTTTTAATTATAGAGATTTTAAATTACTCGATGCAGATTTTTCAAATTTGTGTTGATAATTTAATCCATTTTATGTATTATAGGCCACATTTACACTCTATATTAAAATAAATTATATTAAAGATAGTCGATTGTTCGGTTAGTGACCATACGGTTAATATGAAATGTACTGAGACAACATGTTCTATACAAACGGAACATGGTGCGTGACTTCGGTGTAAAAAACGTGGTATAATAGAATCCGAGACTGAGATAATCTTACCACGCTCGCCTTACTGGTTCTATACAAACGGAACGTGGTACGCGACTTCGGTTCAAAAAACGTGGTATAATAGAATCAGAGACTGAGATAATCGTGCCACGCTCGCCTTACTGGTTCTATTCCAACGGAACGTGGTACGCGACTTCCATCAAAAACGTGGTATAATAGAATCTGAGACTGAGATAATCGTACTAGTTCTATACAAACGGAACATGGTACGTGACTTCGGTTCAAAAAACGTGGTATAATAGAACGAGAGACTGAGATAATCGTACCACGCTCGTCTTATTGGTTATATACAACCGGAACGTGGTACGTGACTTCGGTTCAAAAAACGTGGTATAATAGAATCCGAGACTGAGATAATCGTACGACGCTCGCCTTATTGGTTCTATACAAACGGAAGGTGGTACGCGGTTTCGGTTCAAAAACGTGGTATAATAGAATCCGAGACTGAGATAATCGTACTGGTTCTATACAAACAGAACATGGTGCGCGACTTCGGTTCAAAAAACGTGGTATAATAGAATCAGAGACTGAGATAATCGTACCACGCTCGCCTTACTAGTTCTATAAAATTTATACAAACGCAACGTGGTACGCGACTTCGGTTCAAAAAACGTGGAATAATAGAATCAGAGACTGAGATAATCGTACCACGCTCGACTTACAGGTTCTATACAACCGGAACGTGGTAGTGACTTCGGTTAAAAAAACGTGGTATAATAGAATCCGAGACTGAGATAATCGTACCACGCTCGCCTTACTGTTTGTATACAAACGGAACGTGGTACGCGACATCCGTTCAAAAAAGTGGTATAATAAAATCCGAGACTGAGATAATCGTACCACGCTCGCCTTACTGGTTCTATACAAACGGAACGTGGTACGAGACTTCGGTTCAAAAAACGTGGTATAATAGTATCGGAGACGGAGATAATCGTACCACGCTCGCCTAACTGGTTCTATACAAACGGAACGTGGTACGCGACTTCGGTTCAAAAAACGTGGTATGATAGAATCAGAGACTGAGATAATCGTACTGGTTCTATACAAACGGAACATGGTGCGCGACTTCGGTTCAAAAAACGTGGTATAATAGAATCAGAGAGTGATAGAATCGTACCACTCTCGCCTTACTGGTTCGATACAAACGGAACGTGGTACGCCACTTCGGTTTTAAAATAACGTGGTATAATAGAATCAGAGACTGGGATAATCTTACCACGCTCGCCTTACTGGTTCTATACAAACGGAACGTGGTACGCAACGTCGGTTCAAAAAGCGTAGTATAATAGAATCAGAGACTGAGATAATCGGACCACGCTCGCCTTACTGGCTCTATACAAACGGAACGTGGTACGCGGCTTCGGTTCAAAAACGTGGTATAATAGAATCCGAGACTAAGATAATCGTACTGGTTCTATACAAACGGAACATGGTGCGCGACTTCGGTTCAAAAAACGTGGTATAATAGAATCAGAGACTGAGATGTTCGTACCACGCTCGCCTTACTGGTTCTATACAAACGGAACGTGGTACGCGACTTCGGTTCAAAAAACGTGGTATAATAGAATCAGAGACTGAGATAATCGTACCACGCTCGACTTACAGGTTCTATACAACCGGAACGTGGTACGCGACTTCGGTTGAAAAAAACGTGGTATAATCGAATCGGAGATAATCGTACCACGCTCGCCTTACAGGTTCTATACAACCGGAACGTGGTACGCGACTTCGGTTGTAAAACGTGGTATAATAGAATCCGAGACTGAGATAATCGTACCACGCTCGCCTAACTGGTTATATACAACCGGAACGTGGTACGTGACTTCGGTTAAAAAAACGTGGTATAATCGAATCGGAGATAATCGTACCACGCTCGCCTTACTGGTTCTATACAAACGGAACGTGGTACGAGACTTCGGTTAAAAAACGTGGTATAATAGAATCCGAGACTGAGATAATCGTACCACGCTCGCTTTACTGGTTATATACAACCGGAACGTGGTACGTGACTTCGGTTCAAAAAACGTGGTATAATAGAATCCGAGGCTGAGATAATCGGACCACGCTCGCCTTACTGGTTCTATACAAACGGAACGTGGTACGCGGCTTCGGTTCAAAAACGTGGTATAATAGAATCCGAGACTGAGATAATCGTACTGGTTCTATACAAACTAAACATGGTGCGCGACTTCGGTTCAAAAAACGTGGTATAATAGAATCAGAGACTGAGATAATCGGACCACGCTCGCCTTACTGGTTCTATACAAACGGAACGTGGTACGCGGCTTCGGTTCAAAAACGTAGTATAATAGAATCCGAGACTGAGATAATCGTACTGGTTCTATTTAAACGGAACATGGTGCGCGACTTCGGTTCAAAAAACGTGGTATAATAGAATCAGAGACTGAGATAATCGTACCACGCTCGCCTTACTGGTTCTATACAAACGGGACGTGGTACGCGACTTCTGTTAAAAAACGTGGTATAATAGAATCAGCGACTGAGATAATCGTACCACGCTCGCCTTACTGATTCTATACAAATGGAACGTGGTACGCGACTTCGGTTCAAAAAACGTGGTATAATAGAATCAGAGACTGAGATAATCGTACTGGTTCTATACAAACGGAACATGGTGCGCGACTTCGGTTCAAAAACGTGGTATAATAGAATCAGAGACTGAGATAATCGTACCACGCTCGCCTTACCGGTTCTATACAACCGGAACGTGGTGCGCGACTTAGGTTAAAAAAAGTGGTATATTAGAATCCCAGACTGAGATAATCGTACCAAGCTCGCCTTACTGGTTCTATGCAAACGGAACGTGGTACGAAACTTGGGTTCAAAAGCGTGGTATATAGTGGGGCTGATATGTGAAATGGGCGTGCACTTCCGGAAAGAGCCATCAAAATTTGTCCTTGAGGTTTTTGGGTATGCTGATTTCAAAAATGGCGGGAGCCACAACGTCACTCCAGCCGTTCCCGCCAAAAATTGAGAATTTCAAAATGGCCGCCGTAAAACACGTTCTGGCCCATAAAATTTCTGTAAATGCCCCGATTTCAATGATGTTGCTGATTTCAAAAATGGCGGGAACCACGATGTCACTCCAGCCGTTCCCGCCAAAAATTGAGATATTCAAAATGGCCACCATAAAACACGACCTTGTCGATAAATTTCTGTAAGTGCCCCGATTTCAATGATCTTGATGTCTATACCTATGTTTTTAAGGTCAAGGAATCCAGTAAAGCACATACGAAGACTCATAGTGTTCTCCTTCATATAGTGTTTTCTAAACATGGTCATAATTCTAATCAAACGGGTGAATTATTTACATCTTCTCTTTTGCTGTACGGATATCAAGAATGCATTATGTTCTATTTCAGTGGAAACTAGCTATTACTCATCAAACAGTCCACATTTGATTTCAATCACCATGTTATATATGCACACGATCGTGTTATAAAAATATTCAATAAACGTCTACACTTTCTTCATAAATCCGATATATTCGGTGAAAATACATTTAATAAGGCATCAGTATCATTCAATTTTTCAGAAAAAAGTGCTGCATGGTCATCTAGTCAATCACCTACCGTGTCTAAAAGATTTAAACTTGCTCCTTGGGCATGTGCTACAGCTACATCTGTTCAACCGACCAACTGACCAACTGGGACATTTGTGCTCCTTGTCAAGCACATGGTGGAATACTCATAAATCCATCAGCAACAGGTTACTCGTCTCTGGCCACTAATTTATCAGCCTTTCATGAATTGACCAAAGTGTCCTGACTAGATGATGGTGATAGCATGGAATAAACGATGGTAAAGCAGAAATCTAGATGGAATAAAAGTTGTTACACCCTGTGTAATGCAACAAAAGTGGAGAGAGCCAGGAAGCTGCAAGAAAAAGCTTGTATGAACACAGCCCAATCGCCGCATAAAAACACCTTCGTAGTTCAACCACTTCGGCATGTCCCGTGGATACAGTCGAGCCACATTAGTCAGCTTATCCTTTCTGTGATAAAACCACGGGCGATTTTCACAAAGCAGAAACAATGTCCTTTGATACCCATGTTGTGACACCACCTAATCTTTGTAGTCTTTCACTATACAATGTCGTGAGATCAGCGAGTTTGAAAATATGACCCTGGTTCCCACCTAGGGCATATTCCGCAATATATGAAACCACCTCAGCAAATGCAAGTGCCTCTGCATTAATGCATTAATTTGGTGACACTTCCCAGTCGAATATCTTTGTTGAGATTTATGTTTGTTATAAAATGATGTCAAGCACTTGCATTGATACACAGCATCAATTGCTTTGTGAAAATCTCCTGTGGTTCCATCACAGAAACGACAAGCTGGCTAATGTGGCTCGACTGTATCCACGGGACATGCTGAAGTGGTTGAACTACGAAGGTGTTTTTATACGGTGATTGGGTTGGGTTCATACAAGCTTTTTCTTGCAGCTTCCTGGCTCCCTCTACTTTTGTTGCATTACACAGGGTGTAACAACTTTTATTCCATCTAGATTTCTGCTTTACCATCGTTTATTCCATGCTATCACCATCATCTAGTCAGGACACTTTAGTCAATTCATGAAAGGCTGATAAATTAGTGGCCAGAGACGAGTAACCTGTTGCTGATGGATTTATGAGTGTTCCACCATGTGCTTGACAAGGAGCACAAATGTCCCAGTTGGTCGGTTGAACAGATGTAGCTGTAGGACATACCCAAGGAGCAAGTTTAAATCCTTTGGACATGGTAGGTGATTGACTAGATGAACATGACTTGTTTCTGAAAAATTGAATGATACTGATATCTTGTTAATGTATTTCCACCGAATATATCGGATTTGTGTAGAAAGTTCAGACGTTTATTGAATATTTTCATAACACAATCACGTGCATATATAACATGGTGATTGAAATCAAACGTGAACTGAAATGGAACATAATAGATTCTTGATATCCTTTTAGCAAAGGAGAAGATGTAAATAATTCACCCGTTTGATTAGAATTATGACCATGTTTAGAAAACACTATGAAGGAGAACATTATGAGTCTTCGTATGTGTTTTACTGGATTCCTTGACCTTAAAAACATAGGTATAGACATCAAGATCATTGAAATCGGGGCACTTACAGAAACTTTATGGACGAGAACGTGTTTTATGGTGGCCATTTTGAATTTCTCAATTTTTAGCGGGGAACGGCTGGAGTGACGCCGTGGTTCCCGCCATTTTTTAAATCAGCAAGATCATTGAAATTGGGGCACTTACCGAAATTTTATGGACGAGAACGTGATTTATGGTGGCCATTTTGAATTTCTCAATTTTTAGCGGGAACGGCTGGAGTGACGTCGTGGCTCCCGCCATTTTTGAAATCAGCATACCCAAAACCCCCTTAGGCCAAATTTTCATGCTTCTTTCCGGAAGTGCACAACTAAGCCAAAAAATGTAACATATCAGCTCCACTAATAATAGAATCCGAGACTGAGATAATCGTACCACGCTCGCCTTACTGGTTCTATACAAACGGAACGTGGTACGCGACTTCGGTTCAAAAATCGTGGTATGATAGAATCAGAGACTGAGATAACCGTACAACGCTCATCCTACTGGTTCTATACAAACGAAAAGTTATACGCGACTTCGGTAAAAAAAAGAGTTGTATACTAGAATCAGAGACTGGGATAACCGTGGCACGCTCGCCTTGTACTGGTTCTATACCAACGGAACGTGGTACGCGATTTCGGTACAAAAAACGTGGTATAATCGAATCGGAGACTGAGATAATCGTACCACGCTCGCCTTACTGGTTCTATACAAACAGAACGTGGTACGAGACTTCGGTTCAAAAACGTGGTATAATAGAATCCGAGACTGAGATAATCGTACCACACTCGCCTTACTGGTTCTATACAAACCGAACGTGGTACGAGACTTCGGTTCAAAAACGTGGTATAATAGAATCCGAGACTGAGATAATCGTACCACACTCGCCTTACTGGTTCTATACAAACGGAACGTGGTACGCGACTTCGGTTCAAAAAACGCGGTATAATCGAATCGGAGACTGAGATAATCGTACCACTCTCGCCTTACTGGTTCTATACAAACGGAACGTGGTACGAGACTTCGGTTCAAAAACGTGGTATAATAGAATCCGAGACTGAGATAATCGTACCACACTCGCCTTACTGGTTCTATACAAACTGAGCGTGGTACGCGACTTCGGTTGAAAAAACGTGGTATAATAGAATCAGAGACTGAGATAATCGTACTGGTTCTATACAAACGGAACATGGTGCGCGACTTCGGTTCAAAAAACGTGGTATAATAGAATCAGAGAGTGATAGAATCGTACCACTCTCGCCTTACTGGTTCGATACAAACGGAACGTGGTACGCCACTTCGGTTTTAAAATAACGTGGTATAATAGAATCAGAGACTGGGATAATCTTACCACGCTCGCCTTACTGGTTCTATACAAACGGAACGTGGTACGCAACGTCGGTTCAAAAAACGTAGTATAATAGAATCAGAGACTGAAATAATCGGACTACGCTCGCCTTACTGGTTCTATACAAACGGAACGTGGTACGCGGCTTCGGTTCGAAAAACGTGGTATAATAGAATCCGAGACTGAGATAATCGTACTGGTTCTATACAAACGGAACATGGTGCGCGACTTCGGTTCAAAAAACGTGGTATAATAGAATCAGAGACTGAGATAATCGTACCACGCTCGCCTTACTGGTTCTATACAAATGGAACGTGGTACGCGACTTCGGTTCAAAAAACGTGGTACAATAGAATCAGAGACTGAGATAATCGTACCACGCTCGACTTTCAGGTTCTATACAACCGGAACGTGGTACGCGACTTCGGTTAAAAAAACGTGGTATAATCGAATCGGAGATAATCGTAACACGCTCGCCTTACTGGTTCTATACAAACGGAACGTGGTACGAGACTTCGGTTCAAAAACGTGGTATAATAGAATCCGAGACTGAGATAATCGTACTGGTTCTATACAAACGGAACATGGTGCGCGACTTCGGTTCAAAAAACGTGGTATAATAGAATCAGAGACTGAGATAATCGTACCACGCTCGCCTTACTGGTTCTATACAAACGGAACGTGGTACGCGACTTCGGTTCAAAAAACGTGGAATAATAGAATCCGAGACTGAGATAATCGTACCACGCTCGACTTACAGGTTCTATACAACCGGAACGTGGTACGCGACTTCGGTTAAAAAAAACGTGGTATAATAGAATCCGAGACTGAGATAATCGTACCACGCTCGCCTTACTGGTTGTATACAAACGGAACGTGGTACGCGACTTCGGTTCAAAAACGTGGTATAATAGAATCCGAGACTGAGATAATCGTACGACGCTCGCCTTACTGGTTCTATACAAACGGAACGTGGTACGAGACTTCGGTTCAAAAAACGTGGTATAATAGTATCGGAGACGGAGATAATCGTACCACGCTCGCCTAACTGGTTCTATACAAACGGAACGTGGTACGCGACTTCGGTTCAAAAAACGTGGTATAATAGAATCAGAGACTGAGATAATCGTACTGGTTCTATATAAACGGAACATGGTGCGCGACTTCGGTTCAAAAAACGTGGTATAATAGAATCAGAGAGTGATAGAATCGTACCACTCTCGCCTTACTGGTTCGATACAAACGGAACGTGGTACGCCACTTCGGTTTTAAAATAACGTGGTATAATAGAATCAGAGACTGGGATAATCTTACCACGCTCGCCTTACTGGTTCTATACAAACGGAACGTGGTACGCAACGTCGGTTCAAAAAGCGTAGTATAATAGAATCAGAGACTGGGATAATCGGACCACGCTCGCCTTACTGGTTCTATACAAACGGAACGTGGTACGCGGCTTCGGTTCAAAAACGTGGTATAATAGAATCAGAGACTGAGATAATCGTACCACGCTCGCCTTACTGGTTCGATACAAACGGAACGTGGTACGCCACTTCGGTTTTAAAATAACGTGGTATAATAGAATCAGAGACTGGGATAATCTTACCACGCTCGCCTTACTGGTTCTATACAAACGGAACGTGGTACGCAACGTCGGTTCAAAAAGCGTAGTATAATAGAATCAGAGACTGAGATAATCGGACCACGCTCGCCTTACTGGTTCTATACAAACGGAACGTGGTACGCGGCGTCGGTTCAAAAACGTGGTATAATAGAATCCGAGACTGAGATAATCGTACTGGTTCTATACAAACGGAACATGGTGCGCGACTTCGGTTCAAAAAACGTGGTATAATAGAATCAGAGACTGAGATAATCGTACCACGCTCGCCTTACTGGTTCTATACAAACGGAACGTGGTACGCGACTTCGGTTCAAAAAACGTGGTTTAATATAATCTGAGACTGAGATAATCGTCCTGGTTCTATACAAAGGGACCATGGTGCGCGACTTCGGTTCAAAAAACGTGGTATAACAGAACGAGAGACTGAGATAATCGTACCACGCTCGCTTTACTGGTTGTATACAACCGGAACGGGGTACGTGACTTCGGTTCAAAAAACGTGGTATAATAGAATCCGAGACTGAGATAATCGGACCACGCTCGCCTTACTGGTTCTATACAAACGGAACGTGGTACGCGGCTTCGGTTCAAAAACGTGGTATAATAGAATCCGAGACTGAGATAATCGTACTGGTTCTATACAAACGGAACATGGTGCGCGACTTCGGTTCAAAAAACGTGGTATAATAGAATCAGAGACTGAGATAATCGTACCACGCTCGCCTTACTGGTTCTATACAACCGGGACGTGGTACGCGACTTGAATAAAAGTAGTAAAGCCAGCGTGGTACGATTATCTCACGATTCTTTTTTTTTTACCGTAGTCGGGTACCACGTTCCGGTTGTATAGATCCAGCAAGGCGAGCGTGGTACGGTTATCTCAGCACCGGATTCTATTATCGAACTTTTTGTTTAACTATATTCAACTCAAGGTACTCTCGTATCATCCACATATTTCATTATACCCCGTTTTACTTGCCACGTTTTATTTCATATCTACCCAATATACCACGTAGGGTCTTTTTAAATAGGATACAGTATATGGCCTATAAAAACATCAAAATGGATTAAATAATCCAATTTGAAAAATAAGCCAAAGTCGCGTACCACGCTTCGTTTTTGTAGATGGAGAAAGTCGAGCGAGGTACTGATATGCCCGTTTTCATTAGCCCGGTCGGAGCAGAACAGTAGGACGTTAAACCCCATTTCATTTAATTTCCAATATACCATGTTGGGTCTTTTTAAATTTACACAGTATTATTACCGATCGGTTATCTGTATTCAGTATTGTAATTAATTTTAACATAAAGTGTAAATATGGCCTATAAAAACATCAAAATGGATTAAATAATCAACATAATTTGAAAAATTTACTACAAATAATGTAAAATCCCTATAAATAAAAAGGACGTGGTACCGAAGTCGCGTACCACTTTCCGTTTGTATAGCACTAGCAAGGCGAACGTGGTACGGTTATCTCGGCCCCGGAATACCACTTTTTTTACTGTCAACTTATCGTCCTTTCTTATCGCCCCTATACAGGATTATACCACGTTAGTTTTTACCTTCCGGGTTTTGTTTCATATCTATGCATAGTCGCATACATAATATTCTAATATACCACGTAGGGTCTTTTTAAATAGGGTATAATAAGGGTTACACCGTATTATAAACCGTATAGTATAGGTATGGCTCGATGCATTAACCGACCGATCGGCTATCTGTATTGTAATTTATTTTAAGATTAAGTGTAAATATCACCAATAAAAACATCAAAATTGATTAAATGATCAACATAATTTGCAAAATTAGCTTTATATAATGTAAAATCACTATAATTAAATAGAAAGTGGTACCGAAAAAGCGTACCACGTTTCGGGTGTATAGAAGCAGTAAGGCGAGCGTGGTATTTTGAAGCGTGGTATTTAGCCGCTGCCATAAATTATTTGAATTTTAATAATTCAGAGACAAGAAAGCAAATGCAATTGATACTCAATTAGATTAAGTGTATATAATACAGAGTAAAATAGAGAAACAGGCAATTCGATACATCCGTCATCGTCCAATATTTTCTTTTAATATTTTTATATAGATATATATATATATATATATATATATATAATAGAAATGCATACCCGTCGGACACGGCAAATGTCCCAGCTATTGCTCTGGGTTTATGTTATTCATCATGTAACAACTAGTATTTATTTACTTTCTTTTATTGTTCTTTAGGTAAGAGGTGTGTGTGGGGAGTTGGTTAACCTTGTGGTTTTTCTCCTGGTCTAGTGGCCTAAAATCCCATTTTCCTTTTCTCTCTCTTCTCTCTCTCTGTCCCTCGACTGTTTTGAGTTTTAAATGGCCCACTGACAATGATTGACTTTGGTTGTCTAGCGTAGGACAAAGCATGTTTTCCAAGTTGTAAGTTAATAGTTGGAGGTTTTAGAAGATGTATGTTTTTACAAAATTTATTCAATTATAAAATGTGGATTAATTATATTCATTTAATTTTATTTTCTTTGTGTGGTGTCAGTCGTGATGTAGTCGGTTGTGCTGGTGGTTGTAGTTGTAATGCAAGACAGGGGGTGGGGTGTTAATGTTATATAAATTATATTCGTTGATTCCTGTCTTGGTTGTGTGCAATATTTTCCAATTCTTATGTTTATTACATATATAAATGTAAATGAAATAGGGGTTTAACGCCCGACTGGGTTCACGAAGAGGTGCATACGCCATATTGTGTCCTATGAGGGGAATTGTGCCCGGGACCGGTGCTACGGCCTACGCTTATATTGAATTCCAACTTCCAAGTATTTTTTTTACGTCTCACCCGAATGAGTATACGTTATCCAAGGCCCTCTGTGTTGCAACAGTGGGTTTCGGTGGATTTTCAGTATGGTGTACAGGGAAAGGTCATCTACAATTGCAGGTTGGTACCAAAAGACCTTCTAAAGGAATTTGTGGTGGGCCTTTCAGTATTTTCACTAAACTAATACTCAAATAGACTATCGCAAGACTAGCTTCACGCATATTACTGTAATAGAAATCGTCCATGTGAGGAATTACCGGACATGTGGTCACCCTATCCCATCTGGGTCTATAACTATATAAGAAAAGCAAACTAGTCATCCCACGAGCTTTAAAGCGAGAAATTAATAGGTTGTCAACTCACTATAATACTATCATAGGCATTATTTCCCAGATTTCATTCTAACCGGAAATAATCACACAATTACCTCCCCTTGTTTTTCTACCCCCCCCATCCCCCCATGCAATAGCTATCTTCAAACGTTTGAATTTGACGTTGAAAATGACATGTTGTAAGGTGGTCTCGCTCAGACAATCTGAAAAACAAATGTAATGCTGCAGATGCCATTTACAACCCTTTCAAGCCTCACTGAATAGGGTAGTGGGAATGGGGCGCGACCTCGGTTGCGGGAATGTACTTTATTTTGCTTAAAATAAGAATCACAGGACGGAAAGGGACGAAACTTGCTACCATGTCATTGTATCGAATATATATAGCGTGATCTGGTGGTTATTTCGGTTGTGTTCAAAATAGAATGAAAGGAACCCCGAAACAATGTGTACTGAGTACGCTAACATGAGGAATTAATTCTAAACCTTCTGGAGAATTCTCAGATTCCACTCTGTCTCAAAAGTTGAAGTATGCAATATATATGCTATTGACCGATTTGAATTCAGTCTAATTTGAACACCGCCGAAATTACGCTGAAACATTTTTTATTACGGCCGTTCAAACCAGATCTATTCACTATTTCAGTTCCAGGAAAACGGATCAACCTTGCATTAAATAAAACGGCATACCAGAGTACTTCGTATCACATAGGAGGTGATGCTTCTCAAGCTGTTGATGGAAATACAGCTCCTTTATTTCGTGACTTTTCGTGTACACACACCGATGACAAGTCTGGCGATTGGTGGGAGGTTGATTTAGGGTCACCATATAACATAAAAGAGGTGATAGTCTATAATAGACTCGATTGTTGCGGTAAGTCACTGATACTAGACTTGTGTTATTCTGAGTGTAAAATAGTTTGCCTTGTCAATATTTGCATTACTATTGAGTCCAATTTTCAAAAAGTTCCCAAAATACGATGATTTAAATAGAACATAAAAGCTGTATATTCCAAACAAATCTGTTATATCAAGCGACCTCACTCCTTGTCAGGTACAACTGGGGAATCGAAACCGCTCCAGTTAACTCAATGCTAACTATTCGGCCATCCACCCCAACATTCTTTTTAATAAAACAACAGTAACTAATTTGCCCGGCTAATTTGCGTATTATTTACAACTCTCGGAAAAGTTGTGGTGAAGTTAAGAATACATTATGAGAGATTAGATAAAGAGTTGGCAATTCCCACTATAATAGTTAAAAACTAGATAATGTAAAGGCAATTTGCTGAAAACTTCAGTCAAATTGATTGAATATTGGGGCTATAACCTGGATTATCATTACTAAAGTCGGTAGGATAAAAATAAAGTCTCGATTATCCAGTAAATCGGAACGTAATCCAGTAATCATTGCAGGCTATCGATGCCACCGGGCGTTGATTACAGTCTGGTCAAGTTAATTAATGTCTAATTAGTAATTCAGATAACATTTCAGGCCTAATAAAAGACTTGCAATTTAGTCAGATTTAGCTCTTGCATAATGTATGTTTAATAATGTTATCGTATTTGTGAAATTGGGAACATCATAACAAGATAAGCCAAACAAATCGCGCTAATAATTCCAGAAATAGAGCAATTTGTGTAAGAATACCCGATTTGCATCAGGGGTTGACTCTTTTTCTTTGTTGGATAAGAAGTGAAGACAAATGCAGTATTTGGTAATTTGTAGTGTTACGGTACTCGAGTGATAAGATCTGTTTATTTGTAAGATACAATTAATTTCAATTGTGTTATTTATGCATATTTTAAATTGTTTCAGTACTTAGATTAGGTAACTATACTCTGTCAGGAGGAATTGATTGTGCTCATACTGAATCCAGAAAATGTTATACTGAATGTTATCATCAACAAACAGCAGATCTTGTACATGTTCTTAGACCAAACAACTGTACAGCTAGATATATCAGAATTGAAACCCAGCTTGAAGAAGTACTAACTCTTTGCGAAGTTGAGGTTTTTGATGAATTATTAAAAGGTAAGCTTCAATGAAGTTAAAACTTTCTCTATTATTTAAAGAAAGAGACAACGAATATCCATATATTTTTTATAGTGTTTTTGTATTAAACTTGATTTTAGCAACAAGAAACAAACTCTTTTTTTAGGACAAAAGACGAACCTTGCATTGAATAAGCCAGCACACCAGATCAGTGTATCTGGACTTCATGATGCATCTAGAGCTGTTGATGGCAACACCGCTATTGAACAAGCTAATAATTCATGTGCACATACTGATACTGGTGAAAGAGATTGGTGGGAGGTTGATTTAGGTGCAATATATGATATAGAAGAAGTGATTGTCAATAACACAGTCGATGTTTGTTGCGGTAAGTAGTTGAGACATTAGCTGTTATTACATGTGTCCATTATTCATTAACCCCCATCAACCCGGTAAACCCCGGGGAATACTATAATATAACCTGATTATTATTGATCATTTCGTAATTGTCTATCGTACAAATCTATTTTTTCAAAAAATAGCATATAGGTACCATTTCATGTGTATGTTATTCATTACCCCCCAACCCCTCCACACACACACCACTAGGGTAAACACCGTTGAATACTATAACGGAAGCTGGTTATCATTGAAAACAACATTTTTGCAATGTAAGTTGTCTAGATAAACCAGCTATTAATCTGAAGTCGGTTTTGAGTTTGGGCGTACGCAGGACGAGAGTTACCTACTTGTGGATTCTAGGCCAATGTAATGAAATATTGGCATGATTCAGTATCCACGCTGGTGCGTAACACCACAAATTAGTTTCAATGGGCCCCGAGATATCCGTGGGCCAATAGACTACTATGAATATTATTGGTAAATCCGTCCCTGGGCGTGCACACTCATAAATAGGAAGCTTAACATTTGCAGATGGTTCATTTGAAATTGCGACCAATTATCCATTGCGGATCAGTTTGACGTAAGTCTTAATGATATATCAACATTCTAGTTATCATGATTATGAGGTCTATTACTGCAAGCAATTGTAAAGTTCATTGGAAATTGCAACCATATATTGCAAAAATATATTTCTTATCAGTTGGACGCGAGACTTGATCGTATATCAACACTTGCCTGAGGACTGAATACTGCCGTGACGTAGGTACAAGCCTGGCGTCAATTAGAGCAGGTTATCCCATCTGGGTCTAGATATAAGAAAAGCAAACTAGTCATCTCACGAGCTTTAAAGCGAGAATTTCATATTTTCTATGAAAGTCAAAACATAATTATTTCTATGTCTTTTGCTCAATAGGTTGTCAACTCACTATCATAGGCATTATTTCCCACACTTAAAAATCATTCAAAACAGAAATAATCACACAATTACCGCCCTTGTTTTTCTATCCCCCCCCCCATGCAATAGCTATCTTCAAACGTTTGAATTTGACGTTGAAAATGACATGTTAGCCAATTTCTCAACTGACAATAGTGAATTATAGGATTATTCTTTAACAATGTTAAAATGTTTTTAGTCCCGAAATGACCTAGTTTGTGTCCGAATCAAAGACACTGAAACCAAATAAATATACGTATTGTATTTCTAAACCCAAGTGTACCCCATTTGTCTCTCTCTCATTTATGTTAATTAAATATTTCAGTGACGGGATTAAGTAACTATATCTTGTCAGGGGGAGTAGATTGTAATCGTACTAATACTGGCAAGTGTTATACGGAATGCTATCATCACCAGAGAGTAAATATCATACAGGTTCTGACAATGAGTAGATGTACAGCCAGATATATCAGAATAACATCCCAACTTTCTGATTACCTCCATATTTGTGAAGTTGGGGTATTCGGTAAATTAGTACAAGGTAGGTTTCATACTTAATTGTTAAGATCTGGCTTGCCTGTCAAAACTGACTTATTCAGTTCCTAGTTAATCTTTTAAACACTGCCTGACCAACCATAAGGGTAGACTTGGTTGAAATGGCTAGTGAACGTTAACTCGCAATGTTACTACAATGTGTACAGGATGTCACCTTCAGACGTGATCGACAGCCAAGTTCATACATAAATTTAGGTGATTGGGCCACAATATTAAAATTTAGCACAGAAAGTAAGTTATTGAACTTTTAACTGGAGCATGCAAAATTAAATTCTACATTTGGATTTACAGACGCCACAGTAACAACTACAGAAGACACTTCGGCTAGTATACCAGACACGATAACAACTACAGCAGATGTAAATACTCCAGAAGTGAGTTCATTTACTACAGAAGAGAGTTTATCTACTTCAGAAGACGCTTCAACTACTACTACAGAAGTCACACCAGTTACTACAAAAGACACGACAACTACCACTACCACCGACGGCAGTTTAACTTCTACGGAAGACAGATTAGCTCCCACAGAAGACATGATAACTACGATTACTACAGAAGGAAATACTACTACTTCCATCGATGCTGTATCTACTACAAAGAACATTTCCAATACCAATCCAGAATACAAAATAAATGCAACAGAAAACCTGAAAACAACTGCAGAATACATGAATACAGAAAACAAATCAACTACACCAACATATATAACCCAGCCAAAGTACACACGTACTACCACAGAAGGTAGTATAAGTACCGTAGAAGATATTATAAATACCACAGAAGATATTACCGATACCATAAAGGAAACTAATATGCCGACCACTGAGTGGACTTCAGCAAAATGGCAGATGAACAACTCTATTAAAGCCCAATCTTGTGGATGTTTCTGTCACGTGGTTTATCAAACACAGCAGGATAACAAACATATTATCGAGGCCTATAAAGAAGAAATAAGTAGAAAGCTGGTAGTTCCAGTGAAGACATTGTCAAAAACAATACAAAAGAAAATAAGTGCTGAAGATAGGCGCCCATCGGCCGTGTATTGTGGCTATATAGGAATAGTAGCCATTGTTGTTTCACTTGGTGGTTTTGTTATAGCTGATTTCGTTTCATTTCTATCTTATATACATAGATGTATTGCGCAGTAATCAGTGACGTATCCATGAGAGCTGGCCGGGTGTTCAATACCCACACTTTATTAGAACAGTTAAACATACATTATGCAAGAGCTAAATCTGCACATTGCATGTATTTCTTTAGGTCTGAAATATCAACGCTAGTCTGCGATAGTTATTGGATTAGGATCCGAATTGCTCTTCCATTTTCATTTAGGATTTAATCATGAAATGGATAATGATGATTGTATTTATTTATCCTACCTACTTTAGTAATGACGATCGAGGCTAGGCGGATATTTCAGTCACTAATATCTCGGTTAAGAGTGGATCAATTTGACTGCTATTTTCAGCAAATCCCCATTACATTATCTTGTTTTTAAATATTATAGTGAGAATTGCCAACTCTTTAACTAATCTCCCCTATTGTATCTTTAATTCCAGTAATTCGAAATCATGTTACCATCAGACAATGTGATAAAATGGAGACTCTCCTGGGTTTCGGAGGGGTGATGTAAAAAAGTGGATCAGCTTTTCCTAGTATAATAAACATGTAATCACTGTACATACAAACATTAAGTCGCATTATAGACCACCTGCGTTTAGACCTTGTAGATATCGAAGTGTTTTTGTCTATTTTTTGAGAATTTAGTGAACTCTGTTGTTTATTCCAAATAGATTATTAGGATAATTTATTTTGACGTTATATATTTGCACTTTTATCGCCAGGAACCATCATAAAAAAAGCCCCCCCCCTCCTAAAAAAAAACAAACAAAAAAAAAACCCACCCCAAAACCAAATGGTCTATTTGCTCGTCACACCTTTTGGAACACATTATCCCGATAAGAAAGTTCCTATAGACCCATGCCTTGCTTAAGCTCGATGATGAACAATTTGTACTTAGGTTAAGCGAGAAGAAGCGTTTTGATCAATAAACATTTTACCATTGGTACACGAATCCTGTATCATAGTGCGTTTCAGCACCATTTGTAACAAGTGACCAGAAAGAGAGAGAGAGAGAGAGAAATTGGGTTTAACGTCCACTCGTGGCCAGAAAGAAAGATTTATCCTATAGATATATCCTACAACTAATGTTAAACGGGGACGCCATAACGTATCTGGAGAGCATGTGCAATAGACTGGAATAACCAGACACTAGAAATTTCTATTCGTTTGAGACTCATGCCGTATTTCGCTGGACATAACTAATTTAAAATTAAAGTCAAAACGGAAATAACTGAATGTAAATCAGTTCATATACAATCAGATTATATTATTTTATTCGTTGCGATCATTTAGGTCAACTTCTAGGTCCCAAATATTGGCGATTTAGCTCCTTTAAAACACTGGTCTCGTTAAATTCACCATATGGTTGGCGCAGTGATGATCAGTCTCGCTAGGGCTGCGGGGGGGGGGGGCACAGCCCTCTGGATCCGCGCCTATAGCCCGGCTGGAGCAAACGTGTCATAACCTCAATTTCATTTATTCATTACAATACTTTAGAAATACAACCCAAACTCAATTTCATTCATTCCTTGCAATACTTTAGAAATACAATCCCGAAGGATTGGAAATTAAAAATTTGGACATAATATCGTAAATTTATCGGCCGTTCAAATTGAACGATAATCGTTTGCACCATCCGACACGAGTTTTTCTATTACTATTAAGTTGTTTGTTTTTCAGCCTTTTTTAATTATTTCCACATTGTTTTATGGGATATTTTTCTTTGACGCTCCAAACGACTGATTTTAATTTGTATCTTAAATATTGGACATCTCACCGAACCACCATTGTTATGAAATCTTTGTGATATGTATTGAAAGACGCCGACATTTATAAGCGAGTATATATATACTTTTATAAGAACTTTCCATTTATCTCAAAGGCAGAATGCATGATCGAAGTTTTGAATATTTATTGATATATGAGTTGTTGCTTTGTTTTGATATTCGTCTCTATATAATAAAGAGATACGCTATCTTGTATAGAGTCCAATGATCCATGACTGCATCGTGTAACCATATATGCGTATGAATTAATAACTAATATTTGTATTTATATTCAGAAAGTTTCATTTTGGGATTAACGTTTCAGAAAGTTTCATATATTAGTATTATCATACCCAGAATTATCGTTGAATATTGTGGCAATATTTTCTAGAGGTATTGAAAAGGGGTGATTCCCCATATTTTGTAGAATGCTAAAAGGAAATTAGCTTGATTCATCATTCCCAATTTTTCTCCTGTTTTTTTTTTATTCAACCAGGCCTTTGTGTTCCTTACCCGTTTGGACTCTCGACCAGCCTGCGCCTGGATGTTATGGCATGCCGATATAAAGTCAGTAGCGGATTATCAGTGTTTATAAATACAAGAAAGTAAAAAGTAATATGAAGCAACAAATGAATAGATTTTTTTAATGCAGGAGGATGACCTGTATCCAAACGATTTTTCTTAAAGTCTTTTAGAATGTATAGTTAAAAGACATTAATTTTGCTCCCCTGGAGTCAGTTATGGTTGTAAGCACACTACTAAGGTAATAATGGCTGTTCCATTAAGGATCTTATAGTCTTAACAAAGACGTTTAAAATCGATTCCGTGGTTGACTGGGAACCAATGAAGATCTTTAAGGCGTGGTGTCACATAGTGAGTTCTGGTCGAATGAGAACCAATCCTAGCGATATAATTTATTAATAAATTTGACATTTATAGTATTGAAAAAAGCAATGCTTGAAAAATCAAAAGCCTGAATAATAGAAAAGGATGCCAGTGCATCACCCGATTTTAGTTAAGTTGGTTCATTATAACTTTACTACTACTCTCCTGTTCATATGTATTACAAATTGCACACTCAATAAGTCTATATTATACTGCCTGGATGGTTTTATAACTACTGAATATTTTGCGCCTGGCGCCAGACTCCTTAGGGTATAAGGAATAAAGTAAGTAAAGATGATCAGTTATGAATTGCTGCCTGTAGGCCGGCGGGACGATTTACCCAATACTACCGAATACCACCCAGTACTACCTCAAAATCACCACATACTACCAAATACTACAACATAATACTGCAAAATGTGCATATCAATTGAATTTTTTCAAAAATAATTAGTTATACCGTGGGAATTGTATTTCAAATGCGAAAATGCAATTACAGATGTCTGGCTGTTCCTTTTGCCTCCCTATATCACCTTAAACAAGCAAAAACCAACCAAATACTATCAAATACTTATCACATACTACCCACTATCATCAAATAACAACCTTATGTTGTCAAATAGCAAAACATTAGTTTAATTACTGCGACGAATATTCGATAATTCACAGAGAATGGAAATGAATGTGCAGTTATCTCCCTTTACAACCGATAACTGGATTTTAGATCGATTTGCAACCGCAACGGTTGGTTTCCAAATCGACGAAATTAAAATAAGAAACGCAAGTATTTTTTGTGTATATTTTAATCATTGTGTGTAATTAACTACTGTATTATTATATAAGATGGCCAGCAGTCTATAATTAACTATTTAAACCCTTCCATGGGTATCGTCAGGAGGTATGTCCATTAAACCACCAGACTACTACTACTATGGACCTTATAAGGTCCATGATGTTACCCGCTAACACCGAAGAAAAGACGATTTTTATACTTTCCAAATAACTTTATTCCGAGCGGTCATGAATAAAATAATATGACATCGACATTCATTTACCTGCTAAATCTGTAGAATCTCCCTTCAATCATACAATAGAACCAGCCTTCCCTGATAAAAGAAACTTCTTAACCTGACTAATCTTAGTCTATTAATGTATTACCGTGACCAAAAAATCTAATGATGATTATCAATGTTTATCATCCTGAAAATAATTAAGAGAACGTCAACGTGTGGAGATTTAGCTATACAAATAATACCGTACGATATCATAAAAATTTACTTTGATTTATACAAATGTAGATATTTAGAAAGTAAATTACCTCCCCTGATACTTAACGCTTAAATTGAAAAAAATCTTACAACAGACATAGAAATACTCAGTAAAATAAAGACACGGACGGTTTGACATAAGGGCAAGGTATGCACGTTAAAGAATAATAGTTTCCCTATAAATAAATATTACAGGCATATTAATAAAGTTATTTGGCCTTAATGTAAAATAACAGGCATATATTAAAGTTATTTGGCCTTAAAGTAAATGTAACAAAATCAATGCCCCCGCTATTCATTGAATTAGCAGTAAGTAATATATATTAAAATCAAGATTTGTCACAGTAATTTTAATATGGACGCCATCAGTGAAGACACCCAAGGGTTAGCTGTGTAGAAGGGAATAATACCACTGAAGTTACGGAGGCTGCTTTGAATATTGCGGCAACAATAGTACACCAGATTGACACAATGATTAACTAGAGGTACTTCACGACCCTCTGCATTCTGCTTATACACTTTCCCACAGTACAAAATCCACCTTGAATAAAATCAAAGAATACATTAACCAGTCGTTGGGCTGCAACAACGATGTTAATCAGATACCTCTAGACCTATGAACAGCCTGTCCGGTCGGTTGTCTTCTAGTTATCAATTCATTCTCTTTAAATTCCTACATTAGGTTCGCTACTATCGGCGGCGGACTACGTAGCTCTGGACCCTCTAACTGGTTTCCTTGGGGGTCTCCCCATCACGATGAGGGATGAATATGGCATCATCTATCTTTACTAAAGTGCCATTCGTCAAAATTATAACGGTTACTCAACTACCGCCTCGAAATCTTCGTCTTCCAAGTTTCTATTCCAGGATGTTTCAATATATTGTGTCTAGCGTCTGGACTAAACTCTATTCATCAATGTAAAGTTAGTTTTATTGTCCCCGCCTTTCGAAGAAAGTTGGGGGACTATTAAAATGGGTTCGTCCGTCCGTCTGTCTGTCCGTCACACTTTTTGGGACACAATAACTCTCTTCCTAATTGAGCTAGAATGTTCAAATTTGGTGTATGTGTTTATTAGGTCAATGCCTTGATGGAGTTCGAAGATGAGCATTTTCCGCTTAGGGTAAGCAGAGATAAGCAATTTGATTGGTTGATGCTTTGGGACACGATAACTTTAGTTATAATTAAGTGAGAGTGATGAAACTTGGTGTATAGTTTCATTACAGTAATACCTTGACTAAGTTCGATAATGAGCATTTTCTGCTCAGGGTAAGCAGAGCAATTTGATTGGTCGAGACTTTGGAACACAATAACTCTCCTTCTAATTGAGTTAAAATGTTCAAACTTGGTGTATATGCTTATTAGGTCAATGGCTTGATGGAGTTCGAAGATGAGCATTTTCCGCTTAGGGTAAGCAGAGATAAGCAATTTGATTGGTTGATACTTTGGGAGAAGATAACTTAGGTTCATCTTGATTGATGATTTGTATGCCAATACAATGACTGCATTCTCATTTAGTAATGGATTCGACAGTAACAGTGTATAGAAACGATTGACTTGGACACAAGGGCCCTTTCCCTTGGCCAGAGGGGCCCTTTTGTCTGCCTTTAGGGTCCCCCTAACTAGGGTACATTTTCATTTTTCTCGTCAGTTTTAGCATTTTTCTTTAAAACACTTTTGGATGACACTTCGTGTACAGTTTGATTGCTCGATACGTTTGAAAAAAATAAATGTGCGATTAATTAATATGTGTCTTCTATTTATTTTGGGATTTCGGCGGGGGACATCAGCCTCACTGTTGGCTTGTTTACCACTGTTTCTGAACTATTATAAGTCATTTAAGTATATCAAGTGTCAATGTTAATACAACCGGACACTTATGGCTTACGGCAATTGATAATATAACATTTATTAGATCAATGTCAATAAAAATAATTACAAATTAGTTAAGCTTTCATATTACATATGAAAGCTTATTGTTTCTGTTAAGATTATTATTATTTTTTTTTTTGTGTATTTTCTGCAAATCGGATTTCTCAGAATCTAACCATGGGATCTTTCTGAAACTTTGACCTACCCCCGCCCCCCACCAAAAAAAAATGGGGTGCGAACGTTGTTGAAATATATTTTCACCGAATTTTACGAACGAAAAAACTGACAATGCATAGTCGTAACTTTGTTATTTTTTGACCGATTATACTAATTCTTTTTTCTTCGAATACCTTGAAAAAAATCATTTTCATCTGCAGTTTCACATTTTCGAATTTCGAAAATTCGTCGCTGTGATTTCGAACCGGAAGTTTAGACCAATTTGACAACTTCTTTAATAGTTGTACGATTTTCATGAAATTTAGTATATAAGTAGATATTACCGATGTGACTTAAAAAATATAATTAGAAATTTTCTAAATTATATCCCCTTGACGAAATTAAGGATTATTTTTTCAAAAAAATCAAAGAAATATAGGTCAGAATGACCTATTTTTTTTTCGATACTAGACAAGTAATTGCGATTCGTACGCAAAATATGAAGTTTGTAGATCGAACCGGAAGTGCCACCATCTTGTAACGTGAAAAATCACTCAGGCTTTTTTGCTGTTTTACTTACAGACACGGGAGTTATATTTTCTGAATCCTTGAAGGATGGCCTAAAAAACGTTCAGAGTAGAATTTTGATTTAGGTCAATTGGTGGTCGCCATTTTGAAGTGAAAGTGGAAAATAGAAGCAATTTGAAGGGCCGAGAATTTGGAACACAATAACTCTCCTTCTAATTGAGCTAGAATGTTCAAACTTTGTGTAGACGTTCACTAGGTCACTGTCTTGATTGAGTTTAAAGATGAGCATTTTCTGCAAGCTGATTTGTTGATTCTTTGGTTATAATGAAGGGATGGCGATGAAACTCTTGTCAATCGAGAGTATAATAGCTAGCCTGTTGTGTGAAATCATTGTATCATTTTTTTTAAATGTCAGGGGTAGCCGAAAAAAAAAGATTGAAAATCCAAAAAGTCGTATATTTACAGTTTGGAACATGTTTAGAGGTCTTTCTCGTAAAGTCAACATAATATTTTTTGGGAACTTCTTCTACAAAGAGTCTTATCGGTAGTCTTTTATATGAAACTATCGATCAACAGTCCAAAATATCAGGAGTAAAAGAACGAAGGGATCGAAAATTGAAAACGACATCCTTTCATTGTTAAGCGAAACATGCAGTGTGGGTGGCTACAATCTCCACATTTAGTCATCGTATACAGCTTATTCAACAATATCGAATTCCAACTGCTAAGTGTATAGTTTCATTACATCAATACCTTGAATACGTTCGACAATGAGCATTGTCTGCCAACAAGCAGAACGATGAGCAATTTGATTGGTCGAGAATTTGAAACAAAATAACTCTCCTAATTGGGGCAGAATGTTCAGCGTTCATTAGGTCAATGCCATGATGGGGTGTGAAGATGAGCATTGTCTGCGTACTGTAAGCTGGGATAAGCAATCTGATTGGTTGATACTTTGGGGCACGATAACTTTGGTTATAATGAAGTGAGGGCGACGAAATTCCAAATATAGATTCATTATGTTATTACCTTGACTAAGTTTAATGTTGAGAATTTTCTGCTTTGACTTAGGAACGATAAGCAATTTGACTGATCACATTGGAACATAACAACTCTGTTTTAATTAAGGTAGAATATGAACCGGTTGAATTGTTTCACGTCATAACTCGGTGAGTTTTTGGCCGATTTCATTAATTCTTTTTCCTTTTTAAGATTCTTTACATAACTCACGAGATGCGACAGAAACTGATCGTGAATATGAGAGCTTTAACATCTGCTTAGCAGATCTAGTAATGATTGTTTTTGTAAATATTAAGTCCGGATAAATCCACTGATATTTAAAAGTAACGGCAACTGTGGCTTGTGTTCCCTGACCCAATCCAAACCAATGTTGTGAACATATATTTAGCATTTTTACAACAATCCCCACTATGTTTAAAAAAAAGGGTTAAGATTTAGCATCAAATGATGGCACTGCTGATATCCTTCCAGTAGGTCATAAAGTAGCTGACCTGCCGGATGTATTCTCCGAATACTTGGATTCTAAAATTGAAACAATTCGAGATCAAATTCATCCATCATTGTTATCTCAAAAGCTATTTTTCCCTCGAGCATCTTGGATTCTTAAACGTGTGTGTCTTGTTTTGCACTTTTACTGCTGCCCCTTCTTAATTTGTCATTGCCCCGTAGAACATATCCTCGATATAGAAATTGAGATACGGTCAAACCCCCTCTCGTCTTAATCCCCTGAGCGGTTTTGATCTAGGTCAGAGCCGCCTCTTGTCAAAACCCCCAATTTTGTATTATATAATATTAATAATTTCAAAATAATGGTTTGTGAGGTGAAGTACAATCGGATGGTGTGCACAATGCTTCTTAGGGGTTGAAATAGGTTCCTATCATTATATGACGCACATAAGTTGTAAAGTCTTTCCTGAAGATCTTTTGTTGTTTTACGAACTCGCCTTTTTGGTAGTTGACCGCCCGAGTATTACAGGAGTGCAATTTTGACATTGCTGTGATCCTGGCGGAGATGTTCGAGAGTCCGCCAGATTGTGGGGTGTGATTTTCTCAGTAGGAAACTGAACGCCTTGTTCCAAGTCTCGCATAGATTGTTAATGCGAAACCCACCGCCATGTGTTATCAGATGAACGTCCCAGAGTTTTGCTGGGAATAGGGGAAGTATCCTGCCGCCAAGACCTAGTGGACGCTGTATTTTGCGGTAGGTACCATTGACGTATGTAATGTCTCCTTTTAGTTGGTTGAGACCGGCAGCTACTTCATCGACAGGTAAAAACGCCAACCCGTCAAGCATCCCCCAGAACTTCAAATCCTCAACAGCAGTGTTGTTGTTTTTGACAGAGTTCTTCCTATATTATGGGTTTATATATTTTAATGATTTAGTAGTAGCTTCCATTTGCATTTAATTCTGTCTGTATAAGTTAAGTTTTGAAAATGGTTCTATAAGCAAGTAATGGCTCCACTTAGTAGATTTTACATCATAACAAGTAAAATCCTTTCACATGAGTGATTACAAGGAGACATCATCGACCAGTTTGACACACATTTTCAATTGTACGCCGCAGGACCTCCTTGTGTCATTCAGTATAAGCAACCCACCTTTGAGAAGTATATTTGCGAATGGATGTGTCAAATTGTACTTTCAGATTCTGTTGGAAACCTTGGTGTTATATTTAACACCTGCACCCTGGACATGACACAACAATAATACTACACCAATACGGGGATCCCTTGGCTGTTGGAATTCGATATAAGAGGCGGCCGCTGCCCTGGCAAAATTTCCCTCATAGCCCACTGTATGGCGTATGCCCCTCTTCATTAGCCCAGTTTAGGAGCAAAATAGTAGGACGTGCAGGATCTCGCAGTAGACTATCCAGAACCGTCTTCGTAAGGCAGGGTTGCTACCAAGTCCTAATGTTGACTACGACGGCAATGGTGTCAATCGCCCAGGGTGTTGCCTGGTGGAGAATGGAGACACGTATTGTTCAGCGATGATCCGCTGACAGGATTAAAGGGCCGGTATCTACCGTTGAAGCTAAAGAGTCGAACGCTTCGCAGCAAATAAAATTGCATACAGGCAGTGGACAAATTTTGTGGCGGCCGTATCATAATGTGGGCAACAATCTCTCATATAACGCCAAGACATCAGGGTGAACTTGATAGCACAGCGCTTTGTCGATAAGATCTTGCGTCCGAACGTTGTCCCCGGCATCACGGCTTTCAAAACAACCACATCAGCGTTATGCCATGGCCTTTCAGATCTAAATCCAATTAAGCATCTCTGGAATGAATTAGGTAGATGTATTGGGCAGCAACAACAGCCTCAGACACTACAACAACTGGCAGTTGCTTTGGTGGCAGAGTGCGCTACAATTCCCCAGACTGTCATCCGCATTCTATGGACAGGAGGGCGGGGGCATACTCGCTACTGACTGTAAGCGACGTTAGGACATTTGATGCCCGGCACTAAAGTTTTTGATTGCTGTTGTTAACATGTGTAAACTTTCTTCCATTTTTATTTCATGTATTAAATGTCTTAAATAACATCCAGTGAAAATATGGTTTCGGGTCACATTTTTTTTTTGAAGAGTGTATGTGAAATGTGGAGACCGAAGCTATGCTGTTGCTGCTTCTAAACTGTGGGACCGGCTATTGCCATGATTATATTAAGGATTCAAAATCACTCTGTACATTCAAATTCTTGATAAAAACACACCAATTCACTGCACGGAGCAACTCAGCGCCAGTGAGCAAATTTTGGATATGAAATAAAATGGGGTTTAACGCCCTACTGTCCTGCTCCGAACTGGGCTAATGAAGACGGGCATACGCCATACATCGTGCTATGAGAGAAATTGTGCCCTGACAGTGACACTACGGCCTACTCTAATATCGAATTCCAACTCAGGGAGATGTTTTACGTGCATGCCAATGTAAGACACAAGACCTCATTCGAACGACTAGACAGGTGTCCAATACAGGGATCGAACTACTGGCTAATGAGTCAGCGTCTTACCCACTTAGTCCCCCACCCTTTTGGATACGAGTCGTTATACAAAACTATTATTATTTCAAAGGGCCAGCTCAAAACGATGAGTACATCAATGGATTATTAATAACCATGGACGACCCCCATCCCCCAGGGCTGTAAGTGCCCAAATACAGCATCTAATTTCACATTGGCGTCATCTGCACATGATGATAACAGACAATTTATGAAAAATTCTCCTTGGATACCATAAAAGTTAAAAAAAAAACCCATCAATACAATTCTTTATATGAGCTGCCAAAACACTTCAAAGTGATTCATTTATTGACATTTAAATAATAATTCGGGTTGTTTCGCTCTTACTAAAACATTAGCATACACCAATTCTTTTTCATCGGGTGTTTTTCTAGCTGCTGTTCCGTCTTGTTGGCAGGACAAGAAGTGTGTACATCTGAGGATATTAGATACATCTTAAATTTAGGCCTTAGCTAAGTAGTGTATAAAGCGCATCAAGCCCAAGTTAAACCGGGATGTCGGACTATTTATACCAAGGGCTTATGACCAACTTATAAATTAATTCTAATACTTTATTTCTATTTCAGTGCTTATCCGGTTTTCACAGTCTAATTACACATCGTGCATATCTTAACTTTCAGCACTTATCCATTTTACAGTCAGGGGATATTTTTCACATTTTTGGTTTCAGTTTATTGGAAGAATATATTTATTGTTTCCCCCATCTTGATTAAGTCTAATAATAGTTTTCTTTCATGATTTTCAGCTTACAGAATTAACACAATTCAGTGATTATCCAGTTTTACAGTCTAATTATATACTTTACATACCTTGATTTGCAGTACTTATGCAGTTTTACAGCCATAATATAAGTATAGTTCACATGCATTGACCTTTAACACATGGAAATAATATATTTACGGTTTCTTTCTTACAGATTTATACTCTGATAATAAGTTTTATCCCTCAGGACTTCCAGCTTATTGATTCTCATACTTTTGTTCCTTTTCAGTGGTTATCCAGTTTTCTCACAGTCTAATTATACATTTTATATATGTTTCTTTTCGGTACTTAACCAGTTCTTACAGTCTGGAGATATAATACACAATCCTCGAGTTTCAGTTTATTGAATCGATATATTTGAACATTTTTCATGATTTTTTGGACATTCAATTAATATATTTCATATTTTTATTTCTGAATTTTATTATTTTCTTTTTCTTTACACATGCATCAGCGATCACTCTTGTTCACTTATACATACACACTTCTCTTTATATTATTGTTTATCTATAGCTCCGGTTAATTGGTTTTCCATTAATAGTGTTGATACACTGATCTTTTTATAAATAATAGCATTCGCCTCCTTTTAATCCCCGTGAGAGCTTTCCGTTGTGTGGGATTAGTCCTTAATGGCCCCTAATCAAAGGTGTTAAACTTTAATTGTATAAAAATCTTTAATTGTATTTATTCTTATCTTTGTTGCATATTCTGTATATATTTGCCTACTATTCACATTTGTGTATCATTTGCTTGATAAAGACGAGAGTATCCTCGTCGAAACGTCGCTTAGTATCAAACTCAGTAATTGTGTATCCATAAAATTGTACCTTGTGTTATATGTTCAATTACTAAATGCCAATCAAAGAAGATAGTGTATAAACTCTCTGCAAGTCTTTCATTCACATCGTTATCTGTCTACGGTTGCATGCCGTCTGACTAACCATTGGTGTCTACTGGTAAGTTCATAGCTGTGTTTTTCATCCTTTAGTTTGAGTCATTCTATGTGGCCATGATTGGTTGTATGCCGGTTGAATGCCGCCTGACTTACAATGTTTTTATTTTGCAAAATTCAGATATTTTCAATATATATTTAGCCAGGTGTGCGCTATTTTTTCGTGTGTTCCAAGGTGTGCCGTTGGCAAAATGGTTGAGAACCACTGGTGTAGGCAAGCTCATGGCGCAATTTCCAATCCGTGGGGTTTCTACCTGGTAAAGATGCAAATGATCGAAGTCCATAAGTAGGTATATTAAAAAAATGTTAACTTCGTTTATCTATTGAGAGTTCGCTGTGGTTGGTAATTTGTGTGGCTGTAAACATGCTACTAAATTTATTGTCTATACTATGAAGTTTCAAATCGATTCTGTGTTTGACTATGGAACCTATTAAGATCATCCAAGCATGGTGTCGTACAGCGAGTTCTGGGTGAGTGAGAAAGAATCCGCCAGGCCGATTCGTGTTTACTATAAGCTGTAATCTGTAATTTATTTATTGGTTTTTAATATCCGTGTCATTGTAAGAAATATCAGTCATCAATTTTCGAATAAGGCCACGTTTGATGATTTTACTTCTATTTGCCCATATTACCTTCATGTATTGTAAACATCTTCTTGACCAACAAAAAAAAAAATTGAAGAAAATGGGGATTAGCGTCTACATGACACAAATTGTCATTTCGGGACTAACATATGGTTCCATTTTTATTTCAATAATTCACTTGTGTGTATACTCTTTAAAAGTGGGAGGAAGCCGCAGGACCCGGAGAAAACCCACGAGATTGGACAGGAGACCAATGACAGACCGTATGATACAGCGCGCCTACGCTAACCATTCGGCCATCCAATCCCCAGACCAATGACCTTCCCTTAGTATGCCGCGAAGTTTTGAAAGATACACTATAAGAACATGTGAAAAAAACTCATGTAATCCCAATCGATTAATCATTGGTCTCTACTGATAAGTTTATAGCTGTATAACGCCAAATTTTAATATCAATAGGAGCCATTCCCTGACATTAGTTATTAATACACACCGCATTTCAACAAAATCAATAATTATCTGTAACCTTTATCAAGTGTTCGGAAAAGGGGGCCTTTCTAATCTTTGCAAAACTTTTCTGAATGCGCTGCCACCGGCTCATTCGCAACCCTTTGCAAGTTTAATGAATAAACGAGACATTACTGTAGCGGTGATACAAAAAATCAATAATATTTCTCAAGTGAGAAAAGATCATGCCATGAATTATAACTGATATAGTACACAACCACACAGTTCATGATGATTGGCGGATATACGTGTATGATTTGTTATGTTTTATTAAACTCATACGGTAAGTACTTTATCTTTACATCAATTATTACTCTTGTTATCCGCGTTCATTTAAAGTGATAATTTCATATTTTCTAAGAGAGTCAAAACATATTTATTTCTATGTCTTTTGCTCAAACGGTTGTCAACTTACTATTATACGATCATGGGCAATATTTTACGGGCATTAAAATCGCTGACACAAAAAATAATAACACAATTACCTCCCTTGTTTTCCCATTTCCCTCCATGCAATGGCGATCTTCAAACGTTTGAATGTGAAGTTGAAAATGATATTTTTGCCAATTTCTCAACTGGCAACGGTGAATTATAGGATTTTTCTTTAACAAGGTAGGCCTGTTTATAGATACCATCTATTTTAAGGCTTTATTTTAATATATTTTAAAAATATAACTAAAATATATGAAATTGCGGTTTTAAGGCCATATGCATCGCCAACCTTAGCCTCCAATGATGTTTGGTGGGCATACGTATATGAGGCCCATACCTCTCCCTCTCTCCCCTGAAGAAAAAATTAATCTAAAATATTACAATACAAAAACCCAAAAGGTGTGTGCGTGTCTTAGGGCACGTGCGTTGGCCGTTGGACCAAAGGTATGACAGTGTCAAAATCAATATATTATTATACATTGTCCCGGGCTTATAAAAGAGATTTTAATATCTAGTATGAAAAAACCCTTTGTTTATTTTATTAATAGGATTTTGGTTTGTTTTTTTTGGTTTTGCTAGAGGACAAATAATATTGAGATATCGGTAGCCAAATATAATATGAGCACGTACGAAATTTAAACGCCAAAATGTAGAGGAATGGTGTATTTACCTTGTCTAAAAAGTTCAGCTCAAACTATTGAATTGTGTGAACGTGAACGTCAAAACTGCTTATCCGGACACGTAACCCTTTAAAATTTCGGGATTTTTTACACACACGCCAATGTGCACACCCGAATTCGGGTTTTCGTCCCTATCCAGCGACTAAACAGCTGTTCTTGCAAGGCTAGCACCGGAAGCGAACCCGTGACCGTCAGACAAGCGAGCCAGCGTCTTACCCACAGTGGCCCCTATGTTTGATTAAGATACCCGTTAAGCCCGAGCACATACTCATTAATTGAAACAGTCGTCGGGTTCCTTGACAACTAAACTGAAAGATTTCGAATCTTTTTTGTCATGTGTGGTGATTAACTGAATTAAAGCATAATAAAAAATTTAAGTTTTAGGAGGTAACGAAAATATTGCATTGAAGAAAAAAGCTTATCAACTGAGTACATATAAACATTATGAAGCTTCATTTGCTGTTGATGGTAACACAGACCAAGATTTTAACGGAGGGTCGTGTTCACACACCATCAATGGTGAATACGATTGGTGGGAAGTCGATTTGGAGTCAATATATAATATAGAACAGGTTATTGTATACAACAGAGCTGAGTGCTGTAGTAAGTTATTTATAGTTTATATTCTATACTTGAAAAGACATTATGTAAGATTAGTTTAATAGTAAACAAATAGATAATGAAAAGGGAATGTATTGAAAATTTCAGTCAAATTACTTCACTCTGAGCCGAGTTATGGCCGTTAGAAGAATAGTGTAGCACCAATTGCTACCGTTGTTAAGACAATAAACATAGTCTCGCTTCTCCGTTTCAAAATTAAATCATTAAATGGCCGAATCGTTCTAATTTAGTTAAAATCGACACCATTCGATGCAATCGGGGGTCGATTATCGCCTTGTCATGTTAATAAATGTCTTATTATGCACATGACTGTGATCGTGAATTTATTTGGTAAAATTAAGCAGTTTTATTCTCCAAAATATTATCGGGATTGGCACTTTAATCTACAGTATGGTATTTCATAATGATAATGTTTTTTGTTATTTTGATATTAATCAGCAGAGTATTCAATGTTGTCAGGCCCGGATCCAGGATTTTGTCGAGGGGGGGGGGGCATACATTGGAGCAAAGGGTAATACGTTGCAACCTTGGATTGCTTGGGCGGAGACAATGCGAAAATCATGTTTATATCATCTATTAAAGAACAGGTATGTGATTTACAACAGTAACAAAGCAAACGAAAATGAAAATCAACTATGTAACTGGGGTTGACGGTGGGGGGGGGGCACGGATCCGCGCCTGGTTGTTCACAATTTTAACATCCATTCATTTGGCAAACGAAGAACACGAGCCACGTGTACTGTACAGTCTACTGCTATTTTCTTCTAAGGGCTTGTGCCTTTTTCAGGTGACAGATTAGGTAACTATAGTTTATCAGGAGGCGTTGACTGTTGCACGACAAACACTAGTAAATGTTATACTGAATGCTATCATCACCAGACCGCAGATCTGATACAAGATCTTACAATCACCAACTGTACCGCTAGATACGTCAGAATAACAACATTACTACAAGCAGATTTTAGTCTTTGTGAAGTCCAAGTCTTTGGTGAACTGGTACGAGGTAGGCTGACAATATTTATTAGACGGGGACTGTGAATAACACGATGATTCGCCCATAGCTAAATATTGTGTATTATCGTCACCTTAGATTCTCTTAAAACTTGATTACTTTCTTTGACCAGTCATAGATATAAGCCATGTCGAGATTCAATCTGGTATCAGTCTGATTAAAACACAGGTCGTATTTCGTTTTCTTTTTTAATATTTCAAAATTTTGTTTTACTTGCCTTCACTATACTAGGATCTGGAATGTGTAAGATTCTTTTAAAATGTCTTTGCTGTGGGTGGTCGTATGTTTGGTTTCATGGTAACCGATCTTTAATATTGTAGACACGACTACTTCGCCACCACCGATGTGCGACCGCACAACAGAAGATTCCGGAAGTACTACAGAACATGCTTTGAGTACTACTACAGAAGACAACGTATTTACTATAGAAGACCCAATAAGTACTACAGAAAACACAATAAGTACTACAGAAGACACAATAAGTGCTATAGAAAATACAATATGTACTACAGAAGGCACAGTAAGTGCTATAGAAGATACAATACGTACTACGGAAGACAGTGTAATTACTACAGAAGACGCAGTAAGTACTACAGAAGACGGTGTAATTACTACAGGAGACAGTGTGCGTACTATAGAAGACGATGTAAGTACAACAGACAACAGCATAAGTACAGAAAACGCCGCAATAACTACGTCCTCCCCAATTTTAAATACGGCTTCAACGTGTGGGTGTTTTTGTCACGTGATTTATAAACATCTAGAAGCCAATAAATATATCGAGGAATATAAAGCAGAAATAATAACCAATTTGACTGTTCCTGTGAAAAGATTAACAAAAACAATACGAAAGAAAATAAGTGCAGAAGACAAACGCCCATCGGCTGTGTATTGTGGCTATATTGGAATAGTAGCGATTGTTCTTTCACTTGGTGGTTTTGTCCTGGCTGATGTAGTTTCGCTTATATCGTATATACATCGATACATCACACAATAGACAGTGATCATACCATTTCCTTATCCATAGCTACTTAAATCATCTCTGTCCCTCAAGACGTGTGTACATTTGTTAATCGTTCATGGTTTGTTCAAGCCCCTTTTATTCAGACAAATAGGGGTTATTTAAGAACAATTTGAACACACACTTATTCGTAGAAGCTATCCATGATAATACATAATTTCTAATTTATGCATAGTACAGTCAGTTTATGCATTAATGAAATCTACAAGATTTTGAGTTCATTTCAATGAGAACATGTATATGTCTTAATTAGGGTTTCACACTGCGTAGCTTGTGTGAAACACTATTGTTTTTGTTAAAATTATTCTTATTATTATTCTTCTTATTATTATTATTTTTTTTTTTCCAATTTTCTTATATCTCAGCAACTTCTTGTCGGATCGATATAATGTCTTCTGTTTTACTGGGAAAGTGGGTGTGACTTAGAGATTAAAGCTATTCCCGGCATTCTGCGACATTGCAAAATGTCCGAAATCACCGAAAATGTCGTTTTTTGAAATATTGCCGTAATGTTAACAATAATCATTGGATTTTAGCATATGATGCATTTTAACATAGCCAGAAACAGGGGACATAGCTATGTTACTTTTGATTTTTGATTTTCGACGAATCTTGGAAGATATTAGGCGCCAAATTTTGAAAATTTAAATTTTTACAAAAAACTTTTTTATTTATTAATATTTTTATATGACATTTTAACCAAGTTTAAAGAGTCATCTGATTTGAACAAAAATGTCAACATTTTTTGTTTCCGTAATTTTCCTTGGCCGCCATTGGCTAATTCAGTTTTTCAGTCCTACATTAATTATTTATTGTTCGATTTGTATAAAACCATGTTCATATGTTCCGTGGTTCAAAATGCCATTTTTTTTGTTACCGGTAAAGTTTCCTGTAGGCACCGGAAGTGGCGTAAATTCAGCAAAAACTACAATATTGACAGTTCGGTACAACTTTTTGAAAGCAAATACTATTTTCTTCTAATCTGATCTTACTCAAAAGATGCGCCCTGTAAAGGTGCACAAAATCTCGGACTCAGTTTTTTAAATTTCGATTTTGTTTTCGGGCCATTTCGGTTAAAAGGTAAAAAAAGGGGTAAAAATAAGCTATTTACAACCCATCCAGTGTCTTCATATATTAAAATATTTCTTCAATACTTTCATAAACTTGTAGCAATAATCCATACAAAGAGAATGTATGTGAAATTTAGTTTGTAATATAAGCAGTTGCCGAGAAATGGGCAATTTTGCATGAGTCACTTTTCATGTTATTTTGGCTGTAAAAGAATCAATTATTATTCGATTTTCAATTTTCTTTCACTGTCTGTTGCCTATTGCCACAGTCGACTATTCCAAACCATTTTAACACTTTCACTGTTACCGGAAGTGACGTCATTTAGGCAATAACTGAATTTTTAGCCTTGAAAATACATTTTTTATTCAAATGAGTATTTTTTGTAATATTTTTAGAATTATGAAATTTGGTTCCCAGCAACAAATAGAATGAACCCATACGATCATATAGATACCACAAAATGGTTTCTAACTTGTACGGTTGCAGAGAAATGGACGATTTTCCACAAGCCACTTTTTACTTTATTTTGGCTCTAAAAGAATCAGTTATTATTCGATTTTCACAAAATTTTCACCATATGATGTCTTATGCCATTTACGATTTCATAGAACTAATTTAACCTTTTTAGTATCACCGGAAGTGAAGTCATTTTGTCAAAAACTGAATTTTTAGCCTGCAAAACAGATATTTTATTCAAATGAGTCTGATTTGTAATGTTTTCAAAATTATGATATTTGATTCCATTCAACAAATAGATTGAACCCATACGATCATACAGACACCACAAAATGGTTTCTAACTTGTGCGGTTGCAGAGAAATAGTCGATTGTCTACAAGTCACTTTTCAAGGTTTTTGGTCTGTAAAAGTGGCAATTATTATTCTATTTACATAAAATTTTCACTATATGATGTCATATGCCATTTCGGATTTCATAAAACTAATTGAACATTTTCATTATCACCTGAAGTAATGTAATTTTGTCAGGATCACTTACAAGTAACAAATGTATAAAATGAATTGATATTTGCTGGATTTGGTTGATTCTGCGTCCAATTTATTTGATGTGTGCAATGCTTACGGGGAAACCTGTTTAATGATTTCATTGGTACCGGAAGGGAAATATGTTCAAGGGTAACGTGGCACCGGAAGTGACATGTTAAAGGGTAACGTGGCACCAGTGAAACCCGTCATTCCTGCATGCAGGTCTAGTTGTATTTAAGTTTATTTATTTATTTAGTGGCTCAATAAAAAATAACAATAATCATTGAAACGAAGTGAGGCCAGATTGGAAAATGTCTAGGAAAAATAAACGCGGGAGATCCTTTTTAATGAACAGGTCCCGAACTACCGTTGCGACCATCATTGGAAGAGAGAGAGAGAGAGAGAGAGAGAGAGAGAGAGAGAGAGAGAGAGAGAGAGAGATGGGGTTTAACGTCCAATCGACACAAACTAGGTCATTTCGGGACTAGCATATGGGTTATTTTAATAATTCGCTTGCGCGTAGGGGTCTTTAGCAGTGGGAGGAAACCGGAGGACCCGGTGCAAACCCAGGAGATTGGGCAGGCAATCCTACTCCTTGTCACGTACAACCGAGGATTTGAAACCACGCCAGTTGACTCAATGACAGGCATCACGCACGTGCTAACCGTTCGGCAATCCAACCCCCTATTAGAAAAGAAACTACCACTATAATTTAGTTTTAGTATTTCATGTCTAACGCCAAAAATATATAATTCTTACTGGCTAGAAAAAATAAAAAGATAGCATATCGTTTATTCAATCAACTATGAAGTCTTTGAATTAATGTATGCTTTTACGGGCAACAGATAAATGTGATTACTTATTTATGGGTAATACAGATTGTGAAAACGGATTCAATTCCTTGCATAACAATGATGGAAGTTGCTTTTGTTATGTTTTTCTTTTGAATACTTAAGTGTTCTTTGATATACTCGTGTATTCTCAATGTGAGGATGAATTATTAACTATTATCTATATATAAACTACCTTTTGTTCCGTTCAGACTAGTCTTATCGCCCTGTTAAACATAGTGTCTTTGAGTAATAGTGCCAGAATAACACCATGGTTATAGTTCGAACTGTTTTTTTAATCGGACTTCAAATCGATTCAGTAAATTCCAGAGTGACTTTAAAGCTGTATAAACCAACCAAATGTTTAAAATAATTGTGCCCAGAGAATGTTTCGTAACTCAAATTAGCTCTAAGAAGAAATGAAATGAGGTTTTAGGTCCTACTGTTCCGCCCCGAACTGGGCTAATGAACACGGACATACGCCATAGAGCCTTATAATATTTAAACTGCGTTCACACTAGGGGTTTAATCTGAATTGAATTCAGAATAAAGTCTTATTCCGGATTTTGGCGTCACACTTAATTCGGTAAAAACCGAACTGAACCTGAATCAACGAATCCGTATATTTTTCCTAATTCAACCCGGAACAATTATTCCGAACGAATTATTCACAGTCAAGAATTGAGTGTGACACACTTGATTCAGATCAAACTGTTGGCCGTCCAAGTCCAAATTTCTGCCCAAGAGTCATGTAACTGTTGCCATTTTCCAAAGTGTTACAGCCAGTCGCTCGTGGCGAGGCACTGGCCTCCGGAGTCTTGTATCTTGTTTTGCGATGGCTGGCCTCAACAAACTACATATTGTGTCGAACGTAGCCCTTGACATGCGAAGGTTCTCTCGCCGATCGCTTTCTCCCCAAAGTTCGCCATAATAAATACTGTGGTAACATAACACGCTAAAACATAGGTTGTCAGGCAACGAAACTTACCCCCTCAGCGCTCAGTCCTCCTAACAGTCAACACGGGTTGTAGCATACTTTCCATTTACAAAACACTAAATTCTGCCCTATTTTGCCCTAGTCCGGTGGTCCCGGGTTCGCCCCCGGTGTTGACCGAAAACGTTTATCCTGATTTTCGGGCGTGGTTTCCCAATGCCAGTATTGCAAGGCGGAGATGTAAGACCCGGGGTCGCTGATGTAGCGTAGCTTGCCTCAGGAAATTAAACATAAGCAGCATAAAACCACAAATACGACTGTTAGTGGGGCTGATATGTTACATTTTTTGGCTGAGTTGTGCACTTCCGGAAAGAAGCATGAAAATTTGGCCTAAGGGGGTTTTGGGTATGCTGATTTCAAAAATGGCGGGAGCCACGACGTCACTCCAGCCGTTACCGCTAAAAATTGAGAAATTCAAAATGGCCACCATAATATCACGTTCTCGTCCATAAAATTTCTGTAAGTGCCCTGATTTCAATGATCTTGCTGATTTAAAAAATGGCGGGAACCACGACGTTACTCCAGCCATTCATCGCCAAAAATTGAGAAATTCAAAATGGCCACCATAAAACACGTCCTCGTCGATAAAGTTTCTGTAAGTGCCCCGATTTCAATGATCTTGATGTCTATACCTATGTTTTTAAGGTCAAGGAATCCAGTAAAACACATACGAAGACTATAATGTTCTCCTTCATAGTGTTTTCTAAACATGGTCATAATTCTAATCAAACGGGTGACTTATTTACATCTTCTCCTTTGCTAAACGGATATCAAGAATCTATTATGTTCCATTTCAGTGGAAACTAGCTATTACGCATCAAACGCAATCAGTCCACGTTTGATTTCAATCATCACCATGTTATATATGCACACGATTGTGTTATGAAAATATTCAATAAACGTCTGAACTTTCTATACAAATCCGATATATTCGGTGAAAATACATTTAACAAGATGTCAGAATCATTCAATTTTTCAGAAACAAGTCATGTTCATCTAGTCAATCACCTACCATGTCCAAAGGATTTAAACTTGCTCCTTGGGCATGTCCTACAGCCACATCTGTTCAACCGACAAACTGGGACATTTGTGCTCCCGTGGTTCCATCACCGAAAGGACAAGCTGACTAATGTGGCTCGACTGTATCCACGGGACATGCTGAAGTGGTTGAACTACGAAGGTGTTTTTATGCGGCGATTGGGTTGTGTTCATACAAGCTTTTTCTTGCAGCTTCCTGGCTCTCTCCACTTTTATTGCATTACACAGGGTGTAACAACTTTTATTCCATCTAGATTTCTGCTTTACCATCGTTTATTCCATGCTATCACCATCATCTAGTCAGGACACTTTGGTCAATTCATGAAAGGATGATAAATTAGTGGCCAGAGACGAGTAACCTGTTGCTGATGGATTTATGAGTGTTCCACCATGTGCTTGACAAGGAGCACAGATGTCCCAGTTGGTCGGTTGAACAGATGTAGTTGTAGCACATGCCCAAGGAGCAAGTTTAAATCTTTTTGGACACGGTAGGTGATTGACTAGATGACCATCACTTGTTTCTGAAAATTTGAATGATACTGATGCCTTTTTAAATGTATTTTCACCGAATATATCGGATTTATGAAGAAAGTTTAGACGTTTATTGAATATTTTTATAACACTATCGTGTGCATATATAACATGGTGATTGAAATCAAATGTGGACTGTTTGTGTTTGATGGGTAATAGCTAGTTTCCACTGAAATGGAACATAATGCATTCTTGATATCCCTACAGCAAAGGAGAAGATGTAAATAATTCATCCGTTTGATTGACCATGTTTAGAAAACACTATGAAGGAGAACACTATGAGTCTTCGTATGTGCTTTACTGGATTCCTTGACCGTAAAAACATAGGTATAGACATCAAGATCATTGAAATCGGGGCACTTACAGAAACTTTATCGACGAGGACGTGTTTTATGGTGGCCATTTTGAATTTCTCAATTTTTGGCGGGAACGACTGGAGTGACATCGTGGTTGCCGCCATTTTTGAATTCAGCAACATCATTGAAATCCGGGCATTTACAGAAATTTTATGGGCCAGAACGTGTTTTACGGCGGCCATTTTGAAATTCTCAATTTTTGGCGGGAATGGCTAGAGTGACGTCGTGGCTCCCGCCATTTTTGAAATCAGCATACCCAAAAACCTCTTAGGCCAAATTTTGGTGCTTCTTTCCGGAAGTGCACGCCCATTTCACATATCAGCCCCACTATGTCTGGCGCATTCAGTGTGGCGCTTTTAGTTCTGAATTAAATCCGAATAAACTGCAATGTGACGCGCCGCGCTTAATCAGGGAAAAACCAATCTGAATTCCGGAGACCGGGTTCCGGAATTCGCAATGAATGCGCATACAGTGTGAACGTAGCTTAAGAGAGTCTCGCCAACTCGCATCATGGGCGTCATTTTGTTACCCATTCGTACGCATCACATAGAGCCACAGTATAGCCTTTGGCCGATTTATATGTTTTAGATCCGCGCAAATGTATTTTTATCTTCACTCAAGTGTAAGAGTAGACAACAATTCCATTAAATCAATTAATCACAATGTAAATTTTATTTTGACAATATTTATTTTTTTAAAAATACCGCCATAATAATCCAATATCGTTTTACTACTGATTAAATCGGAAGTATGGAATAATGATTACCTTTGAAATAAGAAACTACTTTTTATACGCTCACATTCAAATGTGGTCGTATATTGTCGCCGCCGGCGTCCGTCTGTTTATCCTCCCTTGATCACTTTGAAAAATCCTGTGCACGCTCTAGAGACTAAAGTTAATATCCGATTGACTTTAAATTTATACACAGTGTTTAAGGTCACCATGTCATGATTTTATATTTATACATCGTGTTTACGCCTATATATAATCGTTTCGATTGATACACAGCCGTCCATCCCGATTTTCTTTCCTCTGAATTAAAAAAATTGACATTAAAAATACCACAATAATCCAATATACATGTATAGTTTGACTATACAGGTCAAATCGAAGGTATCGAATAATGATTACTTTTGAAAAGAGAAACTAATTTTATATTTAACTTTTATCGTATGTTATTATCCCCCACCGAAGGAAATAATTGAGATATATTGAGAAATGGGCTCTGTCCATCCCAATTTCGTTTCCAGTGCATGTCACAAGATATCTTTATGAAACTTTGTTATTATAGTAGTTGCAAATTAGAAATCTTTCTGATTTAATCAATGTTGTGTTTCGTTGGAAGGAAACAGGGGGTTAGGTGGTCGTGCGCTTTATATCATAAGGTCTACCTTTGAGTCAAGTGGCGATGTTGCGATCTTAAGATTCTACTTGAAAAGGGTCGCCTGTACAACCACGTGGGTTTTCTGAGGTTTCTCCAGCCCCACCCCACTCCACCCTTCCCCTCTGCTAAAGACCCATACGCGCAAGCGAATTATTGAAGGCATATTTTGATTTGCGCATAGTGCTGTCCTCCATCGAAACAAATTTAACTAGTTTTTGGTATACTATTGTTATTCGGGGGCATATCAATAATTCTCACTATTACGTGATGTCAGCATACTTAAACTACTTCAGGGATTTTACCATCTGTCTCATTTTGACAGATTTGCTGGCCATTGCAGTTTCTTCTCATTCTTTCTTCTTCTGTTTTTCAGACTTTAAAATAGTCTTGAGCTTGTTCGCATGCATCCTCAGACGAACTGTGAAGAACTTCGTGAGAAACTTGTATCTGATTTCATGGCATTTTGTTTATTTCATCACTGCAAGCTGTCACTGTCAGTTGTCGCAATCGGTCCACCAATTTGTTTCCATGCAGGTTTCTTCTCGTTCTCACGAAATACAACCTCCACAGTCTGTATATTTTCCATGGCTTTGTCTGAACAGTAAGTTAGGTGTGGAGTACCAGGAATTAACTCTTTCAAGCGCGTTAAAGCTTCAATGTGTCCCGAACTCACAGCTTTACTTTTATCCTCTAAGCCTAATAGACAGTTGTCACATACTCTACCGTGTTTTCTGACCGAGAACAAACAGTATCCCGCCAAGTGAAACAATGACGATTCCTCTTGTTGGTTCAAATCCAATTCCAGTAGACCCGAAATACTGAGTTGGTCTTCCCCATCTTCTTGCTGCTCTTGAAAATCACGTTGCATGTAATCGGCCAAAAATGTCCTGTCGTCTTCCAAGTAAGATACGGTGCTAGGACACTTCATATATTGAGCAGAGCAACTGACACTATTTTCAGCGCTTGTCTGAATTCTAAGGCATCGGACGTAGGATTTTTATAGCGAATGCACCCAAACAAATTCTCAAGACAATCCTGAGTGAATCTTCCCGTGAGCAGAAAGGTATGACCCCTCTCCAAATAATCTGCTTGGAGATTAAGAACGGTTATTGTCGATAAGATCACACCTGTCTGCCATGGTTTCCAGTTTTTACCTGCTTTCAGTCCTTTAAAAATATCAATAGTTTCGAGCAAATGGTTGATAGCACGGTTGTATGTCTCTGTGTTACTGAGGCTGAGGCCATGACTGAGTGACGACTTGACATTAAGTCAAACCAGTGGTCTATCCATTCAACAAACCAGGCCGTGGTTAGAAGACAGTCGCTTCCACTGGCAAATTCTACAAGGCATCGCAGACCGGCGGCCACAGATTTGCTAAAAAGGTTCAGTGCCGAAGAAACCTTCATTTTATCAAAATGGGAGCCCATCAACTTTTCCGTCTGCAGATTTGGAGTGATTTTCAAGTCATCATTGAGCTGAAATTCCACCAATTGCGTTATGGCTTTAAGACGGACAATGTTAGACTTCAATCCATATTTTGCGACAGTTTCATCGGACAATGTGAATTCCTTGCCGTTCACTAATGCGCACCTTATATTTTTCGTTAGATAAGGAACATCAATTAATATAAATAACGGTTCGGGTCACACGGGTGGGTTATTCGATATTTACGAGTATCGCTTTTGACACTAGTTTCAATGCCAAATGCTTTCTGCATTGCTCTGTTGGACCTGCTCATGTCACTGGTTACACACCTGACACGTAGACCGATTTCACGCGCGTTTTTAATTATTTCTAAGATGATAGGATTCATCTAGTTCCATCTACTCTATCACCAGTGAAGTGGTAAGCGGCAACTTGTTTCCACCTTGTTGAAATACCGCTCAACATAAACACCGAGCCGTGTGTAGCGCCACCGGAATGTCCAGGTAAGGTAAGGTAAGGGTTTTTTTCAATGTGTATACGGTAACTCGGTTTATTCGTTCCATTCGAACAACTAGACACGGTTTCTAGCTCTGGTTTTATTTAATAAAAATATAAACGTTTCAGCCCTACTAACCTTGTCCAGTTTCATTTTCATCCCGGTTGTCGCTTCGTGTACTTGCGTACGAATGATCAGTGTGAGTACGTTCGATGTTTTTCAAATATGCGGTACATCGTTTGGACGCTGGTCGCTGAGGCACTGGCAGATGGTCGATTTCATTAGGAAATGCATTTTATTTTAGTGGTTTCGTTCCATCTACTCGCCCAAACTCCTTGTGGGTGTCGTCAAAATGTTTCTGTAAAACACACGCATAGTCTTAAATTGAATGAAATTGACAATACGAATTACCATGCTAATATAGTACCCATAATTATGTCGAATCCAACACTTTGCCAAAACAATAACATACCGCATAATTTATACCATATCGACGAAATTTGAATCGAAAAATACCTAGGTCTACTCTCAAGCTCACATAAAAACTGTTGAAAATTCACTCATGCATCAAATATTATCACTTATGAAAAAATAAAATAAAATGACCTTATCGATGAAGTTTAAATCGAAAAACATCTAGTACTCTTGGTTAGGCCTAATACCAAGGCCTACATTGTGTCAGGCCTAATACCAAGGCCTAATAAATTTTCGAAAATTCACTCATGGGTGAAGACATAAAACATATGAAAATATATATAAAATGACCAAAACTGCAACACTTTATACCATACAGACGAAATTTTAATCGAACAAACATCTACACTACTAGTCTATTTGGCTAGGCCTACTCCTAGGCCTAACTAAACATATTATTACTATGGTGAGTATTAAAAGTGTTATTCTTAATAACTAATCTGCGAAAATTCATTCATCAAAAATAAAAACTAAATATGACGAGAACGTCATTAGGTTGAGAATTACAACAATCTTGAAATCGTTAAAATTAAAAAAGGATAGGCTTCTTACTCCTTCCATCACACAAGAAAGAATGTTAACAAGGCTTCCAACCACTTATACTTTAACCTCCCACAATCGCCGCCTTTCTGCGTTTTGCCTTGTCCATCTCTTGTGTGACATTTTACGGCCACACAACAAACCATTTATGTAAAATTATATGCTACTATCCGTATAAAAAGATAAGGCTATAGCAGACGATTCTTTAACTGGGTATGTGTCCATGTGTCACGTGACTACCATGAACCAATCATAATCGGGACACGGGTTGGCCAGACTCTCTTTATATAAGGCTCTGGAGTGTGCTATGGGGGAAATTTTTCCCGGACAGCGGCACTACGTCCTCTTATATCGAATTCCAACTGTCCAGGGATCTTTTACGTGTACGCCAGTGAGTACAGGGGCCTCGGTTTTTTGTCCCATCCGAACGACTAGTCAGTTGTTCTTGTCACGCCATTCGTCTTGCATCACTGACAAGAGAGAACCACACCGGAAAATCTGGATGAACTTTCTCGGCCAATGCAGGGATCGAACACGGCTAGGGAACTAGCGTCTTACCCATGCAGGCACCCTGATAGCCCCTGCTCTAATAGGAATTTAAAAGTTTAGGCATCTTGTTTTTTTTATTCAATAGCATTCACATTTTCAGCACCACTATATTTCATAACATGTAGAGGTGATATAGTTAAGATTTTTTTTTATGAAGATATGGTGGTTCTTCCCATACTCTGTGCACAGAGAGAGAGAGAGAGAGCGTGGGACCAATGTAAAATCAAATTATTTGGAATCATCGCTGTGTTAACGGTGGTTTATCATATTTCTCATTCTCGAATCGTGGAACAATACAACCAAGGATTTGGTCCCACGCGCCACTGATTAAATGTGTAAAAGATAATTATGACCAAATATATCGATAATTATACAACAATATTCATATATATTATAACAGGCCTCACTTAATATTTTCTATTTATCATAACTTCATATACAAATATAATTTTACAACCTAAAAGACAAGCGGATATTTCATTCGGACACTTCTGAGCGCAAAATAGGTTTGAAATTAGTCAAACGCTAAACTAGTCTACTGATCATTCTCAAACTGTTTGACATGCCTGGAGATATTAAATGTACAAAACCAAACGATGTCCGTAGTTACAATTTTCTAAATCTGCTATGCCAAATATTAATGCAATTCAGATTCGTTAAAAATAGATGTTTTTACGGCTTTAATTCACCTGCGATGGCTATTTATTATTATTACATACATATATATATTGTGCTCCTTTCTTGATAAAGAAATTTTCAGATACACTAAATAAAATAATACTATAGTATAAGGGATAAAATCACAATATCAATATAAAATATAACAAGCCAACAATGAGGCTAATGTCCCCCGCCGAAATCCCAAAATAAATAGATGACACATATTAATTAATCACACATTTATTTTATTCGAAAGTATGGAGTAATCCAAGTATACACTAAGTTTCATCAATAACTATCAGATAGAATCAATGTTATCTTGTCCCAAAGCTTCAACCAATTTGAAAATTCTAACTCAGTTAGAGGGAAAGTTAATTTGTTCAAAAGTCTTGGCCAATGAAATTGCTTATCGCTCTGCTTACCCTGAGCAGCAAATGCTCATTATCGAACGTTTCAACACCCTCGCTTAATTAGAATTAAAGTCATCGTTTTCCAAAACATCAACCAATCAAATTGCTTATCTCTGCTTACTCTAAGCAGGAAATCCTCATCTTCGAACTCAATCAAGGCATTGATCTAATAAACACATACACCAAGTTTGAACATTTTAATTCAAATAGAAGAAGATTTGTTGTAATCCAAAGTCTCGGCCAATTAATTTCTTATCGCCCTGCTTACCCTGTGCAGAAAATGGTCATTATCGAACTTAGTCGAGGTATTGATGTAATGAAACTGTACACCAAGTTTCATCACTCTCACTTAATTAGACCTAAAGCCATCGTGTCACAAAGCAGCAACCAATCAAATAGCTTATCTCTGCTTACCCTAAGCAGAAAATGCTCATCTTCGATCTCCGTCAAAGCATTGACCTAATACACACATACACAAAGTTTGAACATTCTAGCTCAATTAGAAAGAGAGTTATTGTGTCCCACAATGTGTGACGGACGGACGGACAAAATCCGTCTCTTTCGATATTCGCGCATTTCACTGACCAGCACGTCTTGGATTATGTACCCTGGTAGTACGAAAAATCGTGGTTTTTTTTAGCTTGTTGTCTGTCCATCTCTTGCAAAATGTGGACGTATCTTGCCTGGCAACCGCTGGTAAAGATTATTCTATAGGCCAACATAACCTACTCTTTTTTATAAATGCACGTTCTCGATATATGTCGTGTATTCACGTGGGGATATTTGAGACTAAGGATTCGCTGTATCAAGTTCAATGCTCAATAAAGCAAAGGCTGCCCAGGACGAGGTTTTTAAATAAAGGGGAATAACTCCTTTTTTCCAAATATAATAAACAAACTTTAACATACATTCAATTCCATAATATTATCTGAAGATCTTGCAGTTAAACAATAGATAATGTAAAGGGGGTGTGCTTAAGATTTCAGTCATATTACTTCACTCTAAAGCAAGAAATCCCTATAAGAACAGTAGCATCGATTGCCATTGTTACGATAATAAACAAGGCCGTTGGAACCACAAATTGGATTACAACCTGTGTCTAGTCGTTCGGATGATACGGAAAACCGAGGCCGAGTTTACCAAGGGCGTGCACGTAAAAGACCCCTAGACAATAGGCATTCGAAAAAAGAGTAAGCGGTAGCACTGCTGTACGGGCATATTATTGTTGAGGAACGTCGACCTATTGTGTTTCTTCTGTAGTCAACATACTTGGGAAGTGAAATACTCAACGATAGGTGCTTCACGTATTCAGATTACACTTCAAATTCATCCATATTTAGGGTATCGACTATTTTTAAGGCCAGATACATGGAACGCTTCGACTAATTTTGCGTTATCCGACCCCGGCACACAACAGAATAAAATAAACATGATATCTGACTCGGGGGACATTTGATAGGCGTTTTCTAATCTCCTTACCACAGTCATTTTCAAACAATGTTGTCATGATTAGGTTACATCTAGCTTTTACATCTTGGTTCAGTTTCTGATGTCTGAATTTTGCATCACGACAATGACTAAATTTAGTGGCAGCCGGGTGTTAAGGGCCAGCTGATCTCCTCACACTATACATGGGATGCATAATTTTAATACTATCCTCAATTGCAGCAGCCGATGGTCAGTCTCTATCTTTAGTTGCATATTGGTGAGGACGTTTTGGAGAGCTAGTTCTGATCCGTTGCTTTTCCCTGTATCATATTCAAATAATGGTGCGTGGCTTGGTAAATTTGCAGTACAACCATCGTGTGCCGCAGGGCAGTTGTCCAAAACACCGAAGTCGGGCACCTTGACAGCACAGATTATTTTGCAACGCAGCACTCGGGATATATTTTTGCTTTGTGTTAAGGCTTTTTGCTGTGGCTTATCGCTATGCTATTGTAGACATTATAGCGTCCATCCACAGCAACATTTATTATATTCGGGTCTGTGGGGGTATATTAGTGCCAAAATTCTAACATGCTATCGTCTAATTTCTTACTTCTATTCATGTAATTTCTAACCTCCGTTCATGTAACTTCTAACTTCCATTCATGTAATTTCTAAATTAAGACAATGTATGATTCAACTTCTTTATTTGTTCAGTGTAAATATCAATTCTGTTTCATTTTATTTCTATTATTGAGGCCAAAAATGTCTACTTCATTGTGGTATTACATGTTAAGCATGAACGGCAAACAAATTTAGAATTATGATACTTCTACCTGGCAACCATCATTATGATATCATTTGGTGTCGAAACCATGTGCTCAGCTTGGCGATTGATCACCTGATCGGGACCATTCTATTGATACAAACGACTCGCTCTTCGTCCGATTGAGTGGCTTGCCTGAGTGTTAAAATTGAAAACAACATCGGGAGAGAGAGAGAGATGGGGACACGGGGTTTAACATCCACTCGACACCGACCAGGTCATTTCGGTATTAACACCGTTCAATTGTATTTCAATAATTCGCTTGAGCGTAGGAGTGTTTAGCAGTGGGAGGAAACCGGAGGATCTGGAAAGGCGGCCCTACTCCATGTCACGTAAAAACGGGAAATCGAAACCATGCCAGTTTATTCAATGACAGACCTTATGTTACAGCGTGCACGTGCTAACCATTCGGCCATCCTACCCTCTAAACAACATTGAACGTGATATAAATGTATGGTTTGCAAATACTATTTCGAATACCGTGGGTAAGACGCAGGCTCGCTAGGCTGTGGATCGGGAGTTCGATCCCTGCATTGGTCGAAAAAGTTCATACAGATTTTCTGGCTCGGTTCCCCCTTATTAGTGTCTTGTCGCTTCGATGGGATGAAAATCCGAGGTTACATGTACATGTTGGCGTGCACGTAAAAGATCCCGCGACCGTTAGACTTCGATATAAGTCCAGGTCGTAGATCTGCTTTCCGGGCAATTTTCCCCTAAAGCACACTGTATGGCGTATGTCCGTCTCCATTAGCTCGGTTCGGAGCAGAACAGTAGGGCGTTAAACCCTCTTTCATTTCATTTCATTTTTTTTTACGGTTGAGCCAATAATTAATATTTATATGCAGTTGGTCTATATTAACACAGGGTATAAATGTTATGGATAGGCCTACACAGATACTGAGTTTAATACTAAGTGACCTCTCTCTCTCAGCACGCCTTCCAACCTTCAACCAAACGAAGAATGGGTCGTTTATACCAAATAATTGTCCCGATCAGGTGCGCAATCACCCAATTGAGCACGCAGTGGCGACACCAAACGTCTTCATAATGATGGTTGCTAGGCAGAAATGTATAAATTCTAAATTCGTTGATGTTGATGCTAAACATGTACAGCATTTATTAAGAAGATATTTTTGGTTTAAATAATAGAAACAAGTTGGAACAGAATTGGAATTTACACTGAACAAATAAAGAAGTTTGGTTATACATTGTCTTAAATTAGAAATTACATGAATGGAAGTTGGAAGTTACATGAATGGAGGTAAGAAATTACACGAATAGAAGTAAGAAATTAGACGATAGCATGTTAGAATTTTGACACTAATATACCGCCATACGGGTCTACCGCCAATTCCTTAGTTAAAAGTGTTAACAGCCTTAATTTCGTTCCTCATGCATGCTGATAACGTTCAACCTCGTCATTGAGCCCAAACATGGTTAGCAAGTAAGGACTAATGAAATCTGCCAACAGCATCTGAGCTCTAAGGTTTCCGACCGACATGTCCAACAATCTAGTGATTGCCTTTCCAGGTTTCCCAGTTGCAACATGTTTATACAACTTGTAGACAGGCGAGATAAATTTAGAATTTACGGAGTACATATTACCCACTGCCGCTCTCTGAACATATGGTACTGTACAGACCTTTTATCTCTCCTGGGCATGTAACTGAACGACAGAATTCCACATTTGTACCATTTTCTGGTTGTCTATGATCTTGTTTCCCAGAGTAGTATTCGCCTCAGAATTGTCATTCTCATCAGAATTTAACATTTCCCGCACTGGCTTTATTATAACGATGATGCATATTTATTTCATCCCTGATCTCTGTGAAATCTGTGGGAGTTGAGGGCAAATCGTTATCGGTTTGGGTTCCAACCGAAGATCTCTGTAAATGTTGCAGTATATTGTTTTAACATTAAAGACACCCTTGCGTTTATTATGGCCTCTCATATTGTATAATATAAATGTCTTATGTTGAAAGTCGTAGGTGCCCTCGCCGTCGTAAATCATTTGACAGGCCGAATGAACAGACCTATGATTGGTCAACCAATATAAAATTACATACTAGGAGGTGGGGGGGGGGTGTCCTAAAATGTTGTGTATTACATAATCAGATTATCTGAACGTAATTGTCCCCTGTAAATACAGTTATGCAGGAGACATTTATAGCCACTGCATATTTCAGCACCTTAGATTTGACCAGAATTTGGAACTTGAAAACAATGCATTGTCGGTTTAAAAAACCGAAGTGTTCTGTAGAAACCAAAATTCCTCTCAGAAAATCCGCAGAAGAATGCTGCTGTATTATAGTACTTGCAGAATGTCGCACTGCTCATCGTCTTAGGCCAGGGCATTTATTAGATAACCAACAGATTTGTTCAGACAGAAGCAACATGTGATGAATATAGGACTAAGACTTATATTGCATTTTTGGTAATATTGATGACATTATAGCGGGGAGGAGGGTAGCGGGTGACATTTTAAACCCAATCAAATACTCTCAGCAAAGAATCTACACGATCAACACCCCAAAATGTTATGATGAGAGGAGTTTCAAATGCTGTCAGCTATATGCCTATAAAGAATGGAACCACAGCCTGTGGTGTTACAGCCATTTAACATTGCAGTCAATGGGCAAATAACTTGTTATCGATATTCAGCGTTCGGCAACGTCCATGCTTTTAGTGGCCCTCTTTCTTGTAAATGTAAACGTTGAGAGCTTACAGTTGTCATGGGCGTGCCCTGTATGGGATGTGCCTATAACCGCGGAGAAATTAATTTCTTCATGATTTGATCAATTATTAAATCTACAAAAATAATGACGTTAATTGCTTAAGCTTCTGGTGGCGAGGACCGAAATGTCACGATAATGGATGGGTGACTCTGAAGGACTGGGTACAGTATATCAAATAACCCAAGTATGCTAATAGCCGACGTATGCAAGACCTAACACCCTATACTTGCATTTTCGACGAGGTGAATATAAGGCCAAATTTATTATTAATAAATCATTAAAAATTTTATGGAAAAAAAAAACAGTAATGTATAGTCTTGCTTGAAACTCATCCAATATTAATTTCTTCAAACTGTTTTGAAAGCTTTTACCGCCTCTCGGTTCTACTTTTTGTCGTAGAAAAAGTCAGAAATGTGTAACATCTTACTTAAACGTCGTTCAATATGTATTAAACCATAATACTTTCAAAACGTTTTACATATTCCATTTATAACGACAATTTTCATTTTCATACACTACTTCGAAGACACTGCATAGGGAAGGTTGTTTATTGACAAATATGTGGTACCAACCTGAAACGGCTATCTGATATATTTATTATTGACGATATATATATAATTGGAAATATGATATGTAAATACGAAGGATTTTAATATTTTTTGTTTATAGGATTTTCATGAGACTGTCAAAATATGATGCACAGTAAGGGTAGTTGTCTTGTAGGATATGGTTATATATGTGTTCTTCTAGGTAAGTACACACTCTGTAGCGTACGGTAGACGATGGCTCAATCTGTTTACCCCCACCTATTCAGTATATATACAGTAAATAATATAGTATTGTGTTTTTGCTATCTGGTTATTGTTCATTGTGTTTATATAGGAATACAGAGTTCGGTTTCCTGCGATGAGCGGACTGCTATACATTATGGGAATATAGCTCTGGCCTACACAAGCATTTATGTCCGTGTAATATTAAACTTATCCTTCATTTTGTATTTAGCAACTTCGAATCTGAGCCCCATGTGCTGCAATTTGTTTCAATCATTAAAGCAGAGAGGGAAAACCTCGCGCTAGATCAACCTGCTAACCACAGTAGTCTATTTGTTGACTACGATATCGGCATCAGCGGATGTGCTAAGAAAGCAGTGGATGGTGACAACAATACAAACTTTCACGATGGGTCTTGCTCTCGTACTCTTCAAAATGAAAGTTCCAGCTGGTGGGAAGTTGATCTACAATCAAAGTATGATATTAAAGAAGTGGTTGTCCACAACAGAAAAAGTTTCGGTAAGTAATTGACATCTTATCCATAAGTTGGAATTGAACATGGTCATATTTATGATACTCGCGAAATGCAAACGAAAGGTGGTTGTTTTTAATTCCAGAAAACAGTAATTATACCTTATCAGGGGGAGTTGACTGTAACAATACCAGCACTAGTAAATGTTATATTGAATGTTACCATCACCCGAAAGAAGAACTGGTACAATATCTTAAAACCACCAATTGTACTGCAAGATACGTCAGAATAACAACTTTACTTCGCCATGGTCTTACTCTGTGTGAAGTTCAAATATTTGACGAACTAGAACAAGGTAAACATCCTTTGAATTTGACAGAACGCTACTCATAATTTTAGATAAGTAAGCATTAAAGTGCACGCCCTCACATAACAGTCGAAACCGCAGTTTAATTAATACTATCCTTTCTGGATTTGTTTCAACAAGAGTTAACCCCCGTTCAAACGTTCGATATTGCACCCATCGGATCGTAACTGAATTATGACCCCTGATTGTCCGAAAAATCACCTTTTTTTTAGCATGCGGTCCCTCTGGAGTACACAATTATTATCCGATTTTAAATAAAAATCTGTTCGTTTACATCACCGTTACACCGTAATGAAGGTTGAGTTCGAATTTCGTGAAAATCGGACCAAAATTGCCTGACAGAATGGCCGCCACTTGTACGCCAATAGTGTAAAATATGGTATATTTTGATGAAACTTGACATACATTTTTGTAATCTAAAGATCTTGGTTCCTTTCGAACGCGAATACTATAACAAAAATATGGTATATCAAGGTAGAGGTCCCAATTTAAATCCCATTTTGATGAAACTTTAAATGCATGGTTGTAATCCAAAGATCTTGGTTCCTTCCGATATCTGCGCAAATCAGATCTTAAAGGAGCTAAATCGCTAACATTTGGGACCTAGAAATTGACACAAGTGGGTCGCAACGCATATAATACTGTAATATGAATGTATATAAACTGATTTACATTCAATGGTTTCCGTTTTTACTCTAATTTCAAATCAGTTGTGTTCGGTGAAATAAGCCAGCAGTCTCAATTTAATGCAAATTTCTAACGTCTGGTTATTCCAGTCTACATACGCCGTTTTATTTAGTGCAATATTTCTAGCCTCGTTCACTTGCTAGAACTGGGGCTGAAACGCATCATGGTACACGATTCGTGTGCCAATGGTAAAATGTTTAATTTGTCTGAAATATTGGATATCAGAAGCCCATCTTTTCCCGGTAAGATCACAACATAGCAGTGTTGATTTAAATTGAAAAAATAATTAGTGTTTTTAATGTTGAAGATTTTGGATGATATTGAGTTACAGACTTAGCTACTTTAACTTCCTGCATTATGGCCCCTGATTGTATACATAATCGTCTATTTTAGCTTGTGGTCCCTCTGGTGGTCACAATTATTATCTGATCTTTTAGAGGCATTTAGCGATCGAGAAAACACATTAACAGAACACAGTTTTTATGGGATACAGTCACTAGTTTTATTCTATAAGCACGACGTTTCGACAAGTATCCTCTTATCGTTATCAAGCACAAATGACAATTTAGTAAACTTGAGGTCAATATATATGAAATTAATAAGAAACCATCTACATGGATTAAAATAACAGTAATAGAAATAATGTAAAGAGTAAATGATATTTAACAAAAACAACAAACTAATACTGTATGATTAGGGGGTTATAACAGTTATGGGGCCCTTCAAAGGGTGCCATATATAAACAAGGAGTGAGACCATATCCATATTAAAGGCCCATCAAAGGGTGACTTGTATAAGCAGGGAGTGAGGCCATATCTATAAAGTTAAATAAGGTATACATTATCAATTATAACTACATGTTTAACAAACCACAATATAAGTAAGAAAATAGAGACAATTAAGGGACAGGTTGGGTAGAAAATGTAATATATGTAACTTGTTATTGGAGTGTGGGGGGATTTTTCATTACAATCTTAGGTGCTTATTAGTTAAGTTATATTATGCATCCTAATAACATCTTCATATGCCCTGGGGATGTAAAGCCCTAAGTCCCTATTAAGTTCAGGTGAGTATCTTCTGATATTTATAGCCTCTAGGATCTGCCTGGTTTTCTTGTTCTTTTTGTTGGCTGTTAGTATCTGGACCTCATTCCATTTTACTGTATGCTGTGGGTGATTTTGGAGGTGTTCCGCTATTGCTGAATTATTGGTGGCAGCTTTTGACCTATGTTCCGTTATCCTTTTATCAATGGTACGTTTCGTTTCTCCAATATATGCGGCCTTGCAGGAACAAACCACTTGATAGACGACTCCTTTGGGTTGGATGGGGAGAAGTGGTTGCCGCTTACCGTTGGCTTTCAAAATCTGTTTCAGGGTAGTCGGGACCGAAAATGTTGTATCAATGTTGGATTTCTTAAGAAGATTGCTGACTCTGTATGTTTAGTTATCGTAAAAGGGCAAGGTTATTCTGATGGGGGATATTTCAGGTTTTTGATAATCTGTCCTTGTGGTTTTTATTGGCTCATTGATCTGCTTATTCACTAGAAAAGGGAGGGGGTAATTATTCAGGTTACAAAACGCGTAAATGGTCTTATTCTTCCTGCAGGAATTCGGGTTCACAAATGGTAATTGCTCTGCGCGCTAGGGTGGACATAAGGGCTCTTTTGATATAATCGGGATGACTGGAGTTCTAATTAATATATTGATCTGTATGGGTTGGTATGCGATATATTTTAGTTTTCATTTGGTTATTAACTTTTATGACTTAAACATCTAGGAATGGTAGCGTCTCTTCTTTTTCGGTTTCAATAGTAAATTTAATTCTAGGATGCTGTTTGTTAAGGTGTTCAAGCAGGGACATAGGTTCATCTTTTTCTTCAAGCACTACAAACGTATCATCGACCTTGCGAAGCCAAAGAATTGGGGTAATGGGAGAGGTTCTTAACGCACAATTTTCAAATTCAGTCATGAAGATTTCAGAGATGAAGGGTGATAGGGGACTGCCCATGGGTAAGCCGTTGACTTGCTTGTACATGTCATCCCCCCAGGTGAAAAAGGTCGAATCAAGGCACAAAGTCACTAACTCCAGGATGCTGTCGGTTGATAACTTAATTTCTAGGGGTACTTCTAATTCATCTATTCGGGTACGGAGGGCTTCGATGGCTTCTTGGCGGGGAACGTTGGTAAACAGGTCAAGAACATCGTACGAAACAATTCTCCCAGGGCGGTTTAGGTCTCGAATTGTGTTGCTAAAGCCACAGAGTCTTTGATAAAGGATGTAGAGGAGGTTCCTAAAGGTGCAAGTATTTTTGACATGTATTTCGCAACGTTGTAAAAAACTGAATCTCTTGAACAGACTAATAACCTGGCCTTGTTAAATAGTAACACCCAACTTGTGTTGAAAACAAAGTTTGTGTTGTTTCAACACAAGCGTCCTGCGCCTACAGCGTAACGCTCTCACCTCGCTATGCGACGCTTCGTTTTCGGGACTTCGTCCCTCAATAGTCAGACCCACACTGATCAGCAGTGAATATTCGCTAGGCCGCTACAATCACTGATAAGGATGACACCGACGCGACTTATTTCCTCAGACAAAATTTATTCTAAAACATTTTTTTGAAGTTTAAGAAAAATAAATTAAGACGTTTGAGGTATCTGTAGTTTAAAAAATATTTTCTTTGTAGTGTAAATGGATATTAAAATGAGTAAAAGGTATCATTTTGCCCGAAGCAGTTACGTGTTATGTAAACAATGCAAGAGCCGTTGAGCCAATGACTGACGCCGCGTTAAGTCAATGCACGTGTTGAAGACAGTCATCTGTGACAGAGATAATTCGTAAGTAATTCACTGTGAAACAGATTGAGTCAGACCCCTCACATTGGAAATCGCTCCGTGGCCTCTGTTGACAAATACGTAAGACAATATAACATCACAAATGATATATGATTCAACTGAAAGGAGATATATACTCTTCAAAAAAAGTAGGGGATATTTGATTTTGGGGGCATAATACTAAAATATTCAAATGACTACGAAAAAAGTCACTATAGAACCTAACAGAAGAAACATTTCTAGTTACATGTGACGCCCAAACGCACCAATAGCTACCGCATGGAATGCAGGTGATGCTTGGGATTATCATGGGGGTCCAACCCAAGATTTGCACGACTCTGACTTTGAATGTTACAGTCATTGTGGCATTGAATTCCATGATCGATTTGGGGGTGGTTCTGTTATGGTGTGGGAAGGCATCACTGTTGCTGGAAGAACGGCTTTACATGTTGTTGCACGGCGTGTTACAGACCAGTACTACCGGGACAACATCTTGGCAGTCCATGTTGTGCCGTTCGCACGACGTCATGGCCGCCGTTTCATCTTCCAGGATGACAACGCAAGATGTCGCAGGGCCAGGATCGTTACAGGTTACCTCCAACAACAGAACATCACCACATTACCTTGGCCAGCACTGAGTCCCGACCTCTCCCCCATCGAGCATGTCTAGGACATGCTTGGACCGAGGTTACGTCAACGTCAACAACGTTCTGCCAATGTCCAAGAACTTGCTGCTGCGTTGCAACAGGAATGGGACAATCTGGACCAAAATGACCTTAGACGTCTCATTAGGAGTATGCCACGTCGGATCAGTGCTTGTTTGGCAAACAGAGGAGGATTTACCCGTTACTGACTTTGTTGTGATGCTGCGGTAACTTTGCTGTTTGACCCCGGGTATCATTTTACCCTTATAATGGTCAGTGTGTGCCTTACTTAGTCTGACATCGTTTGGAATAAATCGATGAATGTGAACTTCATTTCATTTTGTCATTTGTTTCTTCGTCAGTTTCATTAGGTGACTTTAATAACACTTAAAAATCAAACATCCCCTACTTTTTTTGAATAGTATATGTTAAATATGCACAGTTATGATTCTTACCTACATTTATATAGATTGCAGAATAATAATGTCATCCAATGATGTGGAAACTTTATTACAGCTATCAAATAAGGCAGACACTGTGGCGACATAGATGATTAATATCGACACTCAAGTTAAACCTACTGTATCTATTTCATTTAACTGAACTGAATAAACTATATGATTTATTGTCATTTAAACGACAATGGTTGGTTAACGGTGTGTAATTAAAGACTATAATTTGATCTTTGTAGAAATAATCATATTTATAAATTTAAGGTGTCATACGGTTGCACATACCTCAAAGGTAGATTTAAAGACATTCTTTAACTACAATTCTCAATAGGGGAGGCGTATAATATAGTGTAACATTGTGATTATAATCATAGCAATAAATCCCTCCTAATGCCAATGTTGTAATGTACCTAGAATTTTCTACACCAAGTCTATTGCATCGAGATATTTAAAGCGTGTTAAAGTTACATTATGGGAGATAAGATAAAGAGATGGCAGTTCTCACTATAACAGTTAAAAACTAGATAGTGTAAAGGTAATTTGCTGAAAATTTCAGTCAAATTGATCCACTATTAGCCGAGAAAAAAGCATTTGAAATATTCACATAGCCTCGGTCATCATTAAACATGTAAACAGCATAGTCTCGATTATCCACTTGATTGAATTATCAACGGCCATTAAGCGGCATATAGGATTTTAATCCGCAAACATCGAAGGCTAGCCTTGACATCAAGAGTTTATTATGGTCTGGATATGTTAATTAATGTCTAATTGATTACTTAGATAACATTTCAGGCCTAAAGAAAGACCTGTAATAAACAGATTTTGCTCTTGTATAATGCTATTTTAACAATATATACATTTAAGAGAACCTATGTCATTTTGGGATTAACATATTGCACAATTCATATTCATGAAACCATGTTAGTCCCGAAATGACAAACTTTGTATCGAGTGGACTTTAAACTCTCTCCCTCTCAGCAACTTTGGCAGTCATTTTGAAAGAAATGTCCGGCACCAAATGAAAAATATATTTTTAAAATTGATATTTGCCAAATTCGATTTTCGGCATATTTCGCTTGCATAATAGCTCTGTGTTTGAGGAATTTCAAAAATTTATTTATCCTTTCACCACTGAAACATACTGATTACGAGATATCGCTCTCCAAAAATTCCTGAATTATGTTGATTACGTAATTTTGCCTTGGCCGAATTTGAATATGATTTTGTCTGGCATATTTATCATTGCACCATACTGCATTGGTGCAATTTTTTTTAAGGTAAAACGTTATCTCTCCCTATTTTTGTTATGTTAAGTAAAGCTGTATGACGCCAGGGTTTTTTTGTGATGTCATAGTTGGTACCCAAAACGGCACTTAGTAATCAGGGCTTTGGTTAAGATAAGGTCGTAGGAAAATAATGTGGGCATTTTTTGAAGTCGTGAGTATCAATTTCCTAAAGGTTGGCAATATATTTAGTTGCACTAAAACCAACCGTTTCGGAGATTTCGTCGATTTTTTGGTCCACTGGCGGCCATCATGGATTTATGTTAATTATGCAAATTTCCCCCAGACCGATAATGGCCGCTTTTGTTATGGGCGTACTAGAGACCACATCCGAACAGTTCCCAAAGAAATGATTTCTGTTGCAGTTTGTTCTAGCCCCCCCTCCTCATATTGTTATCTCTACGCACCCCTGTGGGAGTTTTTTCGGTCTGTCTCTAAAATACACACACAGATTGATAAACCACTCTTCATTTTACCTTTGTATTTGGATTTGATTGCCGTTTATGAGCATATTGGCCAATAGGTCAAACCAGGCACCAATGATTGCATGCCATCGCCTGTAACGTCTCATTTATTATAACCAGAGCCAAACAAAAGACTTATAAGTTTGAAGCCCTATCGGAATTTGAGCTAAAGAGCCAAGTATAATTAGCATCCAGATTCGACATTTGTATATACAGTGTAGATGTACAAAAGTAATGAACAGACACTGCTCTTTGTCACGCTCTCTGTTCTGCACCACCGACAAGAAGAAATTAGGCTGTTGAATACCATATAGATGTACATACTCTACGCATAAACTTCTATGCCAAGAGAAGGAGAAAAGACACATATTTAGATACGCCCACAGAAAAGTTGGCCTACTTGACGTAGTTTTCATATTAATTTATCATGTATGGTCCCTTCAATAAAGAATCAGACAGACTTCAATCAAATGTGCTACTTATCAAGATATTTTAAAAAAAACTGCGCTCGCTCTTCATATAATAAAAGGCCAACTCCTGATCTTGAAAATCCTTGAGAACTACACAGCTACGCAATTAAAACTTACATACATTTGACAACAGCGTGAGTAGTGAGATATCATATTACGGAGGCTGCACTCGTCAGACTTCAAAGTGATACCCTCAAAAGGACAAGAACTCGCCGTAACAACCATAATTTGGTACTTCTTATATTATTGACCTTTGGCACAGTCGATCAACATTGCTAATTTCGCAAGATATTCCACAGGGCTATGTTTTGAGTCTTAATTATATTATCGTTATAGTATATATGTATATATATATATATATATATATATATCGTTCAAACCAAGATGGCTTTGTTGTAACTACTAATTTAGAATCTGTGTCAATGATGGTAAAATATTTAGTTAATCAGCTCACAAACAACCTAAACAAAGATACTAGATACTACCAATATTTATGTATCCATGACATTTCTGTAGCACCAGTAAATACTACCAGAAACATTGTTATAATGTTAAAAGTCAATTAACTTTGAGGCTGGTGTAAATAATGTCAGATAAATAGGTGTTATCATCATGTGTGTAATAGCAGTAAAATTCGCACCAACTGAGGCCATACACACACATGCAGGGTTTTTAATTGGGGACACCACACTTTCCTCCCATCTATTGTTTAGAGTTTGGGTCAACAAAGGGGTTTAAAGTATAGCCTGTCACAAGATTGTGACACTTCAACAAAATGAATTAAATAATATCAGTGGAAAAGATTACCAGTAAACAAATACATATAATGGATTCTTATATTATACCCTTTCCAGAATTTAATAATATTACACCAGGACTTAAGTCTGAATTTAAAACCATCTAGCACTAAATTCTGACCACCTTTAGTATTGGCAATGTATCTAAAGTTCGCCATTTTGTAATGACCATTGTGATTCAGAGGAGTTATGTTAACTGATAAACTGTGATTAAATGTCAGTAGTTTATTTGTTTTTGTTTCAAAACAGTTCAGAATTTTAATTTATTAGTAAACTGATTTTACCAATTTGCCCAATCTACTAATAGTGGGAAGTGTTCACCAATCACAGCAATTAGGGTGAGAAGTTTATACCAGTGATACTAATTAATAAGAACAGACTATAGCCCAACACCCACCTCTAAATCCCTCATCAAAACAATCAAATGTGGGTAAAGTGAGATTAAACCTTTCAATTGGACCCCCTTACTCCCCCGGCTGTGCCGTGTAATAATTTACTTAATGGTCTTCCCTGTCGCATTGTTGAAAAGGACACGCAGAACTAAGCAGCAAGACCAACCATCCACGCAAAATAACGAACATATTACTCATGTTCTGATTCAACAAGACTTTGTAAAATTACGAATGAAATGAAATGGAGTTTAACGTCCTACTGTTCTGCTCCACACTCCTAGACAGCTGGAGAATCTGGATGAACTTTCTCGGTCAATGCAGGGACCGAACACCCAACCTCAAAATTAGCGAGCCAGCATCTTACCCACCGTGACCCCTTGGAGAATTAGATATATTGCTTCAGATCGTGTAATCACCTAACCGTGGTTTTAGCAGTGATCGGCCCTTGTAAACCAATTGTTGTTAGTACTTTTGTAGTTTTAGCAGTTGACTTTTTATACGTCCACATTCATAATGTGGACGTATTATGCCGTCACCCCTGTCTGTGTGTGTGTGTGTGTGTATGTATGTATGTATGTATGTATGTATGTATGTATGTATGTATGTATGTATGTATGTATGTATGTGTGTGTGTCTGTGGTTCGCCTACAGGGCACAATTCTTAATGGATTTTCTTCAAACTTTGTATACTTACTCCTTATACCCTAAGGATGATCCCTATTGTTTTTGGTGCATGCCCGACCCCCAGGGGCAGAGCCACGCCCTTTTCTAGTATTTGTTTGTTTGTCGTCTACAGGCCACATTTCTTAACATATAATTTTGAAACGTTGCACACCTATTCTTTGTATGATAAGGAACATCCCTATCATTTGGGGTGCATGCCCAACCCCCAGGGGCAGAGCCACGCCCATTTTCTTTTTGTATGTCTGTGTGTCGCCTACAGACCACAATTCTTAATCGATCATCTTGAAACCTCACATACATATTCCTTACACCCTAAGGATGACCCCTGTTTTTTTGGTGCATGCCCGACCCCCAGGGGCAGAGCCACGCCCATTTCTAGTATTTGTTTGTTTGTCGTCTACAGGTCACATTATTTAATGTATAATCTTGAAACTTTGCGTACATATTCTTTGTACCATAAGAAACATCCCTATCATTTGGGGCGCATGCCCAACCCCCAGGGGCAGAGCCACGCCCATTTTCTTTTTGTATGTCTGTGTGTCGCCTAAAGACCACAATTCTTAATCGATCATCTTGAAACTTCACATACATATTCCTTACACCCTAAGGATGATTCCTATCGTTTTTGGTGCATGCCCGACCCCCAGGGGCAGAGCCACGCCCATTTCTAGTATTTGTTTGTTTGTCGTCTACAGGACACATTTCTTAATGTATCATTTTGAAACTTTGCATACATATTCTTTGTACCATAAGAAACATCCCTATCATTTGGGGCGCATGCCCAACCCCCAGGGGCAGAGCCACACCCATTTTCTTTTTGTATGTCTGTGTGTCGCCTAAAGACCACAATTCTTAATCGATCATCTTGAAACTTCACATACATATTCATTACACCCTAAGGATGATCCCTATTGTTTTTGATGCATGCCCGACCCCCAGGGGCAGAGCCACGCCCATTTCTAGTATTTGTTTCTCTACAGACTGCATTTCTTAATGTATCATCTTGAAACTTTGCATACTTATTCTTCGTACACCAAGGAACATCCTATCGTTTGAGGTGCATGCCCAACCCCCAGGGACAGTGCCACGCCCATTTTCTTTTTGTGTGTCTTTGTGACACCTACAGGCCACAATTCTTAATCGATCGTCATGAAAACTTTTTTATACTTATTCATTATACCCTAAGACTGACCACTATTGTTTTTTGGTGCATGCCCAACACCCTGGAACAGAGCCACGCCCAATGTTTGTGTGTCTTGTGTTCGCCTACAGAATGCAATTCTTAACATATCCTTTTAAAACTTTGCATACCTATTCCGTATACCCTAAGGATGACCCCTATTGTTTTTTGGTGATTGTCCAACCCCCAGGGGTAGAACCGTACCCATTTTTACTTCGTGTCTGTGTGTGTTGCCTACATGCCACGATTGTTAATGGATCGTCTTTAAACTTGGCATATGCATTCCTTATAGCCCGATTTTGGTGAATGTCCCGACCCCCAGGGGCAGAGCCACGCCCACTTTTTGCCTTCAGCGTCTGAAAGCCACAATTCTGAATGGATTATCTTGGTATTCCTTATAGTCTAAGGACGGCAACTATTGATGTTGATGCAAGACGCTCAACGCTAAACAAACCAAACGCCTAGTCGTCTTGACAAAGTACCATATCAATCAAAGCGGGAATGTGGACGTATATTGTAGCGTTAGCGTTATGTTTAATATTGGTGGACTTCGAAATAAGATTAATTCGCAATGCCAGGCGTAATTTCGCCCATAACACGCTGAACGGCGTGTGTCCGTTTTCAATAACACGTAGAATACAGACAATTAACCCATCTATTGGAACTATCCTACGCCAGGGTATCGCACATGCATCTGAGGCAGGCTTTCGTAACAAAATCTCTTTAAGGCAAAATTAGTGATAATGTGTTATACTTATTGAAAGTAAATACCCTGAAGACGATTTACATGGACTATTGATACTTTAACAAATGCATTTTCTTTTTGTACATTATTTTGAAGATTTTGCAAAATAAACGCCCTGTATGGTGAAAGAATTGTGTTTCGACATTTTAAGCATTCCAAGTATCGCAAATACGTTGTATTGTTAGAAATACGATATACATGTATCTGCAATTAGGATTTATAGTTGTTCCCTGCCTTTCTGAGGATTATTAAAATAGGTTCGTCCGCCATAACCTTTGAAGCATAAAATTTATTCGGCGATAATTTTCAGAGAGTACGGGAATGGTGTATGCATGGTTAGTCAGAAATGCGAAATTTGATTTGTTGAGAGTTTAGAAGACACAATTACTTTTCAGGTGAGGCAGATCGTAGTTTGATTATGATCTGATTTGATTTGTCGATGCTTTGGAACACTATAAGGTGGATTAAAATACATCAATACTTTGACAATGATGAGCACTTATCGTAAAGGTAACCAATTTGATTGGTCAATGCTTTGGAATACTATTCCTTTTCATTTGAATTGAGTGATTCTCCTTTGCGTTTAGTTTCATTACATCAATATATCTTTTACAACGTTTGATATCGGTAACGAGTGTATTTGCTTAAGATAAGCACAGACAGGCAACCTTAGTCATCTATGGTTTTGATTTTGTACAAAGGTCGGGGACATCACTATTGGCTTCTTATTTATATAACCTGTTTTAGGTTGACAAAATATGATGCACAATGTGTTTGATATTTGAACCATGAAGTTGATAGTGTGTATTTGTGCCTATTTTCTACTATCAGGTAAGTATAAACTATTGTGATAATAGGTTGTATCCGATCAAGATGGTACGATATGTTTTTGTTTCCTCGCCTATTGAGCAAGTTGATTTTTATACGCCAACATTTTCATGCCGTTGTTCTTTGTTTGTGGACACTCCACGTTACTTTTATTGTCTGGTTTTGACGAAACTTAAAACATAGGTCTTTCTCCAAAAGATATAGATATCGGTTCCTTTTGATATTAGCATGTATCAGACCACGATGTCATGATTTATGACCCTTGATTGCACGAAAAATCACCATTTTAATACGCCCACATTTTCATGTGGACGTATTATGCCGTCGCCCTGTCGTTCCGTCCGTCCACAATTTTTGGACACTAACGGCCATAATTTTTATCTGATTTTGATCTCGGTTCTATTAGATATTGGCATGTATCGGAGCATAACTTCATGAATTAAAGCCCCTGATTGTTCGACAAATCACGTTTTTAGCTTGTGGACACTCCCAAGGTCACAATGTTCATCTGATTTTGATGGAACTTGAAATGCATGTTAATCGCTCAAAGATCTTGGTTTCGTTCGATAATCGCGCATATCGGATCTTAACTTCCTGCATTATGGCTCCTGATTGTACGGAAAATCGCGTTTTTAGCTTGTCCCTCTAGAGGTCACAATTGTTATCCGGTTTAACAAAAAGTTCGAATATTTCACCGTTACACCGTATGTTGTTTGAGATCGAATTTCTTGATAATTGCCGGATAAAATGGCCGCCCTCATACGCAGATAGAGTTTAAAAAAAATGGTATATCAAGGTTGTGGACCCCCTGGAGGTCACCCCCATTTTCAAATCAATAGGGTTCACCATGTGATTTCCTAATACTTCAAACCATTCATCCACTCCAGCCTCAATCACCTTAACTCGAAATTTACGACGGATGGAAGAATGAATAAACTAATAGATAATGATGAAAATCTACGTGTTTTAGTGTCGCATGGTCCCAAAGCTTGGTACTAAATTTGTTCGTTTACATTCGTTCAAGTTGCGGTCCATGACGTTTTGGGCCTTAATGTATATATTACCTTTTTCTTAGCCCACATTTTCACGAGGGCGTATATTTCCGTCGCCCCTGTTTGTCCGTCTGCCTACAATTTATTTGTGGATAATGTATGGGTTACAATTTTGATCCGATATAGACGAAACTTAAAAATATAGGTTTATATCCTAACGCTCTCTGTTCCTTTTGATATTGGCATGTACCGGACAGTAACTTCATAAAGTTTTGCCCGTGATTGTACGTAAGAATCACGATTTTAGCTTGTGGACCGCCTATAGATTACAATTTTTAATGCGATTTTAAAAACCGTTTCAAGATATCACTGTTACACCCTGGTAATGATAGGAACTGAAATGGGGTTAACGTCCTACTCTTCTGCACCTAACCTGGGCTAATGGAAGGAGGAGGTCGAATTTCGTAAAAATTAGATCGAAATTATGACATAATGACCGCACCTTAAACGTAAATATTGTAAATTTATGTTATACCAAGGTTGTGGACCCCGTGACAGTTAACATTATTTGTCCGATTTTGATTCCATCCAAGTTAAGGGCCCAACATCCACCAAAACCCCATGGACGTCCTTTCAATTGCATCCTCTCAATCTAAAGTTCGACCAACCAAAATTCTCAATCCTTCTTCACAATACCCATGTGCATTGCTTTATGTTGGCAAACTGATCATTCAAGATACCGAATTAAGTTGTCTGAACCAATCCACGTTCAACGTAACATCGCAAGTCTATTCAAAGGCTCGTCACACATCGTACTTCTCAAAAGGTTCTTGATCGGCTTTAACCTGCCAAAGGTCTATCAGCCTTGAAATCATTTGAGATGAAATAGAGAATATCTTAGCTGGATAGGGCGTATTCCGGACACACTTTATTATAAACTGCTATGAAAGATGAGCACGCATCATCACATAGCAGATATCTCTCGGCATAGCCATCATGGGATTGGGCAAGGAGTCGGATCCCCGTTTCATTGATACATCGGAATGGTTTGGAATTAAAAAATGAATAATTAGTTGCAAGATCATGTAAGTCAGCGAACGAATCACCGAACCATTCTTTCTCCTTTTTTCGCTTCGCCTCAAACCAGGGGAGTGCGCTGGAAAATTGTCGGCGGGAGAGGGGGATGTTCTGCGTGTCTGTGGAGGTTCTCGTGTAGATAGTTTGAAGTCGATTTACGAGCTAAGTTAGTCTTTTAAATGTTGGGGGGTGGCCGAATGGTTAGCACGTGTGTGTGCTGTATCATAAAGCCTATCATTGAGTCAACTGGCGTGGTTTCGAATCCCTGTTTGTACGTGACAAGGAGTAGAGTCGCCTGTCCAACCTTGTGGGTTTTATCTAGGTCCTCCGGTTTCCTCCCACTGCTAAAGAACCCTATGCGCAAGCTAATTATTGAAACAAAGTTAAACAATGTGTTAGTCCAGAAATGACCTAATTTATTTATTTTGGTACTAATGATCCTTTTAATGTAGCTTCTTCATTTACTATTGGCTTGAAAAGTAAGTCCAAGATGTTCATGCCCAGTTGCTTCCTTTATTTTAATTGATTTCATTAATAAGGGTGGTTTCACAATGCTGCGTTTAGTCTTGGGGGTTAAAGTTTCTCTCTTGAGTGGGTTAAATGTCACTAGTCATGTTTCCGCCCATGTATTGATTGTTTGGAGATCTTTATTAAGGGTAACTGCGCATGCCTCTGGATAATTTACTTTTAAGCAGAGAGAGGTGCCATCTGCAAATAGTCTGATATTTGATTGTATACCATTCACAATGTCGTTGATATATAATAAAAATGCCCCAATACACTACCCTGTGGGATACCAGTGGGGATGTCCCCGGAGGTTCCATATAATACGACGCATTGGTGTCGATTATTTTAGTATTTTTTGAACCACAATAATAACCCGGCATGCCAGACTCTTGTCAAAAGCTATCCTTATGTAACTAAAGACGGCCCTGGTATATTTATAATGGCCAATGGCTTGACGAAAAAGTGATTTAGATTTATTGATTGGAAGACAGTAGAATCACCTGGTAGGAAACCACCCTGTCGTGTTGTTAGTATTGAATTGTCTTTGAAGATAAGTTAAAGACGTTTTTATATATTTTTCTCATTTGTTGTATGAAATAATTATTAAAGGGACTATCCCGATTTAAACGGAGTCCAAAAAATTAAAGTCAACATATCGCAGACTGGTGTATTTACATTGTCTCAAAATTTCAGCTCAAAATATTGCGTCGTTTCCTTATTCGGACACGTAACCCTTTTAAGAATTCGGGTCTATTTTTCCGTTGATGACCTGATAATCGACTCCCGTTTTTTGAGAGGTCTATATATAGAGAATCTCCTACGAGTGTTTTTTGATATCAAAAAATATCAACACAAGTTGATAATGTAAAAAAAACGAGGCTCTGCCGAGTTTTTTTTACTTTATCAACGAGTGTTGATATTTTTTGATATCAAAAAACACGAGTTGGAGATTTTGTTTATCACCCAATCCTTTCTTACATGCAGAAATAAATAAATATAATTCTTTGGTATAGATTTCACCTTTACTGGACCTGATTTCATTACTGCGTAGTGATACATCAGTTTTTTGACTGCAGTTTAGCTATTGCAAAGTCCTATATATTGACCCAGTATTTCCTTCAAAGTCAATTAAATAAAAACAGTTTCTTTTTAACAAAAAAAAAGTCACTTTTTATTTAAAATAAGTGGTTTCTTTAAAATAAAAGAAAGTAGTTCCTTTTTGATTGACCAATCAAATTCATGTAAAGCGATATCTCCTAAGGAGATATCGCAGTAGATTATGTAATTTATCATACAAGCGATATCTACTGTCAAATAAGATATTGGGTGATAAAGTGAATGACCCATCTACTGTACTTGATATCGAAAGGTAAATTTCACCTACACATTATTTTGTTTATAAAAGAAGCCTGGATTTGCGTAGACACTGCAAAATACAGCTTGGGACACTTGTTTCCTTTCCAGATGAAGTTTGACGGGTTTAAGTTATTTAGTTTCTATGACCTTAGGTAGAGGATTGTAAGCGATTTTAACACAAAATTAAACAGTTTTATTCTCCAAAGAATTATCCGGTTCCATTTTCGTTCAAGATACATACAAGTTGACGACGATCTGCAATAATGTGAAGGGAGTTTTGGAATAGCTGCTAGAAAATCGGTACAAGATTGACGTCTATCATAATAACGATCTTTATTTCGTCGATTAGGTGTTGTTTTGGTTGAAGAATTTTCATGAAATCCTATGTTATCTATTTTGACCTATGCGTGCATAGTCCATTCACCTCTGCCCAGCGTGTTCAAAAACATCTTTCTGCAAACGGCCACTCTGGTTCCTCCTAGTTTTAAGTGGTACCTGTAATTAACTTTGCGAATAGAATTTGTTGTCTTGGTGTCGAACACATCTACTAAATTAGCAATGTAAATCTTTTTTTGGTCCCAATTCAAATTCTTCCAAAACAAATATAACTTTTCGATCTTCTTCTGAGATTTGACTACACGCATCTTCCTTTCGTTGCGATCAATTATTTTAGACTTCTTACCTTTAGCAAAAATCAGGCCTTTATAATTTTCACCACGCATTCGTTTGGTTTGATTGTTTCTACGTTCACATGAACTAGAAGGCCTTCTTACTCTTCTCTGGTTTTCATGGGTTAATATCTCTGTCTCTTGGTATAATATCTTTATATCAAGTGTCTGTGTATCTTGGTTTAGTATTTCTATATCTTGGTTTATTATCTTTGTATCTTCTTTGCTATATTTTTCTGTAATCTTTATGAGCTTGGTTATATCGTCCTTGTCATCTTCAATTGGTAACCATTCTGCATCAATATCATTTTCATAGCTGTCACCGTCTCGATTTACCTCTGGCTTGCGGCTGTGGTTTCGATCCCTGGTGTGAGCGTATGTGGCATGGAGATAAAGACCGCTACGCGCAAGCGAATTATTGAAATAAAATTAAACCATTATGTTAGTCCTGAAATGACCTGGTTTGTGTCGAGTGGACGTTAGAACCCATTTCTCTCTCTCTCTCACCGTCTCGATTTTACCAGTCATCATGAATCATTTCAGGAAAACCTGACATGGTATCCCAGATACCTGGAGTATGCAATGATAGTTCCACTTGAGTTAATTCGATAATGGTCGAAGAAATATTACATACTTCCTTAGATTCTGAGTTAATCACAATTGTATTTTTACCAACGGGTTCTACATTTTTTACAATGGGATACAGATTGTATGTTACATTTGAATCTGATTTCTGACCATCACTGTCTTGATTTGACTGATTTGTTGTAACGGATTCTTGACAATTTGTTGCAGGACTTTGTGGTTGTCTTAGTGACCTGTTTGACCTACGCGTCCTGCATCTTTTTGAATTAACTTCAGAATCTTTTTCAGCTTCTAATTTTCTCTTTTGCTGAGATAACTTCAACATTAATTTACCCCTGTTCATTTTGCAAATGGCGTTCAAATTATGGGATGTGAGGTTTTGCTTGCTCAGTCACATAACAAAACCTCACATCTCAGATATGAGCTTTTGATATTTATAAATTCATTTGCAAAACCTCACACAACACGATATGAGGTTTAAGCATGACGGAAATAATTAATTACAAATCCACATCCATTTTTTAAATCTTTATTACTAAAATTCTATAGGTTATAAAGGATTAATATTTTAACAGATTATGCGGATTGATATGAGCTTTAGATTTATACCAACAAATGTTTCTTGAAAAATTGATCGATGTGAGGTTTGGCGATCCCAGCGACGATATATCATATTTTTTGAACACATTAGGTGATAATCCCTGTCGTTATTCACGTTGGGTTCATGCATGCCCATTCTTTATTTGGAATTTAGCTGTTGTCAGTCTTTTACGTATACAGCTCAGACAAAAGAATAGGCACCCATACGGGGGGGGGGGGGAGAATTCGGCAGAGGTCACACCGCCTGTCATACCAGCCATATAGTTATCTGAGATCAAGAAGAATTGTGCTGTTATAACACTTCCAGTTTATAGAAATAAACTATTTAAGAAAAGAACCTGAACTTCAGCGTGAAGATTCAAGATCTGATAGTACTACATGTAGTGCAATTTCAACAGAGAGAAATTATTTTAAAATCTACTTGGGTGATTATTATAAAGCACTGCGTGAATTTGATAAAATATGGTTCGGGTGGGAATTCTAGCAAATTAAATAAATTAAAAGTTATTTGGGTTAAAATTTTTCATAACAAATTATATTAAAATTGACCGGGATGAACATTAAGAAAAACAAATTATATTAAAAATCACTTTGGTGAATATGACATAAAAACAAATTATTAAAATTATTTTTCATGTCCCTTATCATATATATGCCACAATCGAACAGATCCACTATCGGAGGAAATTTGTGACCTCTAGTTATGTAAGTGTCCTAAGTAAACGTAAGAACGGACATAGTCATAAATAAATAGTTATCCTAGAAATCCCTAAAACACTTTAAGTACAAAAAAAATTCTCAGTGTAAAATAGCCATTTCACGAAATAAATTATTCTCAAAATTTTAAAACACAATTTCACTAAATAGAATTACACTATTATCATAAAGTAAGACTATTGGATTACGTTTAAAATATGACGATCATGTCCGATCACTGAAGTCGATACTCCCGACTTCCGCTGTAGCCATCTCATGCACAGGGCGTACATGTGTTAAACAACTAAGATGTTCTGTTGTATGTGTTAATTCCTTTCAGAAATTAAAGGGGAAAGGAGAAATATCGCACAAGATAAACCAACGCGTCAGAGCAGTCTTTTTGTTAACTCTATGGGCCACAGAGGAGATGCTTTCAATGCAGTAGATGGAGACACCAATACAAACTTTCGTGAAGGGTCTTGCTCCCATACACTCGAAAAATACAACAGTTGGTGGGAAGTTGACTTACTATCAAAGTATTATATTGCAGAAGTGATTGTCTACAACAGAGAAGGTTACGGTGAGTAAATATTGCCCATAATGAGAATGTTGGTATTACTTGTGAAGTCTGAATGGAATCTATGTGAATTGCATATTTCTCGTTATCTATCTGCAGTATTTAAATATTAGTTGGTTTTAAATTCCAGAAGAAAGACTAGGTAATTATACTTTATCGGGAGGAATAGACTGTAACGATACCAACACCAGCATATGTTACACTGAATGTTATCATCACGAGACAGAAGAACTGGTACAGAATCTTACAATCACCAACTGCACCGCTAGATATGTCAGAATTACAACTTTGCGTCCCAACGGTCTTAGTCTATGTGAAGTTCAGATTTTTTACGAATTTGTGCAAGGTATATATGTATATATTATATTGAATCTGTCACAATTGCACTCATAACTTGAAACATATTCGCATGCAAGTGCTGTTGATTACACACTTTACTAGAACGCAATCCTCTTTTGATGCGCTTTTCTTCGCACAAAAGTTATTCGCTTTTCAAACCATGGGCAATATGAAACCCACCCCTTTGTCAAGTTAAGTACTGTATAAATTTCTGGATCATGTCATAATTAAACTTTTCGTTTGTTTCAGATCTAATCACCTCGACGTTAAGCGCTACTACGAACAGTGTGGGAGTCGCACATTTAAGTACCCCGCTAGTTTCTGGCGCACTGACAACTGTTGTCGAATCAGTTGAGACACAAGAGTTGACCACTGCTCAAACCACGGAAGTTATTAGCCCATCCTTTATCACTAAGGAAAGTACTCTATCGGTGTATGAAGCACAAACAACTGTAGTTGGGGTCATAGAATTGGTTAGCCAAACAGACTCCAACATTTTAGTCAAGTTAAGTACTCATCCTCTTTCTGAAGCAGTTACAACTGCAGTCGAATCAGGTCATGTACAGGAGTCAACCACTGCTCCAATCACAGACGTGACTACACCAACCTTCTTCGACGCCCATTCAAGTACACCATCCGAGACACCAACAACTACAGTCGAATCAGAAGAATCAACTACTGCCAAAACTACAGTATCTGAAGCAGTGACAACTGCAGTTCATGTACAGGAGTCAACCACTGCTCTAATCACGGACATGACTAGACCAACCTTCGTCGCCCATGCAAGTACACGATCTGAGACACCAACAACTACAGTCGAATCAGATGACATAGAAGGGTCAACTACTGCTAAAACCATAGTGTCTGAAACAGTGACAACTGTAGTGGAATTAGTTCATGCACAGGAATCAACCACTGTTTTAATCACGGACGTGACTAGACCAACCGCCTCTGTCGCCCATTCCAGTACACGATCTGAGGCACTAACAACTGCCGTCGAATTTGATGACATACAAGAGTCAGTCACTGCCAAAACCACAGAAGTGATTAATCCAACGCCCGTCACTATAACACTTAAAACTACTGCTCAAACCACAGTTTCTGAAGCAGTAACAACTGCAGTCGAATCAGTACAGGAGACAACCACGACTCGCATCACAGACGTGACCACACCAACTGTCTTCGCCGCCCATTCAAGTATACGATCTGAGACACTAACAACGACAGTCGAATCAGGTGACATCGAATCATTTACTGCTAAAATCATAGTGTCGGAAGCAGTGACAACTACAGTCGAATTAGCCCATGTGCAGGAGTCATCCACTGCTCTAATCACAGACGTGACTACGCCAACCGTCTTCGCCGCCCACTCAAGTACACGATCTGAGGCACTAACAAATGCAGTTGAATCGAATGACATACAAGAGTCAGCTACTGCTAAAACCACGGAAGTGATTAAACCCACTCCCGTCACGAAAACACTTAAAACTACTGCTACGACCACTGTTTCCGAAGAGTCAGCTACTGCCAAAACCAAGGAAGTGATTAGCCCCACGTCCGTCATCAACACACTAATAACTACTGCTAAAACCACAGTTTCTGAAGCAGAAACAATTGCAGTCGAATCAGTACATGTACTGCAGTCAACCACTGCTCTAATCACAGACGTGACTAGACCAACCGTCTTGGCCACCCATTCAAGTACACGATCTGAGGCACTAACAACTGCAGTCGAATCAGATGACATTCAAGAGTTGGCTACTGCCAAAACCAAGGAAGTTATAAGCCCCACGTCCGTCATCAACACACTAATAACTACTGCTAAAACCACAGTTTCTGAAGCAGAAACAATTGCAGTCGAATCAGTACATGTACTGGAGTCAACCACTGCTCTAATCACAGACGTGACTAGACCAACCGTCTTGGCCACCCATGCAAGTACACGATCTGAGACACCAACAACTACAGTCGAATCAGATGACATAGAAGGGTCAACTACTGCTAAAACCATAGTGTCTGAAACAGTGACAACTGTAGTGGAATTAGTTCATGCACAGGAATCAACCACTGTTTTAATCACAGACGTGACTAGACCAACCGCCTCTGTCGCCCATTCCAGTACACGATCTGAGGCACCAACAACTGCCGTCGAATTTGATGACATACAAGAGTCAGTCACTGCTAAAACCACAGAAGTGATTAATCCAACGCCCGTCACTATAACACTTAAAACTACTGCTAAACCCACAGTTTCTGAAGCAGTAACAACTGCAGTCGAATCAGTACAGGAGACAACCACGGCTCGCATCACAGACGTGACCACACCAACTGTCTTCGCCGCCCATTCAAGTACACGATGTGAGACACTAACAACTACAGTCGAATCAGGTGACATCCAATCATTTACTGCCAAAATCATAGTGTCGGAAGCAGTGACAACTACAGTCGAATTAGTCCATGTGCAGGAGTCATCCACTGCTCTAATCACAGACGTGACTACGCCAACCGTCTTCGCCGCTCACTCAAGTACACGATCTGAGGCACTAACAACTGCAGTCGAATCAGATGACATTCAAGAGGTGTCTACTGCTAAAACCGTGAAAGTGATGACACCCACGCTCGTCACCAAAACACTAATAACTACTGCTAAAACCACAGTGTCTGAAGCAGTAACAACTGCAGTCGAATCAGTTCATGTACAGGAGTCAACCACGTCTCTAATCACAGACGTGAATAGACCAACCGTCTTCACCGCCCATTCAAGTACAGGATATGGGGCACTTACAACTGTAGTCGAATCAGGCGACATACAAGAGTCAACTACTGTTAAAACCACAAAAACACTACAAACTGCAACTGGGGTCACAGAACGGGTTAGCCCCGCTGGCTCCAACCTTTTCGTCAAGTTAAGTAATCCATCCGCTTCTTCAGCACTAACAACTACAGTAAAGTCGGTTGATACCCAAGAATCAACCACTGCTAAAACCACAGAGCCACCAACAACAATTGACACACAAGAGTCAACCACCGCTAAAGGCACGGAAGTGGTAAGCCCTCGAGGAGTCATCTTGTTTTTATTATTATTTCTCTCGGTAGTTTAAATCTTGCCTTACCTGATTGCAGTAATAAAGTTTCTACAGTCTCTATACATGTATAGAATTATAAAAGAATGGACATTTGTTTATACCGACCTAACTTTAGATGGAGTTGAAACATTGTTATTAAGCGTGATCTTTTTATACGCCCACATTTTCGTGTGGACGTATGTTGTCGTCGCCCCTGTCCGTCTGGACGTCCGTCCGTCCACAATTTGTTTGTGGACTCTCTACAGGTCACAATTCTTACCCGATTTTGACGAAACTTGACATATAGGTTTATCCCCAAAAGATCTCGGCTGCTTTCGATATTGGCATGTATCGGATCAAAACTTCATGGATTATGGCCCCTGATTGTATAGAGGTCACAATTGTGAACCGATTTTGATGAAACTTGACATGCATGTTTATAACCCAAAGATCTTGGTTCCTTTCGATATTTGCGCCTATCGGTTCGTAACTTCCTGAATTATGGCCCCTGATTATACGCAAAATCGCCTTTTTATACGCCCACATTTCCATGTGGACGTATTATGTCGTCGCCCCTGTACGTCCGGACACAATTTGTTTGTGGAATCTGTTCAGGTCACAATTCTTATCTGATTTTGACGAAACTTAAAAATAAATAGGTTTATCCCAAAAAGATCTCGGCTGCTTTCGATATTGGCATGTATCGGATCAAAACGTCATGGATTATGGCCCCTGATTGTACGAAAAATCACGTTTTTAGCTTGTGGACCTTATAGAGGTCACAATTTTGAATCGATTTTGATGAAACTTGACATGCATGTTTATAACCCAAAGATCTTGGATCCTTTCGATATTTGCGCCTATCGGACTGTAATTTCCTGAATTATGGCCCCTGATTGTCCGAAAAATCACCTTTTTAGCTTGTGGTCCCTCTGGAGGTCACAATTATCCGATTTAAAAAAACGTTTGATTATATTACCGTTACACCGGAAGGAAGGTTGAGTTCGAATTTCGTGAAAATCATTACAAAATTGGCATACAAAATGGCCGCCGTTTGTACGCGAATAGTGTGAAAATATGTTATATCACGGTTGTGGACTCTCTGCAGGTCACAATTCTCATCCGATTTTGACAAAACTTGAAATATAGGTTTATCCCCATAAGATCTCGGCTTCTTTCGATATTGTAATGTATCAGATTAAAATTCATGGATTATGGCCCCTGATTGTACGAAAAATCATGTTTTTAGCTTGTGGACACTATAGCGGTCACAATTTTGAACCTATTTTGATGAAACTTGACATGTATGTTGATAATCCAAAGATCTTGGTTCCTCTGGATATTTGCGCCCATCGGATCATAACTTCCTGAATTATGGCCCCTGATTGTCAGAAAAATCGCCCTTTTTAGCTTGTGGTCCCACCGAACGTCAAAATTATTATCCGATTAAAAAAATTGTTTGATTATATCACCGTTAAATGGTAATTTAGCATGGGGCAGAACTTAATAAAAACCAAACAAATTTTAATGATTTTCTGATAATAACTTAATATGCGACAACTCTTGTTGACTGCCCGGATGATTTAGCTGCTGTGTGGGCGTATGTTTCGTTGCCTGGCAACGTATTTTTTTCTTTGATATATCATTTTTACTTTGATATATCATTTTTACGTGTCTTTGTTAACTTATACGTGTTCGAAATTACTAATTTCAAATAGACATTTTCTCTTGAATAAAATACTGTTTAACCTATCTTTTCGTCTGTTTTGCATTCGAAATCTTTTTAAAACCTATATTGACTGGTGTATGGAAGTCAAACCTGGCCCATATCTTACCAATCCCGACGCGTAACACATTCGATATCATGCCCACATCTATTTATGATGATCGTGTATATTTTTTAGCTCTCAAATATATGATTTATCCAAGGAATTGAAATTTAACGTCCTACTGTTCTGCTCCGACTTTGCTAATGAAGACGGGCATATGCCATACAATGTGCTATGAGGGAAATTTAGCCCGGACAGCGGCACTACGACCTACTCTTGCATTGCCAAGACATTCTACGAAAGGGTTATCGGGTATTTGTGGAAAACTGGGAATATTTGGGCAGTTCCGATGTGGTTTTTGATCCTCTGAAACACAAGAACGCCAATAAATGTGGGTGATGCAACTTGGTGACGTTTATTTTTGGACTTTGAATTTGATTGTAGTTTAGGAGTATGGGTCATCAAATCTGGCTATTATATAACTTCGGTGCTAACATAAAGTTATATCAGAGCTAAATAACTGCTTTTTAGGCATGTACACGGGACTGCAAGTTTTCGGTCCATCAGTACCACTAACTAATCCTTAGGGGCAAGATTGCCTGAACAGTCATTGAGTTCAAGGTACGTGGAACGCAGGTTATAACATAAATTATAGCGGTTGTGGTTTCTTAAATTAGCGTTAAATATACACGAATTTAGACCATGCGGTTTTCCAGGTTTTAACTATTTAAAGTTTACAACGTGAAGTCAATATAGTGAAGTCCTTATTGAACAGAGCCTTATGTATAGACAGTCTGGCCAGCTGACGTCGTGGGCGCCATTTTATTATCCACTCTTGCGTTGCAGATAGAGCCACAATACACAGTGACCGATTTATATGCTTTAGATTTGCGTGAATGTATTTTTATGTTCAGTCAAGTGTAGGGGTAGACAATAATTTTAATAAATCAATCACAATATGTACATTTTATTGACAATATTTTTTTTTATATCTTTTTAACATTAAAAACACCGCAATAATCCAATATATTGTTTGGCTGAAGGTTAAATCGAAAGTATTGAATAAGGATTACTTTTGAAATTAGAAACTAAATATTTATTTAATTTTTTAGGGCTTCGTTGATTCCGATTTCGTTTCTGATTTTTCTTTTTAAAAAAATTGACATTATCCAATATATCGTTTGACTATAGATAAAATCGAAAGTATCGAATAATGATTGCCTCTAAAATTAGAAACTAATTTTTTATTCTATTTTTATCGTATGTTATTATTATCCCGCTCGAAAGGAAGAAAGGGGAAGATATTGAAACGGACTCTGTCCATCCCAATATCTTTTGAAACTGTATTTGTAAACACATCATTATAGTAGTTGTGCCTTTTGCTAATTAGAAATCTTTAGAATTTAATCATTTGCGTGTTACCTTGGAGACGGGGTGTTGGGTGGTCGTGTGATCTAACACGTGCGATTTAGATCTATAGGTCTGTCATTGAATCAAGCAGCGATGTTTCGTCTAAGATTCTACGTGACACGGAGTAAGGTCGCCTATCAAAACTTATGGGTTTTCTACTTGTCTTCCAGTTCCTTTCAATCGCATAAGCCAATTATTAAAGGTATACCATACGTTAGCTCCCCCTCTCTGCCCCCCCCCCTTTCTCGCCCACCATGGAAACAAATCCGAGGTAGTTTTTGGTATACAATTTTTATTCAGGAGCAAAAAAAAATGTTTCAGCCTTTTAATCAAAATTGCATAAGCGAATTATTAAAGGTATACCATACGTTAGCTCCCTCTCTCTGCCCCCCCCCCTTTTCTCGCCCACCATGGAAACAAATCCGAGGTAGTTTTTGGTATACAATTTTTATTCAGGAGCAAAAATAAATGTTTCAGCCTTTTAATCAAAATTGCAGGAAAACGAAATTCAAACTTCGACTCACCACAAAGACCAGAAACAGAATAATAATAATCCTAATGAAAACAAGTTTTTCGGATTGAACGGATTAATCCGATTAACTAAAAATAATGACTTCTAACAGTTCTGCATAAGAAAGATATAGTCAGGCGGGAACTTTGCTAGGCCTACACTGTGTGTCTCAAGCTAATGACAAATTGTTGAAGATTCACTCCTGGATAGCGGTATCAAACATAAAAATAGCCATATCGATGACATCTACTAACCTAGCCAGGCCTATGGACTAGATATTAATTACTTTAGGCCTACGCTGTCAAACTCAAAAGTTTTATTCCCGAGTACATGATTTTTTTTCGAAAATTCACTCGTGGGTGAATTCATTAAACATATACAAATTAACCCAAACCGCAACACTTTGTGTCATACAGACGAAATTTAAACCGAAAAAACATCTAATTAACAAAGGCTAGGCCTATATTTGGGCCTACACTGTCAAAGTGTCTTTTTCAAGTTAATAACAAATCTTCGAAAATTTATTCATCAAAAAATAATAACCAATGACGTGAATAAGTCATTATTTTCGGAATTTCTTCAAACTACAATAAGAATCTACGGTCGCTTGAAATCATTAAAGATAGGCTGGCACTGCCAGGCAGGATACGCCCACATTTTCGAGAGATGGATAGAGAACAAGCAATACCGAAAGTGATTTTTCCTACATCATTAAGTTAGAATTTGATATGTGCAAATATCGAAATGAATTAAGATCTTTGGGTTATAAAGGTTCATTTCAGTAGGCTTCAAATTCGACTAGGGATCATGTTGCTAAGTGGGTAAGATGCTGGCTCGGTAGCCTTGAGGTTAGGTGTTTGATCCCTGCATTGGGTGACAAAGTTCATCTAGATTTTCTGGCGTGGTTTCCCCTTGCTAGTGATGAAGGATGGATGGCCTGACAAGAACAGCTGTCAATTTTGGTCCGATTTTCACGAAATTCGACCTAACCTTCATTACGATGTAACGGTGATATAATCAAACGTATTTTTAAATGGGATAATAATTCTGACAGCAGAGGAACCACAAGCTAAAAAAAGGTCATTTTTCGTACAATCAGGGGCCATAATTGAGGAAGTTACAATCCGATATGCACAAATATCGAAAGGAACTAAGATTGTTAAGTTGTAAACATGTGTTTCAAGTTTCATCAAAATGAAGATTGTGACCTCTACAGGGTTTACAACCTTGATATACCATATTTTTACACTCTTAGCGTACAAGCGGCAGCCATTTTTCAGTCAATTTTGGTCCGATTTTCACGAAATTGGACCTCAACCTTCATTACGATTTAACGGTGATATAATCAAATATTTTTTTTTTAAATGGGATAATAATTCTGACCTCCAGAGGGACCACAAGCTAAAAAAGGTCATTTTTCGGACAATCAGGGGCCATAATTCAGGAAATTACGATCCAATGGGCGCAAATATCGAAAAGAACCAAGATCTTTCGGTTATAAACATGCATGTCAAGTTTCATCAAAATCGGTTCAAAATTGTGACCTCTATAGGGTCCACAACCTTAATATAACGTATTGTCACACTAATCGCGTACAAACGGCGGCCATTTTGTCTGTCAATTTTCTTCCGATTTTCACGAAATGTTACCTCAATCTTCATTACCATGTAATGGTGATATAATCAAACGGTTTTTTAAATCGGATAATAATTTTGACCTCCAGTGGGACCACAAGCTAAAAAGGGTGATTTTTCGTACAATCAGGGGCCATAATTCAGGAAGTTACGATCCGCTGGGCGCAAATATCGAAAGGAACCAAGATTTTGGGGTTATAAACATGCATGTCAAGTTTCATCACAATCGGTTCAAAATTGTGACCTCTATTGGGTCCACAAGCTAAAAACATGATATTTCGTACAATCAGGGGCCATAATCCATGAAGTTCCGATCTGATACATGCCAATATCGAAAGGAACCGAGATCTTATGGGGATAAACCTATATTTCAAGTTTCGTCAAAATCGGATAAGAATTGTGACCTGTAGAGAGTCCACAAACAAATTGTGGACGGACGGACAGGGGCGACGACATAATACGTCCACATAAAAATGTGGGCGTATAAAAACACGAACGACAGGATGCGGATACTAATTACTATTATTACTAACCATCACACAAGAATGAATTTTTAGCAGACTTTCCACAATCGAAGCCTTTACTTATTTCTTGAAAACCTGTGCAAATAAATCCCGTGTGTGGCATTTAACATTCACAAAACAGACCAATATAATGTAATTTAGAAACACGTCAAATTATAGACTACTTTTGAGATAGGTAACATGTGTACATGACCATCATTAGCCAATCATAATCGAGACACGGGTTGGCCAGACTCTCCAATCATAATCGGTACACTTGTTGGCCGGACTCTCTCTATGTTAGGCACTGTTATTGAACGTCAGAAAGGGGGGTTGGGATGAGCGTATGTGGCATGGAGATAGGGGCGCCTTCTCAACCTCGACGACGATTCTGCTCGGCGAACCATTCGCCCGATCAATCGCTCGTATCTAGCATGTTAGATATTTTCGGCCGAATATTTGTCGCCGGAACCAAGATCTGTGGATTATAAACATGCATTACACGTTTCATCAAAATTGGGACCTTTGGGGTGTCCACAGGCTTAAAATATGATTTTTCGTAGATTCACGTGCAAAAATTCATGGGGCCTATTTCACGAAATTTTAAGTCCGATAAAATCCAAATTTTAGTAATTTGATTGGATAATAATACATTGATTATATTGCTTAGCCAATCATAATTAAGGTATCTACTGAAGTTAGGATTTTACTTTTGGTTATGAGTTCGAGAAACGGGGTCCTGGCGATACAAATGTATATGTCAAGTTTCGTCAAAATCAGATAAAAATTGTGTTCGGACGGACAAAGGCGATGGCATAATACGTCCCCATGAAAATGTGGGTTTATAAAAATATTAAAATTTACGAAATGTAGGCGTATCTTGCATGACCGCTTGTTTCAAATTATAATATAAGAATATCATTTGGTAAATTGTAAGATATTTTATACACTGTTTTATCCTGAGTTTGATTTTTATTTTGGGTGAATCCTGTATCATGGGTTTTGTCTGCGTGCAGCGTGTTCCTCCTGTACTTACTTTTAAAGAATTTAACCCGTCAAGCTACTTGACTAGATGCATTTAATAACTAACCTGAGGCCCCTGTTTATCACGCTTCTTGCCACATGGGTAACTGCGGCTAAGAACCCGCTTAAATCAATTTGAATATCTGTCAACTACAACCAAAAATGCTCGTCTTGTTTCTGAAAACATTTGATTACAATTAGTCCATGGGCTAGGTGGGGTAACTGTGCACCCCCCCCCCCCCAAATGAATAAACATTTCTAATTCTTTCACATCACCTATGATCTGGCCTTTCAGAAAAATAATGTTAACAGCAAAATACTGGAACTCAAGTTGCCATGGCAACCGTTTTCCGACTACACACACTTTTTTCAACAATTTCAAAATCTACTGGTAGTGAAATTAAAAAACCCTATAATACCTCTTACAGTGGACCAAATTCTATATATTTTATATCAACATATTTGTTTTTCTTCCTATTTTATAATGTGTGTATTTTCGTTATTTGACCGTGTCGTGTATGACAATTGTAATTTTATATTTTCATCTGTGGCCTTGAGAAAGGTCAAATGCATTTTGTTTAGCCCAAAAATACAAAATAGCAAAATCAACTTTTTGGCTATGGTCACATTTTAGCTCAAGCAACCATTTCAACTAATACATTATCATGATGTATTGTTTTTATACGCCCACATTTTCATGTGGACGTATTATGTCGTCGCCCCTGTCCGTCCGGACGTCCGTCTGTCCGTCCACAATTTGTTTGTGGACTCTCTAGAGGTCACAATTCTTATCCGATTTTGACGAAACTTGAAATATAGGTTTATCCCCATAAGATCTCGGCTGCTTTCGATATTGGCATGTATCGGATGGAAACTTCATGGATTATGGCCCCTGATTGTACGAAATATCATGTTTTTAGCTTGTGGACCCTATAGAGGTCACAATTTTGAACCGATTTTGATGAAACCTGACATGCATGTATATAACCCCAAGATCTTGGTTCCTTTCGATATTTGCGCCCATCGGATCGTAACTTCCTAAATTATGGCCCCTGATTGTCCGAAAAATCGCCCTTTTTAGCTTGTGGTCCGTCTGGAGGTCAAAATTATTATCCGATTTAAAAAACCGTTCGAGTATATCACCGTTACATGGTAATGAAGGTTGAGTTCAAATTTCGTGAAAATCGGACCAAAATTGACATACAAAATGGCCGTCGTTTGTACGCGAATAGTGTGAAAATATGTTATTTCAAGGTTGTGGACCCTATAGAGGTCACAATTTTGAACCGATTGTGATGAAACTTGACATGCATGTTTATAACCCCAAGATCTTGGTTCCTTTCGATATTTGCGGCCATCGGATCGTAACTTCCTGAATTATGGCCCCTGATTGTCCGAAAAATCGCCCTTTTTAGCTTGAGGTCCCTCTGGAGGTCAAAATTATTATCCGATTTAAAAAACCGTTTGATAATATCACCGTTACATGGTAATGAAGGTTGAGTTCGAATTTCGTGAAAATCGGACCAAAATTGACATACAAAATGGCCGCCGTATATACGCGAATAGTGTGAAAATATGTTATTTCAAGGTTGTGGACCCTATAGAGGTCACAATTTTGAACCGATTGTGATGAAACTTGCCATGTATGTTTATAAGCTAAAGATCTTGGTTCCTTTCTATATTTGCGGCCATCGGATCGTAACTTCCTGAATTATGGCCCGATTGTCCGAAAAATCGCCCTTTTTAGCTTGAGGTCCCTCTGGAGGTCAAAATTATTATCCGATTTAAAAAACCGTTTGATAATATCACCGTTACATGGTAATGAAGGTTGAGTTCGAATTTCGTGAAAATCGGACTAAAATTGACATACAAAATGGCCGCCGTTTATACGCGAATAGTGTGAAAATATGTTATTTCAAGGTTGTGGACCCTATAGAGGTCACAATTTTGAACCGATTGTGATGAAACTTGCCATGTATGTTTATAAGCTAAAGATCTTGGTTCCTTTCTATATTTGCGGCCATCGGATTGTAACTTCCTGAATTATGGCCCCTGATTGTCCGAAAAATCGCCCTTTTTAGCTTGTGGTCGCTCTGGAGGTCAAAATTATCATCCGATTTACAAATTCGTTTTAATATATCACAGTTACATGGTAATGAAGGTTGAGTTCAAATTTTGTGTAAATCGGACCCAAATGGACAGATAAAATGGCCCCTGTTTGTACGCGATCAGTGTGAAAATATGTTATATCAAGGTTGTGGACCCCATAGAGGTCACAATTTTGAACCGATTTTGATGAAACTTGACATGCATGTTTATAACCCGAAGATCTTGGTTCCTTTCGATATTTGCGCCCATTGGTTCGTAACTTCCTGAATTATGGCCCCTGATTGTACGAAAAATCACCCTTTTTAGCTTGTGGTCCCACTGGAGGTCAAAATTATTATCTGATTTTAAAAAACGTTTGAGTATATCACCGTTACATGGTAATGAAGATTGAGGTAAAATTTTGTGAAAATCGGACCAAAATTGACAGACAAAATGGCCGCCGTTTGAACGCGATTAGTGTGAAAATATGTTATATCAAGATTGTGGACCCTATTTATAGAGGTCACAATTTTGAACCGATTTTGATGAAACTTGACATGCATGTTTATAACCCAAAGATCTTGGTTCCTTTCGATATTTGCGCCCATTGGATCGTAACTTCCTGAATTATGGCCCCTGATTGTCCGAAAAATGACCTTTTTTTTAGCTTGTGGTCCCTCTGCGGTCAGAATTATTATCCCATTTAAAAAAACGTTTGATTGTATCACCGTTACATCGTAATGAAGGTTGAGGTCGAATTTCGTGAAAATCGAACCAAAATTGACAGCTGTTCTTTTCAGGCCATCCATCCTTCATCACTAACAAGGGGAAACCACGCCAGAAAATCTAGATGAACTTTGTCACCCATTGCAGGGATCAAACACCCAACCTCAAGGCTACCGAGCCAGCATCTTACCCACTTAGCAACATGATTCCCAGTCGAATTTGAAGCCTACTGAAACGCACCTTTATAACCCAAAGATCTTAATTCATTTCGATATTTGCACATATCATATTCTAACTTAATGATGTAGGAAAAATCACTTTCGGTATTGCTTGTTCTCTATCCATCTCTCGAAAATGTGGGCGTATCCTGCCTGGCAGTGCCAGCCTATTTTTGTTGCTTTACTGGCCTTGAGAGCTATTCGAGTCTGGAGTCCAGGGTCTTCTTTTCAAGTTGAACCCGACCACTCGTCCCTCACCAGTTCAAACGTTGAAAGTTTGGCTTTCACTGAACATGTTTGAAGGGACTAAAATGTTGCACAAACTCTTTCCTCAAAAAATTCAACTTATATCTGAACATTTTTATACGCCCACACTTTCATGTGGACGTATTATGCCGTCGCCCCTGGCCGTCCGTCCACAATTTGTTTGTGGACTCTCCACAGGTCACAATTCTTATCCGATTTTGACGAAACTTGAAATAAAGGTTTATCCCCATAATATCTCGGCTGTTTTCGATATTGGCATGTATCGGATCGAAACTTCATGGATTATGGCCCCTGTAGAGGTCACAATTTTGAACCGATTTTGATGAAACTTGACTTGCATGTTTATAACACGAAGATCTTGGTTCCTTTCGATATTTGCGCCTATCGGATCGTAACTTCCTGAATTGTAACCCCCGATTGTCCGAAAAATCGCCCTGTTTAGCTTGTGGTCCCTCTGGAGGTCACAATTATTACCCGATTAAAACAAAAAAAAAAACGTTTGATAATATCACCTTTACACTGTAATGACGGTTCGGTTTGAATTTCATGAACATGGAAACAAAATTGCCCAACAAAATGGCCGCCGCTTTTACGGTGTAAAAAGGTTGTGGACCCTGTCACAATTTTAACCCGATTTTGATAAAACCTGAAGTGTATGTTTATGACCCAACGATTTTGGTTTCTGTCGCTATTTGCACATACCGGTTCGTAACTTCTTCAATTATAGCCCCTGATTGTACGATAAATCGCCTTTTTTAGCTCGAGGTTCCTCTGGAAGTTACTATTATTACCAGTTTCAGAAAAACGTTTCATTATATTATCGTTACACCGTAATGACTGTTGAGACCCTGCAGAGGTCATAAATTTAATCTGATTTTGTGAAACTTTAAATGCATGTTTATAATCCAAAGATCTTGGTTTCGATATTTAGTCCCGAAATGACCTAGTTTGTGTCGAGTGGACGTTAAACCCCATTTTTCTCTCTCCTGTCGATATATGGGCATATAAGATCTTAACTTCCTGAATTAAGGCCCTGATTGTACACAAAATCGCCTAGTGTATCTTGTGGTCCCTCTGGAGGTCACAATTATTATCCGATTTCAAAAAAACGTTTGATTATATCACCGTTACACCGTAATGAATTTGAATTCGATTTTCGTGAAAATTGGACCTAAATTGTCGGACAAAATGGCCGCCACATGTGTAAAAATATGGTATATCAAGGTTGTGGACCCTCTATAGGTCACAATTTTAATTCGATTTTAATGACATTGACAGACATGTTTAAAACCCAAAGGCCTTGGTTCCTTTCGATATTTGCGCATATCGAATCGTAACTTCCTGAATTATGGCCCCCGATTGTACGGAAAGTCGCCTCTTTAGCTTTCGGTCCCTCTGGAGGTCACAATTAATATTATCCGTTTAAAAAAAACCCGTTTGATTATATAACCGTTGATTTCAAATTTCCTGAAAATCATACCAAATCTGGCGAACAAAATAGGGTATGGTTGTGGACCCTATAGAGGTCACAATTTTAATCTGATTTTGATGACACTTGAAATGTATGTTTTTAACCCAAAGATCTCGGTTACTGCCGATATTTGCGCATATCGAATTGTAACTTCATGAATTATGGCCCTTGATTGTAGGAAAAACTTACTTTCTTTTTAGCTTGTTCTCTATCCATCTCTCGAAAATGTGGGCGTATCCTGCCAGGCAGCCGCTGGCAATCATTTAAAATAAGTACTTTTGTTTCTTTGAAAGCTTCTTTCTGATTATTTTAACACTCCTTAACATATCATTTAAAGATTTACATAAGAGTATGGGCATGTAATTACATTATCCTAATTAAGAGATATGTTCCAGGTGAATAAGCATATGCTGTGGCATACATTCTCAATTGAAATGTTCAGTGTTTTCAATCACTCTGGTCAAACGACCCGACAACACTTTGCTCCTCTCTTGAGTAATTCAAGCGAATCTGAGTGTGAACTTTCAATGTTTCTACACCGAAAAGAAGGTCAGGTAGGGTGCATAGTTCTGTCCACCAAAGCTAAAGAATATATCTGGAATGAGATATCATGCCTAAACCATGAAGTAGGTTGTTTTCACAGCTTGATTTATGACATTCACAGGACTGCTGTTTTGCCATGTTTTCCTGAACGTACATCTTGACGAAATCGTTTGTAATCGACCAGATAACTTCGAAGTCCTGTATTATTTACAAGAGAGGATTCTGTTTCTTTGATGGGTTTCATGACATGATTTTCGATGAGATCTTTTGCGGAATCTGCACATTTCTCCAAAGGTACCACGTTTCCATTTACTTCAACAAACTTTGAAATCAAACACCTCTCCATTGACAATGTAGTGATCTTGAGTAATTCATTCCTGAGAATATCAATCCGGCTTCAATAAGGACATCCCAGAATCCTTCAAGTATCCACGTATGAGATGGAATGTTCCTATCTTAACGATGTGGTACTCGTATCGTTTACTGTCGGACCAAAGGATGGGGGTAAGCCTTGATACAAACTCAGAGATCAAAGGTGGTAATGACATAGTATTGTCCAACCTCTTTTGACGCTTTTATAGCCTTGTTGTCTGTAATGGCATTTGGGGTGATTGGATAGTATTCTACAGTTGTCAGTCGAGATAGTGCATTACTAGCCAGTTTTGGAAACATACCCTTCCCAACCGTGCACATTCTGACTTGCCCTAGCACTGTGAAGACGAACAAGTATCTACAGGTTTTGCAGCATAAACTCTTCGTGAGTCTGACGACCACCATCCACAAAATGTTTAGCCATGTTCAGTTTTGGACCCTTCCTTTTTCCAACATAAACAGTCCGGAAGATTAACTTATGGGATGTACTGCAGAGATCGTTTCTCCGTCCGTTGTGTTGAACCAAACAAATCCAGCGGCTTGTGATTGTCTTCTTGGAGCATGATACCATGTGACCTATAAAGAGAACCTGCACCACACGTCATTTACATCAAAATTGTCAAAGTAGTCCGACAGCCAAACCCCATTTTAAGGCTTAACATGGAAATATAGTCCACCTAATGTGTTTTGATGGATTATATATCGTTAATATGTGTAGATTCAGAATCCGGATGATGCCACCCTGGCACCCTTGAGGAAATTTAAATATTCAAGATGGCCGCCAAAACGCATTTTCTGGTTATTCACTGTCGAAAAATTCATAACAAATTCTCGGGGACCATGGTTTGAAGGTGGTTTCCGTAGGAATTCGACCCGCTGAATCCAATGAGCTTGGGTATTACCCTAAAACGTGACGGCTTATCCCGCTAGAGGGCAATATTAAAAAAAGAGGCTCATTTTGGCTGGAAACTCACAAAATTCCAGGAGTTCCCTAAAAAGGTGTGTAATATATTGAAATATAGGTGTTTGGTGGATAATGTATCTCCAATATGTGTAGATTCACAATCTGAATGGCACCATTGAGGAAATTCAAATATTCAAGATGGCCCCCATGAGGCATTTTCTGCTTATTCAGTGGGGTAAAATTTGTGACAGATTCTCTCAGACCTCAGTTTGAAGGTAGTTTTTATAAGAATTCGACCCGATGAATCCAATGGTGAGGGTTAATTCCGCTAGGGATCCAAATTCAAAATGGAGGCTCATTTTGGCGGGAGACTGGCAAAGTTCTCAAGAAAGTGCGCAATATATTGAAATTAGGTTTTCGATGTCAGTTATTTCCGTCCAAAGTTATTCGAGGCCGAGCTCATATTCAATATGATAACCATATTTGGCGGGACATTTCAATGTTAGTAATGCAATAGGGTCATACTACAGGTTTTCGGGATCACTGAATTCATATCTGAACAGCTGAATGTCCTAAGATCGAAATAAACGACAATATGTTTCTCAAACCTGACATTATTGTTAAGTATAGGAGACCATGGAAAACAACCAACCCGATGATAATCTTTCCCTTGTATTCTTAAAAAAACCCAACCTCACATATTTGTCGATTAAATCACTGGAATACTCGGAATCGGTATGGAATTTCGCTGACAGTAATTAGATCACTCATACGCACGGATAAAGCTGAAGTTTGGTATGACGCTAGCAAACATTTTCTATATCTTACTGCCCTCTGGCTCGGTTTTCTAGCAGAGAAGGTGACACGGATGGGTGTCATAGTGGATCATAATGTATGCTCTTCATGGTTTTTGTTCGTATGGCCTTGTAAACAACAAAACCTCTTAGTTCCATATAGAACTCCATTTAGAAGCTCAAGAAACTGCCAAGATATCAGTCTTCTGGTCATTGTACACATGTATATTGCATCACTGTATTACCAGTCAAATGGTACCTTTCATACATTTTGACTTAACTGTTGAGTCTTAAATGATAACAAATATACCCAGAAAAAAAACACTCATCCGGCCCAGAATGAACGTGTAGCTGCACTATAATATCAGAAGTCAGCACTAGTTAGCTTTTGGTAACATTTGCTTTCGACTATGGTCCAATGGTGGATTGTGTTTGACTATGAAGATTTTGTGTTCTGATAAGAATAGGAGTAGAGTGTCTTCGAGGTAGATTAACGCTCATTCTGCAGTACTCTTACTATTTTCTTCCGTGGTTTCCTCAACTTAGCTATTTCGTTAAATTTGGGCACCATATTGGCGTTTCGTTCGGTCATGGCGCGTTGCGGCAGTCAGAAATAAACTCGGCGAACACGAAAACCTGTAGTCTGAGGTATTACATTACTAATATTGTTATGCCTCGCCAAATATTGAGCACAACCTGGAATATCTTTTGGTCGGAACATATCTTTATGTTTATATCGGAAGTAATTGACACCTATGTTTCAATATATTAATTACACACCTTTTTAGGGAACTTTATTAGTTTTTCGCCAAACTTAGTCCCATTTTGATTTTGACATCCTTGTGGAATTAGTCGTCACATGTAGGAGGAATACCAAAACTCGTTGGATTCAGCGAGTCAAATTCGTGTGGAAACCACCTTCAAACCAGTGTCAGAAAGAATCTGTCACAAATGTTACCCAATAAATAACCATCTGGAATAAATTAATTTCCCCAAGGGTGCCAGGGTAGCATCATCCGGATTCTGAATCTACACATGTCGAAGATATATAACCTTATAAAACCTATATTTCAATATATTACACACCATTGTATGGAACTTTACGAGATTCCCGCCAAAATGAGCCCCTATTTTTAATTTGCCTCCCCCCCCCCCATAGCGGAGTAGCTGTCACCTGCAGGGGGAATATCCAAGTTCGTTGGATTCAGTTTGTCAAATTCTTATAGATCCCACCTTCAAACCAAGGTCCGAGAGAATCTGTAACGAAGTTTACCCCAATAAATAACCAGAAAATAACTCATGGCGACCACCCTGAATAATTAAATTTCCCCAAGGGTATCAGAGTGGCATCACCCGGACTCAGAATCTACACATATCTAATATATATAATCCAGCTAGAATCTATTTTTTTAATATATTACACACCTTTTAGGAAACGTTATAAGTTCCCGCCAAAATGAGAATCCATTTTTAGGAGGAGTAACCAAGCTCATTGGATTCAGTGGGTCGAAGTCTTCTAGAAACCACCTTCAAGGCGAGGTCCGAGAGAATCTGTCGCAAATTTTACCCCACTAAATAACCAGAAAATATCTCATGGCAGCCATCTTGAATATTTAAATTTCCCCAAGGGTGCCAGGATGGCATCATCTGGATTCGGAATCTACACATATCTAATATAAATAATCCAACAAGAATCTATTTTTGTCCCCCGCCTTTCGAAGAAAGTTGGGGGACTATTAAAATGGGTTCGTCCGTCCGTCTGTCTGTCTGTCTGTCTGTCCGTCACACTTTTTGGGACACAATAACTCTCTTCCTAATTGAGCTAGAATGTTCAAACTTGGTGTAGGTGTTTATTAGGTCAATGCCTTGATGGAGTTCGAAGATGAGCATTTTCCGTTTAGGGTAAGCAGAGATAAGCAATTTGATTGGTTGATGCTTTGGGACACGATAACTTTAGTTCTAATTAAGTGAGAGTGATGAAACTTGGTGTATAGTTTCATTACAGTAATACCTTGACTAAGTTCGATAATGAGCATTTTCTGCTCAGGGTAAGCAGAGCAATTTGATTGGTCGAGACTTTGGAACACAATAACTCTCCTTCTAATTGAGTTAAAATGTTCAAACTTGGTCTATATGCTTATTAGGTCAATGCCTTGATGGAGATTTGAAGATGAGCATTTTCCGCTTAGGGTAAGCAGAGATAAGCAATTTGATTGGTTGATGCTTTGGGACACGATAACTTTAGTTCTAAGTAAGGGAGAGTGATGAAACTTGGTGTATAGTTTCATTACAGTAATACCTTGACTAAGTTCGATAAGGAGCATTTTCTGCTCAGGGTAAGCAGAGCGATACGCAATTTGATTGGCCGAGACTTTGGAACACAATAACTCTCCTTCTAATTGAATTAAAATGTTAAAACTTGGTGTATATGCTTATTAGGTCAATGCCTTGATGGAGTTCGAAGATGAGCATTTTCTGCTTAGGGTAAGCAGAGATAAGCAATTTGATTGGTCGATGCTTTGGGACACGATAACTTTAGTTCTAATTAAGTGAGAGTGATGAAACTTGGTGTATAGTTTCATTGCAGTAATACCTTGACTAAGTTCAATAATGAGCATTTTCTGCTCAGGGTAAGCAGAGCGATACGCAATTTGATTGGTCGAGACTTTGGAACACAATAACTCTCCTTCTAATTGAGTAAAAATGTTCAAACTTGGTGTATATGCTTATTAGGTCAATGCCTTGATGGAGTTCGAAGATGAGCATTTTCCGCTTAGGGTAAGCAGAGATAAGCAATTTGATTGGTTGATGCTTTGGGACACGATAACTTTAGTTCTAATTCAGTGAGAGTGATGAATCTTGGTGTATAGTTTCATTACAGAAATACCTTGACTAAGTTTGATAATGAGCATTTTCTGCTCAGGGTAAGCAGAGCGATACGCAATTTGATTGGTCGAGACTTTGGAACACAATAACTCTTCTTCTAATTGAGTTAAAATGTTCAAACTTGGTGTATATGCTTATAAGGTCAATGCCTTGGTGGAGTGCGAAGATGAGCATTTTCCGCTTAGGGTAAGCAGAGATAAGCAATTTGATTGGTTGATACTTTAGGATGTCTTGATTAATGATTTTTATGCCAATACAATGACTGCATTCTCATTTAGTAATGGATTCGACAGTAACAAGTGTATAGAAACGATTGACTTGGACAAGAGGGCCCTTTCCCTTGGCCAGAGGGGCCCTTTTGTCTGCCTTTAGGGTCCCCCTAACTAGGGTACATTTTCATTTTTCTCGTCGGTTTTAGCATTTTTCTTTATAAAACACTTTTGGATGACATTTCGTGTACAGTTTGATTGCTCGATACGTTTGAAAAAAATAAATGTGCGATTAATTAATATGTGTCTTCTATTTATTTTGGGATTTCGGCGGGGGACATCAGCCTCACTGTTGGCTTGTTTAATATACTATTCAAAAAAAGTAGGGGATATTTGATTTTTAAGTGTTATTAAATTCACCTAATGAAACTGACGAAGAAACAAATGACAAAATGAAATGAAGTTCACATTCATCGATTTATTCCAAATGATCGTTAGACTAAGTAAGGCACAGACTGACCATTATAAGGGTAAAATGATACCCGGGGTCAAACAGCAAAGTTACCACAGCATCACAACAAAGTCAGTAACGGGTAAATCCTCCTCTGTTTGCCAAACAAGCATTGATCCGACGTGGCATACTCCTAATGAGACGTCTAAGGTCATTTTGGTCCAGATTGTCCCATTCCTGTTGCAACACAGGAGCAAGTTCTTGGACATTGGCAGGACGTTGTTGACGTTGACGTAACCTCTGTCCAAGCATTCCCAGACATGCTCGATGGGGGAGAGGTCGGGACTCAGTGCTGGCCAAGGTAATGTGGTGATGTTCTGTTGTTGGAGGTAACCTGTAACGATCCTGGCCCTGTGACATCTTGCGTTGTCATCCTGGAAGATGAAACTGCGGCCATGACGTCGTGCGAACGGCACAACATGGACTGCCAAGATGTTGTCCCGGTAGTACTGGCCTGTAACACGCCCTGCAACAACATGTAAAGCCGTTCTTCCAGCAACAGTGATGCCTCCCCACACCATAACAGAACCACCTCCAAATCGATCATGTCTGATGACGTTAACGTCTTGGAAGCGCTCGTTTCGACGACGCCACACCCTCCTACGTCTGTCCAAAAAATCAACAGTGAACCTTGACTCATCTGAAAACATCACATTGCTCCAGCGTCGATTATCCCAGTGTTGACGATCCCTACACCAACGACGTCTTGCCTGAATGTGATGATCTCTCAAACAAGGGATCACGCGAGGACGTCGGGCGCGAAGGTGACCCCTATGCAGTCGATTCCGAATCGTCTGGCCACTCACACCAGTGTCTGTTTGAAGACGAGCGCTGATCTTGTTTGCTGTGATGACACGATTTCTCAAGGCCAAGGTACGGATAAATCGATCCTGGGCTTGAGTTGTCGACCTCAGCGTGGTCTGTCCTGTACAGATTGTGTATCACGGTATCTGGACCATAGCCTGCTTATGACAGACTGAGAAACATTCATCGTCCGCGCCACAACCGCCTGTGTTGTGCCGATCTGTAGCATGCAAAAGGCACGTATCCTTTCATTTTGGGTACGCCGACGCATATCAAAATTTGGTTTCTGGTCACTAAATCAATTAAACTAATGTTTCCACCCTGGAATTCAATGCCACAATGACTGTAACATTCAAAGTCAGAGTCGTGCAAATCTTGGGTTGGACCCCTATGATGATCCCAAGCATCACCTGCATTCCATGCGGTAACTATTGGTGCGTTTGGGCGTCACATGTAACTGGAAATGTTTCTTCTGTTAGGTTCTATATAGTGACTTCTTTCGCAGTCATTTGCATATTTTAGTATTATGCCCCCAAAATCAAATATACACTACTTTTTTTGAATAGTATATATTACACACCTTTTTAAGGAACTTTATTAGTTTCCCGCCAAAATGAGCCTCCATTTTGAATTTGGCCCCCTAGCGGAATTAGCCGTCACTTTTAGGAGGAATAACCAAGCTCATTGGATTCAGCGGATCAAATTCTTCTAGAAACCACCTTCAAGGCGAGGTCCGAGAGAATCCTTCACAAATTTTACCCTACTAAATAACCAGAAAATACCTCATGGCGGCCATCTTGAATATTTAAATTTCCCCAAGTGTGCCAGGGTGGCATCATCCGGATCCTGAACCTATACCCTCTCAAGGTATATAATCCATCAAAAAACATTAGGTGGACTATACTTCCAGGTTTGTCGATCGGCTGCCGGACTAAAGTCAGAGATTGGATTGCGGACTATAGTAAGGGGCAATAGACTCGATGAGTTTTCAAGGGCGACAACGATCGCAGTTTCCAATTCAAGTAAGACGGAATAGTTTTCACTATGCCCCATGCGCTTGATAAGGGAAATCAGATCAGCACTGTGAAACATTTGTCTCCAGGGCATTCATAATACCACATGCTTTGGTAACTTCCATTTCTCATTGGTAACTGCTCTGCATATATGCCGGCCAAGCGATGAGACTAAGCAGCTTATTTTCTTAGTAGGTTCTCTAATCTCTATCGCCACTTAGAACATCTTGAAGGACTGTAGGAAGAAGAGAAGATGAAAGATTGAGGTCATTAACTGTAATTGGCCAGGGCATTTCATCCGTTTCTTTGAATGTTTTGAGGATGTCACTTCGTACATGTTCTGCAACATCAAATACTTTCTTTGTACTTCCAAGCCATTATGCAGATGTTATTACATCTTTAATCTGCATTTTTAAACTAATCATTGGTTGAGATTTCCCCAAACTGCCAATAGTACAAAAACCTACGAGACCTTGCAAGTCTTTGCATTTCTCAAGTTTTCCCTCAACCTCTATGATCTGTATTTTGGATTTGCGAAGGGGGTGTTTGAGAGATTTGCAACATATAACTTTTGGAGGTCACTCAGACGTACAACTAGCTGATTTGAAATTGCAGTTTTGTGGACAAATTCCACCACTTTTTGCATTAATTCTTCTTGGGATTTCACATTGTTTTCAGACTTTGATCGCCTATTCTCAGGAACTGTGGCGGTATAAGACCCCTGACAGCTTCGGTGATATTTTGCCTCACAGCAGAAAAGATACACACCAGGGGCCGGTTGCTCAAAGCTCCGTTATCTTGTAACGATCCGTTAACTTTAACAGAGAGAAAGGCTGTTGCTGGAAGTCCCGTTAACTTTAATGTGTCGTTAACTTGGCGTTATATTTAACGGAGGTTTGGGGCTCCGTTATCTGTTTAATGATGGCAAAAAGTCATAGTTTATTAATGTAGTTTTCTGTAGAACATTCTAGAGGGTTGGGCGATGCGGGCCTATTCAATTTTCTATAGGATGAAATTCTATACTATTCTACAGAATTTTGGTGGCCTATAGGAAATAATGGCCCCATAATTCTGTAGTGCAAATCCCATAATTTTTTCTACAGATTTACGCTAAAATTTCTAAAGGAAAAAATAAAGTATTCTATAGTCGTCTTTTTGTCTTTAATCAAGTTTTGTGAACAGACTGCACAGTTGTCTCACTGTCTTCAGTTTCTTGTTAATAGTTACTTCTATGAAGTTATTATACATGTACATTGAATTTAAAAAATTTAAATTCAGCCAATGAACAAACAGTCTTCTCTTGGATTAACTTTAATGAATCCGTTAGCTAACGGATAATGAAATTGACTTTCCAGCAACAGAAATTTAACGGAACGTTAACAAACGACACGTTACAAAGATAATGATCCGTTAGAGTTTAACAGATCGTTAAAATAACTTAGTTTTGAGCAACCGGCCCCAGAAATCCTTCTCAATAAATCAAAATCCCCTCGTCCTTCTGTAACTTCATTATAGTTCGTCCTCCACCACGTTCAAAACTTTTGGTGTCTTCAGTAGTCCACGCCCTTTCAGTTTTACGTCTTTTCTTTTTGCAGATAATAAAATGGGGATTAAATATGGTCCTGTCTCTTCTTTCCGAAGATCTTGTTGAGTATTTCGCTTCAATTGATACTTTGGTATCATCAATCAATCGCTTTAGATTTCCAGTAAATCTTGCATAACATTGTCGATGATAGACATGATTTTCTTCAGGAATTTGTGAACATGGACCGTTCATGCGATATGGATATTCAATATGTTGATTAAGCCTCCATATTTTAATGTTTTTGTTATAATTAAATCTCCCATCCGGATATTTTGTGTTTTTGATATTGATGAAATCATCATGGTTGTTTGCTGTATCTATTGCATGAATAATACAAATTTGATGGTCATGTTTTTTTCTTTCTTGATCCATTGAAGAAGAATAACATCAGTACCTGAAACGAAAATGGAATCACACACCCATTCATTACATTATTGCTCTTAAATGTAAAAACACAATTTGGTTGAAATAAATGCATACCTTCTATAAACTATTTTACATTTTCAAAAATCTAGCTTGTCTTTTTACTTAAATAAATACACACCCCAACAATGCGCATCTGCTGAATCTGTTGTCAGTAGATGGAGATAGACCACGAAGAATAATGAAATGGGGTTTAACGTCCTTCTCTTTGTAGATAACCTTTTTGTGTTATCATTACAGTGAGAAAAAATGAGTGGTCCCTTACAAATTACAAGATTGGAATAATCATTTCATTCAACTATGGTTTATCAAAACATTTTAAAAATCCCCTTTTCTACAATATAAGTAATTTAACAATGACTGGTCCCTTGTTTGTGGGAGTAGTCTCCCTTTAAATGAAGAAAAATTGGACCAGAATTTCTCTTTAATTTTAATATTTTTCCCAATTCAACATACAAATTATTGTAAATATTGGACTCGATGGTTGTTATAGATGATATAGAAATACACACCTTAATGTTTTGTCATCTGTAGAAAAAGCTATCTGCTATTCAGAAATTCGGGGAGCATTATTTTTTCAAAAAAAAAATTAAAATAAAGCAAAGAAAAATAATGACTTAACAGGCTAATATTATCAATTCTATGTTGATTTTAAACCTTGGGCCAAACAAAAATGAATTTTACCAATAAATAGAATTTGACCTTTTTCGAGGCCACAAATGAAAGTATAAAAAATCAAAAGATTATTTCAATGTTTAAGAGTTACTTAAAAGCACCTGATTGATACCAAATATGCAAAGATTGTTTCACTATGACCAAAGTGATGTGCATTTAACTTCCATCTATTAGTGCGATTTGGGCAAAACACCTAAAATGGGCGTGGTCAACAGGATGCTGACATTGCTTACAAAAGCTATTATTTTACTTTTACTGAATAGGCAATACATCGATGAATACTAAAATAACAGAAAAAACTAACATTAAAAGAATTTAGTGCATTGTCACCAGCATAAATTGTATTTTTAGGGACTAAATGGTTACTACATCCTATTCTGCTGTGTCGCCAGGGCATAAATAAGATGAAATGTGATTTTACGCCCTTAAAGTTTTAATGAAAACATGCATAAGTGTTGTAATTGCTGATGTGTTGGACAAAAAAAGGAAATGAAATGAGATTTAACCTCCTTCTGTTCAAATCCTACGGGATGCCCGAATGGTTAGCGTGTGCGCGCTGTATCATAAGGTCTGTCATTAAATAAACTGGCGTGGTTTCGATTCTCCGGTTGTAGGTGACAGGGAGTAGGATCGCCTGCCCAACATCGTGGGGTTTGGTCGGGTCCTCCCACCGCTAAAGACCCCTACGCGCAAGCGAATTATTGAAATGAAATTAAACCATGCAAGTCCCGAAATGATCTAGTAGACGTTAAACCCCACTTCGCTCTCGATAGTAGGGGAATTTTGTTCGGATAACGGCTTTAAGGTCTACACGAAATTCGACGCTTTCTTCTATGTGCACTCCATTATGTTTTTGGTACCAATCGAACGATGAAAGGCTTCACAGACAAGGAGACCAGGCAAGAATATCCCTATGGATTTTCTCGGCTAACGCAGTTGTCCAACACGGGACCCAGGCTAACGCAGTTGTTGAACACGGGATCCCTGGGTTAGCAATCCATTCTGCCCTGGATCTCACAGAGTTGACACTTCTACAAAATGATCCCACAAACACAAATTGATATTGATGGTTATCTCGGGAGATGACTAGCGATGTCTGATAAGCACACTACAGTGATGCCCAGCATCTGGTTCACGTTGTCGTGCCATAAGCTAATAATCTGCTGTTTGAAAACACTCTTCTATAATTTCACAAAATTTAATTACACTTACCTTCCATCCCCTACCCTACACAGAGCGGTGAATCCCACATTATAACAACTGTCCTATTAACTCCTTTTAGAAATTAAAGGAGAAATATCGCACAAGATAAACCAACGCGTCAGAGCAGTCTTTTTGTTAACTCTATGGGCCACAGAGGAGGTGCTTTCAATGCAGTAGACGGAGACACCAATACAAACTTTCGTGAAGGGTCTTGCTCTCATACTTGTAAAAAAAATAACAGCTGGTGGGAAGCTGACTTACTATCAAAGTATTATATTACAGAAGTGATTGTCTATAGCAGAGAAGGTTACGGTGTGTAAATATTATCCATGATGAGAATGTTGTTAATACTTGTGAAGTCTCAATGGAATCTATGTGAATTGCATTTTCCTTGTTATCTATCTGCAGTATGTGTAAATATTTGTTGTTTTTAAATTCCAGAACACAGACTTAGTAATTATACTTTATCGGGAGGAATAGACTGTAACGATACCAACACCAGCATATGTTATACTGAATGTTATCATCACGAGACAGCAGAACTGGTACAGAATCTTACTATCACCAACTGTAGCGCTACATACATCAGAATAACAACTTTACTTTACCATGCTCTTTCTCTGTGTGAAGTTCAGATTTTTTTTACGAATTTGAGCAAGGTAATTTTATTTTGAATTTGTCGTAACCGCACTCATTATTTTAGAAAAATCCGCATGCAGGTGTTGTTGACAAAACACACAGCTTAAACGCAATCCGCACTATTAATGGTTTTTGGAGTGAATTTCTGTATTTTCTGTCAAAAAGAGTTAATCACTTTTCAAACCACGCAAGTTTTTAAATCCGCCCCCTTCGCCAATTTCTGGTTCATGTCATTTTCAATTTTTTTCATCTGTTTCAGGTCTACCCACCGCGACGATAACTACTTCTACAAACAGCGAGAGATTGGCAAATCATACAGGCACAACTTTAAGGACCGCGCCAGTTTCTGAAACACTGACAACCGCTGTCGAATCACGTGAGGTAAACACTGCTCAAATCACGGAAGTTATTAGTCCATCCGTTTTCACCAAGCTAAGTACTCTATCTGTGTCTGAAGCTTTAACAGCTGCAGTCGGGATCACTGAATCCGTTAGACCTACAGGTTCCAACCTTTTCGCCACGTTAGGTACGCCGCCAGTTTCTGCAACCACTTCAGTCAAATCGGATGATGTACGAGAGTCAGCCACTGCTAAATCCACGGAAGGGACTAGACCCATTTTCTTCGCCGACTTTAATACTAAATTTAAAGCACTAACAACTGCAGTTGAGTATGATACTCAAGAGTCAACTACTGCTAAAACCACAGAGCCACTAACAACAATTGACACACAAGAGTCAACCACCGCTAAAGGCACGGAAGTCGGCAACACACGAGAAGCTCTCTTGATATCATTGTTATTTCTCTCAGTAGTTAATGTCTGCCTTATTTGATAGCAGTAATAAAGTTTCCACATCATTGGATGACATTATTATTCTGCAATCTACATAAATGTATGTAAGAATCATAACTGTGCAAATTTAACATATATTATGCAAGAACTATATTGGACCTTAATTGCGTGTTTTCAACATTGTTTTGCCAACGGCACACCTTGGAACGCATGAAAAATAACGACACACCTGGCTAATTAAATATATGAAAAATATTTGAATTTTGCAAATTAGAAACAACGCAAGTCATAAACGACATACGACCGTAGATACAGACTAGTCATAGACACATAAAATGACTCGAACTAAATAAAGAAAAACACAACCATGAACTTACTTTATCGTAGTGTTTCGAATTTCATCAGTCAAATAGCTGGCTTCTTAGGTGAGAAAATGTCTTGGCGTGCGGCGTTCAAAATTTCGCTGCACACCTAGGAAGATCTTGCGGCACACTACCTTAAATGTTATCTAAATCATTAACTTATCCACACCATAATCAAGTCCCGATGATAACGCAAGCGTGTAGTATTTATTGGATTATGAAATGAAATGGGGTCTAATGTCCTACTGTTCTGCTCCTAACCATGGCTAATGACGGGCAAACGCCATACAGTGTGCTATGGGGGAAATTTTGCCCGGGCAGCGGCGCTACGGCCTACTCTTATATCGAATTCCAACTGTCAAGGGCTTTTTTACGTGCACGCCAATGGATCTGGTTTTTTTGTCCCATGCCAACGACTAGACAGCTGTTTTTGTCTGTCCGGCCCCCTGTCTTGCATCACTGGCTAGGGGAAACCACGCCGGAAAATCTGGATGAACTTTCTCGCCCAATCCAGGAATCGAACACCCGACCCCCAGGCTAGCGAGCCAGCGTTTTTACCCACTTAGCCACGTGATCCCCTTCTTGGAGTATGATCCGATTTAATCATGAAATGGATACACCTTATAGTTCCTAGTGAATCGATTTGACTGATTTTTTTTTATCAAATTGCCGTTACATTCTCTATTATAGCGAGAACTCCCTACTTTTTATCTAGTCTCCCATAATGTATCTTTAATGTTTTATTTTATTGTTTTGATTAATGTTTGGGACAAGACCTTATTTGTGCTCGTTCTTACATCTCCTTATACGTGGTCGAAATTCCTAGTTGTTAATAGCATTTTCTTTCAAATAAAATACTGTTTAAACTTTCTTTTCCTCTGTTTTACATTCCTAATTTTGTTAACTATGTGGAATGGTGTATCATATTGGTCGAATATGGGAGTCAAACCTGACCACTATATCCGACGAGTAACACAATCCTGTAACAATTTAGTTGTCATTCCAACTAATCGTCTACTTATGATAATCGTATATACTTTTACAGCTCTCAAATCTCTGACTTCTCCACCGACTAAAAGTTGTTTTTATATTAAGCAGGATACAGCTCAAATAAAAAGTTTATAATAGCTGTGACACATACATAAGCACACGTTAAAATAGAATGCCTTTGGTCTGTTTCAATCCAACTCCCTCTAGGAAGGGCGGCTAACTTATGAAAATACTGCAAGCTAAGGAATATTGTGTCAGGTTTCATAAATATACTCGATATGTGTTACAATTACAAAGCGATAATTTGAACACCACTGTTTGATGGTGATAATACTTATAATCTATACTATGCTTCTGTACTGAAGATGAGCTAGGCAAATTGCCTGACGTCGGATCTATCCTCCTTGAGCTAGGCAAATTGATCAACTAGGGGGCAATTGGTGTTTTATAATAAAACAAATAATGAATATGGACGTATTATCCTGTAATTTCTTGTTTACTAAAACTTCTTTATGAGTTTTAAGCCAATATTAGGCCAATATTATTGGATTGTTTCAAAGTTTTCAGTGAAGTCGTGGGTTAAACAGAGGGAGACCACTGTCGCTATTCAGAATTCTACGACAATTAGAAGACCACGTCAACGCTTTAATAGCTATACATAACTTGGGTGCCCCACCATAAGTAAATATCGCCAAATATCTCGACAATTACAACACAACACTGGAATTAGTTTTGCACATTTATAGTCACTAAATAAACGAATATGTCTTTGATTCTCCGATACGTGCAAACATCTAAAAAATATGGGAGATGTAACGTTGAAGCCCATTTCATTTTAATTTTTAACTTTGAATTTGATTGTAGTTCAGGTGGAGTTTGTGGGTTATTAGATCAAATCTGGCTCTATTGTATGCCATCGCATTAACGCCAGGGAGTCGATATTCACCATCTAAATAGCCTAGACCCTTAAGGATGGCTATTCGCCATTCGTTTTATATAATAAGACTATCATTCTTTTTGATTGTCGGTGCTTTTATACAAAATACAGTCCAAAAATCCCCTTTTAATTGTTATTTGAAGCTTCACAGCGCAGCGAAGATGGAGAAACCGACATCTTGTGTAGATGGAAGTGGCATACATATAAAAACTTCCGTATTCTATGAAATTTTGTATCTTAACTTATCAAGAAACATTGAAGGCGCATTTCTTTGCACTTTTGTTTACTACAAATTAAATATAAAATGCAAACTGTATCATATTTCATTCCTGTCGAGCGAAATCAGCAGGGGCTTATTGAAATTGTTCTATCTGATCTGTCCACCCGTCTCCCACCCTGAGTAGGCCTACATATTTCATTGCCAACGGCATGTTTTATCCGCGAACCGTATTTTTAAATTCCTCCCATATATTTTATTTATCATTCGTATATTTCATTTCCTACGAAATACATTGCATTTCCAACTGCGCGTGACATATTTGCGATCCGTTTTATTGACATCGCGCATTCATCTACCCACATAGCATATATTCCCTTCTCAACTGTTTGTTTTATCGTCAACCATATAATTCATTTACAATATTACCGACATAGGCCTACCAGCTAGAGATGATGAGGTGGGGGGTCCTAATTTTCGGGAAATCGAGTTTTGCGGGGAGACGGGTATGGTTTTTGGGGATAATGTGACCGAAATCCGATGACGTTTACGTAATAGTAACAAGAAATGAAATTGGGATTAAAGTCCTACTGTTCTGATCCTCACTGGGCTATTGAAGACGGGCATACACCATGCTGTGTTCTGTGAGGGACTACGGCCTACTCTTATATCGAATTCCAACTGTCAAGGGAAGGGATTTTAACGCGCACGCCAATGTGTACACGGGACCTCGATTTTTCGTCCCATCCGCACGACTAGGTAGCTGTCCTTGTCAGGCCCTCCATCCTGTATCACTGACGACGCCGGAAAATCGGAATAAACTTTCTCGGCCAATGCTGGGATCGAGCACCCGACCTCCAGTGACTTTTTTTGGAAACCACAAATTTTGGTTTGGTAGACCGGCTTAAGCCAACACCGGGTTTCATCATTTCACAGAATAAATCGTCATCCGGGTGGCAAAGAGTAATTCGCAATCCTTTTTTAGTTATCTGCCACCCTTATATTCAATCGATATTCCCTGTCTTTGTATCATTTTGCAAAATAAAGTAGATCATTAAGTGCCGGACCAACCAAGTGCCACACCCATATTTGGAAATGCAATGGAGTTTTACATCCTACTTGTCTGCCCGTTACTGTAAAAGGGCATACGCCATGCAGTGTGCTGAGGGAAATGTTGTCTGAACAACAGCGGTCATATTACAGTCTACTCTTATATCGAATTTTAACGTGTACACGGATCATCGGTTTTTCGTCCCCGCCGGACGCCTATACGTTTTCCTTTACCACACCCTTTGTCTGATAAGGGGGAACCACGCTGGGAACTGCAGTTGAACTGTTTCGATCGGAATCGCCAGGTTAGTGAGCCAACGCCTTCCTATTCGGTACGCAAAAGGCGTTGGGGGGGGGGGCTGGGTACGCGTGGGCTTTGGATCAGAAGCTCTGTCATTTTGTCAAGTGGTGGTGTGGTTTTGATTCCATGCTTGTACGTGACGAGTAGTAAGGCCGTCTGTCCAATCTCGTGGGTCCTCCCACTGCTAAAAACCTGTAATGCGAAATAAAGTTGAAAAATATATTAGTCCTGGAATGACCTGTTTTGGTCGATTGGCCTACAAACACACACTCTCTCTCTCTCTCTCATTTTCAATCACTGTTTATTTCTTATCCATTATTTGAATTGCACAGGTTTCATAGACATGCCACTGCTAGGCTATAAATAGATCTCCAATGGCACTGTGTTAAACATCGTGTGTTGTAGTAGATATTTTTGGCATTTTTATTTCAACGAAAATGATGTATTTTCATTTTGTATCACGAAGTTAAACTAGTTTAAGTGCATGGTAGCACTACCAATCAACTAGACATCGTGATAGTACAGACAATATTGATTTAAAAACAACAAGAATGGCAAATAACTAAAATGAATGGCAAATAACGAATACGAATGGCGAATAACTGTTTGCCATTCGAATGGCGAATATCCCCTGCCTTAACGTCATAATTATAATAACTAGAACCTAGTGAAAGTCATATAACTTTCGGTGCTGGCATAAAGTCCTACAGGGCTAAATAAATATTTATAGCCATGCACCAACCAATACACGGATCGCCCCGTTCGTACGACTAACACTAGTCCTTAGGGGGTAGCTTTGGTTCCTGTCAGCCTGTTTTAAGATTGTGTGAACAGTCGTTGAGTTCAAGGATCGTATAGTGGTTGAACTTTTATTGAATTACTGTTTTCTAAACACGGATTTAGACCAGGTTTTAACTATTCAAGGTTTACAACGTGAAGAAAATATAGTGACGTCCTTATTGAAGGTCAACAAATAAGGGCTTTTTTATTCTGTTTTTATGAAAACGGTATTACAAGGTTGTCTTCAGGACGTGTTTCGGTATTTATTAATCTACCGTATGTACCTTTGAATAACCAACCGTGTAATCACATTCCAGATGTTTTCAAATCTGCGATCAATTTTCCTTTGATATATAATCAACCTTTGGCCCAACCCTTTACAAAAACTTATCTATTACTTTCAAATCGTTTAGTTTTATCTCAAAATTCTTTGATAAATGCATAATTAATCAAATAAAACTTACATTTCGGATAAGAACTTTTAGAAAATAATCGAAAGTGTTTGTCGGAAGAATCCCATCATAGTGATGGCTCTCGTCAGAATTCAAAACGATACTTTCAATTCACTAGACAACCATAATTGTGTACTCCATATATTGTTGAACTTTAATACGGTCGCTGATAACATTGTAATTCCTCTTTTAACATCTGATTTCTGTATATTTGCTTATGTCACTAACTGACTTAAATGTTAGGTAAAGATGCGGTATGTGCAGGATATTTCGAAAGGGGGGGGGGGGCGTACTTTGAGGGCGAAGCCCGAATTATGAGCGCCGCTAGCGCGAAGTAACTGTGTGTGTGTGTGGGGGGGGGGGGGTCTGAGGGACCTCCCCCAGGAATTTTTTTAAGATGAGACTCCATATATGCGATTGCTGGCATCTGATCTTCAAATATTAAACACAACTCCCACCCTATTTTCAGTGTTTTTTGTCTGCAAAATCATCAGGAACAGATCGGTAGCCAACTGCCTGAAAAATTTCTGATAAAAAGTCCGACTGAAGGAAAGCCACGTGGTTTGAAGGAGGTAGTTATTTATGAAAGAAGGTTGAAAACTCTTTTTCAAAGATGAGCGTGTTTTTTTTTGTTTAGAATTTGGTCATGCTGATGCATAAATCATGCTGCTCACAGAACTTTACCTGTCCCTTGGCAAAAACCCATGGGACAGCTAGATGACAAGTAAAGTTATGTGAGGTAATGTATATCCATGATCGGTCAAATTTGCTTAGGTACCATTTAGCCTACGTATTTAAGTCACACAATATATAGAATAATTAATCCACTCCAAGTAGTAAGAGAATAACGAATATAAAATCCCCTATAAATATTTGGGTATATCCTGTTGGATAAATTAGTCATACGTAGAGCCCCACCAATGTATAGGCCGACGATAATCTTTTGGGACACATAGGTTTTGGGGCCTGCAGTCTGGTTGCGGGACCAAGATTAAAACTAAGTATGACCTGAAATTTGGGAGGGGTGGGGGGGCTTTGTCCCAATTTACCCTCCCTTGATCAGGTAGGCTACTTTTTATATAAGATAACTTTTATAATGCACGATTCATTTGTATATTTTAACAGACTTTTTTGTGTACATTTTTATAATATTAAGAAATTGTTTCAATAATAATAAATGTTACAATATATAATTTATAATGTTATCTTTAAATGTAAACATTGTAATAATATCTAAACCTATACAATCCCACTTTGGTTGTAATGTTTAAAAATGTCTCAATCTTCATTCTGATTAATAAATTGTAGTATTATAAGATATTTCATTTTATGGGTGCTATATATTTCATCTAAACCAAAAAATTAAAAAAAATTCATGTTGCCAAAATTTATCTTATTATCTGGGAAACTGAACGAGACCGGTAAACATTCTACCAAACAGTAGCATGTGAATTAATTCGAAAATAGTCTTTGTGGGATATATATGGTGGATATTAAAAAGTACATTAGGCAGATTCATTCCATCAAAGGATTCCTGAATAGCATGCGGCGAGGATATTTTCGGGAATACTTGTCAACAATTTTGCATAATCAAGAGGGATGTCCCGATGGACGAAAAGAAGTACAAGGGCATTGAATCTGTCCTCGGCCATAGTGAATCGATACGTAAGGCAGAGTTGGTCCTCTCCACACTTGCTGCTGTAGCGGAGAAGGTTAGCATGATCCGTAGTTCTGTCAGAAAGTAGGAATAGACCTTCTCAACCCCCGATGAAACAACGCTGGTTAGTCGAGTTTTTGCCAATGTGTTTGGTAGATCTTTGTCGCGGTCAGATTCCCAGAAACTCTTCCATAGTCGCAATTCTTTGTTGAAGTCTGAATGGCAAGGAAGATCTTCGCCATAATGGGCTTTGATGGTGTCCACATTATCCTCTGTCATATTGGCTAGGTTCGATGGGATCAGCAACATGGCCTTTACCGCGTCATGAGACCTGCCACTGAATCTGTCTTCAAGTTGAGTCTTTAGAGAGTCAATAAATGGGACAAAAATTCCCCTCCTGTAATATTCCTCCACACTTTCAGCAGGGACATTGGTTCTCAGTGTTTGAAGCCCGGCGAGACGTGGCTTTGTTATTGGTGTCGGTGTCACTTCCGACACATGTAGTGACACATGGTAAAACTGACCAGGAACTTAGAACTGCTAAGCTGGGTTATCAAACCACTTGCCCCTGTCACCGTTTTTGGGCCAAAGCGTTTATTTTCATTTAGTGCAACAAGGGTTAGAGGTCATCAAAAGCTGTAGGTCGCTCAACCATCTTGTCTCGCAAAGTGGCTTCAGCTTCTGTTTCATAATGTTTTCATTTTCTCCTGGTTTTGGCATATATTGTCGACGGAGACTTCAAATGTCCGTTGCCTTTTTGGTGAATATTTAAATAAGATGCCAACAGATTGCATAAGGCACATCATATTCTGGACTTCAGGTACTTTACACGACCTGGAGAGTGCCAAATTCAGCTCATGAGAAGCGCAGTGAAAATAAATTGCTGTTCCAAGATCTAAGCCAGAGTTTGTCAAGCTTTTATAATTTGATCAGCTATATCCTCTCCTTTTATGCTCGAGAATTTCACATATTCAATTAATCTTTCTACTGGTTCATTGTTTTGAATGTATCTGAGAATTCTCTCAAGCTGCTCCCAGTTGCTGGAGTCGGTCACTTCATCCGCTACAATCCCATAATATGGACCAGAAGGCTGTGCCTTCACCGCATTCACAATCTTTTCTCGAATATACTCCCTTATGCAGTCTAGTAGATCATTTTGTGTTGTTTTTGATGTATAGGTTGCCGTCTTCCTACATGTCTCTAGGTGATCTCTGAAGTTATCATTTGTACGACTAACAAGCTTCACCAATGCCTTGAAGTTGTCCATGTTCGTCAACTCATCATCACTTTCCAGTGTGCCTACCACACAGCTCAATACATCTGATCATCAACTCGAGGAAACAACGTTTTTTTTTGCAATAGATTTTGAAGATTCAGAAGAAGTAATTTGATCAACACGAGACACGGGGGTTTCATGAGTGTTCATAAAAGCTTTCATCCGAGTATGTGAATCCTTGTGATACTGCAAAGTCGAATGGTCTTTGGGGTCTTGCATCACGTCCTTCCAATTCATGTAGGGTGCAGTGATACACTTTTTTGCGCGTTTTCCTGTATGTGCCGGCATTGGATAAAGAACACAGGCCAGACAAAATAAACCATCCTTAGCCACGGAGTATGAAATGAATTCAAACACATTAAACCAATCACTGCAGCAATGACGTGTGATTGTTCCAGATTTCCTTCGTTTGTTTTGCGTGGAAAGTTAAAAATTTTATTTGGAGCTCGGTTTGTGATGAAATATGCTTTCTGATCATCAGTGATCGTTTTGTTACCACCTACCTCTTCTACCCCGTCATATATGTCAATCATCAACTGCTGCTTGTTGATTTGCTGTGCAGCACCACCATCGTCCTTAGCTGATTCTGTGCATTCCTCATCAGCGGGAGCACCGCCTTCTTCAGGGAACTTTGCTGTAAGAAAAAAAAAATTAAAACCACAATTTGGTGGTTCATTGTCTGCACTAGTGACTGACGCCATGGACAACCCCCACCATCTCTTAAAACCTAATCTGTATAAGTTACAACCCTAGCGCAAATGATTTGAAGGAGTTAGCATATTAAGGTATAGAATAGGGGTAGATTTGTTCTTGGCTTTGTAGGCCCGTAGATTTGGTTTTGGTTGCAAATATCGTCGCCGATAAATTGTAAACATTTTGCAAAAAAAAAAGGCAAGTCTAGAATATAAAACTGGGCCTACTGGGGGTCAGCCAAATTACCATTTGACCCCTCTCTTACTCATTTAAATACTATCTACTAGACACAAACAAGTTGACCAAAACGATTTTTTTAGGACAGTAAGGTGAGACCTTTCACTAGTTTCAGTCATCATTTTTTTTTTATTTGTCATTGATGAACTAGAAATTATTTTTTTAATGGGTTTGTTGTCCTCCGTCAGTCAATTTCCCTTTGTTTACATAGCGTTCATCCGGGCACTTCCGTAATTCTTTCCCGGTTGAAACATGCCTTACATGGCGGCCGTTCTCCGGTGACGTCAATGGGAGTTACGTGACCACAATACACTCAAGTCAAATACACCTCTATGGCTAGACTGTGACTACAAATTCGGATTTATATTAACCTCCTTTTCTACTCTTCGCAAATAAATCGACGAGAAATGACTGCAACTTTCGTTTTTCCGACATGATTAGGCTACCTGTCTGTAGCGCATCTGCGGCGCGTTGGTGACGTGACGTCAGCTGACCATTGCACATGTGACAGATGTCCGATTGCCGTAGCCCTCGGCAAACTTCAGTATATTCCGGTACCACTAAATGCGTAGAATCTTCAGAGGTTTGCCTAATGATTGCCGTAGGTAAGATCCTTTGTGGGATCATGGCGTGTACATATTTTCGCGCTAAAGCCAAGGGGTGTGGTAATGTTTTATATGAGAGTGAACGTGTGCAAAAGTTTGCTGTATTGGTTCGTTCGTTTTTCGTTTAAAATAAATTGTAGGCCTACAATTTTTTTTAACACCACAGTTTTTTTTTACACCTTGCCGGAATTGGGGGGGGGGGGGCTCCTTGGATCCGCGCCTGATGTGACTGCTAAATCTGCCTATTGCGGGTCTTTATTTTGACTTCAACCACATAGACATTTATTCAGAATGCGACCCTATAATCAATTACCTAGACTTTCTTATGGTGGGGTTTTAAAGGCATTGAAACAAGATTTAATATTTCAAAGGTTGCTTCGTGGCCGAGTCTCGATTAACGAGTACCGTTGTTACGATAAAAAGCCACATCTTGTCAAAACGTTGCTCAGAAAAAGAAATCTGAATAAAGTTTTCAATATATTCATTTTACCTTATCTATTTTCGGACTATTATAGTAAGAACAGTCAGCTCTTTATCTAAATCTTACATAATTGATCTTATAGAAACCAACCTTTTGTTGTCACTAGCAAATCATATCGGTCTCTACGGGCTGTCCTATTCTGTTACGTTTGTATACCTCGCCTTTGGCTAATAAAATTCAACAATGTAGCCAATGTTGTCTTAATGCAAAGGATATACAGCAATATATTTCGTAGAAACAAATATTGTATTATTCTATCCAAATAAGACAATGGATATCAATTAACTTAATAACTATATTATATAAACAATGGCATGACAACCCTGTCAAACTATCTGGTTAACTGTGGGTTTACTCGTGGACAATTTTGGTGATATTTTAAATTTGTCGAACACTTGCGAAAAATACCTTACTCAAGGTAGCGTGTGCCAACCGAAAAGGGGGCGTAACTCATTTTCTTACTTGGGGGCAGACCACCATTAATTTCCCCATGTTGATTCTTGACTCTTTGCCGACCTCCAACTTTTCCCGTTGGGCTGAAAGCTTTTCACTACAGACAGAGGAACAAATGGCCATGTCTTTGGACTGACATTTGTACGAGGTTGGCCACCAAAATTTTGAGATACCCAAACCTGAAGAAGCATACTAAAACATGTAACATGTGGCCGTACATGTCACCGTCGCCAACCCCATAACTCCGTTATCCTTCCGCCCAAAATCATGAATATTTACCAAAACCTGGCAGAAAATATTATTTCAAACACTCTTCGTCCATTCTAGACCAAAAAATCAACAAAAATGGGCATGCAAAAGGGGAGAAAAGAGATGGAGAGAGATTTGTTATAATTAGACGACCTGCAATTTGTGGGTACCGAGATAGTGACATTTAATGGTGGTCTGCCTACCGAGATAGTGACATTTAATGGTGGTCTGCCTACCGAGATAGTGAAATTTAATGGTGGTCTGCCTCCACTTGGCTGTCACATGGCGCAATTTTTTCGCGAAAAGCAGGTCTTGCAATACGGCCTCGTGTTGGTTTCCTGCGATTGATACCCGTTCCATTCAACCAAAAACAGTTAGATAAGGGGTCATGGTTGCTCCGCATGGAAAATTCATCACTCCTAACAAGGCAATATTTTTTTTCTCCGATTGAAAAGTTTGAAATTTTGTAATTTTTTTCGTGGAAGATGCGGAGCGGAAAAAAACCAGCTAAAATATTGATTTATAAGATTCATCTTCATTTATTTCCATACGTTGACGTGAAAGTTGGTAAAATCTATTTTTTCCCCAGATGTCAAATGTACCGTTAGACAACCGTAATAGACACGTCCTAATAATGAATAAACCTAGGAACACGTTTAACTTTCTGAGACGGTCTATTGATTTTTTTTACGAAAACAAACATAACTCTGAATTGTATGGTATGATAAAGGCCAAAAAATAGCAAATAAAGAGTACTTTTCTTTATTTATAGGGGATTTTTTGGAAAGAAAAATGGATAGGTTTAGTAGTAGTAGTTCAGAAAGTAAGAACAAGGGTGTGCAGGATAATTCAAAATTTGACCAAAATGTAATTCGTACATTCAAGTATGTTTGGGTTTTTTGTGGTCAGCAAAGATTAAAAATGAATTGACAACAACAAAATTAAGAAGCTTTCTTTGTATATTTAAGTATGTTTTAAATAGCTATTGTTTTATTTTTTGAATATTTCAGACTTCCCCCGAAATTGATTCCCCAAGTTTACCTAAATATAGATGTCAAGATCTTCAAACAGTCCGTTGATTATTCTGTTCTTGCCATCCAATTGAATAACAATTGTTAGTGTTGAATGAATGATTTTATGTAGAATTTATTGTTAATTACTCATTTCAGCCCCAGTTTACTATTACATAACCTGCTATAAGTCCAGAAAGATTTGTTACAACTTCCCTCAAGGTAATTAATACTGTGCATTTTCTTTTAACCTTTATTAGCATTTTTCTTAGTCTGGAGAATTTTCGACTTTTTGTGCTTACTGTTTCATGTCATCTCCTTACTTTATGTTAACTTATTTTCTTTTAACATTATCATGTATAGCAACAGAAGCTTGAGGTATGTTTAGTAAAAACCATAACAACAGGTGATATTTTAGGTACAAAAGTGTTTATGGAATAATAAATTAACAATATGACATCTACCAGTAATGAGCAAGAAGGAATTTGGAATCAAGAAATCTCCACACCTGATGCAGAAAAAGATTATATTTCAAATATAGTCAGACATTAGAAAACCAAACTCTCTGGTATGAAATAAGAAAACGTAACAGAGATAATGTCATCATTAAAGATAAAACATATTCATTATATAAACCGACATAAAAATGAATGCATGTAAACTTTTAAAATCAACAAAATCCCAATTGATCAAAAAAAAAAGAAACACTTATTCAAATCTTTTCTTTCAACAACATAATATGGAAAGAAAGACGAAAATTTTGAAAAAATTCTTAGGTTGGAGGAAGATGAAACAAGTCAATAAAACCATATTATCCTTGAGAAAACAGTCCTACAACACTGAAAATGCAATTAAGGAATTCCGAGAACTTATTAGTCAAAAAGAATGAATCACTTTTGACTACAAGTGAAAACCCGAAGTCACAACAAATTGAGCAATTAAAACAAAGTATTGACTATTTAGAATCTTTGTTTAAAGATCAAGCAGACACTAATGTGAAAACACAAACCGGGGATAATATATACTCGACAGATTTTCAACTATGTATGATGAACTTGCTGTCTGAAGGAATTGGAATACATCATATAAACAAAGTTTTGCAACATGTTGCCAAATTTTGTGGGAAAACAATACAGAAATGTCCAGCAGTTACTACAATACGTCGCATTAGTGACCAAAGGGCAAGTGTTTCTCTGATGCACATAGAAACTGAACTTAAGGACCAAGAAGAAACAAACTAGAAAATTGGTTGAATTCTATAAAATTTTTGAAATGAGAGACAAAGACGAAAAGAACTGGGTACTTGGGTTAAGAAACTTGTATTGCAAATCATCAGAGAGTTGCTTGAACACACTTAAAACCATTATTTCTGAGATAAATGACACATCAACTTCAACATCTGGCAACAAAGTTCTTACTAACATTAAAAACACCATGTCTGATCGTGCTGCCACTAAAAAGAATATGGAGAGGATATTCTACCATCGATGTATTCCAATTTGGAATCACTCAATGAATCAGAACACGACAGTTACAGTTGTATGAATAACATTTATTGTGGAGTTCTCAGAAAATGCTGCTAACAGTTGAAAAAGAAGAATTCCTTTTTTTTTAAATACTCAAAAAGATGTTTCAGGATTTATGTGTGAGGATGATATACCATTTCCTGATCAAGTAAAAAAAGATGAGTTATATGAAAGATTGATAATGCCCGATGACAACGATGCAAAAACAGCGGTAATTCTTCAACATCTTTTTAATGTTCGGTCAACATTAATCAAGAAATATGTGGCTGATCATTTAGAGAGTGGTAAATTTAAAAACATTTCGACTTCTTTGGCCAAAGAAACAAAGTTGGTTCCACTTCATATTAAAATTCAAGAGAGAGTATTTGCTTTCTTGGATGCCCTAATAAGATTTCGACCAAGTGCTTCTACATTACGTAATGAAGCACATATCATGCATGTTTTGTTTTTAAACAAAACAGGGAAATGGTCAGAAGAGCTTTCACTGGAAGAAAGAGAGAAAGTAATAAATACAGCCAGGGAAACGATAAAGAAGTTTAAAGGAAGAATGGAGGCGATAGAGAAGAAGAAATCTAAAGAAGGAATTAACAAACATTTTATTTCATGGACTCTGGAAATTTTCTGAAACCGTCGACAATAATCAGCAGGACATGAAATCAGAGGCAGAGAAAGGGAAGGCTTTGAGGGCACAGCTGCAATTTCGGAAGGTTGTGTTAGGACAGACAGTGACTGACAAAAACTATTTCAATTAAGTGAGAAAGGTCTTCTTTACTCGACGTCGAAATTGACTGAAAATTTGAAGGCATTAATTAATGACGGCCGGGTTGTATCTAGTGTGCCTGGGTACAATGTAGTATATAAGGGGGATAAAGCTGTTTATGTTTATAAACTTGTTGTAGATTATGAGGCAGGGGATCATAATTAAGCCGTGAAAGCAAACTGTGAATGATAATTTCTGAAGTAAAATGTGACAATGAAACCGTGATGTAGCAACAGATAACTTTTTTCCATAACTTTTAACTAATATTATTCTATTTCAATTTTTCATTGTTGTTAAGTTGGTAACTTATTATGTTTTGTTTCAATGCTTTTTTTTTCTTAAGATAACTTTTTTCCATAACTTTTAAGTTATATTACTTATTTATATATTTACTTTTTCCATTATTTTTTTTTATTAATATTGATGTAGCTAACATATTTATTACTGTTAACTTGACTTTATGATTGATAACTTAAATCCAGTAGTTAACTTGTTTATACCATGTTTTTCATCTCTTCTGTCTCAATATTTTTTTTAAGATTATTAACTCATGTATTTTTGTCAAAGGCAGCCACAGTTGCTCAGTGAGTATTGTGGATTTGACCGACAATATTCCTGAGGATTTTCCAGTCTGTTTTCCTTTATTTTATCAGTATAGTTTAATCATATTTACAATTATTTTTCAGGTTCCTATGCAGAAGATTTTGTAGATATTAAGCTGAATTGTTGGGGTTTTTTTTATATTTCTATACCGAAAACTTCAATTCCGAAGTTTTGTTTGTGATGATTCCTTGCCTTTATTTTGATAATTTTATTTTTTGATATTTCATCTTTCATAGCTGTCGATGAGAACATGCTTACAGTTTTCATTTAAACATCCCCCCCCCAAAAAAAAAAACCAGTTTCCACTATTATTTAATGATATTTTTTATGATTATTATTTTTATGTTTTTTCGGAACAAATTATGTCCCGATTCCCTTTGAATCGTTGAATGTTGTCAAAAGAAGAGATAAAAACAATATTTTTGTTGTTGAATTTTGTAAATATGTCTCTAGAAACATCTGTGTACAATTTGAGTCTGTTTCGACGCCATTTAGTTAGTCAAAATATTATTTTATCAATTTTGCCCGTTTTTGGTGGAATTTTGGAAAACACTGCTTACGTATGGGTGCTTAAAATCTATTGTTAATTTGAATATATTTATTTTCTTAGCGAATGCGATAAAGCTTCTTTTAAATCTGGTGATCAAATTAATAATTAACAAAGTGCGTCGTATTACATCATATTTAAAACAAGTTCGTTTTTGTACATTGCTGTAGAGATACTGACAAGGAAAGGTATTGTTATGGAGAAATACATGTTATATGCAAGTTATGGTAAAAAAAATGAATCTTTAAAACTTGCAAACTGTACAGTCCATATATGAAGTTGTGATATTATGTAATGAATGTTTTTGTAGGTAGAATGGTACGGACATCTCTAGATGTTAACTTATTGACGACCAGTTCGATGCTTTGGAACATCGCGGCTCGGATTGAATAAATAGAAGTGATGAGACTTCACTGTGCGTAATTTTGATTGACTGCTTGATGCACATAATTAAGTGTTCTCTATTTATTTTGGAATTAGTGCGTTACTGTCGGCTTTATATTTATATATATATTTTTTACAGATTCGCAGACTATAATGCATGACTTGGCTTTGTAACTATGAAGCTTATGGAATATGGTTGCATCTATGCTCTTCTATCAGGTACATGTAATTTCTAAACTATGTGTCGAGTTTTTCTTCCATAAATCGATAATTTTTAAAAACTCTACAGGGGTACCGCGTAACCACCTCCTGTGGGTTGTTTTTTTCTGTATAACGTCTTGGTGAAAATAATTTCAATGGGGAATTTAAAAATTTGGTAATTTTATTTTTTCATTGGAGAATTTTATTCTTATTGGGTATTTTTTTTTCATCGGATAATTTAAGTTTTTTATTGGAGAATTTTAATTTTTTATTGAATAATTTTTATTTCATTGGAGAATTTTTAAATTTTATTTTTTCATTGGTTGATTTTATTTTTGTTGGATATTTCCTTTCATTGGATAATATTAAATTTTTATTGAATAATTTTATTTTAAATTGTTTCAAAAAATTTAGTACTAGAAATCCTTTAAATTAAAATTCGAATGCCATTATAGTTTGAATATTTTTAAATATTGTGATATATAAAAAGAACAATTTAAAAATTGTATTTCAATTAAAATTATGATATACTAAATAGAATATATTTTAATTAGAAAACATGTTATCAAAATTTGAAACAGGCGGTTGCCATTCAAGATTCGGCAACATTTTGCAAGAGACGGACAGAGAACAGGCTAATTTTCGTAGAATCAGGGACCATAATCCAGGATGTTAGGGTCCGGCCTACGTCAATGTCACAAGAAACTCGGATCTTTGGTAAATAACCATATATTTTAGTAGTTTCTGATCGGACGATTCCCGCTGAGAGTTCCTATGGCTTGCTATTAACTGCAATATGAGAGAAATGGGGTTTAACGTCCACTCGATACAAACTGGGTCATTTCGGGACTAACATAGGGTTACGTTTTATTTCAATAATTCGCTTGCGCGTATGCGTCTTTAACATTGGCAGGAAATCAGAAATCCCAAGAGGTTGGACAGGCGACCCCACTCCTTGTCACGTACAACCGGCGATTCGGTGAAAAATAGAAGGTAAGGGTTCCAAAATATCCCGAAAACAGAGGTGGGGAAGAGCGGTATTTTAGCAAGCGATAGAAATTGTCAGTGGACATCCTAAATGAACTTATATTTTAGGTTTCATCAAAATCGGATAAAAATTGTATGGTAGGGCGTATAATCCACGAAGATACTGTCAGATATACGCCAATATCGAACGGCACCGAGATCTGTATGTTATAACCATTCATTTTAAATTTAATTACAATCGGATAACAATTATTGTGACCTCAAAGAGTGTCTTTAAAGGGTCCATAACACTCTTTGCTGGCTTGGCATCTCCAGAAAATAAATAATAGCCTTATTCTAAGTGCTAGATGCTTAAGTGCCCCCTAGTCCAGAGGATTCGAAAATATTTTAAAATCCAAGTCACATTTGAAAAGCTTTATGTTAGATTTTTCAAATCATTTAGTTGAATTTTTCCTTAACTTAGGTGTGTTAAGATGAAATTTGTATCATCAATTAATTGGAATATTGTCAACTAATACAATTTGTTGACCAGAATAAAGATTGGGACATATTATTTAGTTGCAACAAGAGTGGTAAGTCGATATCGAAAGTAAACGAGAACCTTAGTTTACACGCCTATATTTCAGCTTTCGTCTAAATCGGATACTATTATGACCAGTACAGTTTCCACTAACAAAATGTGAACGGACACACGGACGGACGTCAACATGAAAACGATTGCGTATGAGAACGTGCCCTAATTCTGTCTTAGGTGATGTGACGCAACCCTTGGGTTATTTGTCACTAATCAAACAATGTTACCTAATAATAAAAAGAGATTGTTAACACATAATGTCTTCAAGACATTGTAATGTTTATGCTTCTTGAGTTTCTGGGTTTATATCCTAATTTTGGTTACCATAGATTTGATTAGCGTGCATTCTAAAGTATTTAATCCGTTTCTAATGGAGAGCATTATAACCCAGAACAAGACATGTTAACAACCAAAGTTTAGGTAAGAAGGATTATCAATTTCAAAGCGAGCTAATGGTTTAAGCTTTAACTAAATTAATTAATTTTTAGTGTACAACAAATATGTTTGTTGCACACTATGACAATACCCTTCCGTCCTGCGAAAAAAACTTTGGACAAAAGTAGTCATTCTATGATCATAAACATGACAACAAAATAATAATTAAAATATAATAAAACAATTTTTTTTAACTAAATTATTTGATAAAAATAGTGGGGGCGGGGGCATAGTAATCATACGCATAAAGATGAATTATTATTCTCGAGTTATATTCAGGAACTCGTATAATTACAATATTCACTACACATGGTTGTGAAGAAATGCTTCGAACTCGCTTGGCTGTGAAAGGGGAACACTGTTTTTACATTTTAATTAACCCATATTATTATTTAATATTCATTTTCATTACTCTATGGAGAATACAATAAAAATACTTCACTTTATGAAATAATAAGACTTTAGTTTTTCATTTTAATATATATATTATATGTATTAATTATAATAATCATGTATACCAGTTTGTACTTCAAAAAGAAGGTACACGTATTCGAGTTAAAGAAAAAAACAATGGATGAACATGTAATTTTAAAAAAAAAAAATTTTTCATATTTCTTTTATGTAACAAAGATGAAGATCCATATATGTTTATGTGAATTAAGATTTTGATACAATTATGTTCATCTGGTTGTCACCAAGACAAGATAAGTATGATGGATTAGTATGATTAGCTACTCCGTACTAAGCCAATCTACTTGTTTAAGTAAAGAAATATATATATTTGGTTATATATTAAAGAATATCATATGAATCTTTTCCGTTGCTCTAATTTTGGCCGCATTTTACGACCTGCAATTAGAGAAGCAGTGGATCAATTCGTGACCCGATTCCACAGGCTTTTTTTCACAACCAAGCATAGGCAACGTGGGGGGGGGGCATTAGTTATAACAACGAATGTGACTAACTCAATTCTTGAACATAAATAGCTGATGATTTAATAAAATGACCTAGAAGGTAGAAAAAGTGCATGATTGATGCGCTTAGCCTTTAAAAATAAGTTTACTTATGAAATGTTACCTTAACGCACACGGAATAATAGTGCCTCTAACATTTTGCGACTGTGCAGTATTGTTATTAGCATAGTTCTTGGTGCTAATTGAAATTACGACGAATTTAGTAAGATTAATTATGTGAACTACTGGTTAGATTGGTTAAAAGGGACAGCGTGAGTGTCACTTGTGGAACAACTGTTGCTTTTCCTTCTTTTTCTTTCGACCGTCATTCCTATAGTTCTCGTCGAAGAGCGCCCTTCTATCTTCACTGACATTTTCAGCTGGCTCCCACGAAGACGGTGATTTGGGACGCTTTATAAGGTATTCCACCTGTCCATTCGTTTTGTACGAGAGGTGTGTTTGTTCGGTTGGTTGCGATGGTGGATTAGTTGTGGTATTAGAATTACGAGTGTCTTCGTTATGTCTGGGTTGGCGTAAGTGATACCCCTTAAGCCTATGGTGATTAACTAATCCTTTCTTTACCTTGAATGTTTCACAGTCCCGAAGTTGATAGGTGTTATTTGATCCTATTTTGTCAATTGCGTATGGTCCTTGGTACTTTTTCCATACCTCTGAACTAAGACTTTTGGTACAGCCTTGTTGTGTAAAAGGACCGTATCGCCTTCAGCTAACTTGGGTGGTGCAGTATTTTTTTTTTATCATAATACTCCTTCGATTGCTGCTGTGCCATTGTCGTGTTTTCTGTTGCTATGGCTTTACGATGCTCCAGAAGTTGTTTCACATGGACAGCAGCTTCTCGTCCCAAGGATTTATTGGGTAGAATAACGGCATCATATGGTAAAAGCATCCCCCTCCTAAACAAAAGATAGTGTGGTGAATAGCCTGTCAATTGTCCTGGGCGGCATTTGCATACGTTCGTGAAATCTGTGCGATGTCCTTATTTCTTCTTTCACACACACCGTTAGTTTGTGGATGATATGCTGCTGTGGCATTATGTTTAATGTCGTATATCTCACATATTGCATTGACCAATTTGGAGGTGAACTGCCTTCCTCTCTCACTAAGAAGTGTCCTTGATGCGTCGTAACGAGTGAAGACCTCGTTAACGAGAAGTTTAGCAACTTCGGTAGCTTCTTGGGTTTTCATTGGAAAGGCTTCGACCCACTTCGTGTAGGAGTCAATTGCAAACAAGACATATTTAGCATCATTTTTAGATTCGACTTATGGTCCGAGGTTGACGACATGAATTCTTTCAAAGGTCCCTTCTATTGGCATAGGTACCATTGGTGCGTTCTTGGCATGGCTGGGTTTGGTCCTCTGGCACAAATCACATGTCTTGGTACAATTGAATGACGTGTTGCATCTCGTCCAAGATGACATCCTCCTAATTTAGAGTCATGATATGCCTCAAGCAGTGATATTGATAATCGATCAGTTTCTGAAATCGCCAACTGTGTGATCATAGTACACCTGTTCTTCTTGTTGCCTACTGTGTGATCATAGTACACCTGTTCTTCTTGTTGCCTCTAAGTTTGGCCTGATAGAAGTGGTACAGGGTCCCATTCAAAAGGTTATATTCCGGTGATCTGTGTTTCGGTATAATGGGCAGGAATTTCACTTTTTCGATGTAGTTGAAGATAACACTTAATTCCTGACTAATCCTTGGTCTAGCACTATTGTCTGGAAACACCCGTTCTTCCTGGGGTTGTACTGCAGCTATGGGGTGCTTACCATATGAAAACGTGACTTCCAGATGTTCCTTGGTTTCTGTAACTCCACTGTTTATGTCTTCTATTGATTTAAGGCAAGCTATAATTTCATCGACGTCATTTGGTGTGGAAGATGGTGGATACTGCCTTCTGGACAGAGCATCTGCATTTGGGTTAGATTTACCACTCCTGTGAAAAAATTCATGTGCATAATCTTGTAAAAACACAGCCCATCTTGCAAAGTGTCCAGTTCCACTGGGCTTGCAGGGTTTAAGGAAGGCGACCGCTTTATTGTCTGTGTAAACCTTGAATTTACCGTGGGCCAAATATGGTCGGTATGCTTTTATTCCTTCCAAAACTGCAAGGCATTTTTGCTCGGTTATGGACCATTTCTTTTCAGCAGCATGAAGAGCTCTTCCACCATAACAAATAACTGTCTCTTGTCCTTTATTAATAAGCTGGCTAAGTATATAACCTAAGGCTTCTCCACTTGCACCCGTCGTCAAGATTAACTCCTTGTTGAAAGCAGGATAAGCAAAGATAGGTGCATTGATTAATGCCCGTTTGAGACTATCAAATGACTTTTGACATTCATCTGACCAAACAAACTTTGTGTCATTCTGTAAAAGCTTAGTTAAAGGACTTGCTAATTTAGAATAGTTTGACACAAGTTTTCTATAGTAATTAGCAAGTCCTAAGAAATGAACCTTTTGCTGTGTGTTTGGTGCAGGAAATGTATTTACTGGTTCCACTTCGCTAAATATGTGTCCAAGATAGGTAACTTTCCTGGCCGCAAAACGACATTTGCTTGGTTTCAATGTAAGACCTGCTTCGTGCAGTTTTGCAAAGACTTCTTTCAGGTGGCTCATGTGTTCCTGCAGATTCTTGGAGAATATTATTATGCCATCTATGTAAATCAGGACACATTTCCAATTCATGTGTCGAAGTGCTTTGGACATCGTAGACTGGAATGACATAGGTGCGTTTTTCATCCAAGACGCCTGCTTGGGTAATACATGCGGATTTGTGCTTTGTTTCGGGATCTGGTGAAATTTGCCAGGATCCACTCGCACAGTCCAAGATAGATTGCCCCACAGAGTCGATGACATCGTCAAATCTGGGAATAGGAAAGTAAATAGGCTTTGTGATTGCGTTTAATTTCCTGTAATCCACTGCAAATCTGTAAGTACCATCCTTTTTCTTAACTATCACTACCGGGGAATTCCACTGAGAATCGCTTTCTTGGGCGATGTTGCTGTGTAGCATCTCTTTCACCTGCTTAGCAACTCTTCTTTTACTTGTATTGACGGGCGATAGTCGGTATTCCTCACAGCTGCAGCATCTCCAATTTCGATTCTGTGTTGATGCATGTTCGTTTCTCCAAATTCACCCCAAGATGTCACAAACACATTTCCTTGAGTTTTTAGAAAGTAATTCAATTGATCTTTTTCTTTTTCGGAAAGATCAGAGTCGGCTAAATCAAAGTTAATGTCAGTTTGCTTCGTGTGATCAACATGGTTTACGTGCATATTTTTGTTAGTGGTGAGAGACGGAAGTTGTGACTCGTGTAATTGACTTATTGATGCTAGTACAACATTTTTGGGGATAAATATGTGTTCATTTGTTGGATTAAGAATACGTTTTAAGGATGTTTTGTCCTTGGGTTGGATTATGCATTTAGCTCCCAAAAATCGGGATCGTTCAGTAACTAAAGGTTCTAGCGTAATACTGATTATTAAAGTCGATTTGTGCTTTGTTATCTGTGAGGAAATCGATACCTAAAACCATGGATTGGTGCAGTTTATTAAACACATGAAACTTTTGTTCAAATGTAACATTTCCTATTCGCACTGGAATTATTATAGTGCCCAATACTGGGTGGGTTTCGTCGCCTTCGCCAACAATGTTACTGAATTCGCTTTTATTCAGTTGATGAATAGAAATTCCAGTTTTCTCTAAATAGCTTAGTGTACAGCATGACACACTAGCACCACTGTCCAATAATGCACTTGTTCTAAATCCTTTTACACTAACAGATACGGTATTGCGCTCATGGGGGGGGGGGCTGTTAATTGCACTATTTTGCTCTTCTTATGCCTGTTCAAAAATGCTGAAGCAGGCGTCTTATTTGTTTATGGGCTGGGGATGCGTAGTCCTGGAAGCGTACAGACGTTTGTATGGTGACCTATCTTAAAACAATTTTCACACTTAAATAATCACATCTACATTTTGAAAAGCAACCTTACCTTATCTATGACAACGTCCTGTTGGTTGATTGTGGTAGCTTGATCTTTGTGCTCGTTGCTGATTCTGGTAAAGCCAGGCGCAGACGGGCAACTTTTTCGAGCAACTTTCAGGCAACAGTGAAATCGCTGGTCGTTGAAAGAAAAAAATCGGTCGTCTGCGCCAATGGGAAACAATAGTTACCTGCTGTTGCTCCGAGTTGCCAAATATCAAACATGGTTGATATTCGACAACAGAAAATCGCTCGTCGCCGAGAAATTGTTCATCTCTTGCTTCAAAATTGCTCGTCTGCGGCGGTAGGCGACAACAGGCAACTGTCCAATCAGCGAGCGCTCTACTGCCATGTGATACTACAAGATGGCGGCGTCGGAATAGCTAACAACATTAACATGGTCCGTGGAGATGGAAGACATGTTGGTGGAAATGTGGGCTGAGCGGCCAGTATTGTATGATGTAAGCTCAGCCGAATACTCAGATCGTGCAAAAAAACATGGCTGTCTCAGTGAACTGGCCTTTCACTTCGAAACGACCGGTAAAATATATTTTTCTCCGGTACTCGGTAGTGGTCATGAAACTAAAAGTCAAATTCAATTAATTGTTTTGTAAATTAATTATGATAATCTGATCAAGTTGATTTATTGTAATATTGTATGTACGGCGCCATTTGGAATGATCACGTGATATCGGCATTCCCGATTCATTCGGGGAAAAAGTTGCTTCTCGTTGCCAGTCAGCGCACACGGGAGACCTCGAGTTGCCAATTGCTCGGAGTTGCCAATTGCAGCAACAAGCGATGAAAAGTTGACCGTCTGCGCAAGGCTTAAGGCTGCCGATTCTGGTGGTCTGGCATCCGGTAGTGCTCCTGATTACAGTAAGGCGTTTGATTATAGCAGAATTGTTATTAGACATCTGGTGTCTTAGGTTCTGTCTTTCACTTCGCTGAGCTGGTCTATAGTCCATTTCAATATTATTACCAGTGATTGGATTTGAAATTTGATTCTCTACGATGTTCTTCAATTGACTGACAACCATCGTTTGGCAATTTCAGCACTAGTATCCATGTGGTTTTGTTCCACTTCTTTTGCAACCTTCCTCAACTCCTCAATAGTTTGTGGGGTTTTACATTTGACCCATTGTATGAGGTGTGATTTCAAGCCTTTGATAGCCTAGGATACGATCACTGATATTGTACCCTAGTGTCTTTTGCTGAACTCTATCAAGGTACTCGTCGACACACAACCATTCTGGGACACATCCAAAATACTGCAGTCAAATTTTGGTTTTGAGAATCTGCTTTACGGTCTTCTGAAATACGTCTCAACGAGGGTCGATTCAAACGGAAGAGGCAAATGTTCAAAGAATGTCTTAGCTCTTCCATCTAATAGTGAACATAAAGCCTCTTTCTGTTGCATCTCGCTGTATTTTCTAGACTGGAAAATGCATATGTTCTTTCGGCCCAAGCACTAGAATTTTCGTCTGGCAAGCCACTGTATTTGCCCATACAAAAGTTGGGTGCGGACATCTTGACGTTTGTATGATATATATGGCTTACCGAAGAATCCGACTGAGTAGCAATTTCACGTCAACATCAGTATTCAAGTCAGCTGTTGTTTCTGTTTTGGTTATTTCCGGTTCCGCTTCGTAATCCACATGAAAAACCTTTGTCTTTAATTGTTTTTGTTTTACATCTGGTATTTATTGTTTGTTCTTTAGGCTGTTCGGGATCGAATGGCCTCCACCAACTGAGAACGTTTCTAATGGAGAGGATTATAACCCAGACATGTTAACAACCACAGTTTTAAGTGGACAAAAGGAATTATTAATTTCAAAGCGGGCTAACGGCTTAAGTTTTAACTAAATTAATTAATTGTTAGTGTACAACAAATTTATTTGTTGCTATATTTGTTGTACACTATGACACGTATAAAAAATGTTATCATTTGAAAAACAATATTAAAATTGGGAGCAATTATTGTTTCTTTATTGATTTGGTGGAAGTTTTAACTTATCGACTTTCTGTTACTTAAGAATTTATTTTTATTTGAGAAGATCGAAAGATAGCAACAAATTGGCGGATTACGCATAGGTTATCTGAAGATGTTTGACCAACAATCATAGATTTGACAAAGTGGTATACTTTCCAGCCAATCAAACACATCAACAATTAAGAAACGCCATTCACAATCACTAGTCACACGCATTCATCATTTACTCCCTAGGTTTGGCACACTAAACTGCGTTTCAGACATGGTCAACACATCACATTGTGCAAAGGTCTGGTCGAAAAAACATTGTATAAAAACCCATGGAAGAGTGACGAAATTACTGCTATATTTGTCAATTATTTCCAGTGATTAAAGGGCAGAGGAGAAACATTGCTCATGAAAAGCCTGCATACCAGAGAAGTCTTTATGTTAGCCCTAGCGGCATCACCGGAGATGCTAGCAAAGCAGTTGACGGAAACATCAATGCATACTTTTCTCATGGATCTTGCACGTAAAAGATCCCTTGGCAGTTGGAATTCGATATGAGTAGGCCGTAGCGCCGCTGCCTGGGCACAATTCCTTCATAGCACACTGTGTGGCGTTTGTCCGTCTTCATTAGCCCACTTGAGGAGCAAAACAGGAGGACGTTAAACCCCATTTCATTTCTAACTACTGTTTTAGACATAGTGAACACATCCCTTATTGCAAAGGACCGGCCGAAAAGCGTTGTAAAAGAAAACCTGTGTGAAAGTGCGACGAGATTAATTTTACTGCTGTATGTGTCAATTCTTTCCAGTGATTAAAGGACAGAAGAGAAACATTGCACAAGACAAAAATGCATACCAGAGCAGCCGTTATGCTACCTCTGTGGGCTACCCGGGAGATGCTAGCAAAGCGGTTGACGGAGACATTAATACAAACTTTCATGGTGGGTCTTGCTCTCACACTCGTCTAAATGAAAGCAACAGCTGGTGGGAAGTTGACCTACAATCAAAGTATGCTATTGCAGAAGTGATTGTCTACAACAGAGAAGGTTTTGGTGAGTAATGTTTATGATGATAATGTTGTTAGTACTGACTGAAATCTATGTGAATTGCTTATGCCTTGTCACCTACAATGTGTACATATGTGTTGCTTTTCATTTGCAGAAGACAGACTAAGTAATTACACCTTATCCAGTGGAGTACCCTGTAACAATACCAGCATTGGTAAATGTTATACTGAATGTTATCATCACCAAACAGCAGAGCTGGTACATAATCTTACAATCACCAACTGTACCGCAAGATACGTCAGAATAACAACGTTACTTCGCCAGGGTCTTACTCTGTGCGAAGTCCAGATTTTCGGAGATCTCCAGCACGGTAAATATAGTTTTTAATTTGACAAATTGTTGAGCATGCTAACTCCGTAAACATTCCCAACCCTCAACAGTGAATCCTCATTAAGCAATGATTAATTCAATTTAACAGGCCCATACCGTTTCCGTCTTCATTATCCCAGTCGGAAAGGAGCCGTAGGACCCTCTTCCATTTCATTACTGAAGCACTTCATCTGTTTCAGATCTAACCACTGCATCAGTTACCGAAACCACATTTTCAACCAAGGAAGTGATTACTCCCACCATCTCCTCGAAGCTAATTACTTCATCGGAATCAAACACTGCGAACGGCACGAAAGTGGTTAGCCCCACGCTAAGTACTTTAGCAGTTTCTGAAGCACCGACAACAATTGATATACGAGAGTCGATCACTGCTAAAGGCGCGGATGTCGCCAGCGCACGAGGTGCAATTTTGTTCTCTTTGTTCTATCTCTTGGTTGTTTAACTATGTCTGATTTGATTGTAATATTAAAATTTGAACATCATCAAAAGGTTTGAGAATGTTGTAATATCAAGATTTAAAGGTATCAAGTATAATTTTTTTTTTTTATATATATTTTGATTTGTTTTCTATTGTAGTCGTTTTTTTTATTCGACGAAGGCATTGATTCTTAACCAGTCTGCCGCAAAATTTGGAACCGGCACATTAAGAACATTTCTCACTACAGAAGCTTTCTCACTAAAGAAGCGTCCGTCCGTCCACAATTTGTTTGTGAACAGTCTACAGGTCACAATTGTTATCCGATTTCAATGAAACTTAAAATATAGATTTATCACCCTAAGATCTCGGTTCCTTTCGATATTGGCATGTATCGGACTGTAACATCATGGGTTATGGCCCCTGATTGTACGAAAAATCACGTTTTTTAGCTTGTGAACAGGGTAGAGGTCACAATTTTGAACCGATTTGGATTAAACTTGAAATGCATGTTTATAACCCAAAGATATTGATTCCTTTCGATATTTGCGGCTATCGGATCGTAACTTCCCGAATTATGGCCTCTGATTGTCCGAAAAATCGCCCTTTTTAGCTTGTGGTCCCTTTGAAGGTCAAAATTGTTATCCGATTTAAAAAACCGTTTGATTATATCACCGTTACATGGTTATGGAGGTTGAGTTCAAATTTCGTGAAAATCGGATCAAAATTGACGGACAAAATGGCCGCCGTTTGTACGCGAATAGTGTGAAAATATGTAATATCAAAGTTGTGGACCCTATAGAGGTCAGAATTTTGAACCGATTTGGATAAAACTTGAAATGCATGTTTATAACCCAAAGATCTTGGTTCCTTTTGATATTTGCGCCTATCGGATCGTAACTTCCTGAATTATGGCCCCTGATTGTCCAAAAAGTCACCCTTTGTAGCTGGTGGTCCCTCTGGAGGTCAAAATTGTTATCCGATTTAAAAAAACCGTTTGATTATATCATCGTTACATGGTTATGGAGGTTGAGTTCAAATTTCGTGAAAATCGGACCAAATGGCCGCCGTTTGTACGCGAATAGTGTGAAAATATGTTATATTGGACCCTATAGAGGTCACAATTTTGAACCGATTTGGATAAAACTTGAAATGCATGTTTATAACCCACAGATCTTGGTTCCTTTTGATATTTGCGCCTATCGGATTGTAACTTCCTGAATTATTGCCCCTGATTGTCCGAAAAATCGCCTTTTTTAACTTGTGGTTCCTCTGGAGGTGAAAATTGTTATCCGATTTAAAAAACCGTTTGATTATATCACCGTTACATGGTTATGAAGGGAGAATTTAAATTTCGTGAAAATCGGACCATAATTGAAGGATAAAATGGCTGCCGTTTGTACGCGAATAGTGTGAAAATATGTTATATCAGGGTTGTGGACCCTATAGAGGTCACAATTTTGAACTGATTGTGATGAAACTTGAAATACATGTTTATAACCTAAAGATCTTCGTTCCATTGCATATTTGCACATATCGTAACTTCCTTAATTATGGCCCCTGATTGTACAAAAAATCACCTTTTTTAGCATGTGGTCCCTCTGAAGGTCACAATTATTATCTGATTTAAAAAAACGTTTGATTATATCAGTTACACCGTAGTTATGGGTGAGTTTGAATTATGTTTTTCTGGTGATTACTCTAGTTGACTGCCCGGACGATTTAGCTGCTGTGTGGGTGTATGTTTAGTTTGGAGTCATTCTAAAAATTTATTATTCGGTGGCTATGACTTGCCATGTTTTTATTTTGCGAAATAATTCAAATATTTTCATATATCTAGCCAGGTGTGCTGCTATTGTTTTATTTGTCCAGGGTATACCGTTGGCTAAAAAGGGTTGAGAACCACTGGACGAAGGGCATATCTCTAAAACGTATTACACTGGTTCACTCCTACATTTTTTGATGTTGTTCAAGTACTACCCAGCTAAAACCTTGTCATATTATGTCAAGTACTCTTTTGTATAATTTATTGCATAACTCCCCCCCCCCCGAAAGAGACGAAATAATATCAGGAATTACCACCCCTTTTCCGAGAACCTTGTTAACACAGGAGTGTCTGTTCCACGCACATATTGTGTACTAGGAAAATCCTGGAAACACGATATTGCTTATAGTTCTTGGGGACAAAAATGATCTTTAGAATGGAGTCATTTTAAAAATTTATTATTCGGTGGCTACAGGTGTATACCGTCTATGACTTGCTATGTTTTTATTTTGCGAAATAATTCAAATATTTTCATATATCTAGCCAGGTGTGCTGCTATTGTTTTGTTTGTCCAGGGTATACTGTTGGCTAAAAAGGGCTGAGAACCACTGGACGAAGGGCATATCTCTAAAACGCATTACATTGGTTCACTCCTACATTTTTTGATGTTGTTCAAGTACTACCCAGCTAAAACCTAGTCATATTATGTCAAGTACTCTTGTATAATTTATTACATACCCCCCCCCCCAGAATAAGACGAAATAATATCAGGAATTATCACCCCTTTTCCGAGAACCTTGTTAACTCAGGAGTTTCTGTTCCACGCACATATTGTGTACTAGGAAAATCCTGGAAACACGATATTGCTTATAGTTCTTGGAGACAAAAATGATCTTTAGAAAACATTTTTTAGAGACTTGCCATATTTTGTGTTGCTAATTTTGAAATCATTTATTCTTGGACATTAACTGACCCAATTTTGTTCCCCTATATCATTGCAAAGAAGAACGCCAAGTGATTGGTATTATATCTAATATTAACTTCCAACGTTATTTCCCTTTGTTATTTTGTCTTGATAGCAAATTGAACTTAAGGGAGCCTTCGTGGTTGGTGACCCATGGGCTTCAGTTATCAGCATACCTTTCTGGAATTTATTATTTTGTCTTGATAGCATCTTGAACTTAGGGGGTCTTCGTGGATAGTGACCTATCGACTTCAGTTATGAGCATCCTTTCTGGAATTTATAAAGGTTGTCTGTCGGAAGAAAAGAATATATTCCTTGACGTCTGGATTGTATATTCTAAATAAAAGTGCACACATGTACTTTGGTGCTAAATTATGAAAATTGGTTGCAAGCATGTTGTTAATTAGTGTTGTGCGAGCTTCCGTTCCAGAGAAACCCCTATGAACGCCATTGGGCCGACAGTATTTATTTGAATTGTTTTAAGTGATGTCGTGGGTTAAAGAGGGGTAGACCACTATCGATATTCAGGGTTCTACGACAATTAGAAGACCACGTGAAAGATATAATAACTATACATAACTAGGGTGCCCCACCATAAATTTCGCCAAATATCTCGACAATTACAACACAATATTTATATATATACCAAACCTTCAATCAGGTTCGCACATTTATAGTCACTAAATAAACGTTCATGTCTCTGATCCTCCATAACCCGCGAACACCTATAAATATGGGTGATGTAACGTGATGACGTTCAAGTCCTTTTCATTTTAATTTTGAAATTGAAGACGTTGAAGCCCATTTCATTTTAATTTTGATCTTTGAATTTGATTGCAGTATGTGGGTCATAAGATCACATCTGACTATATTTATTGTGCGCCGTCGCATGTGACGTCACGATTATAATAACAGAGCCTAATGAAAGTTAAATGATAACTTTCGGTGCTAGCATAAAGTCCTACAAGGCCAAATAGCTGTCTTTTTTTAGACATCCACCAAATTGTACACGGTTCGCCCCATACGTGCGACTAACACTTGTCCTTAGGGGGTAGCTTTGGCTCCCGTCAGTCTGTTTAAGATTGTCTGAACAGTCATCGAGTTCAAGGCTCGTGGAATTCCAACAGTAACATATATTGAAGTAATGTTATATCCAACCAGTTCTGCGATCTTCTAAATTCATGTAATCTTCAACAACACATTAAGGTACCGACACACCAGAAGGGACATACACTTGATATACTTATCACTAGACTTAATGATGATCTTCTCTGCAGTTATGAAGTCCTTGATCATTCAATCTCCGATCATTTTTAGTATTTTCGGATCCTTGTCATTGGCAAAGCCCAGGGCTGTCAAAGAAACCATTGTTTTCCGGAAAACTAAAGACATTGACGTAAATTAGTTCAATCAAGACATTCTGTCATTAAATTTACAAACCCAAATTGAAATTTCACATGATATTCAAACACAGGTATCTCTTTACGATTCTGCTCTGCGCAAACTTTTCAACGATCATGCGCCGTTAAAATCAAAAACTGTGACTATGCGACCAAATAAGAAGTGGTTTACCACTGAGATATTAATTTCAAAACAGGAAAAACGAACTGCTGAAAAACAATGGAGGAAAACCAATTTGGAAATCCACAGGGAGATATATAACCACCAAAGGACTAAAACAAATAAACTGATAAAACAGGCTAAAATATCCTATGTTAAAAATAAAATAGAGACGAACAAGGGAAATCCCAAGCAAATCTTTAAAATAATTGACAGTATTTCCAAATCTAAAGAAAAGTGTCTCCTACCCTCGAATGACGATTTTTCAGCTCTAGCAAAACAATTTTCATCATTCTTTTGTGAAAAGGTAGCTAATATTAGATTCCAGCTTGAGGATTCTGGCACAGAGTCACCCCATGACAGTGAAGTATACACAGGATCTGTGTTAACTAAGTTTAAGCCACCATCCGAGACTGAAATTTGCAAAATTATTGGAAAATCTGCAAATAAATCCTGTGACCTTGACCCACTCCCAACATGGTTATTAAAATCGTGTTCATTGTCGATTTCTCCTATTATTACCTCCATTGTAAATAGTTCATTGGAATCTGGAATGGTGTGTCAATCACTGAAATGTGCCCTTGTGACACCATTACTGAAAAAGGCGAATTTAGACCCAGACTTATTTCAAAACTACCGCCCCGTCTCTAATCTGTCGTTTCTATCTAAAATCATAGAAAAGGTTGTAGCTTCCAGATTTAAGGATCATATTGCACAGAACAACTTAGATGAGCCATTTCAGTCTGCCTACAAGAAGTGTCACAGTACTGAGACCGCCCTTGTACGAGTCCATAATGATATCATTAGTCGGATGGACAGCACTGACTGTGTATTCGTGGTCATGCTTGATCTTAGTGCCGCTTTCGACACCATAGACACCTCCATATTATTATATAGATTAAAGCATCGTTTCGGGATTGAAGACAGTGCATTGTCATGGTTTGCCAGTTATCTTGAATGTCGGGAGCAAGTAGTGAATATCCTTAACACTAAATCACCTCCACAAACGCTGAAATATGGTGTACCGCAAGGTTCGGTCCTGGGACCACTCTTGTTCACAGCATACACATCTCCTTTAGGAAACGTCATAAGAAAACACAAAATCGACTACCAACTTTATGCGGACGATACACAAATGTATATCGCATTGAATAAGAGTAACGAGACCGAACACATAACAAAGTTGGAGGCCTGCATTGCGGATGTTCGATCCTGGATGAAACTAAATCTTTTAAAATTGAACGATAATAAAACTGAATTGATAAAACTACTTAAACCTAAATGTAATACAAATCTTAAGTTAACACACAATTCGGTCAAAATTGGAGATGCCAGTATTCCTTTGTCAACGTCTATACGAAATCTTGGTGTAAATTTCGACTCTGCACTGGACATGAAATCACATATCTCATCTATTTGTAAATCATGCAATTTTCACCTGTACAACATTGGTAGAGTCCGTCCTTATATTAATTTTGAAACCTGTAAGCTACTTGTAAACTCCTTTATTACATCCAGACTCGATTATTGCAACTCACTGCTTGTTGGACTTCCCGCAAAAAGTTTATACCCTCTTAAACTCATTCAGAATAAAGCTGCTCGTATTGTTTCACTAACATCGTATCGTTCACCCATCACCCCTGTCCTTAAACAACTTCACTGGCTCCCTGTTTCTTTTCGCATCGATTTCAAAATTTTGTGTCTTGCATATCAGTCAATCAACTGTCCTGAATCGCCTGCATATCTCAAAGATCTTCTTAACCATTATAAGCCCTTACGCCAACTTCGTTCTTCAAATCTTCACCTCCTTGAGATTCCAAAAAGTAGAACACTTTTCGCACAACGCTCCTTTTCGGTAGTAGCACCAAAACTTTGGAACGACATATCCTTTAAAACAAGGACCAGTTCAAGTTTTGACGTTTTTAAAAAGAACCTAAAAACAGAATTGTTCCAAAGAGCCTTCATGTAATTTATCTCTTTTACCAATTATTTTAATGTTTTATACTTTTTCTGTACACTGCTTTTTATTTGTTTTACCAAATAGTTTAATTTTAATTTGTGATTTTCTATCTATATTTTATCTAATGCTCTTATCTTGTTTTATCAAACAGATTTTATATTGTTTTACATTGTGTACTCATTATCATATATTTTGTTTTGTACAAGCGCCACCGAGCAGCTTTACAAGCTGGATTTTGGCGCTATACAAGTTCAATAAATTATTATTATTATATAAACACAGATTTAGACCAGGTTTTAACTGCTTTCAAATCTATCTACAATATGTACCCTTCAATAACAAACCTGGCTAACCGTGTAACAACATTCCAGATGTTTTCAAATTTGCGATCGTTATTCTTTTAATTTAGAAACAATCTTTGGTTCAACTCTTCACAACAACTATCTATCATTTTGTAATCTTATATTTTATCTCGAAAGTCTTTGACAAATGCACAATTAATCAAATTTATTGTCGTCGCCCCTGTTCGTCCACAATTGTTTGTGAACAGTCTACAGGTCACAATTTTTATCCGATTTCAATGAAACTTAAAATATAGGTTTATCATGATTCCTGTCGATATTGACATGTATCGGACTGTAACTTCATGGGTTATGGCCCCTGATTGTACGAAAAAATCACGTTTTTAGCTGTGAATAGTGTAGAGGTCACAATTTTGAACCAATTTGGATGAAACATGAAATGCATGGTTATAACCCGAAGATCTTGGTTCCTTTGAATATTTGAATTATGGCCCCTGATTGTCCGAAAAATCGCCCTTATTAGCTTGTGGTCCCTCTGGAGGTCAAAATTGTTATCCGATTAAAAAAAAACCTTTGATGATATCACCGTTACATGGTTATGGAGGTTAAGTTCAAATTTCATGAAAATCGGACCAAAATTGACAGACAAAATGTACGCGAATAGTGTGAAAATATGTTATATCAAGGTTGTGGTTCCTATAAGCTACGTTCACACTGTATGCGCATTTATTGCGAATTCCGGAAACCGGTCTCCGGAATTCGGATTGGGTTTTCCCGGATTGAAAGCGGTGCGTCACATTGCAGTTTATTCGGATTGAATTCAGAAGTAAAAGCGCCACACTGAATGCGTAGTGCATGTCATTCATATCCAAGATGGCTGCGCAAAAATCGTATTGGTGGTTTTATGCTGCTTACGTTTAATTTCCTGAGGCAAGCAACGCTACATCAGCGACCCCGGGTCTTACATCTCCGCCTTGCAATACTGGCATGGGGAAACCACGCCCGAACAATAGATGAACGTTTTCGGTCAACACCGGGGGCGAACCCGGGACAAGCGGACGAGGGAGCCAGCTTCTTACTCACTGAACCAACATGGCTGTCATTTCATAATTCAAATCCGTTCAGCACTAAACAATACATTTGGTGAATAAGGTGATGGATGAAGAAGCCGATTGATTTTGAACGATTTACGATAATTAAATCTTAGTATAGGGCAAAATTTAGTGTGTTGTAAATGGAAAAGTATGCCACAACCCGTGTTGACTGTTCGGAGGACTTAGCGTGAAAACGTATGTTTTAGCTTGTTATGTTACCACAGTATTTATCATGGTGAACTAAGGGGGGGGGGGGAGAAAGCGATCGGCGAGAGAACCTTTGCGTGTTAAGAGCTATGTTCGAGATAATATGCAGTTTGTTGAGGCCAGCCATTGGAAACCAAGATACAAGACTCCGGGGGTCAGTGCCTCGCCACAAGCGACTGGCTGTAAAAGTTTGGAAAATAACAACAGTTACACGACTCTTGGGCAGACAAAATCCGGAATAAGACTTTATTCTGAATTCAATTCAGATTAAAACCCCTAGTGTGAACGCAGCTATAGAAGTCACAATTTTAAACCGATTTTGAAGAAACCTGACATGTATGTTTATAACCCAAAGATCTTGGTTCCTTTCGATATTTGCGCCCATCCGATCATAACTTCCTGAATTATGTCCCCTGATTGTCCTAAAAATCGCCCTTTTTAGCTTGTGGTCCCTCTGGAGGTCAAAACTGTTATCCGATTTAAAAAAAACGTTTGATTATATCACCATTACATGGTTATGAAAGTTGAGTTCGAATTTTGTGAAAATCAGACCAAAATTGACAGACAAATGGCCGCCGTTTGTACGCGAATAGTGTGAACATATGTTATATGTGGACCCTATAGAGGTCACAGTTTTGAACCGATTTTGATGAAACTTGACATGTATGTTTATAACCCAAAGAACTTGGTTCCTTTCAATATCTGCGCCCATCTGATTGTAACTTCCTGAATTAGCTTGTGGTCCATCTGGACGTCAAAATTATTATCCGATTTAAAAAAAACGTTTGATTATATAACCGATACTTAGTGATGAAGAATGAGTTTGAATTTCGTGAAAATTGACGGACAAAAAGGCCGCCGTTTTACATTTGAAATGAAAGTTTATAACCCAAAGATCGCGGTTCCTATTGATATTCGGGCAAGTTGGACCATAACATCCTGAATTATGGCCCCTGATTGTACGAAAAATCATGGTTTTTACCTTGTGGACCCTATATAGGTCACAATTTTTTTCCGAATTAAAAAACCGTTTGACGATATCCCGCTACACATTAATGATGGTTGAGTGTGAATTTCGTGAAAATCGATAATTGAACAGCTAAATCCATATTAAATGTTTCGTATGCTTAACGTTAGCATGGGGCAGAATTTTTTAAAAACCAAACAAATTCTATTGATTTTCTGATAATTCCCTTATATGCGACAACTCTAGTTGACTGCCTGGACGATTTAGCTGCTGTGTGGGCGTATGTTTCGTTGCCTTGCAACCCATTTTATGAATTCATACTCACATATCGGACACGAACTTTTAGAAAATAATCGGAAGTGTTTGTCGGGAGAATTACATTACAGAGATGGCTCTCGTCGGAATTCAAAATGATACTTTCAATTCACTATATAAACATAATTGTGTACTCCGCGTAGAACTGCACGACATTCTCGATATAGTCATTTATCGCGATATGGTATTTTCAGACCCAATCACGATATCATGTGGTCAAAATTAGTCGATATAGTGGTTTATCAAATATCGAGAAAAAAAAGATCATAAAAATAGATAATAAAAACACTATGCAGCGTTGGAAATTAGCCGACTGCAATAAAAAATAAAACTAATGTTTTGAGAATCGTTAAATATTGAAAACACTTGCGCAGTGTCCGCAGCCGTTTTTCACTGCATCGTGCATACGTTACTTTTACTTTGTTTTTAGTCGACAATAAATTGTCAGTTGTTACTACATGTAAAGCTTAGGCCTACTAAACGCCTGAAATTCCTCACTACCGCGGCCGATTACCAAGCTATAAACAGGTTGTTATATATTTAAAAAATAAATATTTTTTTGAAAACTATATAGGCGAAAGACCGAAGAAATTTATCGTTCAAGTTCGTTGCAACAACCTGTGTGGGAGATTTTAATTTTTTAAATTACACGTCTCTTTGTACTAATTTAAAAAACATGATCTCCACACATCTAGCATGTGCCAGTATTTCATAATTATTTTTTAAAAATGGAATTCCTTTTTAACCTAACCACCTAAAAAAATAAACTTACACGCTGTGTAGGAATACGCACTGTGATCAATGACGTAACGGTTAGTTCGGTCGATGTGCAATCGGCCTTGAACTCGAAAGATAAATACTCACCCGGACACTGCTGAAGTTTGTTGGCGAGTGCCATTTTGACCAACCAAAATAAAGAAAACTTTTAGCCCCGCTAAAGACATGTGTGTCTTTGTTTGTATAACTTTTAATCTATCACACATGTGTTATGCAATTAATTATGTATAGACTTGGTAGTCAGTCTAGATGCAGTACATGGTCTTTTATTTGTTCGTCTGGGTTTTATGGCCTGTATTTTGTCTTTTAAGCTTATAGCACACAGGTTTATTTTATTTTAATCTATCACGTATGTGACGTACAATTATTTAGTAGACGGTTCTTTATTGGATGATGATGATGATGATGATGATGATGAAGAAGAATCTTGAATGTACAAACTATAGCCTATAATTGTAAATAAACAATGATAAAAGAAATAATTTAATTTTAAAACTCCCATACACAGCTCCTTTGAGCAAGACCAAGTAGTCTATATGTATTTTTTTTAAAATACGGGAATGGACAAACAAGGGACATTTGAGCCAGTTGTTAGAACACAACCTGTATTCTACCTATGCATTAATTTCAAAAAGTCATAATTTAGCAAACACAAATAACTGTCCACAAAACATCAGGTGCCTTTGGTATGAATGTGGTCGGGCTTTAGGAATTTCCGTTTTGTGGGTATATTGATATTAAAAGGTATTTCCAACCTTATATATGGGGGGTGGGGGATTAAGCAATGTGTGCTGGGCCTGTTGATATTAAAAGGTATTTCCAACCTTATATGAAGGGTGGGGGATTAAGCAGTGTATGAGAAGGGGGGAGGGCTGGGCCTTGCATTTGATTTATGCATAGTTATATTATATGGATGCTCAGAGATGAGGAAGAGTGGGCTTAGGGGATCTATTCTAACCAGTTAATATTTGGGTGAACTCGACAATGCAAAGTATGTATGTCTACACACGCAAAGACAAATACAGTAGAAGAGAGCCTCTAATAAAGTATAGCTTCACACACCTTGATTGATTTTGATATTTGGCAATTATCTATATTCGATTATATATAGGCCTATATCATTGCTATCAAACAACATTTCCAACCCTTCTCAAATTATCTTAATACTCGGAGCTGTGGCGGGACGTTAAACACGATGCATGCAAAAATTAATTCCACAGTGTTGTGTACTTTCTTAAGAATAATAAATTGATTCATCACATTTACACAGGCTACAAACAGCTTAAAATTTGTTGAGAGGACAAGCCCGTCAGGTATTACCGACAGCGGCTTCACGGGGGTAAAGCTTGTCTGGCATCGGGGAAAACTGACCGTCTGATGGGGTAGCAGGTCCGAAAACACGGCACATAATCGCCAAGTTGTAAGCAGCTGTCAGTTGGACACTCTATCCAATGTTTCACATTTATGCACTTATTACATGTTAGCCGACACCGGTAAATACCAGTATTAATAGCGCGCATTTTCTTTTCATAAGAAGTATGATTTACAACGAGTTTGGTTAAAAAAATCGTCCTGATTATATTATAGCAAAACAATGACAGTGATCTATTAAATTCTCCTCAAGGTCACGTGTATTTACTGTTATTCGCTATTTACTAGATTTTCATTGGCTGAGAGGTCGCCGTCTCACTACTTTATTATTGCGAGGACAAAAAATGCTGTCGTTTAGATTAGTTGTTTAAAACGTTTCTGGTTCATAAATTGGAGTGTGGCAGTTCTGTTTACAACACATTAGGGTTATTTCTCGAGAAATAAATATTGAAACTTCCCACAGCGGTGAGTTGCAACGACTTTTGAAAACTAAGCTAGTTAGAACTTCCCAGTCCTCCTCCTAATACGAAACTTAGTTTTTGAAATCAAGAATAAAGCGATCTGGTATGAATAGATTACTGTCACAGTTACGCGGCCAGGAATACCCCAGCGGCCCAGCCAATCGAATGCATGAATGGGAGATAGTCCGGATCATTTAGTATTGGTTAAAACTGTTTGAACTTTAAATACAAGACTTGAAGATCGCATCTGCTTACTTCCGCTCCACGTGATAATTGAGAATTTTCTTACACAAGGTCACAAGGAGACGCTTTATAAACATCAGCGATTGTATTTAATTTAATTATGCCAAACTGAGCTAGTACTTGTAGACCGACAGAGGAAATCATGGAGGTGAGGGCCTAGTTGAAAAAGAGAAATTAGTACCAAAACGAAAATGCACGAGTCGTGTTTGGTGAAACGTTTTTATCCAAAAAGGATGTTGTTTTGTACATTTTAATGAATCTATATTATACAAAAAGCAAAGTTGAAAGTGTATGAATAAAGAAACTCACACCCAGAATTATACCTCACATAGTACTCAGTTTTAATACATTTTTATACGCCCACATTTTCATGTGGACTATTATGTCGTCGCCCCTGTTCGTCCCACCACAATTTGTTTGTGGACACTCTACAGGTCACAATTCTTATCCGATTTTGACGAAACTTGAAAAATAGGTTTATCCCCATAAGACCTCGGCTGCTTTCGATATTGGCATGTATCGGATTGAAACTTCATGGATTATGGCCCCTGATTGTACGAAATATCATGTTTTTAGCTTGTGGACCCTATAGAGGTCACAATTTTGAACCGATTGTGATGAAACTTGACATGCATGTTTATAACCCCAAGATATTGGTTCCTTTCGATATTTGCGCCCATCGGATTGTAACTTTCTGAATTATGGCCCCTGATTGTCCGAAAAATCGCCCTTTTTAGCTTGTGGTCCGTCTGGAGGTCAAAATTATTATCCAATTAAAAAAAAAACGTTCTATTATATCACCGTTACATAGTAATGAAGGTTGAGTTCAATTTCGTGAAAATCGGACCAAAATTGACATACAAAATGGCCGCCGTTTGTACGCGAATAGTGTGAAAATATGTTATTTCAAGGTTGTGGACCCCATAGAGGTCACAATTTTGAACCGATTGTGATGAAACTTGACATGCATGTTTATAACCCCAAGATCTTGGTTTCTTTCGATATTTGCACCCATGTGATCTTTACTTTCTGAATTATGGCCCCTGATTGTGGTCCCTCTGGAGGTCAAAATTATTATCCGATTTAAAAAAAACCTTTTGATAATATCACCGTTACATGGTAATGAAGGTTGAGTTCGAATTTCGTGGAAATGGGACCAAAATTGACATACAAAATGGCCGCCGTTTATACGCGAATAGTGTGAAAATATGTTATTTCAAGGTTGTGGACCCTATAGAGGTCACAATTTTGAACCGATTGTGATGAAACTTGACATGCATGTTTATAACCCAAAGATCTTGGTTCCTTTCGATATTTGCAGCCATCGCATCGTAACTTCCTGACTTATGGCCCCTGATTGTCCGAAAAATCGCCCTTTTTAGCTTGTGGTCCCTCTGGAGGTCAAAATTGTCATCCGATTTAAAAACCGTTTGAATATATCACCGTTACATGGTAATGAAGGTTGAGTTCAAAGTTTCTGATAGTCGGACCCAAATGGACAGACAAAATGGCCCCTGTTTGTACGCGATCGGTGTGAAAATATGTTATATCAAGGTTGTGGACCCTATAGAGGTCACAATTTTGAACCGATTTTGATGACACTTGACATGCATGTTCATAACCCGAAGATCTTGGCTCCTTTCGATATTTGCGCCCATTGATTCGTAACTTCCTGAATTATGGCCCCTGATTGTACGAAAAATCACCCTTTTTAGCTTGTGGTCCCACTGGAGGTCAAAATTATTATCCGATTTAAAAAAACGTTGGATTATATCACCGTTACATGGTAATGAAGATTGAGTTCAAATCTGACCAAAATTGACAGACAAAATGGCCGCCGTTTGTACGCGATTAGTGTGAAAATATGTTATATCAAGGTTGTGGACCCTATAGAGGTCACAATTTTGAACCGATTTTGATGAAACCTGACATGCATGTTTATAACCCAAAGATCTTGGTTCCTTTCGATATTTGCGCCCATTGGATCGTAACTTCCTGAATTATGGCCCCTGATTGTCCGAAAAATGACCTTTTTTAGCTTGTGGTCCCTCTGTAGGTCAGAATTATTATCCCATTTAAAAAACCGTTTGATTATATCACCGTTACATCGTAATGACTGAAAAAATGGCCATCCATCCTTCATCACTAACAAGGGGAAACCACGCCAGAAAATCTAGATGAACTTTGTCACCCAATGCAGGGATCAAACACTCAACCTCAAGGCTACCGAGTCAGCATCTTACCCACTTAGCAACATGATCCCCAGTCGAATTTGAAGCCTACTGAAATGCACCTTTATAACCCAAAAATCTTAATTCATTTCGATATTTGCACATATCATATTCTAACTTAATGATGTAGGAAAATCACTTTCGGTATTGCTTGTTCTGTATCCATCTCTCGAAAATGTAGGCGTATCCTGCCTGGCAGTGCCAGCCTATCTTTATATATAATTTATTAAATAGCAAAGTGACATTATTATTGATCGCATTAATATTTAACAAAGTGTATTGTGTTCAGTCCTATTTAAATTCGTACCCACTAGGTAAGCCATCAATATATTATATATTAAAAACACGTTCTTTTTAATACATCGCTACTGTCAAGTGAAAGTCCGTTGGAAAAATGTCAGTTGGATAGACTGATTGATGCACGTGCACGTAATTAATGAAAGTTTTCTATTTATTTGGGGATTAGGGTGTTGCTGTTGGCTTGTGTACAGATTCGCAAAATATAATTTTGTAACTATGAAGCTTATGGAATATGGTTGCATCTATGTTCTACTATCAGGTATATGTAATTTCTAAACTATGTCGAGTTTTTCTTTAGGAATAATTGTTTCCGACGTAAGTCTATATTTTTTAAAACAAAAATCTACAAGGGTGCCGCGTAACCACCTTATGTGTTTGATTTTGGCGAATTATTCTGCAACTGGAGAATTTGATTTGGTAATTTTATATTTTCATTGGATAATTTTCATTCCATTGGATATTTTAATTTTTTATTGAATAATTTAAATTTTTTATTGAATAATTTTATTTGCATTGGGTGATTTTATTTTAATTTGTTTAAAAGAATTTACTATTAGAAATCCGCTAAATTAAAGATATTATTGTAAAATTCAAACATCATTTTCTAGCTTGAATGTTTTTAAAACAATAAATTATTATACTTTTTAAAAAATATGTATTTCCAATTCAAATTATAATATTCAACGTAGAATATAAATATTATAATCAGAAAACATGTTATTATAATTTGAAACAAGGGGTTGTTATTCAAGATCGGGCTACATTTTGCAAGAGGCGGACAGAGGTCAGGCTAGTTTTCGTACAATAAGGGACCATAATCCAGGACCATACGGTCCGGCATGCGTCAATATCAAAAGGAACTCAGATCTTTGGATATAACTTTTAACTTATTGACTTTCTTTGAAGAAATTTACTTTGAGAAGATGGAATGATAGCAACAAATTGGTGGATTATGCATAGGTTATCTGAATATGTTTGACCAATAATCTTACGTCCACTCGACACAAACTAGGTCATATCGGGGTCTTTAGCTGTGGGAAGACCCGGCGAAAACTCACGAGGTTAGGCAGGCGACTCTACTCCTTGTTACGTACAACCGGGGATTCGAAACCACACCAGTTGACTCAATGATAGGCTTTATGAAACAGCGTGCACGTGCTTACCATTCGGACCCCCCCCCCTCATACATTTGACAAATTAGTATATTTTCTAGTCAACCAAACACATCAACAATAAAAAAAAACTCGTTAAAAAACCAGAACGGAGGGCCTGACAAGGACAGCTGTCTAGTCGTTCGGGATGGACGAAAAACTGAGGCCCCGTGTACAAACTAGTGTGCACGTAAAAGATTCCTTGGCAGTTGGAATTCGATATGAGTAGGCCGTAGCGCCGCTACTGGGCACAATTCCTTCATAGCACACTGTGTGGCGTTTGTCCGTCTTCATTAGCCCACTTAAGGAGCAAAACAGGAGGAAGTTAAACCCCATTTCATTTCTAACTACTGTTTTAGACATAGTGAACACATCCCATAGTGCAAAGGACCGACCGAAAAGCGTTGTAAAAGAAAACCTGTGTGAAAGTGCGACGAGATTAATTTTACTGCTGTATGTGTCAATTCTTTCCAGTGATTAAAGGACAGAAGAGAAACATTGCACAAGACAAAAATGCATACCAGAGCAGCCGTTATGCTACCTCTGTGGGCTACCCGGGAGATGCTAGCAAAGCGGTTGACGGAGACATTAATACAAACTTTCATGGTGGGTCTTGCTCTCACACTCGTCTAAATGAAAGCAACAGCTGGTGGGAAGTTGATCTACAATCAAAGTATGCTATTACAGAAGTGATTGTCTACAATAGAAAAGATTTCGGTGAGTAATGTTTATGATGAAAATGTTGTCAGTACTGATTGAAATCTATGTGAATTGCTTATGCCTTGTCACCTACAATGTGTACACAGGTAGAGTGGTTCAGAGACACAATATTTGTCCTTATAAAAACTGACCCGCTTATCGGTGTGATTGCTCCGTCGAGAAATCTTCTGAAGTGAGCAGAAGTTAGAGTCGCGCACGAGATTTTGGATGTCGCAGCAAATATACGTCACGCGAGGTATTTCTACAAACATGTATTGGTATATAACACCGAGTAAAAAATACACTCATTACGGGCTTCGACTTACGTGTTTATTTAATAGCGAACGTGAGCAAAAATTTCGATTTCACTCCTTGATTTGATTTTTGATTTTGGTGATTTAAATACAGAGCTAGCTGTAATAGCTTCGTCTCATTTCTAACTTTCAACCACATGAGATCGCCCAGATAAATTCACTACAACCTTTCGAGATTTACTTTTATTAAGTGTTTACAACCTTGGTTTACGCGAGGATCTCTCCTGGTAAGGAAATAAATAATTGCTAGCTCTAAATACGCCGATGAAGCTACTCTTGAAATAAAGTCATTCATCGTAAGTTATATTATACATAATTTACTGTGATATATTTGCTGATCAACGATTGTTTATCAGCGTGTACGATTGATAGTGTGAGATAGAGTAAGTAGTCCCATGTCGTTTTCTATTTATCGTAGTCGAAATTAGTATTAATTTAGTTATTTCGTATATAATAATCATACATTGTGCTCACAATATAATACAGGATATTAATTATTGGTATTTTGAATATATTGAGAGCGTACATTGCAGAGTTAGTAAATATTGTATTACTATGCCGACCATCGTCTGCGGTGTGTTGTGTATACTTGATAGCGTTCGGTATCACTGAGATTTAACGCTTAGTGATAATTTGAATGTTCACAGCAAATAGAGCACATTGAAAACCATTGCTATAATTCTTAATATAATTTGATTAAAATATTATAATCATTTAGATTTATAAAATAATTCCACATAGCTGTGTTTTGACCACGCCCACTATATACGCTTTCACACTTGGCGGGCAGAGAGAACGTGATCACAGCAACAATAACACATTGATTTCATTGGCTGAGTTTTACACCTGAATACTATCAACCCAGCTATAGTAAATAGAGTAGTAAAAACACAACTCACTCATCTATTGTTTAAGTTCAGTACTTGTTGGCCTTTAGCTAACTTGATAAAAGTTGGTTCACATTGGTTAACATTCTATTGAACTTAAATTCACACCTACATTTCAATACCTCAAAAGTATATATATATATATATGTATTAAATTATTATCACCACTTTGTTGGTTTTGAGTTGTCTTTTAAATATGGCAATTAATATGCAATCTGCCACTGTTGATGAACTGCAAAATTTACGACACATAGGAAGAGTTAAGGCAGAGAGGATTGTCATGCTAAGACAAGAAGTAGGTGTATTAACCATTGATCACCTTGCTAAAGCTGTTGGTTTGCCATCTGAGCCATAGAGTGATTGGATTGAGGAGGGGATAATAACTTTTGTTCCTCCAGAAAAGGGCGTCTTAGACATAAGAGATGCTGAGAAGATTGACGCTCGTATAACAAAGTTGGAGCAATTTGTTGAAATAAAATTCGAACAGATTCTGACTGCCATTGATAAACAGGCTACTACTTTAAGAAGTGAATTTGTGTTATACAAACCTGTTCCATCTGCAATTCCCAAACACCCTCCTTCCCTTGATCAACAGTATGAATTTCCTAAATTCCCATCAGCACAGGCAGACAAGGTAAAGTCTGATGAGGGGGTTCAAAATCCAGTTGCTCCTTCATCAGGTTTTGCTATGTCTACACCTAAGTCTATCAAGGATGATCCCGGGTCCAAAGTTATACAGGACATCACAAATGTTATACCCGACGATGGAGTTTATGGTTCTAAATTTCGGGATCATACGGAGACCGGGAACAAACACAGAACTAGGAGACGAAAGCTGCCCAAGGAACCAACAAATCCTATTCATAATAAAGAAGAGAACCCCCCTCCCACTGCCCAGGGACACCATGAGACCCGATCAAGAATCTGGGCGTCGTAATTATAGCCCTTCCAGTTCTCCAGACTCTGTAGCCTCGTTTGATGGTAGATCACGTGTGTATTCAGACTCTGATTCCGACAGCTATGATGAGGGTCATCATCATCGTCGTCATAGTCCAAACGTGCCCAAGATGGTCTTATTTTCGGGGGATGACAAGACAAGCTGGGAGTCATTTCTCGTACAGTTTGAAAGGGTAGGACATAGGTGTGGTTTGTCAGAACGTAAGCACTTCCAAAAAATGTCAGACTGTCTAAGGGGGAGTGCTCTTGAGTATGTGAACAGACTTGGAATCCATAAATACAGCAGATTGACCAAAGAACTACGAAGGAGATTTAGCACCCGAGATACTCCAGTTACTTCACGTAGATAACTTCAATCCGCTCGTCAGTCAGACAGTGAGACGAATTTGCTCAGCGGCTTCAGTTCTTGGCCTTGGATGGATATGGCAATACAAACAGAGACACTGTTAATCAGTTGGCTGTTGATGCCCTTCTACGTGGTTGTAAGAAGAAGGAGGCAGCTAGAGTTACCATGGAGAAGTCTCCTAAGGATGTTTACCATGCAGTTTAATTTATGAAGGCTTCCATGGCCAATACTAAGGCTATATTTCGTTCAAAGTCTGTGTCTTTCTCCCATAGACAGGTATCCGTTGACACTGAAGAGTTTGAAGTTCTTTCAGTGGCTGATACATCACTTAAACAGCAACAGGAATGGCGTGAGGAAATGAGGTCCATGAAGGATATCTTAGTGGATATTCAGAGAATGCTTCGTTTCCAAACCCGCAACAATTCTAGGTCCCCATCGCCATCCAGGTATCAATCGAATTCGCGAGACAATGGGAAATATCCTAATCCTAACTGGCAACCCATTCCCAGGGCTTTCAGCCCTCAACCCTTAAACACCAACGGGGCATCTCCACAGAGTTACCGCCCATATAATCAAAATTGGCAACCCATTCCTAGGACTTTCGATTCACGGATGTCTAATATTCCAGGGATCTCATTACCTAGTTACCGCCCCTCTTTTTCGAACAGTCATTCTGAGAAGGGAAAATCAAACCAGGAAATAGTTACTACAAGAGTATCTAAGGGTCCAATGTCTTACTCTGACAGTAAGGCATCTAGCTCTTTAAACTTGCAGCAACTGAGGATGGGGACCGATTCTCAGTTGACCGATTGTCTTTAGATCCTGGTTGTCCCATTCGACCAACTATAGATGACACACCTTCGATATTGGTTAGAGAGACTAAGAGAACCAGTCTGGTAATTCTAATTTCTTTGTTTGGAGAGGAGAGGGACGCTGTGGTGGATACTGCTGCCATGATCACCATAGTGGATACATCTGTTTTAAGCAAGACAAAAGGGATTGTCTTGGGAAAAGCCGTTAAACTGAAAGGAATAGGTTCTGGTTGTGTTTTAGGTCACATGGTTAAAAATGTCAATTTCCACATTGGAACACATATTTTACAAATGGATGTCTGCATGGCTGCAATTACCGATCCAATCATTATAGGTATAGATTTTCTGGAAAAGCACCAATGCATTGTTAATCTGAGGAATTGCTCGGTTACCATAGGAGATCAGATCGTTAGTGCTACATTGAAGCGTACTTCGAGTCTGGAAATTAAGGTCTCGAAGGTCTATTCTAATGGCAGCTATTCCGTACCACCAAATTGTATTTCTACTATCAAAGTCGCTTCGGAAAATCCATTATCAGGAATTTGTGTCATCGAGCCAATTAAATGTCATGGTTTACTTGTCTCTGCTTCAGTGATTACCGGTTCTTCCTGCTATCTGGACGTGGTCAATGATTCTAATTTGTTTGTTAAAATAGAGAATGGCTCTCATATTGCTAATGCTGAAGAGGTTGATGAGGTGATGACAGATGATTTTACTGTCGATGATATTCAACTGGTACGAACAACCAAGACCCAAGAGGAGTCTCATGAACAGGTTCGTAGGAGGGTTCCTGCTCATCTGCTGGATCTGTTCGATCGTTCTGTCACCAGTATGCCAGAGGAGTATGTTTGCCGGCTTGGAAATCTCTTGATTGAGTATGGTGACGTGTTCGCGAAACATGAATTCGATCTGGGTTGTCTATCTGGAGTTAAACATGATATAGATATCCAAAACTTGCCTCCAGTGAAACTACCTATGAGAAGGACCCCACTTGGATTTGCACAGGTGGAGGAGGAACATCTAGACAAACTTCTTAAAGCAGGAGTCATAGTTCCCTCCATATCTGACTGGAGTTCACCACCGGTTCTTGTCAAGAAAAAAGATGGTAGTTGTCGCTATTGCATTGACTATCGCGCTCTAAACGACAAAACCGTTAAAGATAATTTCCCTCTGCCCATTATCGAGGATTGCTTGGATACTTTAAAGGGTAATAAGTTCTTCTGTACTTTGGATATGGCTTCCGGTTACTATCAGATCGAATTAGACTCTGATTCGCTGAAAAAAACTGCTTTCATTACGAAGTATGGACTGTTCGAGCATGTTAGGATGGGATTTGGTTTATGTAATGCGCCCGCTACCTTCCAACGGGCTATGCAGCTGGTTCTTAGAGGATTGACCTGGAAACATATTCTAGTCTATATTGATGATATTATAGTCTTGGGTACGGATATTGCACAAACCATTGAAAATTTGGAGGAGGTGTTTCAGCGTTTCCGATTCTACAACTTAAAGTTGAAACCAAAGAAATGTTTCTTATTCAAGACTGAAGTGGAGTTTCTGGGTAAGTTGGTCAATTCAAAGGGGGTATCTATATCCAAAAGTAAACACGAAGCTGTTACCAAGTGGCCAGTTCCATCAAACAAGGATCAGTTAATATCCTCTCTTGGCTTCGTTAATTATCATCGCGATCATGTCCCAAAATTCGCAGCTCTTGCTCTTCCACTCTACGAGCTGTATAATAGTAAGGGTTCATACGAATGGTCGGACATGCATCAGGAACACTTCGATAATTTGAAGATTGCAGTAACTAGTGCACCTGCCCTCCGTTTCCCCACTCCTGATGGGATGTTCATCCTTGACACCGATGCTTCTTATGAAACAATCGGTGCTGAATTGTCTCAGATTCAAAGGGGGGAAGAGGTGACAGTATGTTTCGCTAGTCATGTCTTGATGAAAGCACATCGACGCTATTGTACCACCAGGAAGGAATTACTTGCTGTTGTCAAATTCTGTAGAGAGTTTCGCCATTATCTACTCGGGAGACCGTTTCTTTTGCGAACTGATCACAACAGTCTTGTCTGGATAACTCGCTTCAAGCATATCGAAGGTCAGCTTGCAAGATGGTTGGAGGAGCTGGCTCAATATAATATGCAGATTATTCACCGTTCAGGAAAGAAACATCTAAACGCTGATGGACTGTCTCGAATTCCAGACCCAGTGGATCGATGTAACTGTTACCAGGCCGGACTTGAGCTTGAGAATCTTCCTTGTGGAGGTTGCCATTTCTGTCAGCGAGTACATTCTCAGTGGGAACGGTTCAACAGTGACGTCGATGATGTCGTTCCATTAGCTGTTCGCCACATCGAGAAAGGTTTGGTGAGAGAAAATGGTGCCGGTGGAAATGGTAACGTGCTAGGAACGGAAGAAACAACAAAGATGCCAGTAAACAACAGTGATATTGTGCAAAGTAACATTTCTAACTGGTGTGACAATTACAAAATTGAAGAAATATGGTGCATGCAGCATGCGGATCTAGTAATCATGCAAATACTTACCTGGCTGTCCACTGGTCCTCCATCTGATGCAGAGCTTAAACTGTCTTCCCCCCGTACTCGGCTTCTCTGGATTGGTCGAGCACAATTGGTCATAATTAGAGGTGTCCTGTACTATCGTTGGGAAGGTGAGCCCGGAAGAGAATATTGCCTCGTCGTCCCTGAAATCTTGAGGTCGGAGGTTCTTCGCTTCTGTCATGACTCGAAATCAGGGGGGCATCTAGGCAGATAAAAGACTCTCTTAAAGCTTCGACAATCCTTCTATTGGCCGGGTATGAATGCAGATTGTAAGTGGTACGTCACTGGATGCTCTGTTTGCAACGAAAACAAAAAGTCAAATCGTAAAGCAAAGGCACCTCTAGAGTCCTATCATGCAGGGTTTCCTATGGAAAGGGTTCACATGGACATTCTTGGACCGTTTCAGGAAAGTAACCAAGGCAACCGATACGTGCTGGTAATGGTAGACCAATTCACCACATGGATCGAAATGGCAGCAATACCCGACCAGACTTCCAAATTGATCGCTGAAAAGTTCCTGGTACACTTTGTAACCACCTTTGGTTGCCCCGTGGAGGTCCATACAGATCAGGGACGGAATTTCGATGGCACTTTATTTCAGGCACTGTGTGATCTTCTAGAGATAGTCAAGACAAGAACCACCCCATACCACCCTTCGTCTAATGGTCAGGTTGAACGCTTCAATCGAATAATATTACAGATTATCCGTTGTTACATCAACAAGAAGAATAAGGATTGGGATTTACACCTCCCGTTACTGGCTATGTCCATGCATTCTATGGTCAACAGGAATACTGATTTCACCGCTAATATGATGATGCTTGGACGCGAAGTCTTTCAGCCAATTGATATCTTGTTTGGCACATCCACTGTGAAGTCACCTGACCGCAACGCCGATGAATGGGTAAAACTCTTAGCTTCTGCCTTGGCGGAGGTCCATGAGCAAGCTTGTCAACATCTTCGAGCTAATCAACTTCGTCAGAAACATTCTTATGACGTTGGTCTTCATTATCATCGGTTTGCCGTTGGGGATGTAGCTTATCTGGCTGATCAGGCGACTAAAGTAGGTCAAAGCAGAAAGTTGCAATCTCCATGGAAGGGACCTTTTCTAGTTGTCCGTTCTCAGCCTCCTTTGTATTGGATCAGGAATAGAAAGGGCGATAAAGTTATCCACCATGATCATCTAAAGTTGTTTAAAAGACAGAGATTTTCCCCTGTGGCTGAAACGGACCCGACATACCCTTCTAGTTGGAACTGATGATCCGTGCGTAGTAGACGATCAACTGTCTGTTATAGATGAATTAGCCCCAAGCCCTGGTCCATTTCTCTCACCCTCGATTCCTGTACAGACACCTTTTAGTGGGGAGCCTGAGTCAGAATCGGTGATTGTTGGTCCAGTGTGCCCTGCACCAGCTGACATTCATCCAATTAATTGTTCTTTTGGCCTGGATTTGAACCTTCTGGATGGGGGCTTACTTCCAAATCTGTTTCATCAGGAACCAACTACGCGCTCTGGGAGAAATGTGAAAAGACCATCCAAATTTGATGACTTCGTGTAAATTGTATTTTTATGGGTTTTTTTGGTGTTTCTTTTGTTGTTTCTTTATAAAAGGTCTTAGATGGACAATTTTAAATCATTTATATATTGTGCATATGTGAATACTGTGAATTTTAAAAAGTCTTGGAATGGACAATTTTAAACCAGATTACCATATAGTGAACCTGCGTAAACCACGTGACACCAATACTACCAACTTCCGGTGTACGTTTTATACTTCACTTTATGTCAAGACCTCAACGAAGCAAGTACTCTTAATTTAGTAACAGTGTTGATTTATCCACTCGTTCACTACATTTGGCGTCGCCGTACAAGGTTTTTTTGTATAAAGTCATTCATGGTAAATTGTTTTATATATAATTTACTGTGATATTTTGCTGATCAACGATTGTTTATCAGCGTATACGATTGATAGTGTTAGATAGAGGAAATAGTCCCCCATCGTTTTCTATTTTTCGTAATCGAAATTAGTATTAATTTAGTTATTTCGTATATAATAATCATACATTATGCTCACAATATAATGCAGGATATTATTTATTAGTATTTTGAATATATTGAGAGCGTACATTGCAGAGTTAGTAATATTGTATTACTACGCCGACCCATCGTCTGCAGTGTGTATACTTGATAGCGTTCGGTATCACTGAGATTTCATGCTTAGTGATAATTTGAATGTTCACATCGAGTAGAGCACATTGAAAACAATTGCTATAATTCTTAGTATTTGATTCAAATATTCTAGATTATCATTTAGATCTATAAAATGATTTCTTATAGCTGTGTTTTGACCACGCCCACTATATACGCTTTCACACTTGGCGGGCAGAGAGCACGTGATCACAGCAACAATAACACATTGATTTCATTGGCCGAGTTTTACACCTGAATACTATCAACCCAGATATAGTAAATAGAGTAGTAAAAACACAACTCACTCATCTATTGTTTAAGTTCAGTACTTGTAGGTGTAGGTGTTGAACTTAAATTCACACCTACATTTCAATACCTCTAAAGGATATATATAATATTTGGTTGTACCAATTGTTTTCTAAAAAAAACCCAAAGCTAATCCCAAAAATAAAATGATCCCTTTAAGTGAACACTTAGATACATGTGGAAAGGGAAAATAGAATGATCCCTTTAAGTGAACACTTAGATACATGTGGAAAGGGAAAATTTAGGGTATTCCCCTTATATAGACTCAAATGGTCGGATAATAATTTGCTAGAAAATAAAGAACGGCATTTTATTAACAAGTATCACCCTAAGTTAAATGCTTCATAATTTTATATGATATCTTGATATTGTAAAATATTCATAATTTATATTATTATTGTCATGTACATTACATTATGTATTTATAACGCCATGACGTCATATAATTGTATACTATCTCATTATTAAAAGCCTGACGATCCCCGTAGTGGGTGTAAGCGCTAGCTAAGATGAAATTATTAGTTTTTTTCTTTCTAGAAACTTCATATTTCTATATACTTTTACCTGATAGTAGAATCTTTCATTTATTCTATTTTATATATATACTATTCAAAAAAAGTAGGGGATATTTGATTTTTAAGTGTTATTAAAGTCACCTAATGAAACTGACGAAGAAACAAATGACAAAATGAAATGAAGTTCACATTCATCGATTTATTCCAAATGATCGTTAGACTAAGTAAGGCACAGACTGACCATTATAAGGGTAAAATGATACCCGGGGTCAAACAGCAAAGTTACCACAGCATCACAACAAAGTCAGTAACGGGTAAATCATCCTCTGTTTGCCAAACAAGCATTGATCCGACGTGGCATACTCCTAATGAGACGTCTAAGGTCATTTTGGTCCAGATTGTCCCATTCCTGTTGCAACGCAGCAGCAAGTTCTTGGACATTGGCAGGACGTTGTTGACGTTGACGTAACCTCTGTCCAAGCATGTCCCAGACATGCTCGATGGGGGAGAGGTCGGGACTCGGTGCTGGCCAAGGTAATGTGGTGATGTTCTGTTGTTGGAGGTAACCTGTAACGATCCTGGCCCTGTGACATCTTGCGTTGTCATCCTGGAAGATGAAACGGCGGCCATGACGTCGTGCGAACGGCACAACATGGACTGCCAGGATGTTGTCCCGGTAGTACTGGCCCGTAACACGCCCTGCAACAACATGTAAAGCCGTTCTTCCAGCAACAGTGATGCCTCCCCACACCATTACAGAACCACCCCCAAATCGATCATGTCTGCTGACGTTAACGTCTTGGAAGCGCTCGTTTCGACGACGCCACACCCTCCTACGTGTGTCCAAAAAATCAACAGTGAACCTTGACTCATCTGAAAACATCACATTGCTCCAGCGTCGATTATCCCAGTGTTGACGATCCCTACACCAACGACGTCTTGACTGAATGTGATGATCTCTCAAACAAGGGATCACGCGAGGACGTCGGGCGCGCAGGTGACCCCTATGCAGTCGATTCCGAATCGTCTGGCCACTCACTCTCACACCAGTGTCTGTTTGAAGACGAGCGCTGCTCTGATTTGCTGTGATGACACGATTTCTCAAGGCCAAGGTACGGATAAATCGATCCTGGGCTTGAGTGGTCGCCCTTGGTCGACCTGAGCGTGGTCTGTCCTGTACAGATTGTGTATCACGGTATCTGGACCATATCCTGCTTATGACAGACTGAGAAACATTCATCGTCCGCGCCACAACCGCCTGTGTTGTGCCGATCTGTAGCATGCCAAGGGCACGTAACCTTTCATTTTGGGTAAGCCGACGCATATCAAAATTTGTTTTCTGGTCACTAAAAGAATTAAACTGATGTTTCCACCCTGGAATTCAATGCCACAATGACTGTAACATTCAAAGTCAGAGTCGTGCAAATCTTGGGTTGGACCCCCATGATGATCCCAAGCATCACCTGCATTCCATGCGGTAGCTATTGGTGCGTTTGGGCGTCACATGTAACTGGAAATGTTTCTTCTGTTAGGTTCTATAGTGACTTTTTTCGTAGTCATTTGCATATTTTAGTATTATGCCCCCCAAATCAAATATCCCCTACTTTTTTTGAATAGTATATATATATTATATATATATATATATATATATATATTAAATTATTACTACCACTTTGTTGGTTTTGAGCTGCCACTGTTGATGAACTGCAAAATTTACGACACATAGGAAGAGTTAAGGCAGAGAGGATTGTCATGCTAAGACAAGAAGTAGGTGTATTAACCATTGATCACCTTGCTGTAGCAGTTGGTTTGCCATCAGAGCCATTGAGTGATTGGGTTGAGGAGGGGATAATAACTTTTGTTCCTCCAGAAAAGGGCGTCTTAGACATAAGAGATGCTGAGAAGATTGTCGCTCGTATAACAAAGTTGGGGCAATTTGTTGAAACAAAATTCGAACAGATTCTGACTGCCATTGATAAACAGGCTACTACTTTAAGAAATGAATTTGTGTTATACAAACCTGTTCCATCTGCAATTGCTAAACACCCTCCTTCCCTTGATCAACAGTATGAATTTCCTAAATTCCCATCAACACAGGCAGACAAGGTAAAGTCTGATGAGGGGGTTCAAAATCCAGTTGCTCCTTCATCAGGTTTGGCTATGTCTACACCTAAGTCTACCAAGGATGATCCCGGGTCCAAAGTTATACAGGACATCACAAATGGCATACCCGACGACGGAGTTTATGGTTCTAAATTTTCGGGATCACACGGAGACAGGGAACAAACACAGAACTAGGAGACGAAAGCTGCCCAAGGAACCGACAAATCCTATTCATAATAAAGAAGAGAACCCCCCTCCAACTGCCCAGGGACACCATGAGACCCGATCGCAAGAATCTGGGCGTCGTAATTATAGCCCTTCCAGTTCTCCAGACTCTGTAGCCTCGTTTGATGGTAGATCACGTGTGTATTCAGACTCTGATTCCGACAGCTATGATGAGGGACATCATCATCGTCGTCATAGTCCAAACGGGGGAGTCATTTCTCGTACAGTTTGAAAGGGTAGGGCATAGGTGTGGTTGGTCAGAACGTAAGCACTTCCAAAAAATGTCAGACTGTCTAAGGGGGGGGTGCTCTTGAGTATGTGAACAGACTTGGAATCCATAAATACAGCAGATTGACCAAAGAACTACGAAGGAGATTTAGCACCCGAGATACCCCAGTTACTTCACGTAGATAACTTCAATCCGCTCGTCAATCAGACAGTGAGACTCTGTACGAATTTGCTCAGCGGCTTCAGTTCTTAGCCTTGGATGGATATGGCAATACAAACAGAGACACTGTTAATCAGTTGGCTGTTGATGCCCTTCTACGTGGTTGTAGGAGAAGGAGGCAACTAGAGTTACCATGGAGAAGTCTCCTTAGGATGTTTACCATGCAGTTAAATTTATGAAGGCTTCCATGGCCAATACTAAGGCTATATTTGGTTCAAAGTCTGTGTCTTTCTCCCATAGACAGGTATCCGTTGACACTGAAGAGTTTGAAGTTCGTTCAGTGGCTGATACATCACTTAAACAGCAACAGGAATGGCGTGAGGAAGTGAGGTCCATGAATGATATCTTAGTGGATATTCAGATAATGCTTCGTTTCCAAACCCGCAACAATTCTAGGTCCCCATCGCCATCCAGGTATCAATCGAATTCGCGAGACTATGGGAAATATCCTAATCCTAACTGGCAACCCATTCCCAGGGCTTTCAGCCCTCAACCCTTAAACACCAACGGGGCATCTCCGCAGAGTTACCGCCCATATAATCAAAATTGGCAACCCATTCCTAGGACACAGATGTCTAATATTCCAGGGATCTCATCACCTAGTTACCGCCCCTCTTTTTCGAACAGTCATTCTGAGAAGGGAAAATCAAACCAGGAAATAGTTACAAGCGTATCTAAGGGTCCAGATGTCTAACTCGGACAGTAAGGCATCTAGCTCTTTAAACTTGCAGCAACTGAGGATGGGGACAGATTCTCAGTTGACCGATCGTCTTTAGATCCTTTTTGTCCCGTTCGACCAACTATAGATGACACCCCTTCGATATTGGTTAGGGAGACTAAGGGAACCAGTCTGGTAATTCCAATTTCTTTGTTTGGGGAAGAGATGGACGCTGTGGTGGATACTGCTGCCATGATCACCATAGTGGATACTTCTGTTTTAAGCAAGACAAAGGGGATTGCCTTGGGAAAAGCCGTTAAACTGAAAGGAATAGGTTCAGGTTATGTTTTAGGTCACATGGTTAAAAACGTTAATTCCCTCATCGGAGCAGATATTTTGCAAATGCATGTCTGTGTGGATGCAATTTCCGATCCAATCATCATAGGTTCTTCCTGCTATCCGGATGTGGACAATAATTCTAACTCCTTTGTTAAAATAGAAAATGGCTATCATATAGCTAATGCTGAAGAGATTGATGAGGTGATGACAGACGATTTTACTGCCGATGATATTAAACTGGTACGAACAACCAAGACCCGAGAGGAGTCCCAAGAACAGGTTTGCAGGAGGGTTCCTGCTCATCTGCTTGATCTGTTCGATCGTTCTCTCTTGTTTGGCACATCCACTGTGAAGTCACCTGACCGCAACGCCGAGGAATGGGTACAATTCTTAGTGCTTAGCCAATCAAAATTGAAGTATCTACTAAAATTGGATTTTATCTTAAGTTAAAATTTCGTGAAACAGGGCCCAGTTGACTAAAGTAGGTCAAAGGAGGAAGTTGCAACCTCCGTGAAAGAAACCTTTTCTGAATGCCCATTCTCAGCCTTCTTTGTACTGGGTTAGGAATAGAAAGGGTGATAAAGTTTTCCACCATGTTCGTCTAAAGTTGTGTAAAGGCAAAGATCTTCTCCTTTGGCTGAAACGGACCCGACACATTCTTCTTGTTGGAACTGATGATCCATGCATAGTAGATGATCAACGTCATACGTCATTTCCTTTATTCACCTTACAATGGTGATTTTATTCAAGATTAATTGGCAATCCTAAAAATATCAACAGCTTCCATTACAGTTTCAGTAGATATCAACCACGAGTATGTCAACGTCTCATTTCTGAGGGTTCATCCTTTGGCAGCTCTCAGGATTGTCTGTGTATTTGGGTAGATGAAACTGCTTAAAGATTTTATTTGAAACTCCCGAGTTCATTTTATCTGCGAACTCTTGTTTGTTTGTTTTATTAGAAACTTCCGAGGTTATTTTAACCATGGATTGAATGACTTTTCTTTTATTCTGGACTATTCCGGGGTCTATTTTATCGTGTACAATGAACATTTTTAATATTTGTGTGTATCAACACTGTTTTATGAACGATTAAGAACACTCGACATTTAAGCACTATGTATACCAACTGACATTTTTTTTAATATATATTTTTTTACCCTGTATGTTCGCCTCCTAACATCAATGCATGTTCGGCTCAACAAGATGGGGGAGAATGTGGTAAACCACGTGACACCAATACTACCAACTTCCGGTGTACGTTTTATACCTCACTTTATGTCAAGACCTCAACGAAGCAAGCACTCTTAATTTAGTAACAGTGTTGATTTATCCACTCGTCCTCTACAGTATATTATTTAATTATCCTGTAGCCATAGGCTTTGATCGACGGACTTATTTTATTCTAGATTTGAGACTGGGCCCTGCAAGATGGCGTCCACCAATGATTTGCTATCCAGCATTGGATTGGACAAGTACCCCGATGATTTGAGCACTCTACCCAAACTACCTATGGCAAAAATAACAAATAGGCTCTAGGCATTGTTAATAAATTCCCGACATTTACGGAGCATCGGTCTATCATAACTGCTTTACATGACGACTGTGTGACGTTTGGTGACAAATACATTCAAACTAGACTGGTCAGACTGAAGACACAGAGTAGGAAGCTGGGTAAAAGTAAGGCTAGGTCCAATAAATTTATGAAATTATACGACGATTTTCTTGACACCCATTTTGTCCAGGGATAGCTGACGAGACTTCATCGGTAGACACTAGTAAAATTAATTTAATAAATAGAGAGACTCAGACATCTGCCGATGCGACCTTGACTGATTTAAATAGGAAAAATAAGTATTTGCGGCGATTATCAAAGTGTCATAAAAGCAAGATCGCCCAGTTAAAAAATCGACTTCGGAAGACTAAAAAAGAAATGATTCACGTGAAGGTTAATAATGAAAATAATAAACAATTGGCAGTAAAAAAAATGGTTGCAAGTCCAAACCTTTTAAGATGAACGAAGTAATTTTGTATGATGTCAAAAATCAAAGATACACAGCAGAATGCCATAATTTGGTCATGGAACTTAAAAATCTAAACGTTTCAAATGGTAACGTAGCAGCGGTTATAACCGCATGTTTGGCTGTCGCGGGACTAAAATCTAATTACACTCCATCAAAATCTACAGTTCAAAGAATATCATGTGAGCGCGTCGGTGTATCTTTAAAACATGTTTCGGAAACCTTGAAGTCGGCGAAAAACACCACCCTTTATACAGACGAAACTACAAAATTTGGCTCTAAATTCGGCACATACGCAATAACCGCTGACTTGACACATACGCCACTTGTTCTTGGTTTTCGTGAAATGGCTGATAAATCTGCGCAAACTACATTAACGACATTAACCGAAATTTTGGCAGATCTTGACGAAATTGCTCAGCTGGACCATTTAGTAAATCCGTTATTTTCGAAATTAAAAATACCATGTCAGACAGAGCCAGCACCGAAAAGCTATTTAATTCTTTATTTACTCAATACAGAGGCAGTATTTGCTCTAAATTTTTAGACAACTGGTCAGATTTATCAGATTCGGAGCGAAATATTCATATGAATATTAATCATTTATTTTGGTCTTCATTTATTAACTGGTTTGGCGGATAAAAGTGTTCTGGAATTGAAAAAATTTGAAGAACTGTATTTTAAAACGTTCTCGGCCCAAACGTTTAAAACCGCTACATCATTTTCGCCAAACGAATCGGGGTGTGTTCGATTGGTTCGAATCTGTAAGGCCTTTACTCAGGGTGGAGACGAAAAGTCGGGTTGTTATTTACCTTTCAAGTTATATTTAAATTCTTTAGGAATTTCAAAATTACCGCTAACGCCATTTCATGGTAACCGGTTTAATATCATTTTTCACAATGCCGCAATTGTAACTTATTTCGCTAACCATATTAAAACGTTTCTTTGTGATTTTGGCGCAGAAAATCGATTATTGACCCAAAGCATTTCATTAGATATTAAAATTCCTGTATTCCTCATAGAATGCCAGGCTTTGGGTTTAATAAATAAACTAATAACTGCTCCACTGTGGCGCATATTAGAAAGCGGCATTAATACTCTTGATATGAAACATATTTATAAAAAATTACATGATTATTTTGAAACATCATACTGCACAATATAATATTTATTTATCTTTGGGAGAAACATTAAAGTGTTACATTATTAGATTTATAGACGTGTCTCTCTCTCTCTCTCGCTCCCTCAGTATAACATGCCATTATAAACAGACCGGTTTCTGTGGGTTTAAATAAATAAACGCACTGTTCATTTCAAAACATGAATTAGGCTAATCTTGAAACAATTCATGTCTAACGTATATCTTTTCATATTCATCTAAACGTGTATTTTAAATTGCGCTGTAGCATTATAAACACAGTTAATATTAAGACATTTGAAGGCCTGGGTTTACTGTTAAAACAACTAAGCGTTTGCGCATGCGTACAGATGTCAAATCCAATCGTCTCATAGTGTATTCTGTTACTTCGCAGCAAGGAAATAAACGATGTTTTTCGACTGCGATACAGATAGTTCGATTCAGGGGCGTGCGAAGCTTGGAGTATTTGTTTTTATTACAACCAAGGGAGATAGCTCTTACTCTTACTAAGGGATAACTCCATTGATAATGGAAGCCGGGAAGATTTTGAGCCATTTATAATATGTGTCCAAATGGTTATATATCCTCAAAGATCGAATGTAGTCAGACTTCCATTGTTGATGAATGAAGTTTTTATAGTAAGTCTTATCATGTAATGTTAAAATAATCCCGAAATAGTGTCCGTTTGTTATAAAACATTTTGAGCCTGAACCACTCTAACACAGGTGTTGTTTTTCATTTCCAGAAGACAGACTAAGTAATTATACCTTATCCGGTGGTGTACCCTGTAACGATACCAGCATCGGTATATGTTATACTGAATGTTATCATCATCAGACAGCGGAACTGGTACAGAATATTACAATCACCAACTGTACCGCTCGATTCGTCAGAATAACAACTTTACTTCGCCAGGGTCTTTCTCTGTGCGAAGTTCAGATTTTTGGAGATCTTCAGCACGGTAAATATAGTTTTTAATTTGACATATTGTTGAGCATGCAAACTCGGAAAACATTCCCAACCCTCAAAAGTGAAGTTTAATTAATGATTAATTAATTTTTGTTTTTGTGTAATAAGGTTTTAGGTGCGAGACCATTTATAGACAAAAGCATAGCTCACTACGTCGCACTTTCCCGTCTTCATTATCCCAGTCGGAGCAGAACAGTAGGACGTTAAACCTTATCTAATTTCATTATTTAAGCGCTTCGTCTATTTCAGATGTAACCACTGCGTCAGTTACTGGAACCACTGTTTCAACCGCGGAAGTGATTACTCCCACCATCTCCACGAAGCTAATTACTTCATCAGAGTCAAACACTGCAAAAGGAAGGGAAGTGGTTTGCCCCACGATCTTCGCCAAGTTCAGTACTTTAGCAGTTTCTGAAGCACCGACAACAATTGATATACTGCTAAAGGTACGGATGTCGCTAGCGCACGAGCTGCAATTTTGTTGTCCTTGTTCTATCTTTTTGTTGTTTAATTATATGTCTGATTTGATTGTAGTATTAAAATTTGAACATCATCAAATGTTTTGAGAATATAATTTCTCGGTTTAAGGGTATCAAGTATTATTTAAGTTTTTTGTATTCATGTATTTTGATTTAACTTACATTGTTATTTTTATACGTCCATATGTCGTCGCCCCTGTCCGTCCGCCCACAATTTGTTTGTGGACTCTCTGCAGGTCACAATTCTTATCCGATTTTGACGAAACTTGAAATATAGGTTTATCCCCATAAGATCTCGGTTCCTTTCGATATTGGCATGTATCGGATCGGAACTTCATAGATTATGGCCCCTGATTGTACGAAATATCATGTTTTTAGCTTGTGGACCCTATAGAGGTCACAATTTTGAACCGATTGTGATGAAAATTGACATGCATGTTTATAACCCCAAGATCTTGGTTCCTTTGGATATTTGCGCCCATCGGATCGTAACTTCCCGAATTATGGTCCCTGATTGTACGAAAAATAAACCTTTTTAGCTTGTGGTCCCTCTGGGGTCAGAATTATTATCCCATTTAAAAAAACGTTTGATTATATCACCGTTACATCGTAATGAAGGTTGAGGTCGAATTTTGTGAAAATCGGACCAAAATTGACAGCTGTTCTTGTCAGGCCATCCATCCTTCATCACTAACAAGGGGAAACCACGCCAGAAAATCTAGATGAACTTTGTCACCCAATGCAGGGATCAAACACCCAACCTCAAGGCTACCGAGCCAGCATCTTACCTACTTAGCAACATGATCCCCAGTCGAATTTGAAGCCTACTGAAATGAACCTTTATAACCCAAAGATCTTAATTCATTTCGATATTTGCACATATCAAATTCTAACTTAATTATGTAGGGAAAATCACTTTCGGTATTGCTTGTTCTCTATCCATCTCTCGAAAATGTGGGCGTATCCTGCCTGGCAGTGCCAGCCTATCTTTATTTGACGAAAGCATTGATTCTCAACCAGTGTGCCCCGACACGTAGGTGTGTCGCGATATCTTCCTACAAGGTACGCCGCTATTCTTTAATGTGATACAGGGTGTTCCGTTGGCCAAAAAAGGTTGGGAACCACTGGACGAAGGGCATATTCCTAAAACGTATTACATTGGTTCACTCCTGCATTATTTTATGTTGTTCAAGTACTAACCAGCTGAAACCTAGTCAATTCATGTCAAGTAGTCTTTTGTGTAATTTATTGTACCCTCCCCCTCCCCCATAGAAAGAGAAGAAATAATATCGGGAATTACCACCCCTTCTCCGAGAACCTTTGATATCATTTAATTTTTGGACAATTTTGGACATTGACTAACCCGACTAACCCAAAATAGCTAACCCGACTAACCCAAAATAGGCCTTACCGTAGTTATCCCTATATCATTGCAAAGAAGAACGCCGAGTGATTGGTATTATATCTAATAATAATTTCCAACGTTATTTCCATTTGTTATTTTGTCTTGATAGCACCTTGCACTTAAGGGGATCTTCATGGTTAGTGACCTATGGGCTTTGGTTATAAGCATACCTGTCTGAAATTTATATAGGTTGTCTGTCTGAAGAAAATAATTTATTCCTAAGAATATATCTTCGACGGTGGCACTTAACGTCAACTAGCAAACTAGAAACGACCACTGTCAAAATCGGTCGCATTTTTTCTCTGATTTTTAATGAAGCCAGCATGATTAAAGCCCCAGGAATGTACAGCACAGTGGACCGTTAAGGGTAGCCCCCGGATCAATGTTCTTGAGGCAAATGACATTTTTAGGCATTCGATTGTTTCTCTGCACATTATAGCAGTCTTTTCGTGAGACGCGTCATTAAAACGAAAGTAACTCGTAAAAGTATGCTCTATCACCCTGAGTTTTGTGCTTTAAGTTTTGACTCAACGTTCGAATATTTCCAACGGATTTTTTTGTGTTATACCGAAACCCCGGAACATGTAAGTCAGACTTTGAAACGAAAAGATTCTCCGATAAATCTCATATCTCGAATTAGCTTTGAGTAAAATCGAAAACTTGGAATTTACCTATTATTTATTTAACTGTTTCAATTAGTTCTAGGATTTACACAATTCAATCTGCAACTCACAATGTTGTAATCATGGTTTTTACTTGGCGTTTTGATTACCAAGTAATACGATTGATTTAAAAAAGCAAGTGATACAATTATACTGTTCTTTTCTATCTGGGGGGTTGGTGGGTGGGGTGGTCTAGAGTGCCGCGCTTCGACCTTTGGCTTGCGGCTGTGGTTTCGATCCCGGTGTGAACGTATGTGGCGTCTTCTCATCCTCGTGGGTTTCCTCCGGTTCCTCCCACTGCTAAAGATCCCTACGCGCAAGCGAATTATTGAAGTAAAATTACACCATATGTTAGTCCCGAAATGACCTAGTTTGTGTCAAGTTGACGTTAAACCCCATTTCTCTCTCTCTTTTCTATCTGAATAAACACATGGGGCGTTTATAGTATCAATGCGTGATGTGCACTTTGTCCAAGAATTTCAAATTTCCTACGGGTAAATCCATACTAATATGTACTCAGATTCGTTATCGAACATTTTATTGGTAAAAATTTCGAATTATCATGGCTAGATAATCTCCCGATTTGGATATAGCCTCATACTAATATGGCGGCTGTCGCGTTATAATAACATGAGTTTTCATGACGTCATCTGACACTACAAATACTTGTTAACTGTTAGCCTATCGTAGAAACAATAATAAAATGTTCAACACAGTTTGTCGACAGATTTGGTCACGAAAAGAGGATAGAAAATGGTAAAGGTGTACCATTTATGTAAAATACTGTATAGATCGATGGAATTTTGCTGCGAACATAATTTATTCATTTTTTGATAAATGATATTCCTATTACAAATTCAGTTTGTAAGGGCTTCCAATATTCTTTTAACACTCAAATCACACCCAAGGATTTTAAAGGCTCATATTACTAGATGTTGACATCAACATCCCTTAGGGTCATTTACTCTTTTCGACTAAGGATTATAAATCAGTAAATTTGATCTGTAACTTTTAACCTTGTTAAATATCTCAAAGTTGAACCTAAGCATAATGTTGGACAGCAGAATTGTCATTAAGTTAAATCAACAAATGAAATAAAATGGGGTTTAATGTGCGACAGTTTTCCTCTGACAGCGGCGCTCCGACATACTCTTATATCGAATTACAACTGCCATGGAATATTTTACGTGCTCGCCGATGTGTACACAGAACCTCGGTTTCGGGTTCCATCCGAGCGACTAGACAGCTGTCTGTATCAGTCCCTCCGTCTTTTACCACTGACAAGGCGAAACGACGTTACGCCAACAAAGGGCTGTAATGCAATAAAAAATAAACAGAATGCCACGAAACACGACCTTGAACGCAGCGCCCTAACCCTCGAGCTAAATTAATCAAATTTGGGAAAACAGAAATACCATTGATGTGTCCACAGTGGTTACAGCTGTCCTTGCTATATACATCAGCGTTCTAACCCTCAAGTTAACTTAACCAAATTCGGGAAAACAGAAATTTCCTTTCATAAGGTTTTCGGAAAAATTGAGCATATCACCGAAACGGCGGAACAAATGCGCATCACTATCATGTTCACTCGAGACCTGTTGATCCTCTTTTATTTTTAAAGTATGCCGATACAATATAATAGAATATACTGAACGAAAATGCACCCTATGTAACCTGAACGACATGGAAGGTGGATTTCATTTTATTTTAAGCTGCCCGTCTTATTTCTAGTTTAATTCATCAAACCGAATATGTTCAAATTAAGTACGACATCGGAACTGCGGAACCTATCCAAATTTCTGCCTATAACAAAAGAACCACTCTTTTAAATAATGATAAGAATATTTTTAAATATACTGATTGCTTCTGTCTTGTTTAAATCTTTGTATTATATTTTGGCTATTAATGTCATTCAATGTATTTACACGCCATGGATATTGTTTATGTGTAATCATAATATTTGTGTATATAATTAGGTTATCTGACGAATCTGTAGAGTTAAAGAATTAGAAGTGTAATCTAAATGGAACAAAAATAGTTGGTTCTAGAGAGTCCACAAATTTTATATATTATATCTCACATTTTGCATAAACGGCGGGGGTCCTGAAAGTGAAGGTTCGGTGCACACCAAAAACGAACTCTTCAAGATCTGGATATCCCCAGTGGCCTAACCCCCTTTTACTCGAATATTCTGGGGGTTCATCTATGGGCTATTCACGTACCAGCCTTTCACTGTAGTTTGATTCTACAAACGAATCAAAACAATTTACAAAGCAGTTTTTACCTCATTGTTTCATGGGCAAGATGTTTTTATGTCACTCAAAACAGGCAGTGCACGTCGGTATGCTAATATTTAACTGCATTCGTCGATAAATATAGCTCAATCGTCAAGTGCTGATATAATTCGAATACGTCTCACCCCGATGGATGAACTCAGGGTATAGTGGAGTAGAACGGAAGGGACCACTGGGTTAACCGAAGATAGCATGTTAGGTTAAACATTTTAAAATCGTGTCGTGAATTTTGCACCATAATTGTTCCATAAAATAATAATGAAGCGGTTTGATCAACAACCCAAGTGGTTCTTATCCATAGGCATCTAAATAAAAAATGAAATAAATGCCTACTCAATTTAACAAGATGGTCCTTAGTGGTGTAACAAAACCTTTAATACTTCGAATGGATAGTAGTTTAAAATCGATTAGGACCGATGCGTTATTAATTTCAATTGCTATCAAAATAGTGTATTAATGGTAGATTACTAATGGGTCAAGAAAAAAAATTAGTTAATTTAAAAAATCTGTTAGCTGTGAACAAAATTTTTGTCTAGTTAACAAATCCTGCTGTATAGGAGTTCTGGCAGAAGTAAGTTGACATTATAACAATTATTTTTTATCCCTCGCCTTCCGATGAGAACAGGGAACTACCAAAATAGATTCCCCTGTCCGTCCGTCTGTCTATCCGCTATCCTTTGACACACACCCATTCGGAGGCAGACCACCATTAAATTTTACATCTCGGTACCCACAAATTGTAGTTCGTCTATTTATAGCAGTTCTCTCTCTGTCTCTTTTCTCCCCTTTTGCATGCCCATTTTTGTTGATTTTTTGGCCTAGGATGGACTAAGAGGGGTTGAATTAATATTTTCTGCTAGGTTTTGGTAAATATTCATGATTTTGAGGCGGAAGGATAACGGCGTTATGAGGTTGGCTACGGTGATATGTACGGCAACTAGATACATGTTTTGAGTATGCTTCTTCAAGTTCGTGTATCTCAAAATTTTGGTGGTCAACCTCATAAAAATTTTAGTGCAAAGACATGGCCATTTGTTCCTCTGTCTGTAGTGAAAAGCATTTCGCCCAACGAAAATTTGGGGATAAGTTGGAGGTGGGCAAAGAGTCCAGAATTAACATTGAAGTCAATGGGGAAATTAATGGTGGTCTGCCTCCTGTATGTAAACAAACTGACGGCGTATGAGAGGCCTAAATTTGATGCTATGAGCTCCAATTTGTCAGAAAATGTGATATATGACATTTTGATAATAAAAAAAGTGAAATGGTAAAATTTCTAAAATATTTGACAAATTTGGGAGGGGAATATTTGATTTTAGTCCAAATTTTGTGATTTTCAGTGTTTATTTGCTTTTCAAAATGAGTGAAAAATATTTTAATGTGTAATTTTGACTTTTTCTGCATGGTAAAGGTTAGATGGGAAGAAAGTATAATAATTTCACTCAATTTTGCCTAAAAATCATGATAATTTGTCTGAAATTCTTCAGATTACCCCCAATATTACTGTCAAAATTTTAATTATTCATCTGTTTTAAAATGAAACAAAATGTCTTGCATGTCTTTATTTCCATTGTTAAATAACTTGGAAAGGAGCCATGTGTTTGTCAGATATTGAAAAAGTATCTATGATTTTAATAGAAATTTAAAAATTAAGAAATTTGGTCTAATTATGTACTGCTGAGGCATGTTAGAATTTTCAAAACATGAGTGAACTGCATTTTGCTTGGGTGTTCCTCAGACTTAACACAATTTTAATGTTTTAAAACCTGCAATTGTTGCATTTCCCTTCTCGAGAACGTAAAATCTGTGTGTCTGCAGGGAAATTTCTCTGTCTTCATTTCATTTAGACTGGCTCAACCTCCCCACCCCACCCATTTTCTTGAACATGATATTTGGATATTCAATTGAAAATATATTGACTCCGAATTAACAGTAATTGGATTTTGTGCTTGAATTGTAACCGAGCATTTTATTTTGCTCAAACAAATAGTTACATATAAGATTCCATGAATTTTTAAGACTTTTTGTTTATGGCCAAACATGTTATTCTATGACATTTTCCCCAAATGAGTCCACACCCCAAAATGGATATGTTGTAGATGTGTCTTTTGCAGCTTAATGTTTGACATTTTTGATGTAAATCTATTATTTGTGGTGATCTTTTGAAATGTGGCACTTACAGAGCAATGAAATATTAATTAATAGCCTTTTCATACTCCTTTTATGCAATGAATTATGTCATAACTCCCTTTTTCCACCTCATTTTGTCAGGAAATTGATGTAAAGATTAAAACAACTTGCTTCCACAAAATATTGACACTATATAATTCCAAGGATACCTCTGATTGTTAAAGTGTTTTGAATACTGAAATATTCCCATTTTTTAAAAAAAAATAGAGCTTTGTGACCCTTTTGTTGGAGTGGCTGGTTGTCAACTAAATACAGCATTTATTTTACATTTATCAATCCATATTTTAATAAATGATTCATATTTCTTACAAGTACCTGTGTTTGTATGTATGTATACAAGCCAGGGATAGAAAAATGTTCCTTTTAGCCATATTCCATCAACAGTATTACTTATGTGGACACAGGTTGGATTTGTTATCACAGCAACATTTTCAGGGGGTGGGCTTACAAGTTTCATTATAGTTCCTTACAGTTACCCTCAATGCAACCAATTTGCAGCTTGTCTTCTTGTATACTGGCCAAGGTTTCTAGAAATAAATGCCTTTCACCTCAGAGTTTCCAAGAAATAGGGAATTATTGGCATTTGGAGACCTACAAAGTGTCAAAGAATGGGCCATTTTGTAAAAAAAGGTAAAATAAGGTCAATTTTTGAAAAATATCCCAATATTTTGAATATTTTTGATGAGACTTGTTTGAAACTCTTTAAATCTTTTTGCGAAACTCACATTTTGACAAAATTAAGAAAGAGTCTTCAATTCTAGAACAAAAGGCCCATGGACCTGATCTGCAACCCAGCATGCAAAACAGTACATAACTTAAAAGGGTCACCATTTCTTCTGCAGTTATTTTTTTTTGATTCTGTATTATAATAATTTTGCAAAAATAAATGTGAAGCTATAAAGAAAAGAATTTTGATGATATATGAACTTTTAAAAACATATAGGAGGCAGACCACCATTAAATTTTACATCTCGGTACCCACAAATTGTAGTTCGTCTATTTATAGCAGTTCTCTCTCTGTCTCTTTTCTCCCCTTTTGCATGCCCATTTTTGTTGATTTTTTGGCCTAGGATGGACTAAGAGGGGTTGAATTAATATTTTCTGCTAGGTTTTGGTAAATATTCATGATTTTGAGGCGGAAGGATAACGGCGTTATGAGGTTGGCTACGGTGATATGTACGGCAACTAGATACATGTTTTGAGTATGCTTCTTCAAGTTCGTGTATCTCAAAATTTTGGTGGTCAACCTCATAAAAATTTTAGTGCAAAGACATGGCCATTTGTTCCTCTGTCTGTAGTGAAAAGCATTTCGCCCAACGAAAATTTGGGGATAAGTTGGAGGTGGGCAAAGAGTCCAGAATTAACATTGAAGTCAATGGGGAAATTAATGGTGGTCTGCCTCCATTCATGTCCACGTAAAATGAACCCCTGACAGTTTCGATTCTAAATAAGTACAGGCCATAGAGCTGCTGTCGGGGCGTAATGTCCCCCTGCAGCATCCTTGTATCATTTATATTATCCCATGTTAACAATATGTCCATATTCTAGTTTTTAAATAATCTGAGGGTGACCACTCCCAATTACTCACGTTGTTTATATCAATGTGAAGTTCAGGAGCTTATCTGTTAGTTCAGATCATTACAGACGTTTAAACAGGCACATTTCGTCGATCAAAGCGCTACGCAAAACATATCAAATGAGCCCATCTCTCCGTCTGTCCCTCTCTTTTATTTGGTCAATGGTTAATCTATGACTATGTTTACCTCACATTTACAGAAGTCCAGTGGGGTTTAACACAGGTTAGACAAGAAATCCGTGGATCACAGCCGTTTCGGCATGTTCTGCGCTGATAATTGCATTTCATTATCTGCGATATTTATGTCTGAAACGTGTAAATCCCAGTTCTTTGATTATTATCTATAACATTGCATGTGCACCTTACGGGAAGAGATATCTGGACACGATTTTATTTCATTTAAAGCGACTATGATACACACAATTACTCGTAACTCGCCAGTTAAAAGGGCCGGGATGTGGCTATTTTAGACAATTATCTGGACTATCAATTAAAAATTAAGTGGGTTAGACGCTATGAAAACAATATACAACATACATATTAGTTAGTATATTCGCCTTGTAGTCTGGAATATTATTCCTCTAAGTGGCATTTAATTAGTAAGTGATGTAGCAGAAGTCTATGGATAATAATTGAACACGAAGTTTCGAAAATGATTAGATCATCTTTCCCAGATAGGCTTATGGCAGTGACACATCGATATGACCGTTAAAATCCACCGGGCTCCAAATAGCCATCATGTAGAGTAAGTACTTTACCTGAAATATATTTTCAGGAAACTTTTAGACTACATGTCTTTATCATATTACGCATATACATCATATTAAACAAATGATTCAATATACAATCTACCCAGTCGGAACAGAACGGTGTGACATCATTAAACCGTTTTATTTCATTCAAATTACGTGAAGTGTTTCACTCGCTTTGTTATACAAACCCATCTGTTGTTACTCACGAACTACACACCACTTTTTAAAAATATAAAAAATATGATAGTATATATACCAATACCTTAATCTAGATACTTTACTTGTAACTCTTCTGTAATCTAGCCATCATGAGGTTTCTGGTTGTGTGTTCTCTACTTGCCCTGACTAGTGTAAGTATTTCCAAATTCTTTCTTATCAGAGGAAGATGTCTTTGTAATATGGAACTTTCTCTTAAATATATATCATGCAAAAGCTAAATCTGCCAGGTCTTTGTTTAGGCCTGACATGTTATCTAAATCATTAATTAGACGTTAATTCACTTATCAAGACTATCATCAACCCTCGATGCTATGGCTAGCCTTTGATATTTAGCGGATTGGAATACATTTTTTGAAAAAAGATTAAACTTAAAAATGGATAATCGAGACTCTGTTTTTATCGTGCCAATTTTAGTAATGATGATCGAGTCTAGTCCTAAATTCAGCATGATATTCTATTTGCGTTATCTATTTTGTAACTATTATAGCGAGAACTATAAACTGATTAAACTGCTATTTTAAATAACAAAGATAACGACCTTTAAATATAAAGATGTATTTATATTAAATTTAAATCTTACAATACAATGTGCACAAGGTTTTTTCTTCCAGTCCGATGATTGGAATTGAATGCTTATTATTAATCTTTACCTTATAGGCTCAGTTATTACCCTTCTGGAATGGCGCCAACAGTGATCGTCATAATGGTTATCAATTTGAGTATCACAGCCGAAGCGTAAGTTTCTTCCATTTTAGTCTATAATAAAACGCTGTTGGTAAGTTATAATTACATTTATTTTATTTTTTGAGGGTACTAATAATGGCCCTTTGGGAGAAACAAAAACCTCTTCTTTTTTACCGACATTTGATTTTTTTCGTTTCTAAAACATTTAACATTTGACTTAGAAAGGAAAATAGAAAAGAAATAACCAAATTAATGTTTGCAAATTTATATTCACGTAATCATACAACTGTGATACAATATTCAGAAAATTATCCTAGTATCTGGACTATTACTCCATTCTGATTGCAAACCAGTTTTAATTGGACAAACAAAATGTCTTGGAAGAAATAACTTAGCATCATCACTCTATTTTATAGCATTTGTTGGTTGTTCGGGATACGGGAAATTGTTATTTGATCCACGCTGACAAGAGTCTTGTTGATACTTTTGCGGATAAGGCTACAAGAGAATCCGTTGAGGTAGATATTAATATTATGTTTCATCCAATCTGATTAAAATACAGATTTATTTTGTTTCGTTTTTAATACTTTCGATGGCCTACACTGCATGACGATCTGACCAGTTGCACTGGGAGGCCGTGTCAGGGATCATATGAGCGACTTTTTACCCTATGACGCGACAGATTGATTAATCAATCAACATTGACATTTCTTGGGGTTTATCCACAGCACAGTTCCGCCAAGAACTCGCCATTTCAATAAAACGAAATATGGCCTGTGTTTTAATCAGATCGTGTTTCGTCTAAGTAAAAGAGCATTGTCATCGAACCCCAGTGCCTTTACCTCATAGAGAAGCTACGGTAGAAATTGGACTAAGAATGTCCCGTGTTCAAATATCGGAATGAACTGAAAGGGTAATGTAATCGCTGTCTGGTCGTTTGGTTGCGATGGAAGAAACCAAGCCTTGGAAAAAGAATTTGACAATCTTCATTTCAAGAAACAACCGTCTTGAAAAATGTGTTAGAATTATACAGATGGTCATGGGAGGGAAAAGTAAACATTTTAGGAAACAATATCGTTCCCACTTTACTTTACATTACTTATTTTTCCCTATACATTTTCTATTTAAATAATATTTATATTTTCTTTTCTAGGATGATATTATTGCGCATATTAAGAATAACCAGGGTACTCATCCAGAAAGTCACTTGGGATCTCTAACTCATTTTCACGATATATTGACTAGTGCTGAATGTCTCCGACGAAAAATATACAGCTTGGCTTACAAGGTCGGAACAGCTACATCCCAAAAACCATAAATAATGTGAATTTATGTACATAAAAGGAAAATAAAAGAAGTATAACAACAATTTTATGATCTTGTGGTATTTCAATGAGATCCTATGAAATTATTGGACGTACAAACCCTCACAATATTGATGTTATTTATATATTAACAATACGGATGATATTCGCCAGACCAAAATCCATAGACCATTTGTCCAGTGACCCATAGATAAACAAGTTGTCAGGGGCGGCCTATAATTGACCTAACTGATGATCAGTGGGATGGTTTATGGTTCGTGACCCATTTGTCTTAGTTGTTGATTCATAGACCCTTTCACTGTAGTCAAGGATCCTTTTCTATTGAAATCTGGGCCCTTTTCCATGTCTCTAGAGTCGTTCTTATGCGTTTTCTATCCGTTCTACTTTCGGGCATTTTCAATTTCAATTCGATTTCGGGTCAGATTCTGGTGCCTTCCATACCCCCGCCTTAATCCGCTATTGGGCATGCCTTTATTCCCATCACGCTCGCTTATCACCACCACCATCTCCATTGTCGGTGATCAAGTCCAATTCTCTTTTTTGAAATATGTACTCTAATTTCGGGCGTTTATGATAAAATGGTGTCTTGATCAACGCGAAAGCTTTAACTTTGGTTTTAACGGGAATTTGATTATCAAAGTCACTGGTGTAAGTGCACATTCTGTGGAATCGGTAGAAACTGAGATTCTATGATGCCACGTTTTTCGATTATATTCGCTCTTGAGATTATTGAAGGATGACAGTTCTTTAGCATTTCGAAATACTGCAATATTATTCCAGATGATAGAGCCTAACAATAAAACATGTCATCCTAGAAACCTCCATAAAACGGTGTCTTCTTGTTTCGCCGACCCAGCCAAATAACTAATTCCCGTACAGTCTACTGCGGCAGTCTTTGGTGTAAATTAAGGGGATTAAGTGTTAACTAGAGATTGGGCAGTAATTACGATTGAATTCAACTCTGTTCTGTTTTAAATATATAATAACATCTCTTCCGTTGCTAATTTACCTCAACTCACAGTGATTCGGTATAAATACTACAGTAATCTAATTCACATGAACATAAAGGTTATTAATTAATTTACCCCTTACTCTAGAGGAAATTCATAAAGGTTTAAGTGGCAAAATTGACTCGGTGGCTGGCGAAGATCAAATAAAATATAGCATGTTAAGAAAACTCACAGTGTCATTACATAATTTATTTCTATAATTATTCAATACATCATGGCCAGAAAGAATAGTTCCTACAAGCTGGGGTTTAACATCCTGCTGTTCTGTTCCGAATGGGCTAATGGGATCTTTCACTTGGATGTCAACATCTACAAGCGACCTCGTTCCATCCGAAATGTATTCTTTTGTCCCTTGTTATGCCCTCTGCACTGCACCACTGACAAGGTGGAAACACGCCGGAAAACCCCGATAGACAATCGGGGTCGAACACGGGACCTCAATTTTACTCACTGAGCTACCGTGGCTACCCTACACTGTAAATATTTTGTTATTTGTTATAATGGAGCTGCGATCCTATCTGGAAACCCAGTTCATCCATTCAGAATGAAACATTCCCTTAGACTCGAAATTTTCTACCTATAAAACATCGAATTTTTCATTTACACTAAATTTGAAATAAAAACAATCCGTTATAACGTGTTACAGATTTTAGATCCGTGTTTTTATACACAATTTTAAAAGCTTTAAGATATACAGAACTTTGTTTGATTCTGGAAATGTGTTAAATAAGTTTATATCCGCGTGGAGTTCCGTGCACTGATTCAGATTTGGATCACCCACTTGGAATTTGAAACTCTATTCGAAACTCTATTCTGGTCATCATGAGTCGTATAAAAGACGTCTCTCCAAATCATAACATTCCTTATTTTATAATGAGCTGTATGCAGTGAAAGTGTCTATCTAGCGTTGACTAACAAAGGCTTTTTTAAATAATTAATCTTGTATCTTTCTCATAAGTATAATAAATGTTGTCTTTGAACGAATTTTTTTAAAATGTGATCGAAGGAATCGACGCTAAATTACATCACAACGGGAAAATATTAAATGTTCTCTAATTCTGTGACATTGATCCTGTTGGAGCAAATACGTAGACGATAAACCCCATTTCACCTACCATAAATGGGTATCCTGAAACCTCAAGGCGCTTAATAGCCTGCTGGATGAACTAACCTTAAAATTCAACGAATCGGCAAATTAAATACCAGAAATTTAATTTGGGTCATGTGACACAGATCTCACTTTCATCCATTTGCCCAATGCGCCACGGGTAATATTGTTGGCAGCCATCCGTTAACGTCTGTCCAAAGATTAACGGTATTTAGCGAATGATTGTTAATGAGGCTTATTCAAGGAAAATGGAGCAGTGCAAAAGTAGTGCAGTGGGTCCACAAGACATATTTTCCCCGTCCGTTCGTTGACTTTTCTTGAACTAGTTGGACATAGTTACGCATTTACAACATGATACACTTCGGAACTGCTCCTTATAGTCATTGATTATCACCCAGGTTTTATAAGGTACAGTATTTATATTAATATAAATCCCCCCCCTCCACAAGAGGACCTAATAATTATTTCTATATATTTTAGATCCTCTGCTATCCTCCTCGGAATCATATGGAACCATATCTAAAACCTCTTTGACGTATCCCATCGACATTTCATCCGTTATTTCCGTAACCCGACGGGCCGAAGGTCATTTTTGCTCCCTCATATTTCACGAAGAAAATTTCACCTGTGTCATCTATAATATCAAAGGCGACAACTTCAAGGGTGACTGGAGTGCGACATTGGGTTCTAATTGGAATTCATTGATGGCGGTGATCACAATCTCCGCTGGACTGAGTCCGAGTACAGCAATTGCCTCTCGTGCTGCTACTACTACTACTAACGAAGTGGATTGCGACTGTCTGTTTTATCCTCTCGATAATTTCTTAACGATAATCCAGGAACTGGTTGAAGAAATAAGGAAGAATCTTACTTTACAAACCGATAATTTATCTGAGACAAGGCGTTCAAAAACCATTACTTTAGATGACAGACCCTCGGCTGTTTTGGTAGGATATACATGACTGGTCATACTTTTGTGGTTGACAATAAGTATAATTTCCCTTGAGTGGTTGCATTTCTATTGAAAGTTTCCAAACACCAGCATGCTGACAGCAGGGATATGATCTCATTAAATGTAATGTCATAAATTCCTATACTACTGAGAAACGGTCAAAACTGTAATCATGTTAGGCTAGTGAATTTAAAGTTATGGCTAATAAATTGTTCCAACAACGAATTTTATTTCCACCAGTCCGAGTGACAACTGGGCATCAAGTCATAAATATGTACTGTTTCATTTCAAAGACTGTGATTATTATAAAATGTCCCGATATTTGTGTCTAAGAAATGAAGTATTATTCATTTCGTAATACAGATTGTACTTTTGATTCTGTATGGTCGTAAACTTTGTTAAACGTTTAATCTACCATGATGGGGTGTAAAGATATCGTTAAAGTTAAAAGGCCGTGCGTTGTATTTATTCTATTTAATAGCACACGTCTCTGTCAAATTCTATAAATGAACAAAATCAAATTAGAGAACAAACAATCTTTGAAATAACCCAAATAATCTAAACTAATTACACCGATCTACTTTATACACCATTTTAAAGCGACACTTTTCTCATTTTGTCTTAACAAAGACTAAACTGTTTTATGCATTGTGGATTATGGACAGGCCAACAGTGTAAATAATGCAGTTATCTCCCTTTATCCTGTCCACAAAACTCAATGTATCACGTATTAAAAGGTATTTCAGAATTGATTTAAAAAATGTTTGATTAAACTAGTAATAAGCATACATAATAGGAATTGATATTTCATTTCATAACGACACCTCTTAAAGATACATTATGGGAGATTAGATAACGAGTTGGCAGTTCTCACTACAAAAACTAGCTTATGTAAAGACAATTTGCTGAAATTTTCAGTCAGATTGATCTGCTATGAACTTAGAACTAAGCGAATGAAAGGTCCGCTTTGCCTCGGTCATCATTACTAAAGTCGGTAATACAAAAATAGTTGATTATGGTCTGGAAACGTTAATTAATGTCTAATTAATACTTTAGAAAACATTTCAAGTCTAAAGAAAGACCTACAATAGGCAGATTGTATAAATATAGAGGCCAAAATTACACACCGGCGTGTAAGTTAAACAATTCTTGCACATTTGCAGTTCGACGAAATACAGGCCGAAATGTCGCTATCCAGGCAAAATATCACATCATGGTGTGAACTTTTACGGCATTACCCTATTTCAACCCAGCCCCACACACAAACACACCTTTAAGTCTTAGTATCACTACCGCAAACAGATTTATTAAACTTTAAATACTTCCAAAATAGCTTTATTTTGATTATGTCAATTATTAGAATACTTTAAAATCACACAACAATATAATAAACGAAGGTGAATTTTCCTTTAGATATAGGTGTGTCTTATTCAGTAATAATCGCAGAATTTGAATTACCAAGGGTTATAAAAAATTATTACACGAAACGTCTGGTGGAAGTGTTAAAGGGAAATATTTCTTTAACCAGACAAACGATCTTGACATTGAATTTCAGAGGTAAGTAATGAAAAAACTTTGCTGTAAAGACAATCTATCGGTCGATTATGACACAAATTGAACCAGATTCTGCCCATAGCCGTGTTTCATTCATACAAAAGTACATGCATGCTAAGACCAAGTAGACATTGTAGATGGATTTAATTGTATAATTGGGTTTGAAGTAGATTCTTTATTGCCATGTATTGAATTCTTGCCAAACCAAATATCATGTTGTCAAAGATTTATGGAAACATTTCGATCGTCGCCCAACACGTGATGACTTTTGAAATGTATTTTGCAGGATTGATGGTCTCGAGTGAGACTAATGGGATTAAAAACATCATATTTACTTATTACGGGAACCACACGTGTCCAGGGAATACCACGCGCTCTCACGAGATGAGTCGAAACACGTGAATCTTTTGTCGCATTAAAGTAATTACATTCTAATCCAACCTATTCATCTCTCAAATTTTCTAATTAAAGATAAAAGGAAAATGGCGGAATACTGTTTGATGACCTTCAAGGCATAAAAGCAACTTTATGTAACATAATTAGATTTCACTACGGACTACTCACGTGTGTTAGTACGCGTAGATTATTCTTGGAAATAGATAGAAATAAATAAAAGCCGGAAATTAAATTTCTTTTCGCCGTATTAAAAAAAGAGAAAGAAATAACACGAATTAAGAATTTTTAGAAATCGACGTGCAGGAGACATCCTGACTCATCAACACAATGTAGATCAGACCAATCTGGTCTAGATGATGTAGCTCTAACAGCGACAATAAGTTCCCGCAAGCCAGAAGAACTTGTACATATTGACCATCCTTTAATCATACTTACTGCCGATGACCCTAATTTAGAATTTCAAACTTGGTTTTCTTCGTGATTTTCGGACGTGGTTTAACCTTGTCTGTAGTTCAGCATGGAAAGCCTGCCAAGGAAAGTGTCAGTTGTTCGAACTGTGCAAAAAACCGAGGCTGACATTGGGAATGCGAAACAAATGTAGTTCCTCGCACCACAGCCCGGTTAAAATTTTCCTCATAGTACACTGTATGGCGTATGCCCGTCTTCCAGTCGGCGCAGAAAAGTAGCAGGTTAAATCCCATTTCAAATCATAATTGATGCTCTTTACCTATTTTAGTATGTGTTTGAGAAATGTCGAGGTTTGTAAGATTACAGAACATTGTAAATGACTTGACGTCGTTGTTTTTTTTATATACAGTATAAATTAAAGTAGGTAAGTCGCTAACTCAGTATTATCCAAAATCTTCAACATTGTCAATTCAAATCAACATTGATGTTGTGATCTTACCGGGAAAGGATTGGCGTCTGATATCTAATTCTTTAGACAAAATAACCATTTGGCGATTGGTACACGAATCGTATACCACAATGCCTTTCAGTGCCATTTGTAAGACGGGGCTTTAAAAACGAGGCTAGATATATATCACAAGTCGTGCAAAACAGTGGCCACATATTCTTATCTGGAGAGCATGCGCAATAAATACTATCGATGTAGCCTGGAATAATCTGGTCATGTTATTTCGCTGAACATAACTGAATATACATTACGCTAAAACAGAAAGCATTGAATGTAAATCAGTTTATTTACATTCATATCACATTATTATATATGCGTTACGACCCATTGGTGTCAATTTCTAGTCTCAAAATATTAGCGTTTTAGCTCCTTTAAATAATAATAGCTTCAATAAATTCGCGATTGTACTCAAACATTAAGAACGACAAAAGAATCGGAGGGAGTTGATATTCATATTATGGACGCACACTGATCTCGTACAGGAGAACCGCACTATACACAAACAAAACCAATAATACAAATCTCCGGAGAAACCAAACTACACAGATATTGCATGTAATAAACAACAAATATCAAATCATCTGAATGGATCCATGTGCGGGTTGGGGCGTGGACGTCTGCTGCGCTCTACATTTCCTGGCCTTGAATAATATAGATTTTACATAAAATTAAATACAAAATTTAATTAATCAGGCTTTTAAATGACTCTGTAAACAATAATCAACATTTATTAAAGGCCCTTTGTAAAGTGCACCTGAAAATGCGAACATATGCAAGGCCGTACTATAAGTAATAATAACAATTTGTAAGAATATGCAATAGAAATAATGGGACCTATTTTGGCACTGGCCGTGTCTTGAATAAGCAACCGGGTAGTAATGGTAATATGTCGATTTCCATGGCGAGGGCACATAATTTAACAAAAGCATGTTTTTTTGTGTGTGTATTTTGTCTGATTTGGTCTAAAAATGGCGGAACAATTTGGTAATCAGCCTTATGTAGAATAGTGTTGCTAACGGCATCCCAGTCTTTCATTCTATGCAGTAGAGTTTCTATGTACTTCGGGCGAGCGGGGGTGGGGGGTGTATGGCCGAATGGTTAGCACGCGCGCGCTTTATAATACGGTCTTTCATTGAGTCAACTTGCGGGGTTTCGATTCCTCGGTTGTACGTGACAAGGCATAGGGTCGCCTGTCAAACCTCGTGAGTTTTCGCTGGGTCCTCCGGTTTCCTCCCACTGCTAAACCCCCTACGCGCAAGCGAATTAATGAAATAAAATTGAACCATGTGTTAGTCCCGAAATGACTTAGTTTGTGTCGAGTGGACGTTAACCCCCATCTCTCTCTCTCTCTCTCTCTCTCTCTCTCTCTCTCTCTCTCTCTCTCTTTCTCTCTCTCTCTCACTTCGGGCGAGTTAGCCGTAAAGATACTATTGATCAGTTATCAACGATGCTGTATAATCTTTTTGTAAGAGCAATCACACATCCCAAAATAATATTCCCTAAATTAGATTAAAATAAAGATTTCTCTTAAGTTAACGAATAATGATGTTTGGCTGTGGATTTACATTAAACATATTTAATCGATGGCCATCAGTGGGTTAACAATAACAAATCCCGTTTGAAAAATTACATTTTATCGAAATGATATAACTTAATGACAGACCTTATGATTTGTAGCGGACGCGTCCGACAATTCGAGCTAATTCCCGGTGTTAGCCGAGAAACTTGTCATTGGTGGAGGACGAATGGCCTGGCAAGGAACAATATCTAGTCCATCTGGTAGGAGGGAAACTCGAGATCCTCATTACACGTCGGTCAACGCCGGATTAACCATGGTGGGGGCCCTGGGGCCTGGAACATGTGGGGGGCCCCTGATCACTGACCGCGAGCGACGAAGGCGCAAAGCCCCGCATAGGTTTTCTCCCCCCCCCCTTAAGAAATTTTCAGAAATTGGAGGCCAGAAAGTGCCATTTCAGGCACTTGTGTTGGAGCCATTTAGAAGTACCTCCCCCAGAAAAAAATTAAATTCTGCCACCAAATTAGTGCATTCTGACGTTATTTCAGTGGATCAATCCATGCGAGTGCTAGAGGAGGGGTCTGTAAGTGGGCAGAGCGACATCAAACCTAATTTTGAAGTCGCTCAGTGATAAATGACGGGGTTACTTGATTCGGAATCGTATTATACCCCCACGATGATTTGAAGAATGGAGGCCGTAACGTTACGACCAAGCCGGACTCGATGTTTGACAAACAAAATGGTAATACGAGATTTAATCAAGAAATATGAATATTTCGTGTGATCATGGTGTGCATCTCATCAAATTCAGCTTATACCCACAGCAAATATCAACAACAACAACAACTACAGCTTATATACAATCGTACGTCAATCTGAGTCAAAATTCGCGCTACTCGAAATGATGGGGACGTGTAATTTGTTTGAGTTATACGATAATTCGAGTTAGACTATGGTCGGTCCGATAGAAGATCTCACGACAATAAAAAAAACATGTGTTACACCCATCACCGGATTACACCGAATTCTCGGATGTCGATCGCAACACACCATGGATTGAGGGGGCCCCAGGGACTTCCGATGGAGGGCCCTAGGAGCATCGGAGGGGCTCCGTCACTAGGTCATCGGCCGTTGGAGTCCTCGGTCCGACCATGCTCGAGGCGCGCAACTGAGATTTTGTGGGGGACCCCCTAATGTGGTGGGCCCTGGGGCCTGTGCCCCATGGTTAATCCGGCGTTGACGTCGGTGTGCATTAAAAGATCCGTTTTAGATTTAAAATAAGAGTAGTAGTACACTGCATGGCGTATGCCCGACTTCATTAATCTTGTTGGCGCAGACTAGGCCTACATAGTAGAATGTGTACGAGTAGCTACCCCTTTTCAGCAACATCTTGCAAGCGGTCACGACCATTTTCCCCTGCAGCAAATATATTGTTTCAACTCTTTAAATAATGGTCACGCAACAATTGCGGCCAACGGTCCCTATTTTACTAATTAATTTAGCAAACTGGCGCTTATTTAACGGCCATTGTTGAATGATACCATCTCGTCGCACCTCCGCTAATCCCGTGATCCATATCACTATGTTGCTAAACAGAAGTTTTAGCGCCTCACATATTACACACAGAGATACACCTCACCTTAATCGTTTACATCAGTTATAATCAGAGAGTTGGGTCAAAGAATTTCTATTCCAAACAAGTTTTATCCACGGCCAAAATACAGATGCAAGTATTGCCACCAATGCATCCAAGCGTAAAAAGTACTTACGATGTCAGCAGTAAGAAATACTGATATTTATTAAACATACTTATGCAATAGCTAAATCAGCCTATTGCAATTCTATCTTTAGGCCTAAAATGTTATCTTAATCATTAATTAGACGTTTATTAACAAAAAAAGTCCAAAATCAACTCTTGATGGCATCGGATACTCGAGATTCACTATTTAAAAATTTAATTCAAAAATAGGAAAAAGACGCTTAGTCTGGAATATGCAGTGCCCTGGTGACCACTATGCACACATCTTGTCAAAACTACAAACAGTGATAATTTGTCTCAGAATTAAGTAATTTGAATGAAATTTGCCATATTTTCTTTTTTATCATCTATTATTGAATTATAGCAAGAATGATCGTCTCTTTATTAAACTCTAACAAATGTATCTTTAAGAGTAAGAGGTCACTCCCGTTAAGCGGTCAGTCATGTAAATTTCCTTGAGTGGCTGATTAATACAGATTCCACAACCCTAGTAGGTGGCATTTTCCAAATACCATTTTCTCATCTTGGGGGGAGGAGACACAAGACGTGTTTATTTGAGGTATAATATACGTATCATGTGTAGATAGTGAAAGACGTCATACAGTATTTTATCAGACCAAACGTTGATAAAACATCAGATTTATATATGTTAAAACAATCCATTATCTTGCTCTAACTGTTAATAAAACCATTATACAGAATTCCACCGACTTGTAGTGTGTTGGTGGTATTGGCTTTATTTTATCTGAAACCTGGTTTCGACACTAATACCCTCTTAGAGTAGTAGTTGATAGACATCGGGTACTTAAACGGTGATGTCAGTACCAAATATCAAATTGGAATTCCGTGTTATGAAAGGGACATACGACGCAACACAATGGTGGAAGTTGATTAGTGCTATGTACGGAAGCTAAATAGGGACATGTCTTTTTACTGTTATATTTAAACACCGAGTTACTAAGATGACATTTCATGATATGGTTAAAGAAGATACCATGGCTCTATTCGGCTTCCGTAAACATGTCATCAAGTCTATATTTTATTCACTTGTATTAAAATCCATATCGAAAATACAGATACATACAATGCACTGAGAAAACCCGATCCATTATCATTGTTAATATCATCACCTCATTTTGATAACAATGATACGCAAAAACATTATGATTAATATAAGACGAAATTACGTGTTCGGTCAAAATTATGTCGAAAAATACGTCAAACTGATTAAAATTTGCGCTCATCGGTGTGTCATAGAAAATAACGACGACGAGTGATTAACTTACCGAAACCTATTGATATAAACTGATTGTATCATAATATATGCTTTTTTAAAAGTCAGGATAAAATTTAAAGTTCACGTCAATATCTATAAATAGGTAATAGCCAAACGAATCCTAATTACACGATGAGAATGTTTAATGTTAGTTCGGGACCCTACGGTAGCTATTCGGTCGTTCGGATGGGACGAAAAATCGAAGTCCCATATACACAATGGCGTGCATGTGAAAGAACCCTTCACAGTAGTTGGAATTGGATATAAGAGTAATCCATAGTGCCGCTGTCCTGGTTAACTTGGCGTATGCGTGTCTTTATTACCCTAGTAGTAGGGACAGAGTAGTAGGACCCTAAACCCCGTTTCATTCCATGTCATAAATCAAACATATAAAATCATGTCCCGTAAACAATATAAAAGATATATAATAGTTAATATAGAACGGAAAAGGAGAAAGCAAATACGAAATTTTACGAATTGTTGCTAGTTTCGATTTGAAAACATTTACTCTTGTGGCTGGCATTGTTAAAAATCTGAATATAATGGGGTATCAATATTTACACATTATTCGCCATTCAATGGTATTTCTATTGATTATATAATAACTATACCTGGGTAAATATTTGATATAGATGATGAGTCGAGGGTTGGACTGAGAACGTGGTTTGTTTTAAAAGAGAGAGAAAGGGAAACACTATAAAATCTTGCACGTCGAAACAGCCAAGCTACTGCACATGGAAGTTGTTTCGCTAAACCCAATTTCATCTCATTTCAAGGTACTGCACATAATAATAGACCGAACTAGTTATATTATTTTATTAAAGATACGTTATGGGAGATAAGATAAAAAGTTGGCAGTTCTCACTATAATAGTTAAAAATAGGATAGAGTAAATGATATTTGCTGAAAACTTCAGTCAAATTGATCCACTATGAGCCGAGATCGAAGCGGGTGAAATTTTCGCCTAGCCTCGGTCATCATTACTAAAATCATTAATATAAACAGCATAGTCTCGATTATCCACGTCTTAAATTTAATCGTCAATGGCCGATAAGCAGAATATAGGAATCTAATCCAGCCAGCATCGAAGGCTAGCCTAGACATCGAGGGTTTATTATGGTCTGGATAAGTTAATTAATGGCTAATTGATAATTTAGATAACATTTCAGGCCTAAAGAAGACTTGTAATTGGCAGAGTTAGTTCTTTCATAATGCATGTTTAAAGGAAAATCAAATTACCAGAATCAAAGAGCATATTTTAATAGGAATTGATATGTGCAGGATAAATAGATGAAGAATAAATATAATAAAATTAGTAAAGGAAAAGCCCCTGCGAGGGAAAATTTAAATGACCATTCGAAACGATAAAGAAAATTACATCTCTATCAACAAAAACCTGCGAATATAACACCTTACTAAGATATTAGAATAATGATAGCTTGTAAATACCCAGCCCAACCTGACCGATACTTGAATAATAGAATGTCGGGAGAATCTGGCCTCGAGTGGACAAAGCTTACTCAGACTAAATTTAATCCAAATAGTACGCCTTACATTAACTAAAATATGTTTTATCATAAAACCTTTTGATGTATCAAAGTTTTGAGGTTCTGGACCAACCATATTTCTCATAAACAGTGATTTAAAGTTGAGTAAATTCGGGACCTGGACTAACACTGCTAATGTATAGTGCGCGTTAAAAATAAACAAATTTTTTCCTTATTTTTTATCTCCCTCTTTCCTGCATATTTTGGTTGACTTTTCGGTCTAGAATTGGAGAAAAGGCATTAAATTTGCAAATTCTGGGCAGTTTTGGATAATACTGATAAAATAGCGATTGGATACAGAGGAATCATTGCGTCGGAAGTGAGATTTGGGCTCCAGCAAAAATCTAAACAGTCAAACCCCTAGAAAATTATGATGAGGAAAGTGCCAAATTCGGTCCCATATGTGGCTATAAAGATTGAAACCAGTTGAGCAAAAATGTACAGCCTGTGATGTTACAGCCATTTAAATAAATAATGTCTGTAGTCTGACTCCATCTTCCTTTTCCGTGGATTGTCTGCCCTGTTGTGAGCTTGTTTCCATTTTGAGCGAAATCTGTATCCCCACAGGACGGATTGTACTGCTCATATTATTTGTATGTAAGTGAAAATCGAATTACCCATTTCTATTCTGTTGGCAAAACTCTCAACGAGGAATTATTAAAATTATGTTCAACTTTATGCTCATGACACACGTGCGCGGAAATTCCTTAAAGGCCTATCAGATTACGTTGTATATGACATTTTATTAGAAGATCACCCACGCGGTTCAGACAATATTGTTTTAGGGGAAAATAATGACATTTTGGTTTTTTTGAACTTAGAGTTGATAAATGGCATAAAAAACCGTATTGAACATAAATAAGATTTTATCGTTGCCAATGAGGAAATGTCATTGGGATCAATTACACATCAGGTCCAGACAACACGGTTAAAGGGATCGATAATTGATACTTTCGGATATCTGAAGAATAATATATTATAGATACAAAAACAGGCATATTGAATATTAAAAAGAATTTATGCCATGGGTACCAAAACTAATCATGTGTAACAGCAAAACGATATATTAGTTCTATCAACTAACCAATAGCTTTTATGATTGTCTAAAGATTTATGGACGCTGGCAAGATTTGTGTTTGTAATTTTCGTTTTGGAAGTCAAGGATATTCATATGGTACAACAGCGGTGGGTGGATTTAAACAGGAAGAGAGGGGCTAATACAGGACTGACAAAGCTTTTGGGCAATCCATAACAAAAAGGGGACTTGAATGGCCGAATGGTTAGCACGTGCGCGATGTATCATAAGGTCTGTCATCGAGTTAACTGGCGTGGTTTCGATTCCCTAGGTGTACGTGACAAGCAGTAGGGTCGCCTGTCCAACCTCTTGGGAATTCTCCGGGTCCCCCGGTTTCCTCCCACTGCTAAAGACCCCAACGCGCAAGCGAATTATTAAATAAAACTTGAACCATGTGTTAGTCCCGAAATGACCTAGTTTGTGTCGAGTGGACGTTATACCCTATATCTCCCTCTCTCTCACCAAATGCCGATACCATTGATCAACTTAAAGAGGTTTGTGCCATTTATCATCTTCGCATTTGGATTACATACTTTCAAAGAATATTTGTAGTAATTATCAGGAATAGCTGGGGATAGAACATACGTCACGTGCATAAGAATACATATTACATAGACGCGGAAGCAGTCCTGACCTATTGCTGCTGACATCAATATTACATAGGCGTTTAAAACTGTTTGAGATCATTATACCCGTCTTTATATAAAAGAGACAGGCTCACGCTTAGCAGTTTGTATTTAAATAGGGTAAATATAATACCGTTTGAGTTTATCAAGTACATAATGGTATATAGTATATCAATATTAAGTGATATGTATTGTATGAACACAATAGGTTTCATAAACGCACGCCAGTTTCTATTTAGTTATGAACGCTTATTTAGTCATGAACTTTACTAGTATTTTTATTATTCACTTAGAGAATTTGTTTTCGTTGTTCTACCTTTATTATACCTTTCGGTCGATTTCATGATTTGAGGATTAGTCGCGTGGGCACACTCAGTAAGGTTGTACAAACCAGGTGGTTCCGGGTTCGACCCCACTTTTCGACCGCGAATGTTCCTCAGGATATCTCGGTGTTGTTTTGCTTTGTCGGTTAGACAGGGAGGAGAGCTTGGCAGAAAATGGCAACTTGCCGTTCGTATGGGAAGGAAACCTTAGTCCGGTGTGCACACTGTTCTTCACTTAAAACTGCCCTCGGCAGTTGGAATTCGGCGTAAGAATAGGCCATAGCGCCGCTGTCCGGATAACATTCCCCTCTTGGTAACTTAGCCCGGGTGATACAGAAAAGTAGGACGTTAACCCCTGTTTCATTTCATTTCAGATTTCCCAATAACTGAAAATCGTTTCATCATCTGATACACTTATTACTTTTTTGTAAATCAGAGATCTAGGCAGGAAACTGTTGTTCATGACAATCATCAAATGGCGGCCCCCAGGCTTAATTACTATTTTTTATTATATTGATAGTGTTTTTCGATTTCACGAACGACCACATTCGACTTTTATTTTTGTACAGATAAAGCTATGACATCACCTGATTTAGCTTGAAGCATTGTTAATTTGCTAAAGCCATTTTAACACCGAGGCCGTTTACCCTTCAGTGGCCTTGAGTTAATAGCAAACAGCGCTAAATTGACGTATTGGTAAAATCTAGTAGGGTTTTATGTGAAAAAAAATCTTAAAATTACTTAGCTGTAAGACTTCTCTTCGACCTTCTATCGGGATTATTCTTGCTGTAGTTTAATCATAATGTTATTGACATTTCCGACTGCAACTGTATTAGGTTTGGTTTATGAAGAGGAGGAAGTACATAATGCCAGAATATAAATGGAAAATGAAATGGGGTTTAACGTCCTATTTTTCTGCATTATCATGACTAATGGAGACATATATACCTCATACAGTGAGTTATAAGTGAAAATTTGCCCTACTCTTACAGCCTACTCTTACTTGGAAATGCAACTGCCAAGGCATGAGGCTGAAGCAACAACTGTGAGTTTTACAACACCTAACCGTTGCCAGAACAGTCTGAAAATCCCAAACGTTTAGGTACGCTGTCAACCATTCCCCATGAACGCTGAGCTAATATATATCGGTGTCACTTTTGGACATTTCCAAAGCTTTTGATTCTGTGTGGCTTTGCGGGCTGCCTTTTAAGCTTTATAAAGTAAAAACGCCTTCCTCTCTCTGGAATCTTTTTGACTCAGTGTACACGAGTATGAGTTGTTGTGTCAGATGCGGTGGAGCTTATCCCCGTAAGTGGGTCCTATCACAGGGAGATGTGCTATCAGCAAAGTTCTTCCACCTCTATACTAACCAGCTTCTTGAAGATCAGCCCAATTGTTCGAAAGCACACCCAAATCCTCCATTCTTCTGTTGATTAATATATCGACTGCCAGAAGCTTTTGATTTTGGTCAGTTGCTAAATCTTGATCTTACACGTCACTTTGTCATATCGAGAATCCTTCAATACAAGTCACTCCCGCAATTCCATTAATATAGGATTTATTCCTGATATATTCCGTGCACTGAAGAAATGTATTTATTATCGCATATCGGCAAGTTCCTAGAATCCCACGTGTGTATCAAAAATATTTTTAAAATATCGTAATAGATCAGTGTAATAATCGTGTAAAATGGTACTTTGAGAAAGTTTAATTGTTATTGAACCAGTGTTGAAATCATTTTGTGTCTTCTCATCGTTTACCGTACTATTATTTTTGGATATATGCATAGATTATCTGAAGATTTCGTTAATGATGTTCTTAGTTTACGGCAGCAATTAAATATTTTCTTTGACTTATTGACCTACAACAGAGCTGGTAAACTGATTATATTAAAACCACACCCTTATGACCTTGGTAATGAGCCAATTACCACATATATAAGCACTGTATATAAGTTTATAAGTATGTAAGTAAAAGGTTTATAGCCATTATTTCTACATCGACATTTAGTAATTGCTATACATGTATATCAATCGAGTGCTGCCAGACATAACTCATGTCAAATATCGTGTATTGTCCTACGGTTGCGTCAGAAAAAGACACATTATTTACAATGCAGTAGATAAAAATTATCGCCACCCAAAATGACCCACCCTTTCTACCCCACGTGGTCAATTTAAAGGCAATACCAAACGGTGCTTATTATTAAATGTTGTGCCAACATTGGTAATATCGAGTAGGATGTTATGTTAAAATAAATCTCGAATTATTTACCAGTAAGCCTTTTCTTTCGACCTTCTATGGGGATTATTCTTGTCCTGCTTTAATCATGATGTTATTGACATATCCACTTGGTTAATGGACACGACAGTGTATTATTTGGAAAATTTCGCCCACTTCTATTCACAGTTGTAACGGTTAGGGGTTTTATTACGTTCACGCCAATGTGTACACCGGACCTTGGTTTGTCGTCGTATCGAAATGAGGGGGATTGAATGGTTAGCACGTGCGTGCTGTATCATACAGGCTGTCATTGAGTCAACTGGAGTGGTTTCGAATCCCCGGTTGTACGTGACAAGGAGTAGGGTCGCCTGCACAATCTCGTGGGTTTTCTTCGGGTCCTCTGGTTTCCTCCCCATTGCTAAAGACCCCTACGCGCAAGCCATTTATTGAAATAAAATGAAACCATGTGTTAGTACCGAAATGACCTAGTTTGTGTCGAGTGGACGTTAAGCCCCATCTCTGTCTCCCTCTCTCTCTCCATCCAAATGACTATACACTGTTCCCTGTTACCACTTGACTCGTTGCAATATTTGGCCAATCAATCTCTTCTTTTCGATATCTACATTAAGTTGATTGAAGTTATAAATGCAGTGATTGCCTATAGGGTGGTGATATATAGGCTTTGCCCTATTCTCCTTCCAATACGAACAAAACTCACGAAGCCAGAAATTAATAAACTATTTTACACCCATACCAAAATTACCCCACCCCTTCCTCACATTACAAACAAAGAGAATAAATAGGAAAATTAACATAAAACTAGACAAATAAGTCCCCCCAAAAGACACTAGAAAATATCCTTAATTAACAAGGCCACAAAAAAAGCACGCTATGAATCTGCACCGCGAAATACTAATTAAAGGAGCTAAATCGCTAATATTTGTTACCTAGAAATTGACGCAAATGGGTCGCAACACATATAATAATGTATGTATATAAACTGATTTACATTCAATCATTTCCGTTTTATTCTAATTTCAAATCATTTATGTTCGGTAAAATAACGCCAGAGGTCTCAATCGAATGGCAATGTCTAGCGTCTGATTATTCTAGTCTATACCGAAGGTATTTATTGCGCATACTCTCCATATAAGAATATAACGTCACTCGTGGAATTTGTCAAGCCTCGTTTGTCGGGCTTTTTGTTACAAATGGCGCTGAAACACATTTTGGTACATGATTCGTGTTCCAATGTTAACTGTTTATTTTTGTCCTAAATGTTGAAAATCAGAAGCCAACCCTTTCCCGGTAAGATCACAACATCTATGTTGATTTAAATTGACAAATAATTCGTGTTTTCAATGTCGACGCTTTTGATGATATTTAGTTAGGGGCTTCGCTACTTTAACGACATTTCGCCTTGACACAATGTCTTTGATAATAACTGTGTAACTATATTATATACGTAATAAGGTGACAACAAAATTAATAAGAAGATTTTGTTAAATGATGTTCTTAGTTTACGGCAGCAGTTAAATGTTTTCATTGACAAATTGACCTACAACTGGTAAACTGCTTATTATATTAAAAGCACGTGTGGCCTTGACAATTAGACAATTACCATGTAAGCGATTTACATAAGTAAAAGGTTTATCGTCATTATTTCTACATGACATTTAGTAATTGCTATGCATATATATTCATCAATCCAGTGCCCCCCCAAGGAAACATAACACATTAATAATTACTGTAATTACCTCGCGATAATCCATAGATGAATTGTCATATACGTCATATTATACGCAAGAGAAACATAATCCACGGCAAAGCCAAAACACGTAATTTATCTTTTGATTGGACAAATTTTAGGAAATATAGAAACTAGACAATACAAACGGTTCGAAAAGCTATAAAGTTTTATTGCCAAAAGATCGAATCAGATAGTAATAAAGATACCTTTAATGATTTTGACTGGTGGAAAATTATGTGCCATTAAAGATATCCCCGGGTTCTACGGTTTCCGTCCACTGCTAAAGACCCCTACGCGCAATTTAATTAAACCGTATGTTATTCCCAAAATGACCTCTGTGTGTACAATGTGTTCGAAATGTACACTGTTTAAACCAATAATTAAAACCTTTTAACTGTTACTGTTAGCAGTGTTTTCAAGAAGAATACAGTTGTGTCAGACATCGGGTATTCTTCTAGTTGATCAAAAGGGCCACCACCTAAAGTGTGCCGTTCAGGGAATAACACCACGCGTACATTTAAGTTTTTCAGAAATACTGAAACACTGTTTTATCTGAAAAGCTAAGCAAATGATCTTATTACCGTTAACATGTTAAAACAATAATGGATTAGACATACCATAATCAACTCTCGATGTCATCGTTAGTCTGTGATATTTACTGGATTAGAACCCGATCTGCTGCATAAAGCTCATTGATGATTAAATCAAAAAAATGGATAATCGCGACTATATTTTTTTTATCATACCAACTTCAGAAATGATGACCGAGGCCAGGCTTAAAATTCAATGGTTAAATCCTCGGTGCAGAGTGAGTTGATCAATTTGACTGAAATTTTCAGCAAATTCACTTTCCATACTTAGTTTTTAACTGTTATAGTGAGAACTGTCATCCCTTTATCTAATCTCTCATAATGTACCTTTAATAACTGCTATACCAAACTATCCCTTATGATTAAATTCCATACCAAAGTGTGCTTAAAACTGTTATACCAAAATGCCCATATCAATAAATACGATACCAAAATGTCCCTTATTATTAAATTCCATACCAAAGTGTGTTTATTATTAAACGTCCTTATAATTGTTAAACAATATTATATTTCGAGTACGAAATGAGTATGGATTTGCTACACCAAAGTTAGTTCCTTTAGGAACTGTCTTTTAGCGGACATATCCGATGACAGTTCCCATTGAGCCCTATATGGCTGCAATATGAAAATATGGTTAAATACCACTCTTCCCCACCTCTGTTCTCAGGCTATTTTGGAACCCTTATTTTCAATTTTTCACCGTGAATGTTTATTTTTCGCAAAAGGAATCTTTTCTCATCATATCTGACATATATTTATAATAATTCAACGCTGTGTTCAAGTAGAATTTGGCAATTAAATAAACAAGTGATCTGCGCATGTTCGGGTCTCGTAATGGTTATTCAGTTCAAACGTATTTTGTGTATGCTTTCAATCGCAGAATTCTACTTGAAATTGGTATTGAATTAATATGACTGTGTGTCAACTGTGGCAAGAAATGATTCCTTTGGCAAACAAAGTAGAATCTGGGTGAAAAATAGTCGGTAAGGATTCAAAAATAGCCTTAGACCAGAGGTGGGGATAAGTGGTATTTTCATATTGCAGCTATATAGGGCTCGATAGGAACTGTCAGCGGAGATGTCCGCTCAAAGACAGTTCCAAAAGGAACTATACCAAAGTCTGCTTATCATTAAATGCGATACCAAAAGGGCGTTATTGTTAAAAATATCATACCAAAGATTGCTTATTATTAAATTACATATTAAATGCGCTCATTATTAAATCATATACCAAACGGCAAATAGAAATGTTAAAATTTTAACTAACGGTCATTCGGTACAGGGATAGGGTTGATTCTCATTATATAATAATATTATGCACAATACATGTTCTTAATTATACTTGGAGATAAGTGCAATTTGGAAATTCGTGTCGGAATGTGCATTGTTTTAATCCTTATAACTGGTAGATATTTTCTTAATTGAGGAAGGGTATCTTGTTGGATTCCTGCCTGCGATTAGACCCATTTGGTGATTGTAGATGAGATAATGTTGACAGTCTATCTCACGACCTTTCTCTCTTCCGTTACATGAACAACGTCCATACTGAGCGTACGAGGCGAGGAAGAAAACAAAATACAGATGAGATCCGGATGTTTGGAAGAAAACGGCCCAATTTGACGGTTTTGGTTGTATTTCATTATTAGTATTTTAACACAGTTCAAGTGGTTCGAATATATTTCGATAATTTGCTGGCGCTTAGGGGTCTTTGGTAGTGTGTGTGTGGGGGGGGGAGATTCTTCGAAAACAGACAGTTGATCCCACTTATTGTAACGTACATGCGTAGAGTCATAACCGTGTTACTTGACTCAATAGCTGACATTGTGATCTAAAGTGAATACGTTAGACTATTGGCCACCCATCTACCCTGACTTTATAATGTAAACAATATATAGACTTATCAGGCTGGCAATTTGAAATCATTGGGCAGTATCATTTTTTTAACATTCCGATACTCTTAAGAGCCCAACAAGTCACAATCGTCAAAATGGGTGTCACAGTTTCCGTTGTCTACGCCGTTTCTATAGACGGGCGGTTGGATCCCCGAATGGTTAGCACTTGCGTGCTGTATCACCAGGTCTGTCATTGAGTCAACCGGCGTGACTTTGATGCCGGCGTGACGAGGACTAGGGTCCCCTATCCAACCTCGTGGGTTTTCTCCGGGTCCTTCAGTTTCCCTCCTCCCCCACCGCTAAAGACCCTTACGCGCAAAGCGAAATATTGAAATAATATTGAACCACTTGTTTGTCCCGAAATGACCTAATTTGTGTCGCGTGAACGTTTAACCCCTATTTCCCTTACTCTCCTTTCTAGACGTCAATTTCAATAAAACTGCCATGTAATAAGTTATTTAAGCGGCGTTGTTTCATATTTATGCCACGTAATAGATGTGAAAAGGGAACAATAAAGAACTGCTATAAATAGAGGAACTACATTCATCAATTAGCAGGAATAATTACCATGAATCATACAATTCTCACACCCTACATCCATTCTTCGTTATAGACATAACTCATACAACCTGCTATAAAACACGTGAGAATGCATGTTCATACCCAATGACGTATCACTCAAAGACTTCCAAGATCAGATAGGTCAAAACAGACATATAACAATGCCAACCATTACTTTCATTATTCTTCAGGTGGGTGGATGGGTGCCATGTACTGACAGACAACCGTGTAATATTTCACCTGTATCTCAATGTCTTATTTACTGTTTAATAAAAAAAGATAGCAAAATAAATATTTTTGCTTTTATCAAGATTACTGGCGATCATCATATATACTCCATACAAAACGGTCATACTGGTTAAAGCAGTCATATAAAGTTTCCTAGGAAGCAGTGTACCCCTCCCCCTAACCATTCCTTCTCACAAAATCACCCAAATCCAGACTCAATATAATGTATTTGTTATTACCGCAAAAATGCTAAACAAACTGATTATGACAGAAAACGTTGCCTTTCAAAATGTATGGCAGGAGGTCCTAGTATTACACGATGTGTTGGGGATATATTCCTCCTTATTGTTAGTTTTAATTTTAGAGTAAAGTCTGTATCACTGCAGACCCTGTACTATACAGCACAGCAGACGCTTACAGCTAGCCGCCGGATCCAAGCACTTACTGTTATATATACGTTTATTAGCCATTTCTGCGTACATGTATTGTGTCTTGTCCACAGATGTGTAAGCAGTCCCTTCTACACTTACTATTGTATACCAGGTTGGTGAACATTAAACAAGTGTTGTTATGTACACATATTATCTTGTTATATTTTCATATTTTATCATTGCTTGATAATGACTAGAGAAGTGGAAACGTCGCTCAGTAACAAGCATTAATTGTATTCCACAGAATTGTGAGCCGTGTAATCTATATCCAGTAACGGCTACATCATATCTGATTGACAGTTATTGCAGGTACAACAACAACCATGCTCAGATTAATCTCGGTCACCCAGAATCTCTTAGTCTTCAGCGTAGGTAGAATATTTGTCTGGATGATAGAGACTATACTCAGATATCATTAGTGTAGTATATTGTATTATTTAACTGTATTTTATACAAGTTTCCTGCATACGAAACGATGCATTTCACAATGGAAACTGTAATACTAACATTAACTCTAATGAAGTAAGACGTGACGTGAATAACTACGTTACAACATCAAAGGCTATAACCTGTCAATCCGATTGTGATTTCATTGGAAAATAATAAAATCAATTGCAAGGGCCATCACGAAAAGTAAACTGTTGCTGACATTCTAATTAAAATCAGGTGTTTATATTCCCTTCTTTACCTGTCGAAATATTAAACGTGGCGAACTGTTAGTAGAATTTTAATTGGAATAGGGGCTTATGTCCTACTTTTAATAGTTAACGAAGACGACGGAAGGAAACCAGACTGGAAAATGAAGACACATTTGCTCGGCCCAAACCGAGCCCCTCTGGATAGTTAGCTCTAGAGAGTCATACTTACTCAGCTACCGTAGCTCCAACTTTATTTGGAAACAACACTCTATCGAAATTGTGTAAACGCTTTATAGATCAAATTGTCTGGGATATTTTTACAACTTGCTGTCATAAGGGCGGTGGGGCTTCTCAAGATTTCAGAGTTTTGAATTATCACTGATGAAATGAGGTCGTTATATACAATTCTCAAACCTATTTAAACTGTCTACAGCCTTTTATTGCCCCCCCCCACGAAAGGCTAAACCCTATTGTTTCACGCAACTACAATTGCTGCTATCACTTACATAACTATCTCCTTTTAAAAAGCTGCACATTCATTGTTTGTTCATAATCTATTTCATATCTGTTCGTAACAAGCAATGGAATGATTCTGTAACGTCAATATACGTTAACCGTGTAACTGGATGTGTTCTTTCAGAGTACGCACACTGTCGTTCCGAATCGCGATCGACAGAAAAATAATGGAAATTCCCTAATACATGTACTATAGTATGTTAGGACCACCCACTTATGGCAATTTCCATGTCTTTAAAAAACATATTAATTGGTAACGTCTCCTTTAAGTGACCAATCCGTTTGAGGCTAAACAGGATGAGTCAATTCACGATTTCGGCCGAGTTAGCAATAAATGAAATAATACGTGTAAATGGGATTGGATATAAACAAACGCCAGGTGTAAACAGAATGCCTCTTGTCAATTGGCCGCTTCTTAGGTAAACCAATATGTTATTTATTCCGTAATCAAACCCATAGAAACATAAGAAATGGCACCAGAATTCGTTCATTGGTTGGCATGTAATCGTGTTTACTTCATACTTGGAGCAAAGTTTTTTCGTCCTGACTGTGGACTAAATAACAAGTTGATGGTTTATGTGTTGTTGACTTGCAGTCAATCAATAAACGGCATGTTTTTGTGTAGAATGGGGGTAATATGATTGATGATGACTATTGTAAGATAAGCCGCTTATATATGTAGTAGTATCACAAATCAATGGATGTTTACATCAGAAAACATCAACCATATCACTATATATCCCCTCTTAACATAATTATCTATAAGACTGAATAACAAGAAATCAACTGGGGTTTAACGCCCTACTTTTCTGCCACGAATGGACTGACAAAGACGGGCGTACGCCACACAGTATGCTATGAAGAAAATGTTGCCCGGACAGCAGCACTATGGCCTACTCTTACTTCGAATTCCAACTGTCATGGACGCCATTTAGTCCTCCATTGTGTACTGCTGACATGAAGAACCACGCCAAGACCCCCAGCTTCGAAAGTCAGTGTCTTACTCACTGGGAAAACAAAAAGCATTATCATGATTTGAAGAACTGCAGACATTGTATTCTTTACATATCGTCGCTGGTACCGATTGTGTCCAAGGGCCGGTTGCTCAAAACTAAGTTATTTTAACAAGCCGTTAAACTCTAACTTATCGTTACCTTGCTTACGTGTCGTTTGTTAACGGTCTGTTAAATTTCTTTTGCTGGAAAGTCAATGTCATTATCCGTTAGCTAACGGGTTGATAAACGTTAATCCAAAAGAAGACTGCTTGTTCATTTTAAATTTTTAAATTCAATCTACATATAAAACAACTTCATAGAAGTACAGGAAACTGAACCCCGCGAGACAACTAACTGTACAGTCTGTTCACAAAACTTGATTAAAGATAAAAAGATAATTTACCACAGAAAAAACAATATAGAAATTTTAGCATAAATCTGTAGGAAAAATTATGGGATTTGCACAACAGAATAGTTTGGGCCAACATTTTCTATACAGACTCCCAAAATTCTGCAGACTATAAAATTTCACCTTGTAGAAAATGGAATAGCCCAGCATCACCCAACCCTGGACAATTTGCCACCATAGGTCTTCTACTTTGCCATTTTATGTATAGCCTATTCACTGGTATCATTCCTGGTAAAATGTCATACCGCACATCTAAACGGGTATTCGGTATGGTCTAGTGATCTAGAGTGTCGCTGTCGAACTCTAGTTGACTGGTGACCTCGTTGTTTGTATATGTGGCTCGTGGAAACGGGCGCCTTCTCTTTACACCGGGTACTCCGGTTTCCTCCCACTGAAAGAACCATGCCACATACGCTCACAACTGGGATCGAAACCACAGCCGCAAGCCAGAGGTGACCGGCCAGCTAGAGGTCGAAGCGCGGCACTCTAGACCACTAGGCCATCCCAACCCCCCATTCTGAAATGCACCGATGGACAACATTTGCATATGTATTGTCGCTTTTTATCAATTACTCCTATGGTATGTTATACCCGACGAAATACCATACCGGCTTGTGCCTATTTAACCTGAAAATGTGTCATTAACAGAACACAATTGTGTCTAGGGTGCCGCGCTTCGATCTCTAGCTGGCCGGTCACCTCTGGCTTGCGGCTATGGTTTCGATCCCTGGTGTGAGCGTATGAGGGATGAGGATGGGGGCGCCTTCTCAACGTCGTGGGTTTCCTCCTCCCACTGCTAAAGACCCCTACGCGCAAGCGATTTATTGAAATAAAATTGAAACCATGTGTTAGTCCCAAAATGACCTAGTTTGTGTCGAGTGGACGTTAAACCCCATTTCTCTCTCTCTATCGTTTGGGACACGGGGCTTAAATGGATACTAATAGCTGCTATGGTTTCGGGTGCCATTTTGTAATGAACAAATAAAACATATTCATAAATAAACAACAAGATTATGAACATGCTAATAGTTGTATACAGGGTCAATTAAAAGCCCGTGAAAGTAATCAATAAAGGCTCATTCACAAACGACAAAATAATAATTTAAAGAATGTGTTGAATGCAAAACAGGCGTGAACGACTGTCGTTCAATTTGAACTGTTCACATATTTCACCGAATATAATTGATTAGAATTTACGATATTTTTTTTCAAAAATTGAATATAAATCACTTTACATACATTCATATTAAATAAATATCTGATTTTAGAACCATTTCTGTCTATGTCACGGCCAAGACGGGGTGTGATTGTTTTTTTTATATAAATTAATAAGAGTATTGCCCCTGTGGGAACTAAGGTACACATACAGAAGGCACTCAGTGATACTACTATACGCAATACGCAGGCAACGCAATTATGACCAAAGGACCGAAACCAAAAAGGGGAGACAGACTTCGAACGATTCTTTAAATTGTTTATTCTGGTACACAAAATACAAGGGGTTCAGTGTTGATAAACTTTGCTATTCTAACATCAAAATACACCATTCAGTGTTGTTATACAGTATTGACACAGCGATTGACTGACAAGACAGACTTTGTATAAATAACATGCATACAAAATGTAGCATCTTAGACATGACAAACCTAATCCAAAGTGAAGGAGATTTCAATGTACAGACTAATTTTCTATACTGCTGTGCAAACATACTTAAAGTTGGGTTAAAGATAAGTATTTATCGGGTGGTTATTGCCTATAAAAGTATGACAATTTTGGTATATATGGAAAGAAGAGATACCCAATCTTACTAGAAAAATACTGGATTCCCTGAAAAACACTCATGGAGCGTAAACAGGACAAAAATGTAAGGGGTTCCCTTAATAGTCAACCCGACGAATAAGGATACCTGCACGCTTGGCGGTGAAGGCTGCACGCGAACTTGAGTGATTTGTGTACATGTTGAAAAACTTTATGAAGAGTTAGACATAACAACAATTTCTGGGGTAAAAATCACGGAAAAGACGCGGGCAGTGGATAATTCGAGAATTTAATTAGGATTCGATATTTGTAGTAAATAGTCATCGCTTACAGACAACATCGTCTTGTGTATGCAATGCATTCTCCCCTGTCGTCTGCCACCGTTGCCATTGGTTACGGCGAGGGGTAATCTCCTGACGCAAACATGGTCTCTTTCGACAGATTTTTACAGCAGGCTATTCTCGTCAATGACAATGTTTTGAGAACGATTTGAAGCAAAATTATGATAAAATAATTAGTTTGAATATGTTTTTAATTCTAATATATCATCAAATCACCCAGTTTGTATCCGGGAATCCAACTTTAATCGACAGCAATAAATGACTAAAGGGATCGGCAATCAGACGTGTACAATACCTGTAATCAAGTGCAACCATACTGTCAAAATGTGACAAAATTCCAGACACTGACTAAACAAAGTGACAACAATGTTCAAATTCCATAACAATTCGAACATAAACAATGACAGGTCTTCTGTGACCGATAAATGATATTCTAATACATATAATTATGCAATAAAATAAATGACAAAACGATTTTCTACCGTGTTAGTATGCTCTCTGTACCAACTTCTACCCACAGTGACAGACGATAACCCCAGCTTACACAGGTAACGCTTTCTGGTATAAAATAATAGAGTACACTATTTGCATATTGAACCCGGTAAAACAACAACTGTAGAACATTTGCATATCAAATGTTAATCTGATTATCGACCCGGTAAAACAACAACTGAACATACACCTGTTTACTTTCATCCTGCTATTTGTGTAGTGAAAACATATGTACCGGTTACCTACACCAACAAAAACCATCGTCATCAGCCAAGGACCTGGTTTGAAATCCACAAAGAAGTTTTATTTACAGAAGAGAGAGGTGGGGGGGGGGAGATAAATGAGGTTAAAGGTCAACTCGACACAAACTAGGTCATATCGGGACTAAAATGTAACGGTTCACTTTTTTTCAAAGAATCACTTGCGCGAAAGGGGTCTTCAACAGTGGGAGGAAACCGGAAGACCCGAGGAAAACCCACGAGGCTGGAAACTGGACAAGCGAACATGATCCATGGTAGACCTTAAGATGCAACGCACACGCGTTAACAATTCGGTCACCCAACCCCCTATTTACTAAAAACATAAGCAGTCAAACTGCATTAGATGTATATTTAAATTAGCATATTAAATATTAACCGTCTAAAAAACAAACTGGACTATAATGTCGATTTATAAATTTAGAATTTTAGACCACCATTGCCGTTAAATATGGCAATATCATCACTACTGTGATAAATAAGCAATAAAATATGGTCTCTGATCAGTACTGGTCTGTATTTTATCTCTATCCTTACCCTTTATGATATATTTTATTAACCAGATGGATTACAGTAAGAGGTTTATGAACCTGGTTAAAGTAGCTTGATATATCGGTAAACACCACGGACCTGATAGTATGCCAGCTATTGACCAGATAGTAAGTCAGTGATTGCTTGCAGGCATATACACCGTGCTCGACTTAGTCTGTTTTGTTTATATAGACCTGGGAGTATAAATACCTGTACACACAGTTCCGTGTATTTTGATAATTACATCCACCTACTCATATAGTATACAATCGGAGGTGGTACTGTTACATATGGCCATAGTACATCATTAATTTCCCCATTGACTCATACGTTAATTCTCGTCTCTTTGACTGGCTCTATCGTGTTTCAAAATTATTGTTAGGTGAAACGGTTTTTAAAAGAGTTTTGTCACGGTGGCTAAGTTGGTAAGGCGTTGGCTCGCTAGCTTGAAGGTCGTGTGTTCGATCCTGGCATTGGCTGAAACAGTGATTTTCCGGCGTGGTTTCCCCTTGTTAGAAATGCAGGATGGGGTCTGACAAGTACAGCTTTCTAGTCGTTTAGATGAAACGAAAAACCGAGGATCTGTGCACGTTGATATTCAGTATAAGAGTAGACCATAGAGCCTCTGCCCGTGCAAAATTCCCTCTTTGCACAATGTATGGGGTATGCCCGTCTGCATTAGCCCAGTTTAGGAGCTGGACGTTAAACCCCATTTCGTTTCTCTTTACTTTTACCACAGATGGAGCAACATGTGACAGCCTCTTGCAACCTCTAGCTCAAATGCATATAAACCACGTGAATATCGCCACAACCGGGCAGATCATGTACATTCACCCCCTTTTCGTCGATGCTGCACCCAAATCGCGCACCAACAAAAAAGTGACGTGGACAAGGGAAGGGGATAAAAAGACTATTAATCTTGGAATTGTTTGTGACCTGTGTCTGGTTTGCATATTGTGAACAATTTATTATAAATATTGTGATTTTATGGATTAAGCAGGGGTATTGGGAGCAATTTGCAAACCAGTTGGGTACTGTTACCCCGTCAAGGGTTCGTTAAAGTACACTTTGATTGAATAGTAACAGTTCCTTGTCACTCTTACCAACCTCGACGTGTCCTTTTATAGGGAGAAACCATGCCAGAAAAATCCTGGCCATCACTAGGGTCAAATTTGGGACCCAAGCTTAGTGAGCTAATGCCAAGTAGTAGTTCTAAAGATAAAAATCATTATTTCAAAGAGTGTTCCTTTTCTTGCTGGATGAGTTCTTATACAGTACCCGGAAATTAAAATTAAATGTTTCACATAATATTGAGAAGAATATTTACCGTTAAATCAGAGCTGGTGACCTTGAGTTAAATAGTTGGAGATTATAAAGCACTGGACTATGATAACCAAGTTACTTTCTTCTATAACCAGATTACAGCTATGTGCTTTGAAAGATCAACTATGACATATTCATGGCATCTGTGTGAACGTTTTATTATTATATAAAAGTGCAAATCTACATTACTGTACATCGGGGCATGTTTGTCATCACATTACACTCCTACTGTCGTCCACTTGGTCCATCTATTTGATTTCATGGCAGTGTTATAATTTATTATTTAAATCCGTGATGTTTCTTTTTGGTTTGGTACGCTACTCTGGTGTTGGCTGAGAAAGTTCCCCTTGTCAGTGGGACAGGGCGGGGGCTCAGACAAGGATAGCTGTCTAGTCGTTCGGATTGACCGAAAACCGAAGTCCTGCGTACATTGGCGTGCACGTAAAAGATTCATTTGAAGTTGGAATTCGATATAAGAGTAGGCTTTAGCTCCGCTGTCCGGGCAACATTTCCCTAACAGAATACCGTATTGCGTATGCCAGTCTTCATTGGCATAGCTGGAGTAGAACAGTAGGACGTTAAACCCCATTTCATTTCATTTCTTTTTGATTTTTGTGCGGTTCTCCTGTGACACATTACATGGCCATTTCTCAAAAAAATGTAATGGTTACATTCCATTACCATTACCCCCGACCCTGCGCCTGTGTTTACTACTTATGCCAAATATGCCACAGTCATTAAACGGGTGACATACCAGTTCGAACCATAATATCCTTATTTCATCTCGCATTTCCTGAAATTGCCACCTTGTTCTGAATGCCGTGGCATATGCATAGTGGCAAATTTAAATTCCGACAGATATGCAAGATTTTAATTTTCGATCCAATTGTTAGAATTCCAACTGAGAACATTGGATCGACTGACATATAGCTTAATCGAGATCGACTTAAACGCATTCATCGGCAAACAAAACATTAGTCGAACGAGGAAGGTACCATTGTACTGAACCTAGTGGGAAATGCGACTTTTGAGTTCAGTGGTATCACCTAGTGCATTGCACACACGTCTTCATTAGCTCATATTGAGCAGAAGAGTAGGACGTTAAACCCAATCTCATTTGCATTGCAATTTTCTGTCTTTGTTTTCGATTTATTTATTAACTTGAAGAGTTTACAATTCGATTTGAGCACGATACCATTAAAATATGGTGCCATTATGAATAAAAGTGATTTCAATAAGTGTCCGTCAGATGCCGGTATATCACGACGTAACGACTACAATAGGATAAAATGCCAACCTACAGCCGCGTTTTTTGGTTGCAATCAGAAAATGAATTCGTGATAATGTGATTTCTCATATTCAAGACATCTGGTATTTCAACAGAATGCTACAAGTTATAATTCGTTATCACTGTGTTCCTTGGATTTAATTTTAAAAAGTCCCCGTTTCATTCCATAATCATAATTACACTGTGCTCTTTTATTTGGAACGCTATAATGGCGGACATGTCGTACGATTTCAGCAAATAAAGCGGACAGAGTCCCCTTTGTTAGTTGCGCAACTAACAAAGGGGACTCTGGGGAGGGTCTGGCAAGGACAGATGTTTAGTCGTTTTGGTGGGATGAAAAATATTGGCGTGAACGTAAAAGATCTCCTGGCAGTTGTGATTCGATATACTGTATGTCTTGTTTATCTCCATTAGCCCAGTCGGCACAGAACGTGAAACCCCATTTCATTTTGTGTTGAGTTCATATGGCCCGAGACTAGTAATCCCCCATTACTTTCGATGTTAAATCCACGGCGTTGCTTGGTCTATAATGTTGTTTTTTTAAAAAAAACTCCTTTGGTCATCTTCTAAAATAATAAAAAAGAAACGCCTTTTAGTTCAAAATTGAACTGTGATATTTTATTTAGAATGTCATAACAGCGGACACATCACACGATTTGAGCAAAGAGGATTGGTATTGAGTTTATTCACTGAATGAAAATAAATAATTTTGGACTTAAAATTTGATATCATTTACATTTTTATTTTTACCCGGCATCAAAATATACTTATTATGGACTGACAGAAGTAATTACACCCCCCCCCCTCCGCCGCCATTATTTCCATATTAAATCCATGATGTTTCTGGGGTTATTACTCTTAGTTCTTAACATTCTGGACATCCCTATCCTTATAACTACAAAGTGTCAAAACAGACCACAATCATCTGATGAACATAATAAAGGCAGTTGTCCATTTTGATTTTTTTTCTAGTTCATTTCCTTAATTCATGGCTGCTTACTTCCCCATCATTTGACCAAATTCGGACTAAAAATGTAATGTTCTTCCACTCTAGTAGACGAGAAAGTGCATAAAGATTTCAGGGCTGAAATATAAACACAGCTTATATTAGAGACGATTATTTCCGTTGGCGCTTCTGAGGTCATTCTTTAAACTCAAATGAACCCTTGGAAATCACCTATATATCACATAACGAAGTTAAGTCTCCATTACATCGTTAGGTAAGCACTGACCTAATTACATAAGATGCGATCCAAAGTGGATTGGTTGGGGATTAATCGTGTAGTAGAAGAACGTACAAATTAGACAAAAAATATTACATAATTTCATTAACCTAATTTGTTTTTTTTTTTGGCTTTTTAGGAATAAAAATCCAAAACATTGTCGAGAGAGATGAAAAATTATCCGATTGTGTCAGTTTATTTAATTAGCCCAGAAAAGAAATTTGTCCGCGGGGAAATACTATACGAGTTGTTTCAAAAACTGTGAGTGATGGATATAAAACTTGGTTGAACAAAATACCTACTCGATCATTTTAATCGATCAAACTGCATCTGAAAGAGCAAAATGAAATAGCTATATAAAATGAATTATTTAAGTAAAATGAGGTTCGATGTCTACTTTTTGCACCCTCCGGGCTATTTAAGACAGACAATGTGCTATGGGAGAAAAAAAATCTGCCTTGAAATATGCATTTTATAGAAGATTATGGAAGAGGGAACACCTTAAATTTATTATATGGAGAAGTTGCAATGGTATTTTTTTATATATATGTTTGTGTATTTTATTTATTTATTTTCGTTCCATATTTATTAAAATCCTTTCTGTGTCATCACTAATCAGGTTGGTACAGAAAAGTGTGTTATTCAAAATACTCTAATTTGAGGTTTTTGTAAGTTTAAAAGCATTACAAGGTACAGGAGTTATTTTAAACGGTGATTTAAGCTTTGGTTCTTCCTACTCTTATTCTGTGCGCTGGTATATGTCTCCCCTTAAAAGTTCATTAAACCTATTCCTCAAACGTTATATACTTCATGAAATAGCAATAGTTATTAGGATAAGTGTTAATTTCTCAATTACTTAATGCCAATCGCCCATGGCAGTGAGGAGGGGTTACTGACTGCAATGCAATGTTAGATTGCGTAGCTTTCTCGCTTACCACTTACGTCTGGCTCGCTTTTACAGGAGCTAAATAGCTAACATTTTGGACCTAGAAATTGACACAAGCGGGTCGCAACGCATATAATACTGTAATATGGATGTATAGAAACGGATTTACATTCAATGTTTTCCGCTTTCACTCTTAATTCCAAATCAGTCATGTTCGGCGAAATAAGCCAGCAGTCTCAATCGAATACTAATTTCTAGCGCCTGGTTATTCCAGTCTACATACGTCGTTTTCTCGAGTCCCCTGCTTGAACTGGGGCTGAAACGCTTTATGGTACACGATTCGTGTACTAACGGTAAAATATTTATTTTGTCTTAAATATTGGATATCATAAGTCCACCTTTTTCAATGTTGATTTAAATTGACAAATATTTCGTGTTTTCAATGCTGAAGATCTTGAATGATATTGTGTTAGAGACTTAGTTACTTTAAGTCACGTCTTTTCAGACAGGAAGTCAAAATATCACAACAACAGAGGAACAAACCTGGAGTGATTTCAAAATGATTGTCCAGTCTCGCTGTATTGTGTGCCATCTTAGTAGCATTATATTATTAAGAATTTATTGAAGGTCTATCTTGATTAATTTACTGTTATGTCGCAAGCATTTCCAACACTGAAGAATCTTTCTATTCATGCGACACAATGGTCTTTAATTACTATACTGCTGTCGCAATACAGTGATCCAGTATTAATGATATTGGTAACATAATGTTAACAGCCAATTGAACTAATGTTGCTTATTGATTATCTACTTAATTGTAAATATATGAATAATTCTATATTGAAGAAATAGTAGAATTTGTGGATTATCAATTGTGTACAAGGAGAGTATGAGTATTTGAAGAAGGGGGTCGTTGTGAAATAATTTAATGTTAAGAATGTGACATTTACAAAATGTACTTCAAAAGACAATATTATTGTGATTCAAGACATTCCAAGGTCGTGTAAGTGTAATGTTTACCATATTCTTGCTCTTTCTTTTTCAATATACGCCCACTTATAATCTAGAATAAATTAAGATGACTTGCAGACTAGAATTTAAAACCTTAAGTAGATTTGTGTCAATGTCCTCGTAGTCTTGATAATTCTTGCTGTTAAGTACGCGTTGCCTACCTTGTATTTTTATTTTATGGTTGAGTTCTCATAGCAACACTTTGTTGTTACTGTACTTTATACTCGCTCTTTTTTGAACACTTGATACCACTTCTCATTTTTGGGTTCACCTAACCAACAACACTCTACTCTGTTGTTATTGTACTTTATACTCGCTCTTTCTAGAACACTTGATATCACTTCTCATTTTGGGGTTCACCTAACAAACATTTGTTTCTATACCTTTCTACAAAATGTTTTTGGTTGCTATGCGTTATAAATTTCTTTTCGCATTGTTGCCTGATCAGACAGTGGCCAAGTTTGAGCTGTCGAGGTCGAAGCCGTGCATGATTATTCTAATACCTAAGTGTCATATGGGTTCATATGTATGAAAATGGCGCGGTGAGTAGAGAACTGAATCGCTAGCCCGGAGGTCCTTTGTTTAATTCCGGTGCTGGCGGAGAAAGTTTCTTGGGATTTATCAGCGTAGCTTCTCTCTGCCTGTAATTGTAAGTAACAAAGTGTAGTCATGCAGATTGACGAAGGGTAGTTGAAAAACCCAGTATACGGACAACATTTTTTATTTTTATCTTTTATTTTCACCATCGAACGATTTTTCCTAAATTTTTCGTTTCAAAATGACAGAGAGAGGGAGAGAGGTAGGATCTCTAGCAGTGAGAGGAAACCCGGGAGGCTGGACAGGCGATCATATCCCTTGTCACGTACAAACGGGGAATCGAAACCACGCCACTTGCCTCAATAACAGGCCTTCCTGCCCAACGTTAACCATTCGGTCACACAAATTAACATTATGAAGACGAGCAAGTACCCATCCTATCCTATAAGGTCCCTTATTCACACATGCCATTTTAACAGGTTATCGACATTTAGACAATCAGATTCAGAAACCTTACTAGATATCTAACAGTAACCTTTTCAAGAATATTTAATGAACTGCTTTAAATTATTGGGTAAAAGTCACATTTTGTAACGTGTGTTTGATTGTCATCTTACATGAATGGGGGTCTGAGATATTTACAAAATGGCTAACTATAAAAATCAATTGCTATTACGTTCAGCAAATGACAGAAGACACTCACAATTCACTACCTATAGTGTATCAAATAAAACCAAAACGTTAGAATACATCACATCATGTATTAAAAATGTTTCTTTTATGGCATCCAATGACCTCCATACAGGTATGTATAGGCAATGTATGCCAGTTTGTCGCCCTTATGTAACCTATGTGGATTAGGCACAATTTTGACATAAATAGGTTCTGCAACGGCGGGATTTTCGGGAACTACCAACTGGAGATTCCAGTAACCGACATTGATTAGATGGTATTAACTGTTACTATGAGCTAACTGTTTGGGTTTAGCTGTTGGTGGTTAAAAAACTCGGTAGCCGAAAATTCCTGCATTCGACCCGAGTAGACACTGGTCGTTGGTGAAGGATGCAAGTAGCCACGCTTTGGGCTCAGTGTCAAGTCTTTATTGTTGGCTTCATAATCAACTCTCTGGGTCTTCTGAAGACTCCGTTATTTTAAAGCGAGAATTTCATATTTTCTACGAAAGTCAAAACATAATTACATCTATGGCTTTTGCTCAAAAGGTTTTCAACTCACTATTATACGATCATAGGCATTATTTCCCACACTAAAAAATTGTTCACATCGAAAATAACACAATTACCTCCTTTGTTTTTTTATTCCCCAAGGCAATAGCTATCTTCAAACGTTGGAATTTAAAGTTGAAAATGATATTTTTGCCAATTTCTCAACTGGCAATTATTCTTTAACAAGGTATGACCTTTTATAGATACCATCTATTTAAGGCTTTATTTTAATATATTTCAAAAACATAACTTCAAAATATGAAATTGTAGCTTAAAGTAGATTAGAACACTCATAATTTGGCATAAAATAAAGTAATTTGACTGAAAATTTCAAAATATGTTTTTGTTTCAATAGTTAATGCGTCTTCAAAGGTCAATCAAGTAACGATGCAATAAAGTCCTGATGGGCTTATCATTGAACTAAGATTCGCTATTAACTAAGACATATTTGTTTTATGGTTCCAATTATCTTCCAGTGTGTGTTCTATTAATATCCCACAAAAGTAATTATATGAAACCCTATAAAGCTTATTATAAAGTATATTAGATTATGATATATACAGATTTCTCAACGCTCTCAGACCAACCGCCTAAACTAGATCAGTAGCACATGAGCACGTTAGCTGATCCACTCTTCAATCTAAAAACTAGGTTATTAAATTACGGGTCGTTGGTCATTAAACGTCTAGTGTATTAAGACCAAGGACATTTTATTACGACCCAATATGCTGACACAGAAATAATATTTTATGGTGACGTTATATGGCTTGATTGACAGCAGAATAAAAAGAGCAAACGTCTGTATGCCTCAGAAGTGGAACCTCTGAAACATGCGTCAGAATAGATATTTTCTTCAAGATCTGGAGTGGGAAACATTATCACTTCCATTAGAAAATATATCTGTATACATTAAGACCAAGGACATAATATGTGAAGACAAAATATTTTGATATAGAAAATATATTTTATAGTATCTTACTATGCCTTGGTTGGGGGCAGAATATAAATAAACAAACGCCATTATGTCTCCAAGGTAATTCCTGAAAATTGAAACCGTTGAAAAATGCATTCGAATTGTAATATTTCTATCAAGATCTGGATACGTTATCGTTTTTATCAGTAAAAGATTTGTAAATACATTTGACGATATCATTTAACATAGCCATATACCATCCGAGCCGATGCGCCTAACCGAAGCAACGCATATTCTCCAAGGGTTCATTGAATCCTTAATGAAATGCAATGCAGTTTAACGTGGTCTAAACCAATCGGTCTAATACAGAAAGGGTATAATTTCCTGATACAGTGGCGTTTCCGCATAGTTTTCATTCAGCACCGACTGTCAGGGGTTCCTTTACGCGTGTCCCTACGTGTTCATGGGACCACGGTTCTTTAACCCACCGAACTTCTAGACGCTGTTCCTTTTCAGTTCCCTTATCCTGCACCACGCCAGCAAATCACTCAGCGACCGCGACCCCGTAGATTCTAAAACGTATCCATTATAGCGTTATCAACTAAGGGCAGCTCTAAAGGCGCAATTGGATATTATTAGTGAGCTTTGAAACATTAGACCGTCACATTCTTTCATCAAGGTGCTTTTCTGATTATTCTCGATGAGTCTTATAGCCTTGGCAGATGCATCCAAGAATAGAACATGCCTTGTTCAAGAGCCGTTTTTTGTTTAAATATTTACATCGTTAAAGTGTATTTTAAAGCTGTCTATGTTTACCATGGGGTTTAGGCGGTCGAGTAAATGATAAGGTATGTTATGAGTCAAATGGCGTAGCTTCGATTTCTAGGTTGTACGCCACAAGGAGTTGTGGCAAATCCAACCTCGAGAGTTTTTTCGGAACCGCCTGTTTCCTGTTACTGCTAAAGACCTTCGACACTTGAATTATTGAACTAAAATTGAACAATATGTTAATATGTTAGTCCCCAGTGTACGTTAACCCCACCCATCTCTTAACACGCGGAATCATCCATGGTGTGACAAACTGTGGCTTATTGCGTTAGTATTTAACATTTATTAGAAATGCCGTCATTTATTGAAGGAAATCGATCTAATAGCTGCCACTTATAAAATTTGTCTGACCGGAATTCTGGTTTCCCCGGTCACATCAATCAAATGTGACTGCCCAATCCTAAAAATAGCTTTAGTTGACCTATCACCAAATGTCCACTGTAAAACTAATAGGTACCTATATGAAGATAATGTATATTGTTACGGACCTCCTGTAAGTTGATATTAGTTTCAATTTGAAGATGACATCCATCAATGCTGCAACTCAAATTAATAATAGACATGTCGCTTACGTTGGCGAAAATTGATCCGGTTTCTTCTCGTGGGTTATAAATTAAAGATGCATTATGCAAGATTTGATAAAGTGATGACCGTTCTAGCAATACTGGTTTAAATAAAGATAATGAATATATTGAAATGTCAGTCAAATGACTTTATCCGATTACATACCGATAAAATAGATAATATAAACTAATTAATTATTCTTAATAAGTAACATTACATATTTCCCATAGTACAAACAAATTAGGGGAACTAGTCTTGCAATCTTATAATGTGGGGAGGTGGCAATTCCTCGCAAACCTAAAATTAGAATACCAGTCCAAAAATGGTTCAGTTCCGTTCAATATTTACAATTAGTCAACATGCTGCATCCGCTGCATCGTTCGTTGGTTCATTGGGTATTATGTCCGCTGCCTTCTAGAGTGATATCGCAGACGATATCACCTCTGCCGACGATGTCAAGAAGATATGGTCGAAAGCCATCGCCACCTATAATCCTTGCTAAAATCTGCTTTTAATTAGTTTGAATCCAAGTCGACAGATTATCTTCCATTAATATTTTGATTTTGTTTCTGTAATTCAAAAGACGTCTCGTCAACACAACATAGTCACGTTGGCAATCTTAAGAGTAGAACTTAGCAAAGGTAGCGCCGACACTCCATCGAATTTCAAGCTTACTTACAAATGATCGGTTTCACAATCTTGGGTATGATCTGGTCAAGAATGTGTACCACTCGACAGTCTACATAATTATTTTTAATTATTTTCTAGTTGGCTGAAAACGTTATAAAGTGTTGATAAAATCAATAATAAAACCAACTCCGTCCAAAGTAATTTCTATAGGATATTTAATTGAAGTCGTTTTGTTATTATATAATATGTAGGTGTAAAAGCAGGAAATGAAAACAGTTGTACAATACCGTCTAATAAATCTCTTCATTGCCTTCATTATTCTGACACTTGTCTTATTTATAGATATTTGGGCCAGCAATGGTGCGGACAATGTAATAAAGCATTGATTTTATGAATTCCGACAAATGCAACCTTTCAGCGAACTCGTGGTAACAATTTGACACAAAAACCCAGAAAGAAATTAATACATCATGTTAAAGAGACATTCTGTCGAGGTATTGTTGCAAGTTAAATGCTTTTAAGATGGTGTGTGTGGCATCGGGAATTTTTAGATGTCATTTATATGCTCCCGTTAGACAGGTATTAGTAGTCTGGTAATTTGGTATACTTCTACTTCTATTTTATGTGGAACTTCTTTCCAGTTTGAAATGGAGTTTATTGTCTCTGCATCAACCGGGCTATTGAAGACGAGTCTCACTACTATTCTCGAGAATTCGGTGGCCTTCGATGGTTGACGAAATATGTTAATTTTGGGACCTACCTATATATATATACGGCATTTGATTGTCTCGTTATTGGCAAAATATTCCAGATACGACCTTTTGACTCAACGATGTGATATTATGTTCTCGCTGAGAGTGGCACTGTCTCTTTAATGAAATGAATAAAGATATTCAACTACCTAACACAGAAACTATTTGAAACGGATCCATGTCGCTCACACTCGTTGGAATGTATCTTTAATATGAACCTGCTTTTAATAGAGTTACCAATTGATCTACATATTGAAGGGTATCTGGAACTTTACACCTGTAGATCAACAAAGTAACGGTCAGAAATGATAGCCTGTCTCGTATTTTATTGCAACGCCTGCTACCATTATGGTTATTTTGATGTGTTTAAGAGAAAATAATGAAGTGATTTGCTAGCTTCTCATATTGTGTGGATATTAACCTCGCCAACGGGGGTCATATTTTATGCATACCCATCCACTTTCTCTGCGTCATATACATATATTATCGATCAAGGTGGAGTGACTTCGTTTGTTCCACTTCTGTTCACCCGGGGTGTTTTGGATGGACCAGGAAGTGGTGGGGCAGTGACAATTGTTAGCTATGTGTGACGTTCCCAAATAAAAAAAATATAAGAATATGATTACCTATGTTGCATGCGTCGATGCTTACTTTTTGACATTTTCGCCTAAACGGTTATAGATTCCACAGATTTATATAGCTATAATTTTGGTGTGGTGCTTATTGAGTGTTGTTACGATATTATGGGAGATTAGATCAACCGCTGGCAGTTAAAAAACTGAAATAGGCTGATTAAGCTCTTGCATAATATATGTTCAACAAAATGTTATACAATTCTTTCGCGAAGGAGGCACTGGTTGCGACAGGGGTTTAATTTAGCTTCCTAGTTCTCTATTGTAACCATTCATTTAAACCGTTATGTTTCGAAATAGCCATTACCACGTTCTTTATTTTTCTATTGTCAATACCAAAGCTGCAAATTGTTTGGAAGATTTAACAATATTGATTTGTGTAATTATTCGTGCCATACAGATTGCTGGAGGAATTCCTGAACACTTATAAACTCATACTGAATGCGTGTCTTAAGCTACAGAAACCGTATTTTCTCCCCCAGATACATTTTCTCCTGATAATACTGCCATTTTAGCTATCTCGCTAAACCGGGGGTAGTCGGGACGTCAAACGCCAAATTATCACTGAACCCACTTTTGCCTGATATATAATGTTTCTCGGTGGATTATTGTTGGGTAGGGTCCCCTTGATTTTTCTAGGGTGGGTGATTGTTTCATTCATTGTATACTAAATATATAAAAGTGCATTTTGATTATTTCGTCGTGAATCAATATAGGACTATCAATGAACATGTATACTAAATATATAAAAGTGCATTTTGATTATTTCGTCGTGAATCGATGTTAGGTTAATGGACTATCAATAAACATGTATACTATATATATAAAAGTACATTTCCATTGTTTCATCATGAATCAATGTTAGGATAATGGACTATCAATGAAACTTTATACTAATTTGTATATAAAAGTGCATGAATCAATGTATGGCTATTGAACTATCAATGACAATCAATGCCAATACTTACATTCTTCGATATATAGGAGATATAAAATGGCAGTGTGATTGCTTTATCATGCATCAATGTTAACCTATTGACATTTACAACTATCTAATCTTGATGATTGTGTATTGTGTTTAATATATTGATTCATGTGTTTGGTAGTTCCTGGTTCAGATATACTCTCATCATATCCGTCTGTCTAAAGGTTAATACGCTCTGGAACCACCTGCTTCAAAACAATCAAACAACATGATAGTGGTGAAACACATTGCTCATACAGCATTTGGAGCGATGAAATGTGCTTATTTGCCATATATTGTAAATGATAATATTGCTTTATTTATGGTCACAAGGCATTTTGTTGCAACCATTATTTACATTTGTCTAAAATTAGACTTTCAAGAGAATTGACAAGGAAACAAAGTCAAATGGGAAGTCAATGTGAACTGATATTTTCTACGGTCATTCTTTAGTTTGAGACCATGTGACGTAAGTCTACCAGATTGAAACCGACAAAGGTCACATTTCTACTGGATTATCATTGTAGTTTTTATTTCGTTTCATTTATTATAACAACTGTATTCCTAAGTTTTGACCTAATTTAAGACCACCAAATTAAAACATTCAACCAAATAAAGATTATAATTTCATTGAAAAAAGGTTTTTATTTTTATTCGTTTCATTTAATGAATCAACTATATTTTTTAAAACGTAGTTAGATGTTTTTTTAATTAAAAAGACAGAAATGAGAGAAATGATATTTAAGGTTCACTCGACAGAAACTAGGCCATTTCAGTACTTATATTTGTTTTCTTTTAATAGTTCGCTTGGGTGTAGATGTATTTAGCAGTGGGGGGAATCTGGTAGACCCGGAAAACCCACGACGTTGGACATAAGTGTGGGGTGAAAACCGAACCACTTGACTCAAAGAATCTTTGGGATTTTTCCAGGTCGGTTGTCACTTATTGGGGTATGTCTGGAGGGCTGACAAGAAAAGAGCGATACAGTAGGCCGATGAGTTTTTATGGTGCCGGATGGGGCCCCTGCCAAGGAACCGAGGTCGCGCGTACACGATGACGCGCACGTTAAAGAACCCTTGAGAGTTTGAATTCAAAAAAAGAGTACGTCAGAGCATATTAGAGACTTTTGGCAAGCGTAAATTCCTTGTGCGTATCGCGTGTCCGTATTGATTTTGTGTGTGACGTCATCAATGTGTGTGTATTTCTCATACGTGATACGGCACACGGAAACGGCAGCCCGTATCGAACAGCTTTCATACGGAGAAGGTCCGTATAACATTGTCGTCTTTTTAGACGCTGAAATGTTGTATCATAGCGTTTTTTATGAATCTATGTGTATCTTAGAACAAATAGGTGTATATTTGATGCGAATTTAATCATAATAAAGACTGTAAATTAATCATTATTTTTGATGGGTTTTTCTCGAAATTTTCATACTTTTCCTGTCTGTCTGTCTGCACGCTGGTTGATCTACGCGCTAGATTTAGGTAGATATGGGACCTTACAAATCTGTAAATGATGTGATTCTATGGTAAAGGGGTGTGTAAATGATAAATTAGTGAAACTAAAAATTGCTGTCGAGTCAAAGTCAAAGATTTTTTTAATAGCTCAGCGACTGTCGAGTGACTTCACGCACTTCGAGAAATTGTAGGCAAAGCACTTGACTAGTACTGATAGGATAGTGATCTCGGTAGATAACCGCCATCATGCTGTACAGAGAACTAAGCTCAGCTCGGTGACGCATACGTACGCGGTGCAAGAATCTGCCAAAACTCTAAAACTACTCTGACGCAACGTGTGACGTATACGATACGGATACGTGATACGGACAGGGAAAATGCCACTTGCCAAAAGTCTCTAATGTCTCTCATACCGCACTGTATGGCGTGTGCCCGTCTTCATTAGTTCAGTCGGTGCAGAAAAGTAAGAAGTTAAACCACATTTCATTTCATTCCGCCATAATGTTAAAGTAGGTAATTCTCTAACTCAAAATCACCCAAAATCTTCAACATTGAAAACACGAATTATTTGTCAATTTAAATCAACGTTGATGATCATACCGGAAGAAGATGGGCATCTGATATCCAATATTTAAGACAAAATAAACATTTTACCATTGGTACACGAATGCTAGCATGAAACCGGGGGAACGAGGCTAAAAACATTGCACCAAATCAAACGGCGTATGTAGACTGGAATAACCAGACACTAGAAATTTGCATTCGATTGAGACTACAATGTACAATCTACAATGTGCTTATTTTGCCGAACACAACTGATAAGAAATTAGAGTAAAAACGGAGACCATTGAATGTAAATCAGTTTATATACATTCATATTACAGTATTATATGCGTTGCGACCCACTTGTGTCAATTTCTAGGCCTCAAATGTTAGCAATTTAGCTCCTTTAAACTAAACACTTACAAGAAGTATTAGGTGTATAGAATTACTTTAGGGATATATAATAGTATACAATATAAGACATATGAAGAAGGGTGTTAGATATCTACATATCAACAAGGTCATGTCTTAATTACATGTAAGTTAGGTGCTAAGATGAGGCAGAAAATCTTTTTACAGTCTGTTATAAGAAAGTTCAGTGTATTTTTGTAGAGAGATTTATATCAACACCAAGAGTTGATGATTTAACCAGAGTTTAAAATTTGTTCATCTTCAGTATCGTCTCTACGGAACATAAAGTAGGAAATTATTCACGCAGTCGATTCATTTAGCAACAGCTGTCGATATTCACAGCAATATGTATTCTACGGCAATGAGTTTTGCGTTCTAAAAGGTCTTACTGTTCCACTTTTCACTCAATCTAATTTCTAAACAAATTGGAGTATTAGTCAAATGTATAAAATCCCGAGTAAAATTTGACCCAGGTGTCAAAGATAACGACGGGTACACAGTTTTCTCTTATAGGTCATGCATAAAGTGTTGCACGAAGGCATGATTTACGATTATATAATCGTTCTTTTCGTTTTGAAATTCTGAAAATATGCAAATGTTTCAGAATCCTCGTCCGATTCCTTTGAAAAATAACATTCGCCATCGAATTTAGATTTAATCAAAAGTAATAACAGGTTTGCCTAATGGTGATTTAATGTCAAGTAACATAATTTTATTTGCGTAATGGTGATTGATGCTACAATAAAACATGGTTTTGTTGTTTTTTGATCTCCATTCTAAAGTCAAAAATATTAAATGAACATATTAGTTTGACGGCAAGAAAACATTTAAGAATCAAAGATTGACCAACCCAGAACACAGGTGCTACAAGTGGAACACCTGGCCATTCAAAGTGAAACGCAGCAGCTCATGATCATGGTAGTCTAATAAAAGAGACCAGAAATTTGCTTCGCATGATTCCGGCGCGATTTCCTCTTGTCAGTGATGAAGGACGGAGGGTCCGACAAGGACAGATTTCTAGTCGTTTGGGTGGAACGAAAAAGCGAGGTCCCGTGTACACATTGGTGTGCACGTAAAGATCCCTTGGCAGTTGGTATTCGTCGCTGCCCGGGCAAAATATTCCTCATTGCACACTGTATGGCGTATGTCCGTCTTCTTTAGCCTAGCTTAGGAGTAGAACAGTAGAAGTTAAACCCCATTTCATTTCATTTCACAAGGGTATTTCGATATTGTCATCTATTTTGCCATCTTTTTAAAAATTAATCTATAGAAGATGTATTATACATCTGTAAGTCATACGAATAATATTTGGCAAAAGTTGGCTACTCGTCATTCAGACAAATAAAACCTACAATTGTTTTAAATGACTAAATCCTTTAACTAAAATTATTGTGTTGATCTTTTTGTGTGTGTTAAATTGGTATCTGTAGCCTATTGAAAATTGTAGGTCCATCAAAAAGCGACCATCGTTTATTATTTCAAATGTAAAACTTATCCCCTGTAACACTTTTATTTTGAACTAAATAAAAGAAGTGAAATGAAGACGGGCATGTGCCATAGTCTGTCCTTGCCAAACCCTCCTATCTGCACCACTGACATGGGGAAACCACGCCGGAAAATCCCCAGCCAGCATTTTACACACTTAGCCACCGTGGCTACCATGTTTACGTTAGCTTTCCTGTATGCTGCTGTCATCACTAACTAGGTATTCCCGGAATTGACCTCGGGATTGGTTGAGATGGTTTCTCGGGATATTGTAGGTTGGTGCCGGACTGATGGCATGACAACAGAAATCGAGAGAATAGACCGTTGAGCCGCTTTTCAGGTAAAATATCCCTCGCGGCATTGTATGGCGCACGCCCAATTTTTGATGCAAAATGATAGGATGAAACGAAAGCAAATATTGAATTATTGGCAAACCTCACAAAGATAATATAACTCGTAAAAGAGGGAAATGGGGTTTAACGTCCACTTGACTCCAGCTAGGTCATTTCGGGGCAGGACATATGGTTTAATTTTATTTGAACAATTCGGTTGCGCGTAAGAGTCTTTAGCGGTTGGAGGAAACCCACGAGGTTGGACAGGCGATCCGACTGCTTGTCACGTACAACAGGGGATTCGAAACCACGCCAGTTGACTCAATGACAGTATTTATGATACAGCGAAGATCGAAACTCTTACAAGCTACAATATTGACAAATGTGAAGCGGAGCAAACCCACGAAGTTGAGAAGGTGCCCCCTATCTGCAAGCCACACAAACCGCAAGTCAGATGTGAGGGTCCCACCTTTATTGTTCAAAAGAAAAGTTCAAACAATTCGTGTATACCTATTAATTCTCAGCATGTACTCATTACGTCAATTATTTCTATTTCTATTTCTTTCATTGACATACTACTTACGTTTTTGTGAGATAAATACAAAGACAATATAAATACTACAGTTATCGGATTTTCAATAGTAATCTTCACTTTACCTTGACAAACATCGGATTTAAGACACGGATTTTAGAATTACTTTTAAGAATCATGTTCGATATTACATCTGTATTCTTTTATTGTCGAATAATCACATTTAATATCGACATGAAAGAAGCTTTCCACTTAAACAGTTTGAAGAGTTTTAACATGACTTAATGATGTAATACCTACTGTTGATCTATTTCAAGACAAGAAGTTAATCAGAATTAACATAACATGTTACATAATATTACACAGTAGAGGCCCCAAACTGTATATTCCAAGAATGTGGAATCTTGGATCCGAATCTTCATATAGAACAATGGCGCACTGACCGGTAGGGCGGATACGAGGACCGGTGCAAAGTGGTCAGAAATTTGAGAAATTGCTATTTCACGGAAAACTTAACTCATATCAGGGATCAAACAAGATTCTGCAAAACCAATCTACATTTTATTCGGGTCTTGGGCTAGATGCGACGGACACATGTTGGGTATAAATAAACAAAATGACGTTTCGAAAAAATAAAAAAAATTTTTTTTGAGATTGTTTAGTTGGTAAACTGTATATTGACAAGAAATAAACTAAATAATGTGGTACACTTTACTTTCATTTTTGAAATCGCTGCTCATTCTGTCATGGTTACGAGGAGTGGTGGGGATAGGGTAACCTGAGCTAATGAATGAACGGTCAACATGAACTTGACATGCTTGTTCCTTGGACAATTCATCGATTGGCTTAATTCGATTTTTGATATGATGCTGTTATTGCGTCATAGTCAATTACTCGTACATATATTACGTTGACACTGGGACATGTATTTTTCATGAATTATTAAACAGACCATTCAGTTGGTAGACCGATCTATCGGCAAAAGCTGTTAATGTCAACGTGGCTTCGGTCACAAATATGTACTAACTGGTGGGTGCTAATAGGAACTACCATTAGGGTAACAGCTTTCAGTGGTCGTACTGATAAGGTTTGATTTCCGTTCTATTTTGTCAGTAACGCCTTTGGGACGTAGGTTTGTTCGGAACGAAGCATCCCACATTCAGTCATTGTGGATATAATCAATGCACACGTTACCATGAAATATAAAAATATCCAAGATGTATTCTCAAAATGTCCTAGCTCAAGATTGAGAGCTGACGAGTGTCTCTTTTACAACAATTCTATTATATTCGGGTGTGTTTCTCGATGCGGGGATCAAGGTGCTAAGTGGGTAAGACGCTGGCTCGCTAGCCTGGAGGTCGGGTGTTCGATCCCTGCATTGGCCGAGAAGGTTCATCCAGATTTTTCGTCGTGGTTTCCTCTTGTATGGACGGAGGGCCTGACAAGGACAGCTGTCTTGTCGTTTGGGTGGGACGAAAAACCGAGGTGCCGTGTACACATTGGCGTGCACGTAAAAGGTCCCTTGGCAGTTTCAATGCGATATAAGAGTATGCCGTAGCGCCGGTGCCCGGGCAAAATTTCCCTCATAACACACGGTATGGCGTATACCCGCCTTCATTAGTCCGGGTTAGGAGCAGAACAGTAGGACGTTAAACCCCATTCCATTTCTTGATACAAATAGTCCAAGCAGGTCATTCACCGACATTTCAGTCTTGCACGCAATGCGCTCTCCCTGAAGTAAATTTCAACTTCACTAATACAGCAATCATGTATAGCAGCGATTGAACTAAACTAGATTGATAAACCACTTTAAGAGAGTTGAAGTTGTTAGGGAGAATGTATACCAGGTTTGAAGGACCGTGCTATCTTAGCAATCTTGAAATTAATAGTTGATTCGACGTGTTTTGACTGCACAATTACACTAAGAATGTTTGCACTCGATGACTAGTTTCACAGTCATATTAAATATACCGTCTTCATTAACCCAGTCGAGGCATAACAAAAGGACGTTAAACATCATTTCATTTCTCTTTATCTCGGCATAATGCATCTTAAAAGGCACGCATGCAATGAACGTACATATCTTCGGGAAAATATCCAGGTTTCTAAAAAAAAAAAAAATACCTAGTATGTAGTAGGTAAATTTTCATCTTTTATTACCAGAAAAGAAGTTATCCAAGATGCCGCGGACATTTTTAAAGGATATAATAATATGATATAGATTTGGGGGTAAATTGACCGAGTTATATCAACTTCTAAATTTCCTGTTTCATATTCCGGCTGTACGTGACAAGGTGTAGGGTCGCTTGTACAACCTCGTGGGTTTTCTCTGGGAAGCGAATTATTGAAATAAAATTGAACCATGTGTTAGTCCCGAAATGACCTAGTTTGTGTCGAGTGGACGTTAGACCCCATCTCTTGTTCTCTCTCTCTCTCTTTCTTTCTCTCTCAATTGCCTGAAATTGTCTTGAACGGGAAATACTCAGTGAATTTTAAATCAAAATATACAGTGTACCAGTAATTCCATTTTACAGTAATTCTACAGATCCCAAACTTTCAATGATACATTTAATGGCATGTTAAAACAATAGTTTGACTGGACATCACTGCGCAAATTAAGTGGCAATAGACTTACCTGTTTCTCTATCCTTTTCTGAGAACAAAATTTTTTTTTGTCCAAAAAAAATTATCTGTTTCTCTGAACCGGATTGCTTTTATATACCACTACTAAAAAAACAATTAAAGCCAATTGCGCATTGGGATAAATATAATATACCTCGGGGTTGGGTGTGTCTTGCGATAGTACATAGCTAGTACTGTTGGGGTTGGTCGTGGTACTGAAGCATCTATAGCTAATAGAAAATAATGTTTTAAACTTTAGATGACATTGTTTGGGTGGAGGTAAGGGATACTAGCACACTAGTGAGTGAAAATAGATAGGTCTAATATCTTTTTTGAAAAATCTAAAGACGCAAATTCTGGTCATCAATTTTAAGTACGTTTTACCTAATTTCTCAATAAACGAGCGTAGGAACCCGAATTTAATGCTGCGTATGTAAGTAAATAAAAGTTGAGCAAGTGCAGATGATTAGAACTAGATATTTATCTAACCATACAACTTTTGTTTGGTAAACATAAAGTGTACATGATAAAGCTTTCCAAGCTAAGCTTACACTGTATTGCCCCGATACGCCCATTAAGACCAGCTTAACCTACACATTATTAAAACAAAAGGGAAATAATACAAAATAACAAAAGAAAACATTTGAACAAGAGAATTACTCTAAATCAATGCATGATTTCAAGGTATATAAGGCACGTGTATACGTGTGTATAACATACTGCAACATTTCAATCATAATCCGTCTCACAGTTCGTGTAATATCTGACATCAATGCATAGTTCTATTGTTTCATGATAAGAATAGTATATGATGTAACCCCTACCAATCCTACGTTTGTGTCATCGGGAACATTGGCCAGACAAACCAATGGGAGGAAATGGCAACCATGCCTGCTAACCATCTTAGTGGAACCACAATACACTTGAACAAGACAGATAGACGGAACTGTAGTGATTAACCAAACCACGTGATTCCAATAGGCAGACGATAAATGCGCCAGCACGCGTCAGTTCAAGTAGTTTGCGATCAAAACTTACTACTGATAAGTTATAAACATAGTTAAGGGAAGGAGAACGGAATTGTAAATCTTACACTAGGAGCCTTGTGTTATACCTTCTGGCTTTAAAAATGCCAGCGAATAATTTAGTAGTCGTTACTCCAGACAGGGAAATCGCTTCAGCGCCACACTCGAGATGCAGTTCTTTCAGGAATCGTCCAAGACCAAGGAATTTGGAAATTACTTTGGCCCGACAGAGAACCAACAGTATGCCCAATTGTCAGGTTCATCTCCAGGTGCCAGGTGGAATTGATTTTGGAGTTGGAGAAGAATCGAAATTATGTCGCGTTCGTTCTTTCAAAACCACGTCAAAGGGTGTTATAAATCGGGGAGACTCATTTAAAAAGAGTAACCAAAGTTTGAGATCCACGGGCAGTGCTCGGGGAGAGAACGACAAGAGGGTTCGAAGCCCCAGTGAAACATCGGACCATAGTGGTACCCACAGTAACACGAGTTCATCAGCAATAAGTTATTTTAAAGTTGCCATCATTGGAGGATCGGACACTGGTAAAACCGCTTTAACCCAACAACTTCTCACATCAGAGTCCATGGGATACGAAGTCACAACACGTAAGTAATTTACATTATTTCTGATTAAAGTACGTCTAAGAAGACGAATCAAACAATCTGGGGCCAGATAGGTTAATGGGTGATCTGTCCGAGGGCAGCCATCGATGGAATTACTTAAGCCAACCGATTCAAGAGACAAATGCGTTTAGTTTTTCTATTGTCACGTGAGCAACACTAGTGAGGAGACTTTTGTCCGGACAGTGGCGTTTCCTCCTATTAATCTCCGATTTCCAACTGCCGATTTTTATTTTACGTTCACGTCAACGCGACTAAAAAGACTAGTAGGAACAACTGGGCCTACACAGGAATTCGAGTCGATAGTCCAGTGCCCTTACTGCTTGCCTAATGTGGCCCCAAACACGTAAACTGAGTCCTTCATATTATTAAACTGGCGAACAAATGGGGGAATCCATTTTAAAACTTCGAGTTTCATTGAATCCGTTCAGAAAGGAGGTAGCGAAATGAAGAGATCGGTGGGGGGGGAGAGGTAAGAATGTGTCCCAGGCCTTTAACGGATTAATCCTTCATTCAAAATGAAAGCAAACGCGATAGAAAGCGAACATGCCACCAATCATCATATTGTATGTTATGATCAGTTTTACTTGACAAGATATCTCAATTCTAAGCATTACGTTTATCGGGGCTCTACCGTCACAAACCTCACAAAATACGGGTACGCCAAAGACATTTCTCATAAATCATTCTTCATTATTCATGTATTGACATCTGAAACTATGGAACTATATATTTAGCGCGAACTAGGGACGAAAATAGACTCGCAGACGTAAAAAGAGGGTATCTAGTTTCCTTATCAAAACATCATTTGAGGCGCATCTTCAAGGAAACCAACGCATACCATCTGCCTCCAGCGTCGGGTAAACTTTAGATGGCGTATGTGCGTAGCAGTGACGTACACCGTGCCTTGGTATTATTAACTTACATTTTATATGCTATATTCCCAGTATACATGTGTTCAGCTCATCTTTGCCAATGTCCGTTTTACTTGTACATAAATAACGCATACAATTGATACATACCAGTACTTACCATACATATAGCTACCAATAATGAAGGAATACCATCAGGGGATACAGCGGCAATTTTTAAAACCTTGTTAATTGTGGTACGGAAATTGAATCAAGACAGTGAATACACTTCCTTAGTAAAGTAAATATATAAGTTGCACAACACATCTATAGAACTTGGAAGCTATAAATAAGTTTCTATTTCGATTTATTCACTTTCTGACTAGAAATACAAGAATTAACCATTAACGCGTAATACTAGATATTGGCTGTTTTCTTTAAAATGTTGAAACTATTGATGAAAGCGAAAACCATTTCTTTTTATTTCTGAAGAGAATTTAAGCTGCGTAATAATATATTTCTGTTCATACTTCTTTTATTCTAATACCACCGTTGTTTCGATTTATACCCTACCCGTTCGGACATTATATAATATAATGGTTTAGCGTTCATTCGACACTAACTAGGTCTTATCGGGACTAGCCTATAACAAATGATTCGATTTTAGTTTCAATAATTCGCTTGCGCATAGGGGTCTTTACCAGTGGGGGGAAACCGGAGAAAGCACACACCTACTCTGTCACGTAAAATCGAAACCACGCCACTTGACTCATTGACAGACCTTATGACGCAGTATGACGCAATCCCTCAACATGAAATAAATATCAGGCGTAATCATTACAACACAACAATGGCTAGTATTATTTTAACAAGTGTGGCTATTGATAAAACCAAATTAATATCTTTCTTTCAAAAACAAATTTCAGTTGAAAAATAATCCCCTTTTTTATAAATTGTCCTTTTTTCTGATACCACATTCCCTTTTCAGGTAAGGCCGAATGGTTAGCACGTGGGCGCTATATCATAAAGCCTGTCATTGAGTCAACTGACGTGGTTTCGATTCCCCAGTTGTACGTGACAGGGAGTAGGGTCGCCTGTCCTGCCTCGTGCGTTTTCTCCCGGTCCTTCGGTTTCCTCCCACTGATAAAGACCCCTACGCGCAAGCGAATTATTGAAATAAAATTAAACCATATGTTAGTCCCGACCTGGTTTGTGTTTAGTGGACGTTAAACCCAATTTCTCTCTCTCTCTCTCTCCCTCTTTTCAGGTAATTATAGTGATACATTCTGATTTTATGATGCGCACATTTCTTAAGTAATTGCGAATTGTTTGTATTACTTTCACACAGTTTCGCATGTTATTATTATCCAGCCGAGATTAAAATCAATAGAATGCAAGAGTTGATTAGTCATAGCGGTATATACACATACCAGTAATGTTGATTTATTAATCAGACAAATGAGAGCTACTGTCTATATTTATCTCTCCCTTTGCATTAGTCAGGTGTGAGGTTTTATAGTCGCTAGTATGAAAGGGAAGGCGTGCTGAAAACGGTGCAGATTAGCAGGACGTTAAACCCAATTCATGGAACGGAAACTGGGGTACGCGTAAATGAACAATATTGACAGTTGAAAATGTCGCCCAAGGGGCCAAATTGTCCCACACGTAGCTATAGAAATAAAACAAAGTATCAATGTTATTGAAGACATTAAATTAAATTATGTAACGATAGTCTGCGTGTGTGTCTTTATCTCCGCTTTTCCTTCACACACTGAACCCCCACATTATCTGGAACATTAAAAAGCCCAAACAATAGACTGCTTGTACGTCGTATTCCCCCCTTTCCCCACCTTCACCCATTCATTAAATAACCCAAACTATAGACTACTTGTTCGCCGTGATGACATCCCTTTCCTCAACTTCACCGACTGAACGGACACATTATTTGGAACATTAAACAGCCCAAAGTATAGACTGCTTGTACATCGTGATCACTCCCTTTCCCCACTGAACGCACACATTAGGTGGAACATTAAACAGCCCAAAGTATAGACTGCTTGTGCGTCATTATCACCTCTCTTTCTCCCCCTATTTTCTGGAACATTAAATAACCTAAAATGTACACTGGTTGTACGCCGTTATCCCCACTTTATCTTCACCTTCACCCACTAAACTCACATACTATCTGGAACATTAAATAGCCCACTGTACGTCTTTATCCCCACTCTTTCTTCACCTTCACCCAGTAAACCCACACCCGTACACATTATCTAAAAAAGTATGCTAAACTATATGTTATCAATAAAAGCTATAGATTAAAACATGACATTTGTCTACAATAAATGGCATATTATATAATAATAACGATAAAAAATGTCAGAGTATGTGGAAGAGATTCTATCTCTGATGAATCTACCTGATCTGATTGCAGATTGTCCAAGTTCCGCTTTACAGAACGCCTAATACAATTCAACAGTAATAAAGTTCGCATGGCTACAGATTAAAGAAATACTAAAATGAATTATTTGAGTGATAAACTCGATAATTTCTGCCTAAAAACATCTTTTCCTAGTATTATATATTTATATTCAATAAAGAGCTTAATGATTTCTACAACAGGTTATGGAAATCTAACAGGTTTACTGATGAACAAGATGGCTACCAATGACATTTTGTGAAACAAGTATAAAATATGAAAGTTAATTAAACCGTGAACGTTAATATGTCGATTATTGATCGGCAGATAAAATTGTATGTAATTCATGAATCGCACCATTCATTATCCTACACATGTAATTTACATTGGCCAATCTCATCCCGTGTTATGATTTAATTACCTTTGTCTTCAACTCAGACTGTTTAATTAACAGGTGTTATTATCCTTCAATGACATTTATGAGTCGCATTAAAGCGTTTAGAATAACACAAGTTTATGGATTGGCTGTCTTTGTCTTTTACAGCGTTTCAATACTCTAAAAAACCCTAACCTCAAGAGAATTATAGAAAAAAAATTGAACCATAATATTATGTTCGTCGTGAAATGATCATTTTTTTTATCACGTGGACTTTAAACCCCAGTACTCTTAGTTTCCCAGTTTTACGGGTACCCCCAACTCCACCAGGATTCTAATCGTGAAGATGGTGGCAAATAATTAAAATTTTCTCCTCTCAGATTATTTTGAGTTCTGTCTTCAATAGACAATTATCAATTTTATTTAAATCTTAAGGTGTTTGTCTTTAATACATTTCTAGTGAATTAATTGTATTCTCTGGAATTTATAGCTTTTAGTTAAATTTGTGCTCGAGTTATCCATTTTGTTGTTCTTGGTGTGATTCACTAAGATTTCTGGCTCTAAGTAGGCGAAACCCAACGCCGATGATATAAGTAGTATAGTTAAATCAATGTCAGTTTTTTTTTCATTTTTTTCGCTAATTTGACACTGCAGATAAACTACAGCTGCTGGTTGGCACATATATCATAGCCTTTTCTAATCAACACAGCGAAGCACTTGATTATTTTATCGATTTGGCTTCTGATTCTTCTCCATTTGAAATAGATTTATGTATCTATTTTATCATATCTTTTTTTTAAAATCTAGATACAAAATATGTATATTATCTATATTTATGAACCGTGGTTCTGTATATCTGTCTTCGTAGGGTATTTATGCAATGGTAATGTCACGCAAACACAGAGTTTGTTCAACATGTTATCTTCTCGGAAACATTTTGCTTACAATTCCAATTAATCTTTCTAATTTTTACATTTTTTGGGCAAAATAATGAAAGTTTTATAACATTCAAAATACATTATATCATTTACAATTAGTGAAGCATCTATTTTTTTAATTAGACATTTTGTAATTAGTTCCAAGTTAGATGAGTTGACATTTTTGATCATTTACCAATCTAAACTGTAGCTGGAAGTGTTCTAATGTTCTAATAGCTAATTCATGACTGATCATGATATTTGAAATTGATGGATTTTAGAATATCAAGTTTCATAAAATCTCGGGAAGGATTTAACTTCTAACAAAAAAAATATAAATTACATGAATTTGTCACCGTTTATTAAATTCTTCTTTACCTTTCTTCTTCAGCCGAATCAGAAGAGCATGAGACATCGGTATCGGTATTATTAGATGGGGAAGAGTCTATGATGGAATTTATTGATGACCCAAAGGTAAGTACACCTATACTATGTAACAACTGATAGACAAATCGCATTGAAATAAGATTACAATTTCGTTTCACTTCGTTTAATTGACTAACGTTTATGTCAACGGAGAACAACATCAGAAATAAAACTGAACTAATTTGACAACAGATTGTAATCAGTTTGCTTGTGTTTTTCGTTGTTCTTTTCGTTTTTTATAAGGAAAATTTCAAATTTATGATCAGTTATAAATTCGGATAACGATTACGTCAGTGAAGTACAAATTTATAAATATTAACAAAAAAATAATATGGTAATGGTTAACGTCTATCGCAGACAAGTGAAACGAACCACAATTTGTATCGGATTCTAATGTATTTGAGATTATAAAGATACATTATTGAAGATTAAATAAAAAGCTGACAGTTCTAACTATAATTGAGCGAATGAATTTTCTGCCTAGCATCAATCATCATTACTAAAGTCGGTACGATCAGAAACATAGTCTCGATTATCCATTTCATGATTTAATAATGAATGAGAGATAAGCAGCAAATCAGATCCTAATCCATTAAATATAGCAGGCTAGCGATGATATCGAGAGTTGATTATAGTCTGGATAAGTTTATTAATGTCTAATTAATAACTTAGATAACATTTCAGGCTCTTGCATTATGTATGTTTAATTATTCGCAATTTGCCTTTTGGAATTATTAAATTTGTATATAAGCGTGGGATCCTCTTCATATGAAACAGACACGTGGGAATGCAGCTTTGGATTATAATATTTCGTAATAAATAACGTAAACACCATGTAATCATGGACAGTGCCTCTAAACGCAATCTTATCGTGTTTCAAGTTGGTAACCGCTAACAGTTATCATCTAGACGTAAGATCGTGTCCAGGAATGAGAGCCGTGATTAAAGTTTACGTATCAACATTATTCGTGGCAATTGTACCACACAAAACAATTGCCAAAATTATCTGAAAGACTCTAGTGTGCTGAAGCTCATGTTTGCGACTGGAATTATTGACGGCATCCAAAATAGTTAATATTTAATACACTTGGTTTTAGTTGACAGATTGAGGGTCCTTAAGGATTTGTTGAATTCTGCAACACTGAATTGCGCAATTTCATATCATGATATCATGACATATTTAATCTGACCGATTTCCCGAAATCTTCTTTACGCCATTTCCCATGCAATTTATAATTTAACTTAACCGATCTTCTAACATTTTGTAGTCAGGAAACTCCATCATGTCATTTGATGAATAATACTTAGCTCTAATGTAATATGCATATAATGTATTCTAGAATCCTGTTTCATCAGCTGATAATGTGATATAACCAAACACATGCACATATAGATTCCAGTAACTCAAAGTCTAAGTATATGGTGCCAAACATTCCAGCCATACTGTTTATATTGGGCAATAATAGAATGATATTGCAGGTAGATTGCGGAAAGTCATGGTAACAGGAATGCGGACTGACATGTGTTATCTGTCTACTGCCATTTCAAGGGATAATCTTTATACTTATGTTAAAAGATCCATTGTTATTCAGTACGCTTACAGTATATTATAAATGTTTAGACTACATACAATAATTAGTTATTGACTTAGAAGTGATTGCGTCTATGTTTAAAATGCAGTAATAAAAACGACTCAGCGAACTTATACTGATCTACTCCCAAACGCTATTTGTGCCATTAATAAAGGGAAGTACTTCACTCTAAACAAATCCATGCCCAGGGACGATAATTGAAAATATTCAAATATTATTCTAATATACAGGAGAAAGTTTCGACTCTCTTGGTGTTTGTCTGTAATATTACTTTTGTGGAAGCAGACGTTAAACAAACATTATACAAGAGCTAAATCTGCCTATTGTAAGTCTTTCTTTGTGCCTGAAATTGTATCTAAATTATTAATTAGATATTAATTAACTTATCAAGACCATAATCAAGTCTCGATGCCATCGCAAGCCTACGATATTTAGCGGGTTGGAATACATTTTTGAAAAATCATTAAACATAAAACTGGATAACCGAGACTTTGATATTATTTATCGTATCGACTTTAGAAAGAGGATCGAACCTTGGGTAAAATTCAAAATCTAATATTTTAAGCATATTCTTTCTATGTTTTCTATGTTTACTTACTACTGCGAGAACTGCCAACTCTTTATCTAATCTCCCATAATGTCTCTTTAAAGAACTTAGCACTACTACTGTATACGACTCAGACGGTAGGGATGACCTAGTGGTCTAGAGAGTCGCGCGTCAAGCTCTAGCTGGTCGTCACCTCTGGCTCCCGGTCGGGGTTTCGATCCCTGATGTGAAAAAACCCTGCTCATGCCCTGAATAAACCTAAAACCAGGCCACTTGTCTGCGATAATATCACAATTGATGAAAGCGAGTGTTAAGCCCTACATACGACCAACAACAACCACTGGTGTCGTTTCTTATGATGCTTACCATACAACACAACAGTCATTTACAGATTACTTGATCTGCAAATCTTAAACATGATCTCAAATAAACATTTGATAACTCCATTTCATCAATTATTTAGCTACTGAATTAGTGTTTGTTTACACCTAACGATGTTATGGAGTAGTAAACAAAGGGATATTATTTGAAAGTGTTTTATATGACTTCGTTTGAATTGTCAGAATGTCTAGATAAACATACAAATAACGTCTGATTAATGCCATTAAGATGTTGGGACTGGTATAAGCTTATTACCATTTGCGACATAATTATTTTGTTTGGTGAGGATCAACATCATGACTTCTAATGAAGTAATATAAGACTTTAAAGACATGATCTATCTGACGTAACCAAGGGCCTTAATTAAGCTAGGTGCGATAAAATACTTTCTTATTCTAGTTTAATGTCATGGCTACTATCTCGTCTTGATGAATTATTAATCACGTTATCATTATATTTTTTAATTAATTTTCAGTTTGCCGAGTATTTAGAGATAAGAGCAGATGCATTTATTATTTTGTTTTCCATCATCGACCACCCGTCATTTGTAGCAGCGACTAATCTTATCCGCCATCTTCGTGTTACCATAGGAACAGATCGAGTTATCATGTTGGTGGCCAATAAAACAGATCTTGTCAGACAACGGAAGGTGACAGCCAATGGTAAGAGTTGTATATTTTAGCATATAAATTGAACATATTGTTCGACCCCATCGCACTCTTGCTATAAGCTGTCAAATTAAAGTATTGTTTATGAGGATTTGTAGTCTGTTCTGACTCTATCATAACTTGCCAAAGACGTAATGGGATTTGAAGGTTTATGTATCTTTGACGATTGGTGTGTCGGCGGAATAAAGATTGCTATACACTTGACCCTTCAATAATCCCGTCCAATGTCTACAAAATGGTATACCGACACATCATTAAGACCTTAATAAATGCCAAAGTTTGTCCTTTTTCTAAATACAAGCTCGCAATACAAATCCATTTGTCCCGAACGGAGAGCTGCAGCATAGAGGGAGCACACACAAAGCAGTGCGGAAAACGCACCAAACCCAATCCTTCTGTAACCAAGTGATGCGACAGGTAGGACTTAAAAGAACACAACACAGTTTATATGGAAATGCAATCACTGGTTTATAGATATAGCACGACGTTTCAAAAAAAAAAATGATAACGATAAGAGAATAATTATCGAAACGTCGTGCTATATCTATAAACAAGTGATTGCATTTCCATAAAAACTGTGTTGTGTTTTTTAATGTGCTCAATCGCTAAATGCCACTCAAGGATTATAGGTTGGACTTAGAGACAAGAAATCCAAGTTTAGAGGAGACAATAACGTCGGATTCCATGACAACCAACACTTTACTAGTCAAATTATTAATTATTTGGTAAATTTAGTATACTTTAATTAAAATTCAATATGTATTATTCTTGTTACAGAAGCCCGCATAGTCGCCATGAAATACGATTGTAAATACCTAGAGATATCAGCCGCCCTCAACCACCATGTGGACGAGCTATTAGTGGGATGTCTAAGCCAAATCCGTATGAAATTAAGTCTTCCAAACAATTCAGCCCAGAGTCCGTCCCACAGTGGTAACAAAAAGAAAGCATCTTCATCCAGAAAAGCCCTAACATTTCTCAGCAGATTGTTCAAACGTCATGGTCGAAAGACAATGTCATGTGACAATCTGTTTGCTTCCTAATTCCAAGAACCATGCCAACTGCTCAACACCAGATATCACTCTGCATTTCATCAAACATGAATCAGCTTGCTTATAAAAGTCATAAACATACCACATAAGTAGATTCCACAGACGCCATACAAACCATCTCCAACCAGCTTTATACCTAGACGAAATCTCAGAGAATCGTCACATACCACTACAGGTTAGTTTTTTTTTTATTTACAACTCAAAAATATAGAATTAAGCCATATTGGAATGACATGGTTAAGAACGTTCAAAATTAGCGGTGGGGTGTTGACCCGTGGGCATCAGACCTTAAGCTCGGGCGTTAAGCCACTTGACGAGTTTTCGATTCTCCGTTTGTACGTGACAAGGAGTAGGGTCGCCTATCTAACCCTTTCTCTGTGTCCCCAATATCCCCCCCCCCACTGATAAAGACCCCTACGCTCAAGGGAATTATTGAAATATAATGAAACCATATTTTATTCCCGAAAAGACTTACTTTATGTCGAGTGGGCGTTTATCACCATTCCTCCCTTTAATGGTTTAAACAGACTAATTTTGAGTCCTTTGCAAACTGCAATTATGACAAAGTTGAATCTCTAATAGGAATGAATATCTGTCAAAAATGTTTCAATATTGAAATTTTCACAACTTGGGGACATCGTCTGAACTGAAGACGAAACGACAAGCCAGCATCACCTGTTGATTAGCCTCTTTTTAATCCGATTGAATCTTTTTAAAGTCGAGAGATTATCTCGATTTCTTACAAGGCTTCAGCAAAGAATTTGAATATTGTGCAGATATTATTAGTCCCACATCACTTAGTTAATTAACAGTGTGGCTGATCTCGGCTAAGGTTAAAATAAACGCTATGCGTCTATTGCGTATCCCACATAACTGACAAATTAGCATCCTACTTTCTATATTTAACTTTACTATGGAATTCTACTTATTTCAGCTGTTTCATCAGCCCATACACCTTTGTGAATGACGCCATCATACTGAGTGAATGTGGTGCGAGCTACCAACAGCCCTGCTATATCTATTCCTGGCATCGTGCACGTGATGGATTATAATGATGTTGATACTGCTAACTCTACATTCCTGCTGATGGCAAATGCCAAAAGCGGTGTAAGAATAGACATTGTGTGTTTAAGATTAGATGCGAACACGTCATTGGGTTGCTGATGTGATGTCACGAGGGTCAAATGAAACAAAATATGTGGTCCTCATTCATAAAGAGATTAATTTAATTAACACATTAATTAAGCTACCGCCTTTTGCTCTACATGTTCTGTTTATGATCATTTACCACAAGGTGTTTATTATATTCCGCAGTAAAATTTTACAAGTCATTGACTCTGCGTCATGTTGCGCATATTTAGTTAACGGGTTCGATAGGTCCTTTTAAGATTTCAAAACATTTTCATTTACTGTATATAATACATTATATATCATGTTCCAAATAGATAAAGGTTTTATTGAAAAAATGCCAAAATGTAAATACGAACATTGTATATTATCAAGTTTTGTAAATATTGTGTATATATTCGTTTCATTTATAATTTTTTATAAAAAAATATACTGAAAAAAAAACTTATATATAGTTTCTTATGGAAAATAATGCGGTGCATAAGTGCGTAAGACGCTGGATCGCAAACCAGGAGGTCTAGGTTTCGCTTCCGGTGTTGGCTTAAAAAGCTCCTGGATTTTCCGTTGTGGTTTCTCCTTGTCAGTGGCAATGAACAGTGTCTAATCGTTCGGATGGAACAAAATGAACCACTGATATTCAAAATAAGAGTAGGTGTATGCCCTACTTCAAAAATAAAACGTTAAATCCCATTTCATTTATCGTCCTTAAAGGTTCATTTTGTCAACATACAAATATATTAATGTTATTATAGAGTGCTGGCATTCCAACAATTGTACAAAACAAACAATTAATATCAATTACGACCTGAATTATATTTTGTCATCTAGTTTGGTTAGCATTTATAACAGTTATGCTTAATTTATCATTCTTAGAGGTTCCATTTTACCAACATTAATATATTAATATAGAGTGCTGGCATTCAAATTAATTGTAGATACAACAAACAACCTAATAGTTCTATGGTTCCTGGAGATAGGCACTGATACTCATTTTCGGATTATTTTGGAGCAATCACCAAGTTTCATTTAGTCTATCAATAAACAATAACAACTGTCATTAAAGAACTTCGTTTAATTATTAATGAAACAACTCAATAGTTTTATAGTTCCTGGAGATAAACACGAAAATGCAATTATTGAAATGTTCTGGAAACAAGTATTAGTTTGCTCATTAATAATTTATAATTGCAATATCTTGAACATGTCACACCGCTTTAAGATAAATTATATTGAATAAAATACACACATATATATATAAAAAAGATTTTTTTTATGTTACCATTACTTGTATGTTGTCTTGTAAAGGGTTGCTGTGATTTAGTCATGGCACCGACATTAGATCATGGCATAGGTCTAAAACAATATTTGGGATTGTTCAAGGGTGACACATTAAACCCCAAATTCCACTGTGTTGACGATACGTTAAACCCAATTCCATTCCATTGCGTTGGTGATAATACAGCTTAGGACACCGGTCTCCATTTCCAGATGAAAAATGACAGTTTTAAGTTGTTTTAAAACGTATCACATAATATGTTAAGATAGTGACGCAAGATTAAGCAATTTTATTCTCCAAAATATTATCGGGATTGACCCTTTAAATCATGGCTTAATGCTAATCGACATCTATTTTATGCTCATCTTTCAAAAGATAGGTTTTCTTGCATAATAGGATTGGTGTCAAAACAAAAAGATGATCCAAGAATATCCACTGACTAAATCCGTCCAAGAATATAACCGGTATCACTATGCATTTATTTGTTGCATGAAAACAGTGGGATAATCTGCAGGTGTATCGTATTAACATCATCCTTTTCTGGGACAGAAAATCGCTTTCGATTTAATCGTCTAAAGATCATGATGCTGAATATCAATAATTACTTATGTTTGTAAATATATCCACACGTCTTGCAAAGTCTAAAGAGATTAACTTTTCCACTCGAATAAAACTGGCAAAACCTCTGTGAGATTCTAAAGATCAAAGAGGTTTAGGATAATCAGTGTTATCTCCCCTTAACGGAACCACGGTCTACTGAAAAGGTTCTTATTGAATCCACAAGGTTTTTAATTTGTATGAGATAAATGTCTCAGATCGTCATTTGAGAAGCATTTAATCTTTTGAATTTTGATGGTTAGACCGTGTCACTAACAGGAATTATTGACACAAGAACTGAAAATGCAGTGTTATTATTATCCCCCTACTAGACAACCTTGTGATGCTACCCATTGCAATCACCAGAAATTGACATAACTGACATAGGATACAACACAGATACATTATATAGACTTTAGGAATGATTCCCCTTCCTTTTGCATAGTAAGGAAGTGGGCTGTGGAATTCAAGCGTAGTCGAGACAGCCTTGGCGATGACCCGCGTTCCAGGTCATCAACAGCAACCATTCCAATAACATCACCCGGGTACATGACATGGTTAAATTGCTGATCGACGACTGACTACTCGACACATTACCAGGCATCTCTCATGAGAGTGTTGAGCATATTAGTAACGACAAAAGTTTCTACAAGATAGGTGCCAAAATTCTTGACTGCGGATTAACTCGTGTCAGATTCGTGACGAACAATGACAATGAGCGTCGTTTTGAAGAACATCCTGATTACTTTAGTTTGCCAGATTTGTAAGCATGGACGAGTCCGGTTTCCAAAAAATGAAAAAAATAACTAGCCGGCTGTTATTTTCTTAGTAATAATGACGTCATGTCAGATACGAACGTCTTTTTTTTGGTTGGCTGACGGTTATCCATGCCTTGCAACATCGTTGGTAAAAGTGTGTACACCTCGAAGGGTGACTAAATATAAAAATAAATGGAAAACATCGACTTTGTGTAGATCTTTCACAGATAGGCTTAGAACTTTTCAGCCAGCTCTTGTATAATAGAACTTTTCAGTCAGCCCTTGTATAATAGTTAATAATCCCAGTTTAAGCCCGTATTCAATATGCGTGTGATCCCCGCTTTAGGATCCAATTAGACAGTTTTGAATTTCTATGGGATACTTTCGAATGGAACCAGGTGGAATGTCACTGTAAGTAACAGCAAATCTGTCTTCAAAGTGTTATATAAACTATTAATAAAGCATTTACTCACATGACTTCATCAGATGGACGAGACTTAAAGGGTATTTAAGAAAGATCAAACAAGAAAAGTATATGGTTATTTATACGTTTTGAGGCAATTGGTTTTTGCTTTAGAGTGATGATTAGTCTTTTCTCGGAGCTTTTAGTTGTAACAAAAACTAATCTCTGTATAAATTCAACTCAAAGTGACATTTCTTTTAAGATTGATACTAAAAGCAAACCTGCAAATTAATTGCGTTTATAGAAATAATCCATCACAATACTTTTCAATTCTACAGAAATAGACAGCATCTAATGGGTTTCCGCCCTTTCGTACTTTTCTTTTACAATGACGTCTCCAATGCTAATTTAAACATTTTATTGACGTGTATGGAAAATATACAAGTTAGGTAATGCTTATTGCATATTGGTCGTCTATAACAGGTAACTCCAATTACGTTGTGTGCAGGTGTTAAAAGATACCGAAGTCTCTGCATAAAGTCGCTAATCCATAGTTACTGACGATTTTATTTACCGGGTCCTTCATTCAGATGTTAAAAAGCATCAAAGTTCCTGCACATAACGGTCCATAATAATTCCATACTGACAACTACAGGTACATAATATACATTGTGTACAGGTATTAAAAGATCATCAAAGTGTTTACATATAAATGGGATTATCTCTATGAAAACACATTTACATCAAAGTTTATATTATTCCCTTTTAGATTATACTAAGCGTCAGCGATTATCTTGTACTTTTACAATGCTTAGTGCGATGCATATATATATGAACCAGATCATCTAACCGCGTTTTTCGTGGTTATAGTGTATTAACACATAATAACATAATACTTATGTAAACTCATGCTAAAACTAGTCACAAGTTGCCAAACTATGGTAATATTAACATTATATATACATATTGCTTTTTATTGTCCCTCGCCTTCTGAAGAAAGCAGGGGGCTATTAAAATGGGTCTGTGGGTCTGTCACACTTTTGGGGACACAATAACTCTCTGTTTTATTGAGGTGGAGTGTTCAAACTTGATGCAGGTGTTTTTAGATGCATGCCTGGGTGGAGTTCGAAGATGAACATCTTCTGCTTAGGGTAAGCAGAGATAAGCAATTTGATTGGTTGATGCTTTGGGATACGATAACTTTGGGTCTAATTAAGTGAGAGTGATGTAACTCAGAGTAGATTTACTTTAAAGACACCTTGACCAAGTTCGGTGATAAGAATATTCTACTGTGGTTATATACAATTTGACTGGTCAATAATTTGGAACGTAACAACTCCGTTTTTAATTGCCTTAGAATATTTAATCTTGTTGTAGATGTTGGTCAAGACTTTGGAACGTAACAACTCTTGCTTTTACTTGAGACCAATGATTAACATTATCCGCTAAAGCTAAGCAGAGCTACGCAATTCCATTGGTCGATGCTTCGGGGTAATGTGATTGTACGTGTTGAAGACAGTCATCTATTGGTAATCCCCCCCACTCTACCTCTCTCTAAAAAACGTTATATGTTAACGTTTAAATGACCTAGTTTGTTTTGAGTGGACGTTACATCCCCTCACCCACCCCTCTCTGTAATATGGAATATGTAAGTCGCGACATTTCCCAATATCTATCAATAAATCTAGATTGTAATAGAATCCTATTGAGAATTCAGAAATCTGATAATGATGCTAAAATGGAATTTATAGTTCACAACTATATAATGAAATTCAATATCGGTCTGTGTTGGACATATTCTCCAGTTTATCAATACCTCTTTTCCCAATATGAAACTAAACTGTCAAAGAAAAGGTTATGATATATATATATAGACCGAACTAAATGATAAATGATAGGTTTGTCATCAATACCCTATAGGGAATCATTGATTAAAATATCTATAAATATCCTGTTATATATTCCTGATCTATATATCATATTGGAGAAATCGGTATTCAGTTTGTATAATCTACTTAGAGGTTAATGACAGATCATAATCAATATACGAGTAGGCCGTATAGCCCTGTCCGGGCAAAGTGTATGGCGTATGCCCGGCTTCATTAGCCAAGTTCGGAACAGAACAGTCGGGTGTTAGATCCCATTTCATTTCATTTTACACAGGTGTCGACAGAGAAAGTTCCTGATGATTTCAAGTGGTGGATGACGCGGCCGTAAAAGAATCCTTAGTTGGACTTCGCTTCGATAAAAAGTAGGCGGATACAATGCCGTCTTTGCAACTTTTCCGGCTTGTCCGTCTAAATTATCTCGGTTGATGTAGAAAAGTCGGGCGTTAAACCACATTTTATTTTATATCTTACTTGCGTTAAATTCCAGGTTCTTTGTCGTGCAGTGTAAATTAGAGTGTAAATCGAAAACCGCATGGGTTTTCATTTTGTCCCCCGGTTTTTCCCAAACTATTAAAGACTCCTACGCACAAATCATGCAAATGTGATTGAACCTTCTATTAATCGTGAAACGACCTAGTTTTTTTAGTGTGTGTTAAATCCCATTGCTCTTCACCAACTCTTTTCTTGTGCACTCTTCCCAAAATGTTCAGTAATCTCGATAAAATGTGCGATAATGACATAACACTGTCTAAAACTTTATGTTTCAATATTTTGTTTTCAAACATAATCAAGTGTAATCCCCGCACTACCTTGTATAATCTTAAGCCTGTGAGATTTTAAGAAGCAATTATTAATTACAATCATTGCAATCATAATGTAATTTTGATCAGCATTTATACAAAGCGGACACTCGAATGAACGTTCCGGGGTTTGATTCTCTCAATCCACAAAATAGAGATAATCGAGTCAAAAGGAGGATATTTTTAGCGACAACGCGTGAGCCGACTGCATAAGAAAATATCTTAACTAACCATGAAAGCCGTAACTCATTATCGTCTGTGTTTAATTATGTCGCAATTCTGCTCTCGTCGCCGCAGCTGTTGGGACGTGCAGAACTGTACCCTAGTGGCGAGAGCAGTAATTCAGCGAGAAAGGATGATGAACGACTCTTAATTTTCTATATCGAACCAGTAACAATTTTGGTTAGTTTGCTAGCACCAAACTCAGTGAGACAGCGTGGCTCTCGCAAGGGTAATACTTAGTTGAAAAAAAAGATGCCCAACTTTTTAATTTCGGTCAATACAGGGATAGAATCCGTAACCTTCTGCTTAGTTAGACAGCACCAAACTCTCAGATCCACAGTGGCCCACGCAACATCACGATATGTTAGCAGTGATTCTAGTACTGACAAAGCCTCATAGCTCTGAAGCTTATAACACATGTACAGTAACCAAGTTACTTCAAATACGTTTTTGCTAGGTAGAGTTTTGGATGCCAAATGGTTTTACATGTGCGCTTTAGATCATAGGTCTGTCATTAGGTCAAGTGACGTGATGTCGATTCGAATACCCTTTGTACGTAAATAGGCGTAGTGCCACCTGCGCGCAAACCATACGTTACCATTTAAATGACCTAGTTTGTGATGACTGGATGTTACCCCCCCCCCCCTCCCTCTCTTTTGCTAGGCATTATTGAGTGACAAATTTATTCGTCCTTGGTTTGTTTGCAGTATGGACATATGGTCTATCTTTACGCACTTGAATATTATTGATTACACCACCCACTCGATCAACATACACAGGAGATCTCTGTGCTAAGCTTTCACAAATCGGGATACAAATCACAACACAAAGATATCTTCATATATTATTTCCTTATAAGGAGGTAATTGAAATCAATTTCCGTTTGTCAACAATCAGTGTGTCAATGTCAGTCAGCAGGGGGTATAGCGCTTGAAGCGAAATGTATTTCCAACAATGACTTCAAAAGCTCTAATAAATTACTCAATCGTCTCTGAACAACCCATTCATGAAATTGATTTCTGATTAGCAAATATCCAATAACCGACAGATTTCCAATCGGCATGAATAGCATATTTTCCCTTCACCGCTGTCCGTGGGGTCTAGTCGGAGTAAGAACACACTTAGTAACCTTATCTAAAGCTCTCATTACAAGTTGACAAATAAGAACTTGAACAACCCATTAACAGCTTTATGATTTATTATTCGATTAGGCCATTTGGTATTTCTGTTAGTACACTGATTCAGTCAACTGTGGTATAATTGACTTATCGATTCTTCAAGACGTGAGTCATGTTAAAGATAGAAAGAACACACTCACGGCTAGCTAAAGGAAGTATTGACATTTTACAACTCACCACCAACAGAGCTCGGTCGATAAAATAGTGCAATCGGGTTATTTTCTCTCGAGTTTTTGTACTTTCACTTGACAAGCTGCTGGGAAGATCCTAAATGTAAGGGTATTTTCATTGACAGGGGTGAATCATGCTATGGGGAAAAGTTTTCCCGTGCTCTTCTTTCGATTATCAACTGCCAGGGGCTACCAATGGTAAACATGGGAAATCGGCATTTCATCCCATTCCCACAATTAGGCGTTTTAATTGAAATATGGGTTTGGACCAAACAACTCGGCGAACGCAGATCTATTTCTATTTAGGATTCTTGTCAATACATTTTGTAGTTTAAAAAATGCGATAAAGCGTCCAGCAAGCGGTGTGTTATCTGTGCACTGTATCTTACTTAGTCCAACTGAGATACATTTATCTCATCATATTGAACTGGGATCGCTGACTCAGCGAGTATGGCACCATCTGTGGTGCAGTGGTGCAGGAAAAACGTCTAGTAGATTAAAGATCCAGCTGAAAATGGAAATAAGAAAACACCCCACAACGCACTCACTTGTCTTATAGACTTATATCGTCCAGTGCAGGAAAGTGAGACATTAAACCGTATTTCATACTATATTAAAGTTATCGGTTAATGTGGCCATATTGTTAAGCGGGGAATAAAACTGTTCGTGCAGAACAGGCCGACATCAGTGTTATCGTTTTTTTTATGATTTGCTTATGTAAGAAATAAAAACTAAACCAAAATAAAATGTAAGGATGATAGAGAATTTATTGTATCCTATGTCGTAGGTACTTTTTTCGTGCTGAGAAAATCATCGGGAACTGTGTGGTAATACACTGCTTATTTCGTTTATGTTTTCGAGATAAACGCAATATTGATGCGACTGACCATAATGCAACACGATGTGATGGTTGAACACCCCAATGGAGATCATAACAACTTTACACTGCAATGGAACGTGTGTAAAATCAGTAAACGTGCGTCCACCTCTAGCAGCCATAGACCCCACTAAACATCGTCACATGGATGTCGGTGACTACTTGTGGAATCCTGCTCTACTCTTCAAAATGCTGCTTCAAGTTGGGAACACTGGCAAAGACATACAGTATGAGATCGACAACTCCGGGCAATGTGACCATTAGTAGATCCTTTGTGTTTAGAAAGGATTTCTAATTGTCACCCCAGGATGGTAGTGTGTTGTGCCACGATTCAGGTAATCGTCACCTCTTCAGTTAACGGTTAGGCGCGTTTTCTGTGTTCGAGTGTCAACATTGGCATATGGTAGCGTCATCCACTGACACGATACTACATTTTAAATGCGATCTTGTGTGCACTATACAATCGCAATTTTCATAATTTCTACTCTATTGAATTTATTTGTTGTTGATAGGCCTATATGGTGCGTTTCAAATTAGGCGATCGCGCAAACTTTATGCTCACATGTTATCGTCGTGCTATAATGCCGTTACATCAAAAATTGCTAGATCAAATGAGATTTACTTTCCATCCCTCAGTAATGAGTATGTTTCAGGATAATATATTTCGTGTATTTTACAATTTGGGTGAGCGCTTTAGATCACAAAATGTTCAGTAATCTCGATAAAATGTGCGATAATGACATTACACTGTCTAAAACTTTATTGTTTTAATATTTTGTTTTCAAAAAATAATCAAGTGTAATCCCCGAACTACCTTGAATAATCTTAAGCCTGTGGTGTAGGTTTCGCCTATCCAGTCTAGTGGCGTTTCTCGGGACCCCAAGTTTCCTCTCACTGCTAAAGACCACTACGCGGGAAGCCAATTATTTAAATAAAATTAAATATATCAGTCCCGAAATGACCTAGTCTGTGTGGAGTGGACTTTACCCCTTCCCCCCATTCTAAAACCATAGTAAATACCGAAAACACAAAGTCTGTTAGCTTCTCTTACAGCTAGACTTTCCATTGTTATCAGCAATTTGTTAAATAGTTACTGAATTACTGAACACGCAATGTCTCTTAAAGATGACATGATAATAGACTTTAATGGTGATTACTCCCCGGATCGTAATAATGATCTTATTAATCAGAAATTGATGAAACATTGTCTCTATTTATGATCCAAAATGTCTAAATACAGAATCGTTAATTAGGCCCTAGGACTATTTATAGAACAAATTGCCTCTGATTATATAAATGATCGTATGTTTTATTACCATGATATTTCCTTTGGGCGTGGCAAACAGCTATGACAATGCATTTGTTGGCAACTTAAATTGTATATTTATTTATAGGACAAAGTTTTAATGATTAATACATTTTTCACTCGGGTGGTCTTGATGTAATCATATGATAAAAACATCGATGAAGAAGAACTTTCCACAACTTTGTGATCTATTTTAATCATACTCCTCGCAGTGTTTCGTTTGATTAGACCTAATCCCACTAGCGACAGAGTGATTTTTCGGAACATTTGGTGTGTACAGAACGCATTATGTAAAGTATCGAAACTAATTCACGTCCTATTTTTCAGCACTGTTCGATGTAATACAAACGGACTTGCGCCATGAAGTGTGCTTAACGGAGAAATTCGGTCCAGATAGCAGTTTCGGTGTCTTCGTCTTCCAAATGAAAACGATTCTTCAATGAGCATGTTATTGTGTACATGGAGCCTGGGTTTTCTTTGTCAAGTGACCATTCTTGTACCAAGGGAAATCAAGGTATACATGATACAGTAATAAACATATGAAAGATAAGAGATGTCTAGTCGAAAATATTGTTGCTCAGAAATTGTACTACGAACAAAATAATATACGTAACCGGTCATTCGCCAGATTTTTAAGTAGGAATTCCCGAATTAATGGTAAGTCCCGGGTTGCTGACAGCAAAACTAATTTTCTGAGTTTAGATATTTAACAAATGAACAAATCGCCAATTCGAACAATTTCCGGTTGGGTGTGTTTCCAGGTTGTGAAAAACACCAACTGGCAAAAATGTCATCTTCAGGCAGGTTTTCTCAAATTATGCTGCTTGAATTTGAATCTATGTTGGTTGGCAGAAGCTTCCAGGGAACCCATGGAAATTTACGAAGAAGTTCATTTAGATTGTTCATCGTTTATAACTTACTGGAAACAACACGAATTGATGGCTAAGTAGTTTGAACAAAAATGTATACTTGGAGGAATATATGTATGTAGTCTATTCTAAAACATATAATCCAATAGACATTACCCCTGTCAACTATTTCATATCAAACTATAGCCAACGGCGGATCCTAAAGACATGGTTGGATATCTTTTATGGACTTTCGTGTACATTAGTGGTAATTCATGCTAAATTATGCAGTTTGTCCATATGAGTCAAAGGCAGCTTCTAGCGTGGTTGGGTATCTTTGTATGGAGTTTCATCTATATTAGTGCCTTTAGCTTAGGGTTGGATACCCATGATAAATTGTCTGTTTGCCCTTATCTGTGATTCAGGACGAAGGACCTGGAAATGAGTAACATAACCCCAACAATTTAAACTCGATGAAAAGTAGGTGGAAAATGGCTGTCCGGGCAGATTGCCCGTCATAGAACTCTCCATTATCCCGTTCACTGCAGAGAAAAGGCGTTAAATCCCATTTCATTTGTCTTCAATGTAATACGCAACCAATCGTGTTTTTTCTAAATCAATAAGTAAATATTATGGAATCTTGAATGATGAAGAAAGGTTAAAGCCATAATAATGTTCGTTTGTTTTCCTGATCTTTTAAATATAATTAAAACTATTTAGATTTAATACCGTCTGCTTTAGGACTTTAATTTAGTATTTAAAGAGCATAAAGGTATAATCGCTTCGTAATATCCAATAAAATCCTATTTATAGGCTTGTTCTTGTGGTTTTTCCAGTGGTAAATGGACACGAATACGACAGACAACATGGCGAGTTACTTGTAAGTTAATCTTAAATAGGATATATTTATACCCTATGACATCAACCATTGTAACACAAAGCCTTTCTTTTATAGATTACATCATAAGGAAGTATATATATAATTATATATATCGTGTAATATAAAAAAGTAAAATTGAATTTCGCCAGGACTGTCGCAGCCAGTACACCCTCTCAGATATTTCCAAAAATACCGCCAACAAGGATTATGTGGGACTTTTGACCACTAAATCAAGCATTTGAAATCAACTACTTCATCTATTGCTGTACTACATGCTATATTTTTGTAAACGTGTTGTTAATTTATATTTCTTTTTGTCCCCCGCCTTTCGAAGAAAGTGAGAGTGTATAGTTTCATTACAGTAATGCCTGATGAAACTTGGTGTATAGTTTCATTACAGTAATGCCTTGACTAAGATCGATAATGAGCATTTTCTGCTCAGGGTAAGCAGAGCGATAAGCAATTTGATTTACCAAGACTTTGGAACACAATAACTCTCCTTCTAATTGAGTTAAAAAGTTCAAACTTAGTGTATATGCATATTAGGCCAATGCCTTGATGGAGTTCTAAGATGAGCATTTTCCGCTTAGGGTAAGCAGAGATAAGCAATTTGATTGGTTGATGCTTTGGGACACCATAACTTTAGTTCTAATTAAGTGAGAGTGATGAAACTTGGTGTATAGTTTCATTACAGTAACACCTTGACTAAGATCGATAATGAGCATTTTCTGCTCAGGGTAAGCAGAGCGATAAGCAATTTGATTTGCCGAGACTTTGGAACACAATAACTCTCCTTCGAATTGAGTTAAAATGTTCAAAATTGGTGTGTATGCTTATTAGGTCAATGCCTTGATGGAGTTCGAAGATGAGCATTTTCTTCTTAGGGTAGGCAGAGATAAGCAATTTGATTGGTTGATACTTTTGGACAAGATAACTTAGGTTCATCTTGATTGATGATTTTTATGCCAATACAATGACTGCATTCTCATTCAGTAATGGATTCGACAGTAACAGTGTATAGAAACGATTGACTCGGACACGAGGGCCATTTCCCTTGGCCAGAGGGGCCCTTTTGTCAAGCGTGGGCGCCCTTTTGTCTACCTTTAGGGTCCCCCTAACTAGGGTACATTTTCATTTTTCTCGTCGGTTTTAGCATTTTTCTTTATAAAACACTTTTGAATGACACTTCGTGTACAGTTTGATCGCTCGATACGTTTGAAAAAAATAAATGTGCGATTAATTAATATGTGTCATCTATTTATTTTGGGATTTCGGCGGGGGACATCAGCCTCACTGTTGGCTTGTATCTTGATGTTCACGTCATTTCTGCACCAACTGAGCTGAGGAAGACAGGCATACGCCATACTGTGTGGTATGCGGCCAATTTTGCACCGCCAATGTGCACACGGGTCTATTTTCGTCACATCAAACGACTATTTGTTGTCCCTTACCAGACCCCCATCCTACACCACTGATTAGAGGGAACCACGCCGGAAACCCCCATAAACTGTCTCTGCCAACGCCGAGATCGAACAGGGGAAGAGCTAATGTTAGAAGTAGGATCCAACCAAAGAACCCCAGCATTTAAAAAAAATCTGAATAACTTATTCACGGTGGGTGTTGAAACAATAGTGGTGACGATAACTATATTTCCAATGTGGGCTCATGAAACTTAACCGTCAGGAAGAGGAAGTGTACAATAAGCGTCTTTAGAACAGTGTATTTGTTGTATTTTTATTAATATGTTATGGCCATTTAACGCAAGTACACACCAGGAAGCATAGATACACCATATGTGACAATTATTAATAGAAATAAATTCCCTGAAATACTCTATAATGTACAATATAGATATACTAAATATATCTGGGCGTTCAATTACAACATTCACGCCTCTCACATCAACACCACCGCATGGCCAAAACGGATCCTGGTAATTGGCGACATTGCGATGATTACGTGTTGAGTTCGATGACTGTCTTTAATGCTAGCTTAATAGTAAGTGCAGGAGGACCGCACTACACGCAAAAAAAATCTACAAGATAAACCTGCGTAAAAGAAAAAAAAAAGACGTAACATAAATAATGCGACCAATCTTGACAGTGGCCGTTTCTTCAATGGCGATAGTCTACCAGTTTACGTGGTTAATTTATATTTAATATATTAGAAAAGGGAGTCGCAACATTGTCCTCCGCTAATTAAAAGTAAAACAGATGAATGTATAAAAGCAACCACAATAAACAACGTATATAGATTTGTGTTGATAGAACATTGTGTTAATTTTATGATCCAAGATGTGCAAACATAGAATTGTTAATAAGCGCCCTGGACTATCAAGTATAGTAAAATTACCATACTGATTATATAAATGAGCGAAGACATTTCCTTTGCGCGTGAAGCTATGGCAATATTATATTTATATAATACAGGTAGATCAACGTTGGTTATTTCAGGGACACAGTTTCAATGATTAATAAATATGACATCCGGTATCGTCTTGATTTAATCATAATAACAGTGAAGAAGGTCGTCCCACTGCTTATTAGTCTATTTTAAAGGTGCTATATCGTTTACTCTATATTTTCCATCATATTTTAAATTAAAAACACGCATTAGACCCGCAGAAAGCCCACAGAGTGTACCAGATGTCCCAACTCTTTGTCACGTACAAGCTCTGAATCATCATCGCACCGCCTTACTCAACGCCGGGGCTAATGATACGGCCACCGAACACCTCTCTTGGTATACTTTTATACCCAAGATGAATTTTAAAAGGCCACAGGTATGAATTCAGTAACAATATCCTCCTCGTGTTTCCATACTTAAAAATATCCTATCTGTACAAGGCGGGCGCCATTTTGTTTTACCTTGGTTTGGACTAGAAAACCTATTTCAAAGAATAAATATATATAAAAATCGACAGTTTTCGGTGTCATTTTTATACGCCCACATTTTCATGTGGACGTATTATGTCGTCGCCCCTGTCCGTCCGTCCAAAATTTGTTTGTGGACTCTACAGGTCACAATTTTTATCCGATTTTGACGAAACTTGAAATATAGGTTTATCCCCCATAAGATCTCGGCTGTTTTCGATATTGGCATATATCGGATGGAAACTTTATGGATTATGGCCCCTGATTGTACGAAATATCATGTTTTTAGCTTGTGGACCCTATAGAGGTCACAATTTTGAACCGATTGTGATGAAACTTGACATGCATGTTTATAACCCCAAGATCTTGGTTCCTTTCGATATTTGCGCCCATCGGATCGTAATTTCCTGAATTATGGCCCCTGATTGTCCGAAAAATGACCCTTTTTTTTAGCTTGTGGTCCCTCTGGAGGTCAGAATTATTATCCCATTTTAAAAAACCGTTTGATTATATCACCGTTACATCGTAATGAAGGTTGAGGTCGAATTTCGTGAAAATCGTACCAAAATTGACTGAAATACAGGACTTAATGATGCAGGAAAAATCACTTTCGGTATTGCTTGTTCTCTATCCATCTCTCGAAAATGTGGGCGTATCCTGCCTGGCAGTGCCAGTCTATCTTTATTTAAGGAGTTGATCTTGGTTTCGTTTGCCGAGAAAGGCACTCCCTGATTGATTGTGTCCAAAATCAGAAATATATCATTATGTTCTACGTTCAGCTTAAAGCGGCAATTTCATATTTTCTAAGAAAGTCAAAACATAATTATTTCTATGTCTTTTGCTCAAACGGTTGTCAACTCACTATTAAACAATCATGGGCAATATTTCACAGGCATAAAAACCAGTGACACAGGACATAACACAATTACCTCCCTTGTTTTTCCATTCACCCCCATGGAATGGCTATCTTCAAACGTTTGAATTTGAAGTTGAAAATGATATTTTTGCCAATTTCTCAACTGGCAATAGTGAATTATATGATAAATAGGATTATTCTTTAACCAAGTAGGACTGTTTATAGATACAATCTATTTTAGGGCTTTATTTTAATACATTTTAAAAATATAACTTAAAAATATGAAATTGCAACTTTAAGATTCACTGACAACGCAAAACAAATATCTTTGTACTTTAAAGTAATTTATACCCTTTCATACTTTTAATAAACCAAGACCATGATTTTGCTTACACATTAGTTTGCTAAGCACCTTTCAATGTGACATACCGTTACTTAACTTACCGCCTTTAAAGCCCCAATAACACTCTTGTTGTAATTGAATAATATGTCCCAATCTTTATTCTGGTCAACAAATTGTATTTACAATATTCAAATAAATTGATGATACAAATTTCAACATAACACACCTAATTTTAAAAATTTGAAAAATTCAACTACATGATTTGAAAAGGTTAACGTAAACCTTTTCAAATGTGACTTGGATTTTAAAATATTTTCGAACCCTCTGGACAAGTAAAATATGATGGAATGGATAATTTACACAACAGGTAGGACACATAAACAACTGGTACCAGCAAGAGTGTTATTGTCCCTTTAAATATGTCGTACTGAGTTACATATCTGTCCTTTAAATATGTCGTACTGAATTACATATCAATCCGCCTTTAAACATGCCAAACTGAATTACATATCAATCCGCCTTAAAATATGGCATACTGAATTACATATCAATCCGCCTTTAACCATGCCATACTGAATTACATATCAATCCGCCTTAAAATATGACATGCTGAAATATATACCAATCCGTCTTTTAATAATGTCATGCTGCATTACATACCTTTACGCTTTTAAATATGTAGAATTATAGAAATGAAAACATGCACTAATATTATTAGTCCCGAAATGACCTAGTTTGTATCGAGTGGACATTAAACCCCCATTTCTATTTCTGTTGCTTAAAGATACACGATGGGAGATTAGATAAAGAGCTTGCAGTTCCCACTATACCATTTAACCAGCGATTACCGGGCAAAATACACCCACATTTTTCGAGAGATGGATAAAGCACAAACTAAAAACAAAAGCGATTTTTTGTACAATCCGAGGCCATAATCCAGAAAATTGTGGTCTGAACTGCCAAAATATTGAAAGGGATATCTTTGGGATATAAAGATATCTTTTTAGTTTCATCAAAATCGGATAAATATTGTGACCTCTAGAGAGTCCACAATCTCCGTATGACATACTTTTACACAGTTTGCGTATAAAGAACGGTGATTTTGTCCAGCAGTTTTGATCAGATTTTTACGATCCTTTTGGTGTAACGGTGGTATATTTAAACGGATTTTAAAATTGAATAAAAATTGTGACTTCAAGCGGGTTCACAAATTAAAAATGCAATTTTGCGAACAATTAGGGGCCATAATTTGGGAATTTAAGTTCGGATATGCGTGATTCACTGCGTGATTATCGCAAGGATCCAAGATCGTTGTGATACAAACATAAATTTAATTTTTCATCAAAATCGGACAATATTTTTTAAACACTATTTCCGCACGAGGTTCGGCCATTTTGTCCGATTTTCACAAGATTCAAACTCAGTTGTCACCCGGGTGTTTAAATCGGATAACTACTACGGAAGTGGTTCTATTATCAGGTGGAGGTCCTCCGTTCTTCAAGCGTTTCGGTGCTTTCCACAACGCTCTGTTTACACTATTTGCGTGCGAGGGGCGGCCATTTTCAGACAGTTTTAATCCAATTTTCAAGAAATGCAAACTCAACCTTCATTAGGGTGTAACGGTGATATATTCGAACGTTTTTAACCTCTAGGGGGACCACAATCAGGTGAAATAATTCCGGAAGTTACGGTCCGAATATCGAAATGAACCAAAATCGTTGGGTTATAAGCATGCATTTCAAGTTTCATCAAAATCAGATGATCCGATACATAACTTGGGAGATAGACTTCAGAAAAAACCCTGGACAGAAATCCTCGGAATTCCAGCCTCGGGTTTTCTTTTTGTCGGGTTGTTTTGTTGAGTCTTCTTTTCCCAGGGTAACCCCCGTCTCGTGCTTTATCCTACACGTAATACATGTTAACTAACCACCTTTACGTATCAATCCGACTTGTCGTTCTAAATTACAAATCTGTCCTCCGTTAAACATGTACTGAATAACGTATCTGTCCTCCTTTTAAATAACGTCGTACTGAATTACTTAATTATTCGAAGTTTATGATACAAAATCCATTCATAGGAAGAGTGCACACATTATAATAATATTATGTCAAATGTATGATTTTTACCCATTTACAATGTTACACAAGAAATATTGTTTGACTTTTAATTGTAGTAATTATTATTTACTTCTAAATAAAAATCAAGTGTTTTTTTTTACCATTTACAATTTTTAATGCGATTCAATTTAATGACTGTAATCATGATAATTGGTTTCTTACAAATAACACCAGGTAGTCTCGCCAGTTGATTGCTTCCGGGAATATACCATTGGCTGTGGACAACCAATAGATAATGTTATTCTCCTGACACGACTTTAACTGAATTCAGATGGTTACTCAGATAGTTCAGATAATAATATTAAAACTATACAAGACGTTTTAAGACGATAAGTAATTGGTGATTAGTTATGGAAATAGAACAATAAGACTACAATAGATATTAGAAAAGAATATATGAATATGATTACACCATAGCTGATAATAGTTGGTGATAGATATGTCATATAACCCAGTCTGGAATTATAGAAGCTTTCATGGAAATTGTCAGGTACCTAACCAGACATTGTCAAGCATAATCCCCTGCTGCCTACATGCACGATACAAACATGACTGGAGTCAAAATTACCCTCAGAGTCAAAGTTATTTGCATAAAATGCAAGTCCTTCTGAGTTCGCAATTTAGGGGATTAACTTACGTCTGAGCAGGTTTTCTGTTAAGAACAGTAATCTTTCTTGCTATATTTAAAGACGTATAAATATATTGGGTATTTCTCAATTTCCCTAGTCTTGACACTTTGTCATTTTGTTATTTGTGGCCTCAACTCAGTACAACCCCTTTGTTTCCGGTGTTATACTCGTATAATGTGGAACAGTCTAGCAGTGATAGATCGGTGCGAATCTGGTTGATCGAATTCTGAACGTCGTGTTTTCAAACTTATTTTTTTAAATATGTATTTTATTTCAAAATCTAGCCAATTGACAACAGTAGAAATATGACAGCTTACTAGTAGATTTAATTAGATTTAAAAGACGTCTATCAAGGGATTTTACCCATACAGTTTAAGTGGTTTTGGCGTTGCGTGGTTATAAAGTCGATTAAGCGTGGATAATTTTTGAAGGCATTCAAAGGCCTTCAAATGGCGATCAACGGATAAAAATAGGCCTACGCAAAAACAGGCATACCCATTACAGAAATAAAGGTATATTAATGATTCACTAGGAATAAATGAATAGCATAATGATTTTGTACTAGGTATACTTGTTCTTTGGATAATTCTGCGTCGATTAAGGGACTTTGCTTTTGTTATGACATCACATTTCAAAATAAACGTAATGACGTTGCTCATTTATGATACGTTCGTACCTGCTTTTTCGTGATTTAAGCCGTTAAGATTGTAACCTTAACTTTAATATTAGAAATGGATTTATATACTAATAATATATAATAAAAATTATTTAATGAGGCAACTTATTTAGTTTCCAACAACTCATCATTGCTTGATAATGACTAGAGAAGTGAAAACGTCTTTCAGTAATAAGCAGTAATTGTATTCCATAGAATTATGACCTGTATAAACTAATCGTTCACCTTAAGTTCCAAATCACACATAAATACAAATATTTATGAATAAAATCATTTGAAGTTCAAATGAATTTTAAAGTGAGATGTTTAAATCAATAAATCCCTCTTAGACTGCTAAATATTTATATATGTAAATTAAGGGAAGAATAAAATAATTCATAATCAAACTAAGATAGAATGCAGTAATTTACTGAAACATGAACAAAAATTTGATGAAAAAAAAAAAATTGACATCAGATGAATATTATGGTTCCTTCAGTACTGAATATATGTTAAAATTTTGAATATATTTACACCAAAGGGTAGATTGTTCCATACAAGACATGTTTCATGGATTCCCTTTCGGATTTTGTAAGGATAAGGGATTTACCTGTCAGTGAACGGAACAAGACATCAGTTTTGTTTCATATCCCATAATTATATGCTGTATCTTTAGGCTATTTAGTTATTAACCCAGTATATATTGATAGAAAAAAAACAACCCACCATACTTGCTGGAAAGTCAACAACGAATGCTCAAAAATATTAAACCCAACATTTTTTTTTTCAAAAATTCGTTAGAAAATCTCATTTTTAAACACCTACACGGTAAAATGATTATCTCGTTTTATTGTCGATCACTGACAAAGAGACACCTACGTATGTTGGAGAGAAGACATTTGTCAGTGCTGCTCTTGGTTATCGTGTTTCTTCAAATTGATTAAATTTGAAATTAGATATTTGCTGGAAAAAGGGTCCAAGGTTGAATACAAATTCATCAATTTAATCCCAATACCAGTACATTTACAAGCAAAAGATGGATGGACATTTAGTTCACTTATTTGTTTTTCAAACATAAAAGATGATCATCTTCCTAAAAGACAGCGTTGGTGTCAAGCAGTGTTACATATGTGATAGAATTGGTTAAATAAAATAAAACAAAGTACGAACAATCCAAACCATTAGTCAAAATTCAAAGTCCAATAAAAACGGTCGAGGCAAAATAGTGTAATCAGCAAATGGACTGTTCACCGTGTACAAAATACACGACAAACAGTGGTAACAGGTGTCCGGAAGAGTAAGCTTACCCTGCCTCAAGTATGATTTTAACTTTTAACACAGAGATCTTTGCTACGGTAGATACGTAACGAAGATCTGAAGAAACTGGAAGTGACATAAAATGGAAAACACGAGTTGTCTTATTTTCATCTCAGCAACCCTGTACTTCAGACAGACAATACCCAAATTATATTGCTGAATAAAATGGCGTATAACGTCTAACGTTACTACAACAACGAGTCTAAAGAAGACGGACATACGCCATGTTGTGTGCTTTAATGGACACATATTACGATTTCCAACTGTCAGGGGATCATTAATATACGGCAAATAGGAATTCTCGTGTTATGCCATCCGAACGACAGTGTCATTCTCAATCATGTGTAGATTTGATTTACGTTAAAATGACTTTTTTTTAAAAAAAAATTTGAATTATTATTTTTCTTCTATTATAATTATGTTCTTTATATCCCTTATCACTAAATATATTCTACGTATTTATGTTGGCTATAGCAAGTGATTTCCTTTGCCTTGTAATAAAGTAAAATCTTTAAGTATTAACGCTTGTGGGAATATCATATACTGTATACTATTATACACGTAATTTCCCCAACAATAATTCTTCTATTAAAGCCGCTTAACACCATTGTCTTTTCAGGAATTATATGTATATCTAATCTAAACTAAAATGTATCCTAAAACTAATCGATTCATCATTTAATTAAGAAAGACAGACCAAAATATCTCCCGGTTTTGATTTAATGTGATTAAAAAGCGGGATATCAAAGTATTGTAGCGAAAATTATAGGTCGCACTATCTTTGTCGGTTTCTTGTAAAATTAAGTGTGAAAATCGACCCACACGGGAAAATAGCTAAAATCAATCATGTTTAGACGACTTCCATGAAAAAATATGATACATTTGGGAAATGTTGCTTCATATTTCAACCGATATTAATGCTAGAGTCATTGAACTTTGCAGTTTTACATAAGTTTGTACATGTACTACAACATATATCATTGTTTTTGTAATTTTCTGAGCGGGTCACCTGACAACTTTCTAGGAATTTGGTCCACTTGACACGAAATGCCCCTTTCTCCATCTATATACTGAACACATTTCGTGACACTATTAATGTAGTTATATCAAGACATTGTAGTGTATAAGCGGCTCTCTCGCGTTATTTAATGGTTAGTTTTCGTGACAGTGTCAATAACTATTTTCATGTATGGACGTCCCAATGTTGAACTCAAAAATGAAATGAAATGGATCTCAGTGTCCTACTTGTCTGCACTGACTGGCTAATGAAGACGGTGATACAGTGTGTGATTAGGAGGAAAAAGTCCGACCAGCCAGGTTGTGGCCTACTCTTATTTCATATTCCTACTATCAAGGTTCTTTTACATGCATATTGACGTGTACATGGGGTGTCAGTTTTTTGTCCCATCTAAACGACTAGACAATGTTCCATGCCATGCCGTGCACCGCAAATAAGGGGGAAACCACCGGGTCCGGTTGTTAGCGTGCAAGGGACTAAACATTGAGCCACCACGGTTTCCAAGTTAAGTGTGTAGGTCGATGTCGCTTCTAACAGTCCGGAGGGAAAAGCCCGAGAAAATTCTTGTCCAACCCGATAACCACTTGTCAGCGCCTTATGCATTGAGCCGCTGCCCCCCCCCCCTTTGATGAACACATTATATGGCAGTATCAACATAGCTATATTTTAAATTTGATGACTAAGCACCCATTATATTTTGTATATCTGCCCACACAATCAACAACATCAGAACATTCTGTTAAAAGCTCTTAATAGACCGATTGTTTATAATTCGCCCAACTTCCTTGTTTTTCAGAAATTCCAACATACTTTGACATTTAAACTGGATATTGAATAAATTCTCTCCAGACATTGTCAACATAAGAAAGAATATCGGCGTTAACTTTGGCATGTTCTAGGATGGCCTCATTTTGTTGATGAGGATTCAGATTTAATGTTGGTATAAAATGTTAAGATGACAGTTATTTACTAAACATTAGAACCCGTTTAAATGCTCTAAATATATGTACTTATGTTCAACTTAGAGCGGCATTAGGTAAGATTATATGAAGAGTTGACAGTTCTCGCTAAAATCGTTTAAAAGATATAATGAAAAGAGAATATGTTGAAAATTTTAGTCAAATTACTAGCTCTGCGCCTAGATATAGGCGAAACAATTATAGTATAGCCTTGATTGTCATTACTGTTGTTGAAACGATAATAAACAAAGTCTCGATTATCCATTTTTATTGTAACCGGATCACACACAAAACTTATTTAAATCTGCTTAATATCGCAGCCATTACTTATTGTGATACTATATTTATGAATAACCATGGCGTTTATACATAATGCCAATGCTATTACCGGTGTAACGCGTATTGTAAGATCATAACGTTGGTCATTAAGTCAAGTTGTGGTTTCGATTCTCCGCTAGTGCTTGACAAGGAGTAGGGTCGACGGTCAGATCTCGTGGGTGTTCCCGCGGTTATGCAAATTATTGAGACATATGTGACCCATGTGTTAGTCCCAAAATGACATATTTATATCGAATGGACGTTAAACTCCATTTATCTCAGTCTCTCTATATATTCTCGCTGGACCCCGGAAAACTGCCCTGCGTGCCCATGGATTAAGACGCTCATGTTTAGTTCCCTTTTGCTTCGTGCCCATCATCAAGATTCCTGCTACGATCGAAGTCGTGGTTTTAATCGTGGTGGTCATATATTGTGGCAATCGTGTTGATCATATCGAATCGTACCCGAACGTATCTGCACGTGCCAGATCGTGGATTCAATAAGGACAGTTCTATCGTAAAGCATCGCACGACAAAAGGTACTTAATAGAATCGTTTACAATATCTTGTTGATACCAATGTGACTTATCCTATAGGTTTCTGGCTGTTTTTAAATATGTTTTAAAACAATAGGTTGAACCGTCAAAATTTACGTTAGTTTTATCCATATCAGAACGTTGAAACACTGGCTTAAATCGCTAAATTCTCGGTTCAGTATGGATAAGTTTTGACTTGAAATTTTCAGCAAATTCCCTTTACATTATCGAGTTTTTAAGTATTGTGGTGAGAACTGACAACTCTTTATCTAATCTCCCATGACGTATCTTTACAGAAAGGGCTGTATTGTTCGTAATTTTTTAATATTCTACTCGTAAATTTTGAAAATGTGTTTTCTATTCATTTATACGGATTGAGCTTTTATGTGAGCCAATGGGGGACTTTTAAGTTATGTCATCAATACTGCGTGGATATCTGTAACCTGGACCATGTGGCTAAGTGAGTAGGACGTTGGCTCGCTAACATGAAGGTCCCGTGTTTGATCGCTGCGTTAGCCGAGAAAGTTTATCGGGTCCTCCTTGGTCAGTGGTGCAGGATTGGCGGCCTGGTAAGGGACATCGCAAAGTCGTTCGGGTGGGACGAAAAGCATTGGCAGCTATACATGAAAAGGCCATTTCATCGCTGTCAAGGTAAAATTTCTCTCATAGCATACTATTTGGCCTTTACTGTCTCCATTAGCCCAGTCGGAGCTGAATAGTAGGGACTCATTTCATTTTTGTATTTATTTAAACCCTAATTTCGTTCTAGTTTTACTGTAATATAAAATCAGTATATAAATCAATACCAACGTATACAGACTGTTTATGTATTTCATTAGATAATTTAATGTTTTTGTTTCATTTGGTATTTAAAAGCAGAGCAGCTAAATGGTGATTTAATTATTTTGCTACGCGTTGATATAATGATATAAATCACGCAGTGCACATTATAAAATAACTGTATTTTCTTACAGGCACTGTCAGATATTATAATAATGAACATCAATCATTTATAAAATTCAAATAACGATCGTTGTTAACAGCCAATGGCGCATAAGTATCACCATACTTCCGTATTGGAGATTGTGTAGGCTCACATAATTTTCATTTGTTGGTTTAATCGCCCGAACTAATGGAGTCCTACAGTTATAATCATAAAAATGAAACATTTTCTATTAAAACATTTTCTATTAAAATTATCATGCAAACTAACGACAAAGGTCAATAATCAAACTGAATGTTCTCACTGGATATGTCATTCTGACTAGAGACAACTAGCTACTTTGAGAATTGATCACTGCCATGAATCGGTGCCATATTGAATATTTAGAGAACTATTTGGCTATGCGACTCTATTTGATTTCATACACACAGAAACTAAATAAAGATTTAATTTGCATTATATATGAAATTAAAAGCAGAATAAATACTTCTCAAAATTCTGGAATTATACTCTTTTCAATTAAAATCGTCGAAATGGCAACTAAAATGCCGGCCAACTAACTTCTTGTCTGTTCTCAAGCGGAGCTATTTGTAGACAGGCGCAAGTTTTGTATGAACATAGTTAATATTTCATATAGGTATTGCATGGGGAGTAAGCTTTAGATTCATGAATATATTCTTAATTTTACGTAATGGTTAACTGATGTATAGCCTCTCTTGTTTTAGTACGACTTTCGACAAATTGGGGTAACTCATGAATTGAGATTGTACACTCATAATTCCTGTGCATACACCAAATTTGAAGTATGTTAAAAACTGTAACCTCTATTGCGCTAAGCAGTTCTTCGGAGAAGTGAGGGGGAGGTGTGGTGTGATCACGGCGCGCTGAATATCGCTAGGGTTCGTTCTCTCAAGCTTGGAACCAATGTTATCTACAGAATAGAGATTTAACTCCTTCATGATAGGTGTTGATAAGCGGATTTTTTTTTTTTATAAAAACTAGCTTATCCCCCCCCCCTCTCTTTGCTCAGACAACAAATTTACATCGATTTTAACCCGACCTTTATCTGAAGTCTATGAACGAACGGTATATAATTTTAATGGTTCGGGATGATTCCGAGACCATGTCCTATAGCGATATTTTGCTTTGACATGGTGTATCTGGAAAGATACACTGTTTGAATCTATCTTATTGTTTATCACTTGTATCTATGGTTCGGAAGGTATAAACTAGTAACACCGAAATGTCAGCATAAGTAACCCAGAAACAAACCACTAATTATAAAAAAAACCTGTTGACCTAGACCTTTAATGAAATTTTTTTCAAACAGGGATGGAAATTAAATGAGGTTTACCGATCTATTAATGAAGAGGGGCATAATGACGTAAATGAACCCTTGACAGTTGGGTTTCGGTATAAGGTAGACTGCTGTCCGGGCCAAATTTCCCTCAGAGCACACTGTATACCGTCAATTTTGCACTCGTGCGATCCGACCGACTAGACGCGGGTTATCTGACCCCACCCCACCCATGGCCTGCCCAACTAACAAATGATAAACCATGCTGCAAAATATTGACCAAGATGGAGACTGCCCCCCCCCCTCATTAGTGAACCAGTGCAGATATTAACAGAAATAAAAAAGCAATTGATAATTAGTCAGCAATAACCTCAATTATTTCAATGTCAAACACGTTTACATAAAGTTTTTTTTAGTATCTGTTTTTTAATACGTCAATGTCGAGCACGTTTATTTGAAGTTTTTTTTTATAATCTCGTATTTTAATACCTAAATAAAACGTCTCATGAAGTCTTTTTATAATCTCGTGCATAAAATAATGTTACATCAATAAAATAATTGCCAATTAAATTCCAAAGTTAGTTTTTACTACGTGTGATGGTTTTCTCGCGTGTATGTCTTTAATGGAATTTTGTATTGTTAGTTCCCTCATGGTTTACAATGTCAGTGTGTTAAACTCCATTTCATTTCTGATGTCAATGTGACTTATGCTATGTTTTTTTTTATCTGTTGGTATACCTTTTTTTCAAAACAGTACCTTGTACCTTTTCGACAATTTCAGAGTAGGTCTCTTCCAGGTTTCTTGCTGCCACTGTAGCGTCTGATTTACAGACCTACTTCCACCTCTCTAAAAAAAAAGGTAGCCTTAGCCAAAAAGGCGCAATTCATGGAGAAAAAGAACACACGCTTAAATAAAAATAATTAATCAAGGGAGAGACCCTGGTGGATCACTAACAATCTTTTACTTCTTAACAGGTTGTTTCAAAATGGAGAAATTCAGCCAGGTAGAATTACGGAACTCTATAAAGAACGATTTGAGGCTAGAAAGTGATATCGCTACTGACAATGATATTAAATGAACTATGTAACTATGTCAAGCGTTTGAATCGGGAATGTATTGTTTTAAAAAATGCAATTTTTCTCTTGATTTGTCGTAGCTTTTGATAGTTTTCAGGCTTAGGTGCCTCGCAAACGCTCTGAAATGTTGTTTTTCGTCCTTCCCAAAATGGCCACAGAAACCACACGTCATGGAAAAAAAGTTCATATATACCCAAATCAGAACAGCCAAACAGTAGCACGGGATCATAACTTTTTAACGTAGCTCAATTTGGAAAAAAACTGAATGCGATTTAACGTCCTACTGTTTAGCACGAACTTGGCTAATGAAGACGAGCATACACAGGGGCAATCTGAACGACAGACTCACCCTACCTGCAGAGAAGTGACTCTGAGACAGTGAATAGCCATGATATCCATATGACGTTATCTAAACGTTAGAGGTCATGAGGTCACATCAACAAAAAAAATGTCAACGCCATCATTAACATAATAATAATTTATTGATTAAAGTAAATCACATATACATCTCGATGGACTTTACAGAGTAAAATACAAATAAAATGCAAAAATATACAAGATAAGACATATAAATAACATAATAAAAGTTAAGAAAATGATTTACAACATTGAATTAAATACTTAAAAGTTAAAAATTTACTGAGTAATATTCTTTAAAAAGTAAGGTCTTTAGGGCGCTTTTAAAAGAAGTTAAAGTGTCTATCGTGCGAATATTAGGTGGCAAGTCATTCCAAAGAGTGGGTGCTGTAATAGCGAAAGCACGGGATCCATAGAAGTCACACCCGGTATATTCTGGTAGGTTTAGTCTAACCCCTCCTTCAAATGTAGCTTGACGGGTGGATCTCTGTGGAACCTATGTTGTTAGTAGTTTTGAAATATAAAGAGGTGCTTGGTCGTGGAGACATTTAAAAGTTAAGGTGAGAATTTTGAATTTTATGCGTTGACAGACAAGAAGCCAATGGAGTTCGTGTAAGATAGGAGTGACATGTTCATGCAATCTAGTGTGAGTGACTAAACGGGCGGCCGAGTTTTGAAGAAGTTGAAGACGCCCCAGAGTGCTGTGCTTAGGCTTAAGATTATATAGAAGACTGTTACAGAAGTCGAGACGAGAGGTGATTAAAGCGTGAACTAGTGACTCGGTGCATTTTCGATTTAAAAACTTTCTTATACGTCCAATACGGAATAACGAGTATGATACAGATTTACAAACTATATAGAAATATGATTTTGCAGAGATAAAACAGAGTCGAAATTAAAACCCAACGAACAGTTGTGCAGGAATTAACACGTGAATCACCAACTATAAGTGTATCTATAATATTAATGTTCTCTTTTCTAGGAAATTTAGACTGAAAGTGTAGAACCTCTGTTTTTTTATCATTTAGGGCTAATTTGTTCTCCATCATCCACGTCCTAATTTCAGTAATACATTGCTCTATTTTACATATGCTATTTGCCACTTTTTTGCACCTGAGGTATAACTGGGTGTCATCTGCATAGAGCATGAGATCTAGGCCATGGTGTATAATGATGTCCTCTTGTGGGGAGCAATACAGGGTAAATAAAATTGGACCTAAAACACTTCCTTGGGGTACACCATATTTAAGTTCTATTGAATTTGAATATTTACCATTTATACATACTTTTTGGCTTCTACCTTTCATATATGATTCTAACCAATTTAAAACAGTATTAGAAATATTAAAACGAGATTTAAGACGTGACAATAAAATATTATGATCGATCGTGTCGAAAGCTCCTGACAAATCTAAAAGAACTAAAACCACCTCTTCCCCCTTCCCGATAGAAATTAAAATGTCATTGTAAACTCTTACTAAGTCCGTTTCTACACTATGAAATTCTCTGTATGCAGACTGAAACTTCGAATACAAGTTAAAACAAGATAAATACTTTATGCATCTGATTAAAAACAACTTTTTCTATAACTTTACTCATAAAAGGAATGTTCGATACAGGTCTGTAATTAGATAGTTCGTTAGGGTCAAGACCTGATTTCTTCAGAAGTGGACGAACTATCGCAACTTTAAAAATATCTGGGAAAATACCAGACTGAAGAGATGTATTAACGAGAGATGTCATACATGGAATAAGGAAGTCAACACACATTTTTAAGAGCGAGGTTGGAATGAGGTCAAGTTCACAAGATTTTAATTTCATAGTTTGCAAAAGTTTCATTATTGATTCTTCACTTACACTGTCGAATTCCGTTAAACAGTTATCTTGATTGTTAGTTAAATTTATGACATCACTATTTGAAACAATGAAACGTTCTCTAATTTTTGAAACCTTATTTTCAAAGAAATAAACAAAGTTGTTGGCCAATTCCGTTGGGTCGTCATGTTTCGGTAAAATTGACATCATCTGTTTTTTGTCACCCGTAATTTCATCCACTAATGCAAATAATTTCTTACTGTTGTCAGCTTGTAATATGCGATTTTGATGATAATTAGTTCTCGCTGTGTCCAGTTGTTGGTTGTATTGGGCTCGTGTATCCAGAAGGATCTGTTTGTGAACTTCCAATTTTGTTGCTATCCATTTGCGTTCGGATTGACGGAGCTCTTTGCGTTTTATGCGATGTTCATCTTCGAACCATGGGGCGCGAGGTTTGTCCGTGAAGGTTACCTTACGCTCTGGTGCAAGTGTATGAAGCATATTTCTTAGATAAGAATAGTAAATAGTATCATTATAAACATTACGGGGATTGACTATTAGTAAATTTATTTCAGTTCTAAACAAAAGTGTAAAACTTTAACGCAATTTTTAGAAAATAGCCAAATTCTGGCTGGGATTACTGAGCAAAATGGCCATTCATTGTATACATGCGAAAAAAAAGCCAGCTACCATTTAATTTTCGTACGTTAGTTACGTACGACACGGGGGTTGAACCAGGAATCTTTGCAGGATTGGTTTGACAGGTTCCTGTTAAAACAATTTCAGTGTGTACCATGCGTGATATTATCATCGTCGCCATTACCGTAAGGTTGCATAAACACCCATAAAAAGTATTGTTTTACAAATGTTTTACGTAGCTGAGCAAGAGGGGGAGGGGCACTCTGATACGCCTTATATGCGGTCATGAAGGAAATTTAGCCCCGTCAACCACACTGTCGCGGAGTTCCATCATTCTGTGCTTTTTTATTTTGTTATTTGCTGGCGGGTTTTTTCTTTCTTTTTCTGGTATTGTTTTTAATTGCGTCATTGCCACAATAATTGATTGATATAATATCTCAGAATATAATTAGTTCCCCAAAGTAAACACTTTGAAAGAAATTTTACAATCGGAAACTAGAACACCAAGAGGTTTTCGACCTAAGTATTGAAAATCATTATATGTAATAGTTTTATCAGTCATATTAACCCACATTTGCAAGAAAACGAAATTGATAATCGTTTTCGGTTCTATTTTAAGATCAATTCTATGTGGTTTTATTAATGTTATTTACGTGATATCTACAAGTTATAGGGGCATTATGGAAGAGCTATATCTGCTTGTTGCAGGTCTTTCTTTAGGCCTAAAATGTTGTATAAATCATCAATTAGACATAAATTATTATCAAGCCAAGACCATAACCAACTGTCGAAGCCCAAGGAAACTTTAAATTTTCAACAGATTTAAATAGGATTTGCGGTAAATGATTTAATTTAAACGTGGATAACCGCGACTCTGTTTATTATCGTAATAACGGTAGCAATGACTTCTAAGTTACATTATCCATAGTCTTAAATGTATATAAAAAATCTTCTCTTAATAAGAAAAATACTGCTTTACTTTGTGTCTATCTGTAAGGGTTGGCAGCTAGATAAGGACTGCCCCAGGGTAAAATTTGGGGTATACGTATATCTGTTGGCTTTGTAGTACCTCTTCCGGTGTCGGGGTTATACAAATAAGCGTAACACAATTGTCATGATCTTCAAGTTTATGCAAAACACATAGTAAACTATTCATACTCACTCAAATTAGTACACTATTCACGTTCTGATTTCAAGTTGGATAACACGGTAAATTTGAATTTCAAGTTAGGATAACACAGTAAACTATTTATAATTATTCTAATTTCAAGTTAGTATATAAGACATATTAAAAAATTATTTATAATTATTCTAATTTCAAGTTAGTAAAACACAGTTAACTATTTATAATTAGGGTTTCACACTGCGGAGCTTGTGTGAAACACTATTGTTTTTGTTAAAATTCTTCTTATTATTATTCTTATTATTATTATTTTTTTTTTCCAATTTGCTTATATCTCAGGAACTACTTGTCGGATCGATGCAATGTCTTGAGTTTTACCGCGTTAAAGCTATTTCCGGCATTCTGCGACAATGCGAAATGTCCGAAATCACCGAAGTTGTCGTTTTTTGAAATATTGCCGTAATATTAACAACAATTGTTGGATTTTATCGTTTGATAGTTTTTGACATAGCCAGAGACATGGCACATAGCTACGGGTCTTTAGATTTTTAAATTTCGCCGAATCTTCGGAAAAATAAGGCGCCAAATTTTGAAAATTTAAATTTTGACAAAATACTTTTTTATTAATGAATATTTTTTAATGACCTTTTACCAAGGGTTAAAGGGTCGTCTGATTTGGGCGAAAATGTGAACATTTTTTTTCTGAATAATTTTCCTTGGTCGCTATTGGCTAATTCAGTTTATCGGTTCTATATAAATTATTTATTGTTCAATTTGTATAAAACAAAGTTTATATGCTCTATGGTCCAAAATGTCATTTTTTTTGTTACCGGCAAAGTTTCCTGTCGGTGACGTAAGTGACGTAAATTTAGCAAAAACTACAATTTTAACAGTTCGGTACCACTTTTTGAAAGCAAAAATTATTTTTTTCAAATCTAATATGACTGAAAAGATGTGCCATATAAAGGCGCACAAAACATCGCGCTCAGTTTTTTTAATTTCGATTTCGTTTTCGGGCAATTTGGATTAAAGGGTGAAAAAAGGTGTCAAAATAAGCTATTTACAACCCACCCAGCGTCTTCATATTAAAAAATATATCTTCGTAACATTGATAATCTCGTAGCAATAACCCATACGAAGAGAATGTATGTGAAAATTAATTTGTAATATGCGCAGTTGCCGAGAAAAAGTCAATTTTGCATGAGTCACTTTTCACGTTATTTTGGCTGTAAAAGAATCAATTATTATGTGATTTTCAATTTTCTTTCACCATTGGATACCTAATGCCATAGTGGACACGGTCAAACCATTCTACCTCATACGCTGCCACCGGAAATGACGTCATGTGCTCAAAACTTAATTTTTAGCATTAAAAAACAATATTTTATTCAAATGGGTCGTACTTATTATTTTTTTCAAATTATGATATTTGATTCTATTCATCGAATAGAATGAACCCATAGGATCATACAGATATCGCAAAACGGTTTCTAACTTGTACGGTTGCAGAGAAATGGGCGATTTTCCACAAGTCACTTTTCGAGGATTTTGGTCTATAAAAGTGTCGGTTATCATTCGATTTTTATAAAATTTTCACCATATGATATCTTATGTCATTTATGATTTCATAGAACTAATTTAACAGTTTCAGTATCACCGGAAGTAATTATATTTTGGCAAAAACTGTATTTTTAGCCTTCAAATGAGTCTGATTTGTAATAAATTTAAAATCATGATATTTAATTCGCATCAACTAATAGAATGAACCCATGCGATCATTCAGATACCACAAAATGGTTTCTCACTTGTATGGTTGCAGAGAAATAGACGATTTCCTACAAGTCACTTTCCAAGGTTTGGGGTCTATAAAAGTGGCAATTCCTATTCGATTTACATAAAATTTTCACCATGTGATTATTATTTCTGATTTTAAGAAACTAATTTAATATTGACTTGAGCAAAAATGAATTTTTTTTTGGTCTCGGTTATTTTCCTTGGCCGCCATTGGCTAATTCAGTTTTTTAGCCCAAGATTAATTATTTATTGTTCGATTTGTATAAAACAAAGTTCATAAGCTCCGTTGTCTCAATCGTCATCTTTTTTGTTACCAACAGTGTTATCTGTCGGCAACGGAAGTGGCGTAAATTTATTAAAAACTACAATTTTGACAGTTAGGTACCATTTTTCAAGAGAAAATATTATTTTTTTAAAAACTTGATATAACAAAAAGAGTGTGCCCTTTAAAGGCGCAAAAAAGTGTGAGCTCAGTTTTTTTAATTTCGATTTCATTTTCGAGCAAATTCGATTAAGAGTTGAAAATAGGTGTAAAATGGACCTTTTACAACCCATTCAGGCTTTTCAGATTTTAAAATATTTCTACGTAACTTTTATAAACTTGTAGCTTTGATCCATACGCAGAAAATGTATGTTAAAATTAGTTTCTAATTTAAGCGGTTGCTGAGAAATGGGCAGTTTTGCATAAGTCACTGTTTTCGTAATTTTGTCTGTAAAATAGTCAATTATTAATGGATATTCACAAAAGTGACATCATTTGATTCAAAAAGCAAGTATGCGTCATATCATGTTGATTACTATTTAAAATTGACACCGGAATTGACGTCATTTAGTCAAAAACTCCATTTTTAACTTTCAAAATCGATATTTTTTTCAACCAAGAATTATGTCATATCTAATAATAAAATTAACTTTTGGTTTAAATTCACATATTGACAAAACTCATATGGTCATACAGATATCATAAAATTGTTTCTAACTTGTTCGGTTGCCGAGATATAGGCGGATTTCTACAAGTCACTTTTAAAGGTTTTTGGCCCGTAAATGTGTCAATTATTATTCTATTTTCATAAAAGTTTCATCATTTGATGCCTAATGTCATAGACGATATTATAAACTTAATTTAACATTTTAGTAACACCGGAAGTAATGTCATTTTGTCAAAACTGTATTTTTAGCCTTCAAAACAGATATTTTATTCAAATGAGTCTGTTTTGAAATCTTTTTCAAATTATGATATTTGATGCCAATCAATAAATAGAATGAACCCATACGATCATACAGATACCACAAAACGGTTTCTAACTTGTACGGTTGCAGAGAAATAGCCGATTTTCTACAAGTCACTTTTCAAGTATTTTGGTCAATAAAAGTGGCAATTATTATTCGATTTACATAAAATTTTCACTATATGATATCTTATGCCATTTCTGATTTCATGAAACTAATTGAACATTTTCATTATCACCGGAAGTACTGTAATTTTATCAGGATCAATTACATGTTACAAATGTATAAAATGAATTGATATTGCTGGATTTTTGTTGATTCTGTTTCCCTTTTATTTGATGTGTGCAATGTTTATGTGGAAATTTGTTTATCGGTGCCATTGGTTCAAGGGCAACATGGGAACGAAAGTGACATAAGTTTAAAGTTAACGTGGCACCAGTGAAACCCGTCATTGCTGCATGCAGGTCTAGTTCCAAGTTACTATTACACATTAGACTATGCATAATCATTTAAGGAAACGGGAGGCCCTGGAGAAAATCCCACACGGTTGGGTGGGCGACTCTCCCCATTGTCACGTACAGGGATAGGTTCAAAACCACGCCGTATGACTCAATGACAGAGCTAAAGCGCAGTTGATACACTACATGTATTATGATTTATCAACACACAAATTGTAAATTTTAAGCGCGTCCTTTATATCAATACACTACTGTGACCTAGCTTCGAGTTTTTTTAAAAAAAAATACACATAAATGCGTTAAATATAGCGGTAATACTAATGTAAAACATATTTTCCCTGTCACTTTATGAAATATTTATTGATGTTGGACAAAATAATTTAGATAATATTAATAAATATATATAATCGTTAAATATCAAGCGTCAAGTACAGCGGTATTGCTGAAGTAAAAACACATCTTTGTCAGTAAAAAAAAATGATGTTGACAAAATAGTCCATATATATATGTTGAATTTCGATTCAAAGATTGATTCACTGTGCAACCTTGATAAAACAAAAGTAGCTTAGAGCTATTGATTCAACCCCCAAAGAATACAATCATCGTATTATGGATTATTATGTAAAATCATTCATTACCTACATTATTTCGAAATCCATCACCTATCCTTGAGTAGTATTGATTGCACTGAGGCGCGAAGTCGGTCAATTCATTGTGTAAAGCGTATCGTGTCGTATATTAGTCAAGCGTATTTATTAATTGATTGACTGATTGATTTGTAGCACTAGACGAAAATAACAATATATGTAACAAATATCCTGTTGTTTCCATGTATTCCAAATAGAGATGAACGAGTTGATATGAACTAACGAATGATGAAAGGTTTACATTAAACTGTGATGCTTCAGTGGCCAAATGAGAAAGCATGTCAGACAGAAAAAGGTTTGATTAATATTATTTTTCCTTGTTTAGCTTAGTTCTCAGAAAATGGATCGCTTTGTACTCTTCGGATATGATAGACAAGTATAATGTGTCTAACAAACCAAACATTTTTGAAACCCAAATATAGAACTATCAAAACTCCAGTTTAAGGTCAAATCTTTTTAATATTTCCAGATTTTGTCTTTTAAATATTAGAACGCTTACCTTTTAAACATTATAATTTTATAAAGTGACAAAGGTTCACAAATATTTATATTTGTATTAGCGTCATTATAAGTATCAACCAGCGGCTGCCAGGCAGGATACGCCCGCATTATCGAAAGATGGATAGAGAACAAGCTAAAATGAAAATATGCGAATAGTGTAAAATAGTGTATGGTCACAATAATATTATTAACAGTTTTAGAAAAACGTTTGATTATATCACTGTTACACCATAATGATTTTGAGTTCGAATTTCAAGAAAATCGGACCAAAACTGACGGACAAAATGACCACCGCTTGTACGCGAGTACCATAAAAAATACATACTCCTCGCAGTGTTCCGTTTGATTAGAACTAATCCCACTACTCACTGCTGTAAAGAGTGAAAATTCTTGTTCTAAATTATGATTGGTCAATAGTTTTATCAACAACCAATCGCCAACTGCGTTACAAACGCATTACTCTTAAAACAAAGCATCAATTTGGACCAAATATGTTTACGATTTCTTTATGCCCAATTAACCAGCGCATAGCAGAATATTGCAGTAACTTTCACCGTTTTTAATACCTTAAATCACTGTCAAACGTTTTAGGGAAGACCAAGTGTACTCAAGTGATAGATTTGATTGAACGGGAAGAATAGACACACTCCCTCAAAAATTCAAGTATCAGAAGCCAGTCCAGCAATGGCCAGAGAGGGATTTCTCGGCCCATTGCTTCAGGAACATGTAAAAAATATGGTATATCAAGGTTGTAGACACTGTAGAGGTCACAATTTTAATATGATTTTGACGAAACTTTAAATGCAAGTTTATAATCCAAAGATCTTGGGTCCTTTCGATATTTGCGCATATCAGATCCTAACTTTCTGAATTATGGCCCCTGATCGTACGGTCACAATTTTAATCCGACTTCGATGAAACCTGACATGCATGTTTAAAACCCAAAGATCTTAGGTCCTTTCGATATTTGTGCATATCCAATTGTAACTTTATGAATTATAGCCCTTGATTGTAGGAAAAATCACTTTCTTTCTAACTTGTTCTCTATCCATCTCTCGAAAATGTGGCCGTATCCTGCCTGGCAGCCGCTGGTTAATATTTGCGACTACTATTGAAGGAGGAATTGGTCCTTCGTTTTTAAGTATTATATACATGTACAGTACTGATTCAATAATAATATTCAGTCTACGTGTTTCCTAACGCTCAGTCGGACGTTAATCCCCATTTCATGTCATGTCATCTCCTAACACCCATAAACACAGTTGCCAATCATTCCTGAACAGCTCAATATCTTGAGCTGAAATTCAAATATTTTCAGATATGGTAAATTGGCTTTTATTTTACAGTTCTGTATTTGATTTAAATAGCGAACTCTTCCTGTGTCAGCCGAGTATTTTATTTGTTTTTATTTCTTAAATTCAAACAAAATATGTTTTTATTATCCTATTGCGTTAAAAAAAGCGACATAATGTGAAGGTTAACATTGACACCCCTCGGCACTGCATTGCAGTTTTAGTTGATATTGCATTTTTGAATAGATAGGAAAAGGGCCATTTTTGTTATATTTGCAATAAATGTTTGAAAACATAAAACGTCAGTTTTTGAAATTTTGAATTATTATAAAACAGTTTTTGTTATTCAGTAATATTTTCTTTATGTCATTTTATACGGTTAGGCAGGTGGTCTGAACTGATTAGAAATATGTACCTGTGTTTTTTTCGGTTGTTAGTTTGTCTAATATATAAACCGCTAATGTAGCTTTTATTGTCAAATAAATTATTTATTATCCGATTTATATAAGTCCACGCAAACTGTCTGCACCGGAAGTGACGCCTTTACTATATAAACTTATTTTACTTTTTAAAAGTGTTTTGCCATTTAATGATTAATGTCATTTTATGAAACCAGTTTTACATTTTCATTGTAACTGGAAATGGCGTGATTTGAATCTAACTGATATTGGTGCAGGTTGTTCGGGGGAGGGGTAAAGGGTACCAGTGAAACCCGACATCACGGCTTTAGTGTTAACACTTTGAAGAAAGAGGTAGTGTTAATCAGTGTTCGTGCTTTTCATTATCATGGGTCGAGTGAGTCGAATCTTTATCGTTGATTTGATGAGTCTGTATCTAAAATAAACTTATTCTGCACAAATACCGTATTAATACACGTGTTTAATGTGTCAGTGCAAAGGGGTATTTAAAAATACTTTCTAGTTAATGATTGCTTGAGAAATAAAGCTGATAATAAAAAAGTGAGTTTTAAAGCCCCAATAACACTCTTGTTGTAATTGAATAATATGCCCCAATCTTTATTCTGGTCAACAAATTGTATTATTTTACAATATTCAAATTAATTGATGATACAAATTTCATCTTAACACACCTAATTTAAAAAATTGGAAAAATTCAACTACATGATTTGAAAAGGTTAACGTAACCCTTTTCAAATGTGACTTGGATTTTAAGATATTTTCGAACCCTCTGGACAAGTAAAATATGATGTAATGGATAATTTACACAACAGGTAGGACACATAAGCATCTAGTACTTAGAATAAGACTATATTATTTATTTTCTAGAGCTGCCAAGCCAGCAAGAGTGTTATTGTCCCTTTAATGTAAGATCGGTGCATAAAGGACAGGGTTGTATTGGATCTCATAAATAATGTGGTTTATCGGGGTGTTATTACTTCTTCTTGCTTTAATTTCAGGATAACGGAGATTCCAATTTAACATATCGCTCGGCATATATTGAATGCAAAATGAAACAGTTCTGACCATTATCCCAATACATCGTATTTAACAAAATACAACCGCGAATACGGAATTGCTTTCGGAAGCAATAACATTGTGTTTATTTATTAAATAAACATTCTTAAGATATATATTTTAATGAACAAATATTAGTATTATTGTTTTTATTAGGTTGGTCATTCATAATAAACAGATTGCGAAATATGGAGTGCTCGGGGACTGGAGTCTGCAATAATGAAAGCAAAAGCATTGCAACATGGCGATGACACATAGTTAGAACTGTGGAGAAATTTAACCTTGAGAGTCAGAAGTTCGACAGCCCTGGGACAGTTTTATGTCAATAGCGTGAAATTGGATCGATAACGGGAGACCGATGCCATTTATAGACTTCTGATACTATAATGGACACATTGGCAGATTTAATAATAACACGCTGAAAAACATAACTATCAGCTACCAAGACAAGTTATTTCTTTTTTCCCCTTTCATCATTTTTTCCATTAGGAGAATCTTTATCCTCGCATCTCAAATAGACATTGATTGGGATTTTTGGGGGCCGCGTTCTATTGACAGTCGAGTCGTCAGATGGTGTGCAAAACTGCCCAGGCAACAAGCTTATTATATAAATAGCAGAATCGCATGCCAAAACTGGATACTAAACGTTAACAGATCACATGTTTAAAGCTATTGGTCCGCGTGACATTTGCAGGTCAACACACACGCATACATTCATTACTTTATGGTCCGCGACCTTTGTTTGCTCATCTTAAAGCTTATACCATAGAAGTGTTCATTATGTATTTTTTTGTGCATGTCAGTTGATAAAAATTTCTTGTAATAATATGTCAATTCGATGTTGAAAAATAACAATAATACATTGGTATAGATGTTATAAGCCCAGTAGAGACGTTAAACCTCATTCCATTTCTTACTGAACAATTGATGCTGCTTTCGCATTAGCGTGTGAAGTTAAAGGATCTAAATTGCTAATACTTGGGGCCTAGACATTGCCTCAAATAGGTCGCAACGAATATAATAATGTAATCTGATTGCATATGAACTGATATACATTCAATTGTTTCCGTTTTGACTTCAATTTCAAATCAATTATGTTCAGCGAAATACGGCAGGAGTCTCAACCGAATAGAAATTTCTAGTGTCTGGTTATTCCAGTCTATTGTGCATGCTCTCCAGATTAAGTTATGGCGTCGCAGTTTGACATGAGTTGTAGAATATGTCTCGTTCTTTCTGGTCACTTGTTACATATGACGCTCTCACGCACTATGGTAAATTTCGTGTACCAATGGTAAAATGTTTATTTTCTCTTAAATATTGGATATCAGAAGTCCACGTTTTCAAGGCAAGATAAAAACATCAATGTTGATTTGAATTGACAAATAATTCGCGTTTTCAACGTGTAAGACTTAGTATGACAGTCTACAATTTATTCTCGGGAAAGTAGTCAGTTGGACGAATTACATTATTACGATAGCTGAAAATATTTGAATATGAAGTCCTTTGTTCATCTTAGATTGTATTTTAGTATTGATCTGAGCCTAATTGTATTGAAAGTAGATTATGGCGCTATATTTCCCAGGAATCTTACCCTGTTTAAGGAAGTTACAAATGAGTCATCATTTCTTACAGAGAGCGGACATATCACTAGGCTTGGTCAAATCTAATTCTATGAGTTTTGGCTACCTTCTATACCCGGAATGAAATAACCTTGCAAATGACCGCAAACAAGTTGTTGTGTAATTTCAAGGATATCATTTCAATATCAGCCGTAGGTTCCCATTGGCAGTCTAGTTGTTCCCATGGGACAAAAAACGAGGATCCGTGTATTCCTTAGTAGGCCATATGGCCAATGCCCGGGCGACATTTTCCTCATACCACAGTGCATGGCTTATGCCTGTCTCCATTAGCCCAGTCGGAGCAGAACAGTAGGACGTTAAACCCCATTGCATTTCATAGCCTTTAATTGTAGTATTTCTGAACACAATTTTTAGTCAATATAATTTATTCTGCCAAATTGAAAAAAAAAACATTGCAAAATAAAAACATAATTATTTCTGTCTTTTGCTTAATAGGTTGCCAACTCACTATTATACGATCATAGTCATCATTCTCACACTTAAAAATCATTCACACCGGAAATAATAACACTGTTACCTCCATTTTTTTTTATTCCTCCATGTGAATAGCTATCTTCAAACGTTTGAATTTCAACCGACAATAGTGAATTATAGGATAAATAGGATTATTCTTTATTAAGGTAGGACTGTTTATAGATTCCATCAATTTTTAGGCTTTATTTTAATACATTTTAAAAATCAAACTTAAAAATATGAAATTCTCGCTTTAATAAACACATTTTATTTCAAGAAAGGGTATTTCGCAACGCATAAATCCATTGTATTGCCAAATTCTTGTCTTTTCTCAAGAGAGTATAAGAGAAGAAGTAATAACAAAAAAACAGCCTAAGATTATTTTGATTGACTTATGTTTATTGTTAGGTCTCAAGACAATAATGATATTAAAATGTGTACAACCCATTAGTCGCGTGTTGTTTTGTTGTTTGATTTTTTCCCTTTCAATTTCAAGTCTATTGCGTCAAACATCTCAGAATGTCCAAACGTGTGAAAAGCATGCAAGCGGCTGACCAGCGACCAAATTGGCAAAGAAACTATTGTACATCACTGAGCGGCATAAAAACGCACCACTTGAAGTATGGTGAGACATAAAACAGTCGACTTTTTTTTGCGTGATTGGTTGGACGGAAGTCATCGCATCTTTATGGCCTGTCACACTATAACGTTTTAGACATCTTATTCCGACGTATGAAATAATAGTTCCAACACGCTGGTATACGCTGAAGCTGAATTTAAAAATCAAGAGGACGCACTTTTTGGACGCATAGATGACGTACTTATAACGCGTTGAACGAATATACATGTATAACCTATGTTTAACTTATGAGTTACTTATTCATAACTTTTCCCCAACGTAAACATAACTTATACAGGTATATGACCTGCAATTGCCAGGTTGGTAAAAAGGATGAGTTCTGTTAACTTAAGAAATGCCCCCTAATGGCCACAGTCTCTGGGTGTCAGGGGTTGGCTTGCCCCAGAGTAATAAGACAGCCGTACCTGAATTGACAGGTTGTGCCAGCGTGGGAAGAACCGAGCTTGGGGTGACAGAGGGCACGGTTCCGACATTAGTCTTGAGAAAACGACATACGACCGGATACCACCGCCGCAAAATGTACTGAAGGAACATGCCAAAATAGAAGCATGTCAAACAGATCATATATGGTGACAATTTGGTATTCGTCATCCAAAAACTCAGTCCCTTCTCAGTGGGGATGCTCGAAGGAGTATTCACAATGTAGCGGAGTTTGAGAACTTAGTCTATATCCATGTCATAAAATGTTACATCGACAGACATTGGCATACATTGCATTCGGCCGCCCCTTGGCCATCTTCTATATTGGCCGCCATATTGGACACAATATCATGAAGATAAAGGAACTCGGCATCTGTTTAAAAACAGATATATTGTAATTTCAGTCAAATTTGTTCGGTCTGAGTCAGGTAACGACTGTTTGAAAAATATTCTATCTCGATTATCATTGTGACTGTTTGTCGAAATCCGGTCGTCGTTAAACTACAACCAGGTATTCTTTCACATGCGAGAGACAGAAATACCCGGATGAAAGGGAGTAAAATCGGCGTTATGCACGTGCCGTAAATTTGTTACGCAAACTGTACCACCACAGATAAACGAAGTAATATTGCAGATCACCGGACCAATTGTTTGTTGGAGAACTCATAAATCTTGATTAAAATGCTTTCTCAGCCAAAATAACAGACGATCGATATTGCAATAGCAGATATCCAAAATCAAAATTCTAGGGGTTTTTTCGCAACTATTTGGGGTTAGATAAAACTCATTTTTAATCCGTTAATATCTTTGTTGTCAGCTCTTGAAAATCAAGACATAAAATTGATAAATTACAGATAAAATTCTTGCACAGACATAGCGTCCATATTTGGTGAAGCTGTTAACGGGTTTCCGATTTGCAGAAAGGTTTAAAGAATGATAATTAATCAATGTTCTGGGTGTTGTTCCAGGGACACGCTACTCGTGGGCTGACAATATGTTATAGGCAGATGGTTTTTATTCTAGAAACAATGAAATCCCTTCATCTCCTTGTTGAACCGGTTGATAACATACGGTTCATTCGTTTCACTCCAGATCTTTAATGTCAGATTGCAGTTCGATAAGTAAAGGCGCTCTCTCACTAACAAGGGATGGAAAGTTCCCAAAGATTTCCCAGTCTGGTTCCCTCTTGTTAATGCTGCAGGGAGGTGGCCTGGCAGGGAAAACATCTAGTCGTGCGTTTTGGGTTATTCTTGTGACGTTGTTTCGACCCTAAGCTGGCTTAAGACTGCTAAAGACTCATATGCGCAAGCGAAATATTGGGGTAAAATAGAACCATGTTTGTCCGAGAATTATCTAATTGTATTGTTGACATTAAACCTACTTTCTTTCTCCAATGGCCGTAATACCGGATTATTGTCGATTTCATATTTTGAACAGAATTACAGAAAAATATAGGTTTTGATTTTTTTAAATCAAATAATTAGAGTAGGGTACTGATAAATCACTCTCTCTTTCCACGTATTAAATATTTATTGCTACTTTTTCAAAAGGATTTAAAAGTAATATCGAAAAAACACATAAGATTATTTTGATTTACTTATGTTTATAGTTTTTGTCTCAAGAGGATATTTGTATAATATTAGTCGCACGTGTCTGCCAGTCGCGTGGTTTTGTTTTGTTGTGTCATTCTTTTCCATTCAATTCAAAGTCTATTGCGCCCAACATCTCAGAATGTCCCAAGTTTAGCCTTCGACAATTTTTTTGTGATACTACACTTCATGTAGTCGAACATTATAAAATATGCCAAATTGACGAGAAAATATACTATAATATACCGAGGGGCATTAAAAATAGAGAGAGGGAGAGAGAGAGAGAGTGATGGGGATTAACGTCCACTCAACACAAACTAGGTCATTCCGGGACTAATGGTTTTAATTTTATTTCAATAACTCGCTTGCGCGTAGGGGTCCTTGGCAGTGGGAGGAAACCGGAGTGCTTGGGGAAAACCCACGAGGTTGAGAAGGCGCCCCTATCTCCATGCCACATACGCTCGCACCAGGGATCGAAACCACAGCCGCAAGCCAGAGATGAATTAAAAATAGACTATTTGGGCGTGTTTCGAGACATAAAAGAGTTGAAATATTATTTTTAGCGTAATTGCCGGTCGGGAATATAGCGACATAAACTGGCCACGGAGGCCATGGCGAGGGGTAATGCATGTCTCCACAACAAGCAGCTACAAATGCCATGATACGTCGTCGCCTGGAGGTGACAAACCGAATACGCACGACTGGGCGCTTGTATAGGGTGAGGTAGGCTTATTATTATATAATTACACCTGATGTCACATTTTGTTTCAGAAGTTCACATTAATAATGGTCAAGACTATTATACAAAGTCCTCAGGGCAATTACCTTTTACTGGTGTCAGAAAGATAAATCTGGACAGAACACATAGTCGTACGATGAAACCATGTTTAATCTTTCGGCAATAATCTCTTTGTAGTATATTCGTGTACAGTATGTAGTCCAAGCATAAGCATGTAAGTCAATTGGTAACATCCACAGTGGTACATGCTGTGACAAGAAATTGTCGTGAAAATATTAATAACACATTTTTTCAAATCAGTTATGTACCCTTGTGAAGTGACTATATAGATGGTCAAGCAAAGTTTTAAAAACGGTTTTCAAAAGAGGATTTACCTAAAAATTGAAGTATGTGTATTCGAGCAGCCACATTGAATGTTTGGCCAGAATCATCCCGTTGGTGATACAAGCATGAAATTTGGTGTGAATGTAGACATTTGGTCAAGTTTTGATAAAACAAAAAGAACTAGCGATAAACAATTCCAATATCGCCACCATTCTCCAAGACGGCCGCCATTACATGAAAAAAAAGCGTTAACCATAAAAAGCGCCTCATTTCATTTGTGCATTAAATGATACTGATTATCAAGGAGTTAGCTGAGAAAGACAAGAATTCAATTATTTTTTAAAAACCAATTGATGTAAAATAATTGAATTAATGTTTTTCGCAGCTAACTTCTTGATACACAGGCCAATTTAATGCACAAATAATATTAATTTTGCAACCCACCCCCTCCCCTTGCGCCAAAAAGCATAACAATCGTCCAGAAAAATCAATTCCCTTTGCCTAAAATCAGGTTTAAAGGACTGCTAATGCCAGGCCGGTAAAATGGATGAGCTCTGTTAAACTGAGGAATGGTCCGTGAACCACAAAGTCTCCCGATGTTAAGTCCCACCCCTGCCCTCTCGCGGCAAGAGTGATCCTGCAGGTAGTGGTGATTCATCTGGCTCCTGAAAATCAGCTGTCTGTGGGTAGATGAAGCTCAAAAGTCGGACTATAGCATAATGTTCAATATCTGCTAAACTTCATATTTAGTGTCTTCGAAGAAGACATTCCAAGTCTGTCATGCCAAGTCTTTGCCAATGAAACCTGACACACCATCACAACCAGTAGAGTCATGGAAGAATGACATTCTGTTTGCTTTCTCCTGTCCTAGGGTGGCCACCTGGTCATGGATAGTAATCTTCCGAGTGCAATCTATCTAATCTGTATTGTGGACGTTAAACCCAATTTCTCTCTCCGCTGGCCGTAGTATCTGACTCCTCAGGAGAAAACCATCGGACTAAATTGTGTTTATATAATAAGGTTGTTGTACCTATAGATTGGCGTCCAAATGTGTGGGAATTAATGTCGATTTGATATTTTGAACAGAATTACGGAAAAATATAGATTTCGATATTTTTTTATCACTTTATTGTTGGATGATATCATCGTGAAATCTGATTAATCGTTTAATCCGTTAAAATCCAAGCCAGAGATTATATAGGGTTGATATCTTGATTTCTTAAACTGACTACATATGAGAGTGAAATTGCCGTAACCAATGTGATTTTTTCTCGACATAATGCAAATCACGCCCCGTTACTTAACAGAAATGACCTGAATATAAAAAAAACCGGTTATGTGGCTTTCACATAGTGTCAGGATAGAGATAATTAATGTTATCTATCACGACCGTTTGACGTTACTCGTGTTGAATTTATGGTTCATGAAGCAAAACTTCACGACGAATCGAGCAGTATCAGTCAAAGTTAAAGTAAAGGTTACTTGAACGCGAAGTCTCTTGGTATTGTTTAATGCGTCATATGGCTAATCTTATCTCTGAGCTCCAAAGTTTAACAGGCTTCTCAATGATAATTTAGAATAAAGGCTGCCAATTCACTAATGATTCACTGTGGACAAGTATTTTTATTACAAAAGTCGAAGATACAATGTTAGAATATACGCCTTTGCTCGATGCTACCTGACTACTGAAGGTCGCATGTTCGAACACTGCATTAGCCGAGAAAGTTCATCGTGAATTTTCCGGCGTGGTTTATCCTTGTCAGTGGTGCAGGACGAAAGGCCTGACAAGGACATCTATCTAGCCGTTCGGATGGGACAAAATCACATTGGCCTGCACGTAAAAGTTCCCGTGGCAGTTAAAATTTCCCTCATAGCACACTGTATGGCGTATGCCCGTCTTCATTAGCCCAGTCTAAGTTCTAGTCGATGCGAATATGCTAATCGTTTGACTTAAAATTTCCCTGTCTTTGACACATACCGATCAAATTAATATATTGGGGTAGTCCAGCTGAACACTGCCGTGCTCAGATAATTATCATATCCATGGTTTGGATGGCAGCCAAGCTGCACCACGATATACGGACAACTGGTATTTCCATGGTATGGGTGACAGTCTAGCTAACCACCACCATGTACACATGACAACTAGTATGTTTATGGTCTTGAGGACAGTCTAGTAATCGTATGTCGATATGTTAACAATATAGTGACAGATTTGAGCTAGATATCAGGACCCATCTACCCATTCAGAAGTGTCAGGAATTGGATGTCGTGTCGGAACGACAGGACCCCGCCCTTTAACGGGCCTTCCATTACTGACAGGGGTGTAGTGGGGGAGGGGCACGCTCGAAATTTCTCGGACAACACAGGCATCGAACATGGGGCATCATGGTTAGTGAGCCAGCGCCGTAATAACTGAGCCACCTTTGCATAACATTTAAAGGACAATATTGGTGCCAGTCATTATCACATATGTGATAGAGCTGGTTGAACACATTCCAAATATACTTTTAACAGAGAGATCAATGCTACGATAGCTGTGTAATACATGTTTCCCGAATCGGAAGTGACGAACGCCAAAGGAAAACACGAGTCACCGCTTTATATAATTGACTAAAGCGACAAGTGATAACAGATACACGGCCGAATATCTGCTCACTAATAATTCCTTCGAAGACCAAAAGTTGTTATATGGGACTGTAAGAGGATATCTGCCAATTCAATAAAGTAATTGAATGTCAGATAAAAAAACACGAGAAAAATAGAAATAGTCCGTACATTCCCTGGTTTATATTCATTCTATACCTTATAAAAACATGGTAATGCACAGACTTTTTCTGTTTTGTTTTCGTGTTTTCTTATCTAGTGACAGTCAATTCTTTTTATGAATTGTCAGATATCCTCTCACAGTCTCACACAACATCTTTTGGTCTTCGAAGGAATTATTAGTGAGTGGAAATTTGGCCGTGTATCTGTTATCACTCGTCGCTTCAGTCAGTTAAATAGACCGGTGACTCGTGTTTTCCTTTGGCGTTCGTCACTTCCGATTTGGGAAACCTGTATTACTCAGCTATCGTAGCATTGATCTCTCTGTTAAAGGATATTTGGAAAGTGTTATAATGGCTGGCACCAATATTGTCCTTTAAGTGTAATACAGTGTATACTTGTCAGAGAACACCAGTAGACTGAACATCTCTCCTATATGCAATCCAATATAAACCGTTCGTTCGTTCTTTTCTGGAGTTTTACGCTCACTTCCATGATATGGTAGTACGGGCTGTACTGTATATGCAGATCGCAAAACAAACATAACCCGTTGCCAATTGGCTGCATTTGGAAATGCCTCTTTGAAGTCAAATTAACTTATGACCTTCATGTAAGCACGCGCCGACTTTTTTGTTGTTCTTTTTACACCGATGGCATTGGAATCTCAAACATTGTGATATTGCCACCTGCGTATGTCCTTGCCTTATCGGTCACCATCCTCAATTATTATTACGAAATCCTCAAATCACTAAGAAGTTCATAGTTGTGCATCGTTTATCTGTCATTTAATCTGATCAGATCATGTCACAAGATGCACTTATTGGGTAATTCACAATTTAATACCAGGACAACGACATTATCAAGAACACATGTGATAATATGAAGTGATATCCCCTTAAACAAATGTCATGTCCTCTAAATACGTAGGGGGTTGGGTGAGCGAATGGTCTTACACATGTGCTTTGTCATACCGTCTGTCATTGAGTCGAAGGGTTTGTTTCGATTGCCAGCTTGTACGTGACAAGCAGTAGGCTTGCCCATTCAACCTCCTGGATTTTCTCCCGGTCCTTCAGTTCCGCACGCTGCTTAAGGCCCCTACGTTAACTATTGGAAAGAAATGAACCATATGTTAGAATTTCGCTGCGATCACGTGTGGGCCGTTTGTAGATTTAAATGACCTTGTTAATTTATAATCGCCATAGTAGTTCAACAGTCTTCACATAAATACATTTCCCTACTAGCCTAAAATTTATCATATCCATTAACTGAAGTTATTTTAAGGTTATCCTGGGGTTTTTTTTAGTTTGAAACTGCTATAATTATCTGACGTCGTTACGATTTCCGGTTTGTATGTGTCAAGGAGTAGGGTTGCCAGTTCAGCCTCGTGGGTTTTCGGGTTTAATTCCACAGCTACATCAGACCTCCACGCGCAAGCGACTTATAGAAATAAAATAAATTGAACTATGATAAGCGGGTATATCGCTTACCATCGGACTTTCAAATGCCTCTAAAAAGTATCCATTTATTTTGAACTACAATGCTTTGGAAAACCGGCAATATAAATTAAACTCTAAGGATGGGGTTGTAGTTGGACAAACACATCGAATTGTCAACAATTTGTCCTCTATTTACAGTATAGTGTTATATAGACTGAATATAGCCCTTTCTAAAACTGCAAATTCGTTGCTACGCCACTTCTTTTAAGGCTGGTAGGACTTCGGATTTAGGCGAGTTGTGGAAAAAAATCCGAAACAAATGATTCGTGCTTTTTATGACGGATATCAATAGTTGCGTTAATACTAATATTATTTTTAAAAATCTTAGTGTTGAGTGTGTTTATTGTTACTTGCAATTTGATAATACATTTAGAAGACAACTAAAATAAGGCGGTTTTACAAGGATCATTCATGTTGAGGTTAGGTACCAAAACTAGATTGTCCAAGGTAGATTGCGGTGGATTATTTTCTTGAGGTACAATGTACATACCTCCTTACAAAAAAGAAAAAATCATTTATTTCGGATTTTTTCCCCAGGTCGGAGTGTCTCTTGCCAGGATATTTCGGGATTATATAATTATGTAAGTCAAAATCATAGAATATATAAATATTTATATTCTCAGAATAACGTTCGAACATATGTGACGTAATGTAGATTAGGTTATGTAGTCTTGAGTACACCAGAATTTATTAGTTACGTGACCATCCTATTCAAATGGAAAAGGGAATACAATAACATGATTGTTTCATGTAGCTGATCAGATAATATACCATTGATTTGTGACGTCAATGACAGATATTTTTTTTTAAAAATAAACCCAAAATAAATGTCTATGTCCACAAAAACAATAACAGGCTATAATGAAATACGAGGCCATTTTCTTTATTTGCAATCAATATATCTTCATTCCTGGCCTTGTAGGCATGTTGAATAGCAGCCCACAAATGGAATAGCCTTGTTTCACACCGCATTAATTATGTTTAACATAGCTGAATTGGTATATCACTGATCATCACATTAAAGAAATAGACATTGTTTATTATTGCACTTTTAGCTCATTAGGGTAAACGTACAATTAATTTGTGCTTTTGCTCCCGGGTGCTGTGTGCCCTTGATACGCCTTTGAAGATTGTTAACCATTACGGTTTTTAATATTTAGCAATGAAATCTCAGATAGATTAATTTGTATATTGACGTCATACAGCTATTTTTTTTAAAAATTTTATAATAAATTAGTAGTCCTCTGAGAATATGTTCTTATGTTTGAAACATGTACAGCTTAATTGTATATTATAATCTGCCGAGAGGCTGATTCTGTAAGTGCTTATTATTGATCATGACATTTACTGGCTGAACCCTCGAAGGGATGAGCAGAGATTTGATAACCAGTGTAAAAGCTTTGCAGATGCGACCACCTTAAGGCGGGAGAAGAACCAAAATGGTGAAGTTGGTTTCTAATATGGCTACTATCGTCAGACATTAACAACCTGAACACAGAAAATAATCTAATTGGCTCTTGGCTCCATATTAAAAAAGGAAATACTGCTTTAAAAGTACCATAGAAATATTATTTCTGTATCGTTTTCCCCATTCATTAAACCAACTAATGATAGCCTAGTGCTTTCGCAATTTTGCTTTGGTTGTAAACAACGTTATGTGAGGCCGCGTCTAGTGTGTTTTGAGTTTCATTGAGAATTAATATAACTCTTGATATTTAATACTTGGCATGTGGTATATCTATGTCATTTTTCGTGAAGACGCAGTTTTCAACAACTGTGCGGTCAAGGTTGGCACCGTGATAACTGGGGAACGTGGTAACCAGGAGCTCAGGGGTTCGATCCCGGGTGTTGGTCGAGAAAGTTCCTCTGGACTTTCTAATGTGCTTTCCACTTGTCAGTGGTGAATGGTCGGGCCTGGGAAAGAGTCGAGTCTAGTCGGTCGAACAAAACCCCGATATCACCAGTGCACGCTGACATGCGCTGTACGAGATCTTGTGACAGTTTAATTTGAAGGAGACTAGGAGCAAAGGCCCGGCTGTCAGACTTCAGAACATGGATTGGTGCCGAGAACCCCATTCTATTTCGGTTATAATTGTCAACATCAATTAAACGAACTCAAATCAAAATATCCCTTTTCAGGATAGCCACATGATTTCCATCGTGTATCTTTATACGTTTTGTATTAACAAAAGCACATGACCATGATGAAAGTGTTCTAGAAAGTAAATGAAATGGGGTTTAACGTCCTACTCTTCTGCATCTAACCTGGGCTAATGGAAGACGGGCATACGCCATACAGTGTGCTATAAGGGAAATTTTGCCCGGGCAGCGGCGCTACGGCCTACTCTTATATCGAATTCCAACTACCAAGGGATATTTTACGTACATGTCAATGTGTACACGGGATTTCGTTTTTCGTCCCATCCGAACTACTAGACAGCTGTCCTTGTCAGGCCCTCGGTTCTACATCACTGACATGCGGAAACCACGCCGGAATATTGAGATGAACTTTCTCGGCCAGTGCAGGGATGGAACATCCGATCTCTAGGCTAGCGAGCCAGGAGCTAGCACCTTACCCACTTAGACACGTGATCCCCCTTTCTAGAAAGTGATAGCACATCCGGTCCTATACATGTCCATGTTCGCCGTTATTTTTAAAAGATACACGACTTAAAAGAAGTCTGAGCAAGATGTGTGAGTGTTGATACAATACATCTGCGACATATGTTTACTCTAATTTACCGTGCAATTTATAAACAATTTAATAAAAACTATAAAATCAGTTACGTTTCCGTAGGGTATGGTCAATTGGGAATGGCTCTTGTATGGTTATGATGGGCCGTGGTTAATTTAGACAAGGACGGATGGTTGGTCGAACAACTGGACCATCTGTTAGTCCCGACATTACCTATTTTTGTCGAGTGGACGTTGAACCTCATTTCTCCCTCTCTCTAATTTGATCAACATAGTACATATAAACGGCTATCAGCGAAAGTCTAAATTGTGGGTAGGGTGATTGTTCTTGTATGGCTGTACAGCCGCGTAATTAATTGAATCTACTTTGTAAACAAGAATGGCAATAAGAACAATTATATAATCTGTCATTGGGTGATTTTGTATGACTGTGAAAGGGTGAAAATTAATTAAATGAACTTTCAAAACAAGTCAGTTTCATGCCAACGTAGGATTGTTCGTGGGTGGCTGTAAAAGGTGGTAATTCATGAAATTCAACTTCCTGAATAAAAACACTGTATTCTCAATTTTATTTATTTTATTTTTAACTTTATTTTTTTTTTATAAAGTTCGAGGAAGACATTTTATATCTTATTATTTTTCTCCAAAATAAGCCATTTGTTGTACAAGCCATTACATATAAATACTGTATTTAAAAAAGTTTATAAAACGTTCATAATACAATTCAATCACCAGTCAGTCATACCTTATGAATAAAAATATATTAATACATACATAAATAATACTTATTTGTAATGAACCATTCGAATAAGTATTTTCAAACCCTTATTAATACTACATGTGGGTAATAAATAACATACTTATTTATATAATCTGACTCCAAATATAAGTAATACCTTTTAATAATTAAAACTGTCCGACTACTTTTTCTTATTCTAGAATATAAATTAGAAAATCCTATTACTTATTTGTATTCACTACTAATGACATAATTATTACGAAAATACAAGACTAAATTGTAGTGAAAAATATTCATAATATTGCTTATCCTTGTAGGCGTCGCTGACCCAAGAATTCTATTTTAATAAGTCATGGACAAAGGTATATATTAAGTCAGAAATTGCGTTAGCCCGCTATTAAACTCGGGCTTGATTCCAGTACAAATATAGAAATCCACTCTCCGAAATTCGAAATGACACGAAACGTATACTCAAACAGAATGTTACAAAAATCTATTTTAAGAATGTTTCGAAAAATACAAATTGTTAAAATCACAGGAATGTTAGCCTTAAAGCAGCACAAACAATGTCATTGTTTTTAGGGGAATAAGCAGCATGAAGTGTTCCATATGGCACAATGAATAAAAAATCACGATTTCAATATTAGAAACCAACATCTTGAAGAAATATCCATCAAATAGTTAGACGCCATGAGGGATTAGAACGATGGTGGATGGATAATGTTTCATCTTCGGTCACAGATTAAACCTGAAATTGACAAGAAACATGATATTAACTAGTGTGATCAATTGTTCGAATTTTTAAAATGATGAATCAGGATGAATCAATCTTTAATGTTACTAAGTTAGAAATTTATTAAATTTAAATAGGTTATTTTATTGATTTACACGCCAAATATGTATTAATCATTCTAGAAATGTCATTTAAACGCTGAAACACGCCAAATATGGAACTATTTCATTAAAATGTTTTAAGTGTGTTACTCACCATAACATGAATGATGTTACTACGTCATGCAATGTCTGAGAATGACGTCATGAATATGGCTTCTGCAAGGACGGAGTGGTAGAATTGTCAGTAAAGTATTCATATCAAGTTGCATTGCTAATTACAGATTGTCTGGGCTGCATAGCTCTGTTATTCTGGAAAAGTAGTTTCTTGATTTAAAACGCCAATAAGTTATTGCAGGATCTGGACTTGTGAGTGTGTAGATTGAGAAATTTGGTGAAGAGAGCAAGGGCTTTTCTTGGAGATGTGAGCTTATCTGAGCAAGATTTGATGGAATGGCGACGGTTATTGTTCTTTTCTTCTGATGGTGGGCTGAGTTTAGAGCGAATCTGTTTTAGACTGGCAACCAACAGGTCGTCTACATGATGATTTAACACTGCCGATGTTTCTCTATAATCACAGTCGTATTTGATAGCAAAATCTCGAGCTCCTGGAAAATAGAAAAAACCCCAGAAAATCAGATGAGGTATATTGATTTTTGTTCAACCATCGTTTTTACTCAACTCCACATGAACCTGCTTAACTGCAATATCTAGTTTAAAAATAGTAACCATTTCAATTCCCTTCGGATTCGTGTAATTGCTTCAATCGATGTAGTTATTGAATGTTTTGATATTGATTGCTTAAGGAAGATGTTTTCCCCAATTCCCAAGACATCTCTAGCTAGCACATTAGTGTAAGTGGGTTACTGATATTCAAACAAAAAGATAAAAATAGTCCATGTCCTTATTGAATAATTCTCTTTAAAAGAATTGGAATAACCCTTTTTATATGCATTTATATTACATCTTTCGCGAGAATTTATTCTTGGCTTAAACCGTGCATGGCGATCTATCAGTCTAACAGTGAGCCCTTAAATTTAGGACATCGTCGCAGAAGAGAAATTGGTTCTGCTGTTGTGATTGCCTTGACTGGTTTTAGATTTGCATTAACATTAAACAGCCAAAGCGCGTAAAAACCTGGATTTTCCTATTAGTATATTACCAAAGAAAGCTTTCCGATTAGTGCAGGTGGTGAACTATACTTTATTCTTATCTTAATCCTAAAAGAAAAAGACAAATCATGCAAACGTGGGTGTCAAATCCAAACTTACCTTTTGCTGTTACTTTTCGTTGTCGAACCAGATCAATCTTGTTTGCAACTAGCAAGATGGTCCTGTCTGTTCCCATAGTAACACGAAGATGTTGGATTAAGCTAGTTGCCGCCACAAAAGAGGAATAATCCGTAATGGAGAAGGCTACGATGAAGGCATCAACATGCAAGTTTTCTAAATCTGTAACCTGCAATAAATAAAAGTTTAGAGATTAGTTCACCGTTGTTACCCTTTAATCCGAGGAGTTGCGTGGCCGAATGTTTAACGCGTGCGCGTTGGGTCATAAGGTCCGCCATTAAATCAAGTAGCGTGGTTTCAATTCACGGCTTTTACATAACAAAGAAGAGTAAGGTCATCCAATCCCGTGGACTTTCACCGGGTCCTCCAGTTAAAAAATGGAAGTATGGGTTAGTTGCAAAGTTACCTAGTTTGTACCGAGTGGACGTTACCCCCTCTCTCATTTAACCCAGCATTAATAAAGCTTTGAGACAGGTTCTGGCTCTACTCACAAATGACACTAACCATTCTTTCACACGTCTTGACATTTCCTTCTATTGGTTATTACTCTGCTTCAAATGCAATTAATTTACACTAGTTCTATTTTTGGCATACTCATAAAATAATTGTCTATGGAAAGGTCACAAGGCTCTAATAAAAAAGCAATACATGCAACCAATAGCAGGAATGTCCACTCGTTAAATACGACTTTAATAGAATCGTACCTGTGGATCCTCAGTAAATTCCATAATAGATTCCTCTCCATCCAATAACACTGATACTGTGGTTTCTTGCTCTTCATTCTCGGCTGTAAAAGACAAGGGTCAAATTTATACATTTTGTATTAAAACGCATTTTGATTTGAAAGATTGTAAGAACGGTGTGTTACTTATATTAACCTAAATAAGGACCCGTGTGTTTCATTGTTGTCCAAATGTTGTTAGACCGATATACATCAAAATAAACTCACACAAAACATGTTTTGTATTGGCTTTTAACACGCAAAGATCGTTAAAACATGATATAAAATCATATGTATATGAAATATACATGTATTCCGAACATCTGTGTAATAATGTTTTTATGTGTTCATTCTACTTTAAGTACAATTTAAATACGAAAATACACATGCAATATCTTCTATTAAGAAATAATGAATGTATTAGCTCGCATATACTTTCTGGACCCATTTTCAATGACATTTCCGAAGTTAATGTGTTTTTTTTAAAACATTACCTAATCGATTTTAATGACTTGTTTACGCAGTGAATCATTATTTTATCTTAATGGATGGCGCAACCTATAATTAAATATTAAATCTCTTGGAATCCACAATGACTCATTATTAACAGTTAACAATAATTGTGCATCGGTATTTTTTATCCAGTTATCATGCAATGCCTGACCAGCGGCTTATTAGCGGACATACAATAAGCTTGTTTATTTGTGTCAGGTTAATAATAATTATGTTTCAAAAATAAATCTATAAATAGAAACAGGAACAACGCATCGGTGATTATTTCGCTTGTTATATCTTTTTTCAATAAGTTGTTTGAAAAGATTAATTATTGTGCCCGTAGGTTTGGCAGCATATAAATTTCATCAACGACAAAACATCCAGGTAATTGTGACCGGGGGTCAAACGGGGCTCGTTTTACTTACCGATTTTTTTGTTCAATTGCATTTTGTTTTTATGACCTCTTAACCCTTTTCCATATAATTCCAAGCAAAATAATATATATTTTTCTTAGTTTCATTCACAAATTTTAATTTTCACGCAAGCTGTTTCCGTGTGACCTCTAGAAAGCGTTGACTCTCATAAGATCTAATTATATTCATTTGAAAGTAATATTAACAAGAAACAGGTGTAGTCTATTGAATAAATAAAACATGCTGCTATATTGAATATAACGGATTGTATTTTATTCGATAACTCCCACATAAAGTCGAGTGCGCTTAGTTACACTTTTCCCCATCGTTATGTTAGTGTATTCAGAGTACGGATTCTGATTTTAAAAAAATGTGAACATGAAACTTTAATATGACTAATTTGAGTATCAAATTGACAAAAAAGAGTAACTTACGTGTTGTTACGTCATATCCCACGTATTCTGATGTCAAAAACTGTCTTGAGATGGCAGATTTTCCTACACCATTGCTACCAATTAACGCCACTCGGAAATATGAAGGCACCCATGACACCCCACTATTTGTTTGACTGTCCTCGGAGGTTATGCTGGATGATCGTTGTTTTTCATAGTCAGTTACGGTGCTTCCGGACGACATAAGACTGTTCGTACTATGTCTTTTAAATGAGTCCCCGTTGTTTTCTACGCCCTTTGCCGTAGTTCTAAAAGATCGGATGCGACATATTCTTTCGTCGATGCTGGAATATTCATTGTAATCCATGTGTGGCACTGCAAGATGGTGTGATTGACAGTTCGGCATGCTGTTGGTTCTGGGTCGCGGTGACGACAGAACTTCCAAATTATTTGGTCGCTTTTTGAAAGAACAGGATCGTGAATGCGGTGCTGACGATACTTCTCTCGCTGGTGATGAAACACTCAAATATTCTGGCATAGTAATAGGCACGATGTGAATTAAACACAAAATAAACAAAGGAAAATAATAGCCACTGGTACTAGCAACTGAGCTACAGTAGTAGTATCACGTCGTTCGTAAGTTAGCACAAGCGATAGCAAAATTGTTTCTGATTACAACCTGCTAACCATTCCTTTTATATTGTCGTCGAGTTCCTAAACCACGTGTTGATGTTATTCATAGGGCGGCAAAATAACGTCATTTCTTCTACTTGTCACTGATTGGCTGAATCATGCGAACGGCATGTATTGATCTATAGCTATGACCCAGACTAAGGAGCAGTATTATTATGTATTAGGACTAACTAAGGATGGCTTATCTCGATAAGTATTTTATTTACCAAAGTTTAATCATTGTAATAAACAACAAAACATTTCGAAATTAAAACCCATTATATAATATTCACACAAGCTTATTTTTCTGGAAGCATTCGGAGAAGCGCTAGATCGGGATGTTCAAGATTTGTTGGGGGTATTTTAAACTAGATAAGACTTTAAATTTTTAATCACTTTTCAGGTCGATATAAACATAGTTTCGTAATACAATGTTGTTATTCATAAACATTGTCATGCTTAAACATCTAGCAACAATGCACACAGGTGTGTTATGGTTTGATTTGAAAATAATAATGCATTATAAGGCGTGTTCTCTGATTAAATCATTACGAATTCTGGTGTATGCAATAATCGCTGACATCATAGACTGTTTACACCAAATAGAACTTATATGCAACATGATTCAATTGTATGCATATTAAAAATATATATTGACTTTTGTTAAACAGGGTAATCTGTTGTAATTCTTACTACTAGTGAATATCGTGTTCACAACTAGAAATATTATATGTGCACGGTGTATCTTATTTATTTACAACTTGTCAACTGGTGTAATCACCACCAATATCAATCACGACATTATATCGAATTTATCTGCATTATTTGACAATAATTAACCTATCATTTACACGTGTAATATAGTATAACATCGGTAACACCAACCCAAACGTTCATGATTAATATTCACAATATTATTAACTAAAGCATGTGCACCCGAGGAAATCTTAATTACCATTTTATTGAAAGACACGTCTTCACACAGAACCCCTCCTTCTAGCTGTACCGACCTTGATAACTTGTTAAGATTATACGCTCGATTCATCGGGATGACATATCATATAGGTAAGTATTATAAGTACATATGTAATAAACATTGTACTTACTACACCTAACATGTTTGTTTTGTGATTTTTGGCAGGTCCTGTACCTTTTAAACATATGGTAAAGAAGAGGGAACGTATGACATATGTTTAACCTAATTCCATTTCCTAGAGAACTGAAATAACCATGCCTAGATGTACTTGTGTACCCACTCACCCCTTCACTATACCATTGTTTGTATATATCATTTATATATATACACGTATATTTACTGTATAGACTTCTGATTAGTCATTGTAGTAGTTTTATGTGTACCTGTTGCTTCAGCCGTACTTATTCATGAACTACTGTTCAACTCATTCACGATTCCGTCTGAAATATGTATCTGTTAACGTACTGTTGTACCTAGCCACTTTCAGTTTCGCGTCCCATTCGAAGATGTACACGGTTTTCGGTGTCGGGGAGTTCATAAAAGTCAACATAAAATGCGTTTTAACATCCTACTGTTCTGCTCCGACTGGGCCAATCAAGACGGACGTATACAATACAATGTGCTATGGGGTAAATTTTGTCGGACAGCGACGCTTTGGTATATTCTAAACTCTCAAGGCTATGTTAAGTACAGTTTATCGTTCCATCCGAACAACTATTATACAAGAAAAATTACTAAATGTGCAAACGGTTTATTCAAATGGAATGGTAACTGGTGTTCATTAAAGCTTTCACCATGACCTAAAACCAGTACGAGATACACCTCTACGACCGGTGGATCCAAGAGATGGGCAATAGCCATTACAAAATCCTAAAATAACACTCCTCCTTGTCTCAATTATATTTAAAGTGTCGTATTTACCCACCGTTCTTGCTATAATAGTTCACAAATAGATAATGAACAATTAATATATTGAAACTTTCACTCAAGTTAATTTATTCCGAGCGAAATTATGAGCGTTTTAAACTTTGACAAGATGTAACGTTCATTATTGTAATGATACTTGACATTTGTGATCAAGTCGCGATTTTCCATTTAATCGTTAATTTTATAAAATGTCGCGGGTGTTCTAATTCATTTGAATCTCTGCAATGCGATAGTATAGATTCATGTAACATTTAAAGCCAAAATAAAGACCTGAAATATGCCGATTTGGCTCTTACATAATGCAGTCTTAATAATGCAAAACCCACCAGTTTTTAGCATCGATTTAAAATAAAGATGATTTACGGAAATTACATGATTTAAACTACTCAGTTACGTTATCACATAAAACTTTCTTGAACCATCATTATTCATTATTATGTGATATGGCTTCCCTCGCCTTCTTATTTTATGCCTTTGAGCTTAGCCACAGTCGTCAGTTTGTGTAATACGTTAAATCAAAAAGAAAAGCGTAATACAAATTGGTACTGAAAATACATTAGATTACAATCGACAGTTTATAGATTCCTACATATATCCAGATTGGAATAAATAATATATCTGATTGTAGAATTTCTGATCACTTGTGTGAAGGTAAAGAAGTTGGTGTAGCGGTAGTTGATCGTTGAAATAGCTCGAACTCTCCAATAAACCTAGACAAAGCTTGTTTACACCGAATGGGGGGATATGTGAAAATCCCACATTAAGACCATGATCAGACAAAAACATTGGCATTTTATGGAACTTTGTGTAAAGTACATATAGCTAGGTGATCCGTGTAGGATAATAAACTATGTTCAGTTAATTTATAGTATGTCGTGTGTTTATCCCTCTTGATATCAGTATCTCTTTTTAGATGTTACACTGTCCTCAAGCATTAGATAATTAGTGTAGCTAGAAACTTTAAATAATGTTCCTAAGAACACCGGATCTTGCGTATATTATTTTATGACTATAAATATATAAGCACCTAACCAACCTCGGTCGTCTCACGCGACAGACTTAGAAGATTCTTACATGCATGAAATAATATTCCTGGGTTCAACGACCACACAGGACATATTTCCATCACTGTCGTGTAATCATGTTCCTGTGATTTCGATTTCAGGCTTATACATCGCAAGGAGTTCGTCTATCCATCTGTATGGTTTTCCCCCACTGTTAAAGACCCCTGCAGCTATAAAATTAAACCACGTCTTCGTGCCGAAATAAAATAGTTCGTGTTGCGTGGATGGAAAACGATCTCCATCACTGACAGCCACCTCCCCTCTCTTGGCACATGTCTGACCCCATGGGGCTGCCCAGAGTCCCGTAAGATATACCATTATGTTAGTCACGAAATGACACAGTTTGTGTTCAGGTGACATTAACTTAACTTGAAATACACATGATACATTCTATGTCTTTTCTTAATACGATGCAACAATACCGGTGTTGGAGAAGTACACAATCCCAATACACGTGTGGTCTCTGTGACGCCACACATATTCGACAAAAGTAATGGTGTATTGTATAATTAGAAAATTCGTGTTTACTTTTAAGGAAGGTGTCTCAATTATTTTTGTGGATTTGGAATAAATCTGGGGGCTTTGGTGTTTAAAACACAGAAAACGTCAAGCACTCGGCACATTTATACATTTATTTTATTTTCCTTATTGTTTTTTTGTTGTTTTTTTTTAAAAAACCCATCTCTTTTCAGTTGTGCCAACAATACACATGAAATGGGGCTCAACTTCCTGGGGGTTTTGGTGTTTAAAACACAGAAAACTTCAAGCACTCGGCACATTTATTTTATTTGCCTTATTGTTTAAAAGAAACCCATCTCTTTTCAGTTGTGCAAATAATAAACATGAATTGAGGTTTATCTTCTTAGATGTGTGCACCAACTGGGATAATGAAGACGGACATACGCCATGCAATGTGCTATGAGGGAATATTTGCATCGTCTACTTTTCATCGCATTCCGTCGTCGGTGTGCTACGCAAACCTGAGGATCCGTGTACACATTAGCGTGCACGTAAACTTCGATATAAGAGTAGGCCGTAGCGCCGCTGTACTGACGAAATTTATCTCGTAGCACACGGTATGGCGTATGCACGTATTTATAAGCCAAGTTGGAGCAAAGCAGTAAGCAGTAGGACGTTAAAACCCATTTCATCGAATTCCAAACGACTAGGATTCTTTAACATGCACGCCAACGTATAGAATTTCGTGACATCCGAAAGAATAAACACTGTTCCTGTCCCCCGTCTTCCTACATTGGTGAGCCACACGATGAAACATCTATAGCCTTACTCCGTGGGTCACTTTGACACACACACACACAAACACATCTGGTTGTTCAGCACTTTAATACTATACACACTGCTCGATACTGTTGTCTGGATAATGTTTATACTGCAATCACGAAGCAGTAATTACAAACTGGAACATTTGGGACAAGTTTAGCTTCTGGCACAATAATTTTTAAACATCGAATATACTGAAGTAAAAAGATACTCCCTAAGGATGTTAATATTATAAGGGTATTCGGTACAATAATTTAAAAAGCCTGAAATTGTTAATCAACGATCTTTACTTTTTGTTAACATTTCCATGCCTGGAGCTGCGCATTTAATAAAAAGCTTAGTCACCACTGGTCCAATGACGTGTTCTGATGTATTGCCGTCTCTGGGGTTGGTGGATTTACTCTCATTCGGTTAGTCTGTCTTGTTACACGTTATTTCCAAATAATCATACTAAGTCGGATAACCCTCGGTTTTAAAAGATGGTTAACCATAATATAATATAGCGATTTTGGAACACGAAATGAAATGAAATGGGGTTTATCGTCCTACTATCCTAACCTGGGCTAATGAAGACGGACATACGCCTACTCTTATATCGAATTCCAACTGATAATGTGTACACCGGACCTCGGTTTTTCGTCCCATCCGAACGGGCCCTCCGTCCTGTATTTGACAACACGAAGTCCGTGATAGAGGAAACAGGGGTAGAGTCTACCCTACACAATTTAATGCTATTTCAATAAGTTTTTACCTGTACAAGTAACCCGATTTTAGCGATATAAATCCATATTTGGTCTGTCCGTACGTCATACATTTTGAGACAGAATGACGCTGCCTTATATTTGAGGTACAATGTGCAAACTTGGAAGGAATGAGCACTTTCTGATTAGCGCTTTGTTTGCGCCCGTGATTTTGGGACACATTAAGGTAGTTTAAGGGGTGTAGATATGCATTAGGGGAATATCTTGACTATTGTCTGCTAAGTCGGTATAAACTATTTGAATTGTCGATGCTTTGAAACACGGTTACGTTGTGTTGATTTGACATCAAACGGGGTGTTGGATTTCTCTCTTTTAAAGGTGTGTATGTATGCCTATGTAATTTGGAGACCATGATGGCATTGTGCATTTGAAACTGTCAAATGTCCCAAACGAGGGAATTATTAGTGAGCAGGCCGTGTATCTGTTATCACTCATCCCTTTAGTCAGTTATATAGTGGGATAACTCGTGTTTTCCTTTTGCATTCGTTACTTCCGGTTGTTAAAACCTTTATTATGCATCTATCGTAGCAATGATCTCTGTGTCAAAATGATAACTGAAGTGTGTTTAACCGATTCTATCACATATGTGATAATGACCGACACCAATTTTGTCCTTTAACAGAAACCTGACAACCTCCCGCCTGCAAACATTCCTTGTATCCACCTCTGTGTAAACGTAATTATCAATGGCTGATTCACAAACAACGAAACAATATAAAAAAACTCCGCAGAATTTATTGAAAAGGCGTGACCGTCTGTCGTTCAATTCTGACTGTTCATGTAATTTCACATAGTTACAATAAAAATGTTAAAAAATAATATAAATCACTTTATATACATTTATATTACATTAATACGTGCTTTCAGACATATTTCGTCTATTTTAAGTTTTCAAAGAATAGAGCCATGCGCTATTTAAGCCTTTAAATAGTTTATAATTATAAATCTAAAGAATGTATTTATAGTTTTAGAAATAATTCCTTAAGAGAAGATGAATTTTTATAAGCCTCGGCTTATGTTCCGATCCAATAATTAGATGTTCGAGATGCTCTGTAATCCCATAGACATACATGTAAGAGAGAGAGAGAGAGAGAGAGAGAGAGAGAGCTGAGGTAATTTCGGAACTAACTTAATAATTTTACTTCAAGATCATTACTAGACTCAATCACAAAATGTATTCTAATTCAGAAAATACTGCATGCTAACGATGGTGGTGTCCCTACCGCCACGAAAAGATTATTTGAAATCCTTTCGCATGGCACGCATGCGTAGCATACAATTTAACGGTCTGCCACACGGAGATCACGTGGGTAAGACGCTGGCTCTCTAGTCTGGAGGTCGGGTGTTCGATCCTTGCATTGCCAAGAAAATTCATCCAGATTTTCCGGATGGGACGAAAAGAAAAGCCGAGGTCCCATGTACACATTGGCGTACACGTCCAAGGTGCCTTGGCAGTTGGAATTCGATATGAGTAGGCCGTAGCGCCGCTGCCCGGGCAAAATTTCCCTCATAGCACACTGTATGGCGTATTCCCGTCATCATATAATTTAGGAGCAGAACATTAAGGGGTTAAACCCCATTTCATTTCGGTAGGAAAAAACAATAAGACATTATAATTACATGATATCGTTAGAAAATCTATTCAGTTCTCAATTGCATATAATTAGCATACGCGCGATCGCCTTCGTCACGGGTTTCGACCTATCACAGACAAGGTTTTTGTCGTTTTGCCATGAACCGCGGGGACCATGCCTAAGCTGGGCTTTGGCCAACGCAATTTAGGGAACCATTATGTTAGTCCAGAAATGACATAATTTGTGTCGATTGGAAGTTAACCATCTTTCTCTCTACCAATGAAATTGTATTTAATTAAACGTGTTTGTGTTCGCGGTGACGTCGTCATTAGCTCCCATTGCAGTACCACCTTCATATTTGTCAAAGGAAATGCTTTCATCCAACAACAAGATATTGTGGCCCAATTAGGATATACATAACCAATATATCAATATCCCTAACGCATTCATTAAAGAGATAAATGTTTCCTTGGTTTATACCACAATAACAAATCAACAGATCACCAATGACGCGTTATTGGATATTGATGTACATGCAACTCCAACCACCTGTGATTACAGCCTAATCATCACAAAAACACTTTTAATCTGAAGACAAACACGTTAATAGATCGCCCATTGAGCGATTGACCGCATAGGTTCGTTGTCCGTTCGGATGATGGTAATGTCTATAGCTTCTTATCATGTTTGTATGTCGATTTTATGGCTTCAGAAAAGACACAATTAAGTATTAAAACTGCCATCTTTCGTGGCCGATGCACCATGTGGCATCCAAATATTTACGTCACAAGACGTTAAAGATTCTAAAATAAATCATAATCCCAACAGAATGTCCACAAATAAATTTGTTTGATTTGTCATACGTATGAAGTAGTGGTTGATATTATTTTCAGTGATCGATTTAGAATGAATGACAGAAAGAAATGGGGTTTATCTTACTACATTTCTACTCCATCTGAGCTATTGAAGACGGGATCGATTTTGAAATTGGCAGACATACATATATAATAAACCATTATATTAATAAAAGGAAGGAGTTTGTGGTTTAATAAGAACCTCTTACATTTTAATAGTTTATTACATGAGATTGTAATTACAGTAACCCCCAAAATAACCCCCACAAAATCCAAAACCAGCCAGCAACATCCCCATGGCTCATTCCCAAAATAAATGAATTAATTACTTGTTCATTTCAAATTCATTGAACAATCAAATCGTTTAACACCCTTCTTAAACTGAACAGCAAATGCGCATTATCAAACTTAGTCAAGGTATTAATGCAATGAAACTCAATTGCGAGAAAAATATTATTTTGGTGATTAAATTTTGAATTTGAATCTGGCGATAACTATTTTCGTTATAGCGATAACTCATTTCATAAAAGGTTTTCTAAGGTTTGTTTCCTCCATCCGTTCCGATCCATAACAAGTGCTCAGTCAATTATCACTGAACTGCTCTCCCCCAGCCTTCTGATGCCGTCCTGGAGTCGTCGTTACTTCCTGTTTGCTGATCATAACTATAAACTATTACCAGCGGCTGCCAGACAGCATACGTCCCCATTTTGCTATAGATAGATAGAGAACAAGCTAAACAAAGAGCGATTTTTCGAACAATCAAGGGCCATAATTCAGGAAGTTACGATCTGATATGCGCGAATATCGAAAGTTGTGGACGGACGGACGGCCCGCCAGAGGCGACGACAATATACTGGTACGTGGAAATGAGGGCGTTTAAAAATGAGTCCCCCGATTGGCCATGCCAACTACCTACGATCATTTTCTACACAGCCACACCTTAAAGGGCTGACAAGGCTCCCCTATCTTCAAGACACATACCCGGCTCACACTTACTATCGACACAACACCGACAATTAAAAAAATATATGTTCGGTTCCTAAACTAGGCTAATGAAGACGGGTATATAATGTGTCGTGGGGGTAGATTTTGCCTAGGCAGCGGCACTACGGTCTACTCTTATATCGAATTCCAAATGCCAAGGGATCTTTTACGTGCAGGCCAATGTATACACGGGACCTCGGTTTTTCGTCCCATCCGAACTAGACAGCCATACTTTCAATACCACCGACAAGTGTAACCCACGTCGGAAAATCTCGATGAACTTTCTCGGCCAATGCAGGGATTGAACACGCGACCTCTAGACTAGCGAGCCAATGTCTTACTCACTTAGCCACCGTAACTCCCAATAAAATATATAAATATGTGTCCACTTCAATGTTTGTTGTATAAAAATTTATGTGTTTTATATTGGCTTTGTACTTACTATAGTATTTTGCATTGCATTACATTGCTTGTGTTGTATCGTATTGTATGCTAGAAATAAAGATTTACATAAAACTTCGACGAGTGGGCACAGTAAGGTGAACCCGTAGTTCAGTTTTGGATTGTTGTCCTGTGTGGACATCAAACTTCTTAATTTATGTAATAAAATTGGACGATCAAACCAAGCTTGAGACTCGAGGCTTTGTGACTGCTAAATATAAACCAACCCTCCTCAGACAATGATATAATAAGTGAAATGAATTCATGAATAATCTAACCAACCGAGCAACTGATGTCATATGTGACGTATTTGTACGGGGCCTTAATATAATACCCCAGCTAGAGAACAGTTAAATAAAAATGGCCCAAAACCTCCTGGGAATACTAAAACGAATTCTATATGGAAAGCGTAACGGTGATTATAGATTTATTTGTTTCTATATTTTATGAGTACCCTAGTGTATTTCAGTTAATTTTATGATCCTTTTCAGTAACAACCAACCAAGCGCACAGAATAAACCACCTACATCATACCATAAATGTGAAGATTCTATTTAAAAGTCTCCTTTTATGACCACCGCTCATTTCTTTCAGCTATTTAAACCAGACATGTACTATATCCTAATCTGTGGTTTAGTATCGACGACAGCAAATTGAAACGCACACCAGCTCAATTGCAATTTAGGAAGTGGTTTAAGTGGACATTGATTTTCTATTAAATAAATAGATAGATAGATTTAGAGTTACATGTTCAGATTATTTAGTTTGAAAATCCATAATTTTAGGATTGCATTAAAGCTTTTGAGTGAACTCCTATCGTATGAACATAGTATCAAATTACTAGATTCTATATAATAGACAGAAACAAAAGGTTGGTAACTGATATTGATTTTCATCCTACTCACACTATTCAAATAAACCATTAAACTAAAGGTGGCTGAACCTGCTATTGATATAGACGAAGACACCAGAGACATCTATAGTCTTTTCCTCATAAAGAGACTAACTAGATATGGTCATCAAATAAACTGTCAAAGAATAGAGACAGATATAGCATCATTGATATAATAATTGAGTCGATCTATCTGGAAACGCGTGGTTACAATTTTTGATTCCAATATTACTGTAGTCAAATCTAATTAATCAGAAAACATCACAGGTCAGTTTTTCAACAAACAAAAATATCTCTCACCCGGATCCCAGTCCACCCCTGATAAGAACAAGAAGATGCTTATGGAAGAACAATTACTGATTTATTTAGGCAACGTTTCAAGGAGTCTTCTCACAAGTATTTTCAAGAAGATGTGTCGAGCTTGGGCAATGGTCATTTAAGCTTAACACAACTAAGACAGTTATATGGGAAAACACACACTGGTTTATTATACACAAGCACGACGTTTCGATAAGTATCCTTATTAAGCTTCTTGGTTCGGTAACAGCGACATGATTATATGGAAATCATTCAGCAACATTATACACACGTTTACGTAATTTGTTTACATTAATTTGTAAGTTTTCTTTGGTGAAATCTATTGTTAGACTATACCCACACATTTATAATGTCAACATTTAAATTATCGTAATGTAGATGTCCATCTATTGCCATACAAAATCGGTGACAACTGCTGTGATCGAATTTTCGATAAATTGTATGTGCATACGCTCAGGTTTATCGCCATTTGCAGAATGCATCAAATGTCATCAATGTTACCATAGTTTTCAAGATGGCGCCTCGTAACTTAAAAAGACAAGGCAATTATTAAATCGTAAAAATTCATTTACTTCATTATAAATTAACCATTTCTGGTGTTTCTACACTTTTGAACTGCAAATTGCTAGCAATAGTTCTGAAATATGTAATTAAATACTGCGTTTTCTTACTGTTGAGTCGACAAGCTGTCATTGTAGGGTCCTATGTCTGTCTATTGCAAGAAAATAGAAACAAGCGGACGAGCTTTGTAAATGATTTTCCAGGTGCACGATTAATGATTGTTTATCCCACAGAATCCAAGAAGAAACATTGGAATATATTTCGGTTTTTTCAGCAAGAAAAGAATATGAAATAAGGCTTAACTTCCTTCTTCGCACATACTTGGCTGTTTTATTGACAAAGAGCTAGACAAAAAGCGCTACTCTGAAGGGGTTGTTAGTCCCGAAATAGCCTAGTTTGTGTCGAGTGGACGTTAAACCCCATTTCTCCCTCAGAAGTGGTCGGGGCGCACTTCGAAAATAGCCTAGTCTGGGTCTCAACCAAAGCAACTCCAAATGTGTGTTCCCTGGACTTTAACCCATAGTACACTCGTACTTGTTTTCGGAAGGAATAAACGATATGTTGTGCTCTCATTTTTGGAAATAATATTGCGCAGATAGAAACAATGATACCAACTCCTCCGCGTGGAGAATTGTATTTTATATGTAATACTACAGGGGGGTGCAATCTTGTGTTAAATCAGAGCAGGTCTTCAGTCTAGAAACAATTATAAATGAACCCAATGTTACCTTTTGGTATTTTTGCTTTATTGATAGTGGACTTGAAAAAGGGAAAAACATTACATGTACATCATTTGTTTGGTTTCGCTGAAAGCTAGACAAAAAAATCGAACAGAGAATTTATTAAGATACATCTCCTCCAGATGGTATCTTACATTCTTCTTCGATTGGTTGTTGCAAGATAATTAGCTCATGCACACCTCATGATCACAAGGTTAACTTCGTGTGAACAACATGTGGACCATCACGAGACATACTTTGATCAAACACGTTTTCTTCTTGTTTTCACTACCTGTTTATGCAAGGAAGACCGTTTTCTGGTCTTGAACTTTACTGTTGATCTTCTATCTGTGAACTCATGTCGTAAAAGTAGAGCAAATAGGTTTGGAGATTGATATTACAGAATCCAATATTTTCATAATCAGTTTTTTGGCTAGTTGCTCAATTAACACAATATGTCCTTTCATTGCGAATCGACAACTTGGCCAAACAAACACTTTCGGTTGAGCAAATTTTTCCCCGGTAGCAAAAGTACAAATTGCAATATGTCGAAGTCGGCGAGATTAGAGCGGGCATTCGAACCCCTTTTCCTGTCCTTGGCAAATGTTTCCCAGGTAGCAAAAGCGATAATCGCAATATGTCTATCTTAAGTGAGAAGGGCGAGATTAGAGCGGGCATTCGAGCTCCTTACCTGACCTGGACAGCGTTATATGGTAATGTTGATCAGGGTAAAGACTCCCATCTAACGTTTTGATAATATGACATGTATATTCGAAATAAAGGTATTTATCGTCCAACATTTCTTCTGAAATGAATTAATGAAGACGGGCACATGGGAAATTTTTCTAGTTTCCTTCGTTTCATTGAATTCCAATTGGCGAGTGCTCTCTTACTCTATGCTCCATACCCCTGACAAGGAAAGTCCAGAGGAACTCTAGTTTGTGTCGAGTGGACGTTAAACCCCATTTCTCTCTCTCTCCAGAGGAACTCTCGACCAACATCCCAATCGACCTCGGCACCGTCTGATTAGTGAGAGACCACGGTCCAAGCCACGTAGTACCAGAATTTCCGACATCTGTTAAATGTAATTAGGATCTGCTCATCTGCTGTAGATAACATGGATATTTAAATAGGTTGTCTTAAACTCGTGCACGTCATAGCAACATGTGACATATTTGAATTAAACACATTTTCTCCAAAAAAATGTCGAACAAAAGAAGCAAGTAAGTAGTTCAATAAATGATGGTAATTATATAACTGTCATCAAATGGAGCAGATCTCCGCCAAAACCTCTTCCTGTTTTTTTTCGTAAATATCGAGCAAAGAAAACCTTCAAAGCTATCAAAAATAGTTTCCTCGTTTAGTTCCAACAACCAGTCTCTAAAGACTGTTGGCGAAGGATGTGACACAAAAACATGAGTGATAAATGATACAAGCGGCTTCCCATAACAACCATAACGTAAAACGTGATGAACTTGAACTTGGTTGACAGATGAATCCAAAAGTACATTATTACGCAAATTAATATATAACGGACGGTACAACTAATTTATGTAACCCCAAAACGACATATTCGCAACCCCCCACCCCCAACAAATTATTAATGCATATAATATCAAAAATAAACTGAACAAAATATGCCCCCTCCAATACGATTTGAGGAAACTAAAAAGAAAACAGTGAAACAATGATAATAAATATACCTCAACAGGTTCATATTGAATGTTTGCATTTATAATTTTTATATGGCCGTTATGACAAAACTTTGGTCGTTTGGACTAAACGTCACGTCGGTTTTAGTTGAGGCCGTTTTGTCTTTACCGAAGGGGACCGAAGTTACTTGAAGTATCCCGTTGAAGATGAAACATTAGGTAAATTGGCCCTTTGGTACATCAAATGTTTACTGGGACAGTATTTTTTTTCAAAACATAAACTCATAAATTTAACTTACGTTGAAGTTATATTGTCATAAATTGTATGTTACCAAAATCAGAGCCACAATTTCTCTGACCCTGATGATTCGCCCACGGGATGTGATTAAAGCTGTTATTTTAATGTTCAGGTTAATCGGTCAAAAAGCTATGTACACGTGTTAGAAATGCGTTATGTAAAAGTTAAATTTGTCTATAGCAGATCTTTATTTCGACCTCAGATGTTGTGTAAATATTAATTGATCATTTATTCATTTGACAAGCCAATAATCAAATCTTTACAGAGGGTCGGATGGCTATAATTTTGAACGGATTTAAACATGATCGCCATTTAATGGATGACCGATACTTCGTTTATCATAGTAACAACATTTGCGATTAAATGGAGACTACAATATACTTCAAATAATGACAATTAAATGAAATGGGGTTTGACGTCCCACCGTTCTGCTCCTACTAAGTCTGAGTAAAATACAAATCTATATTTAGTTTCTTTTTTTATACTTTCGATGACCTCTACCACATGCACATCTGACCATTTGCAGTGACTATTGACCCTATGCCGCCAGACATTTGATTAACCAATCAGCGTTGATGTTTCTTGTGGGTTACCCACAGTTCCGTGCAACTCGCGCCAAAATCTCGTCGTAACAGACCTTGTCATCGGTTAATGCCTTACATAATGCAGAGTGTGGGTTATATAAATATTTTTCTAGATCCTAATGTAGTCAGGAAATGTGAAGCAAATTTAAACTATAAAAATTGAAACCACGCTGGATCAGTGTTTTACTCATATTGAATGAACACGTGCATACGCCATACAGTGTGCTATTGTGCCCGGACAGCGGCGCTATGGCCTACCCATATACCGAATTACATCTCTGACCCCACCCCCACCCCCCGGCTCGTACGCCTATGCCTTTAATGCCTGCAAGTCAATTTTCTTTAGACATGTTTTAAAAAGACGAATGCTAAAGGTTGAACTCTGAGATATTGTTGTTTTCTTTTGTTTGTGTTAGAATAATGACAATGTTACTCAGATATGAAACTAAACATACAATAACACCAGGAAATGTCAGAGTTTAATTATTTAGGATTAGTGAGAAATATGGTGTATTAGTCCAATAAGTGGCTATAATGCCAGGGATTAATAAACTTTTGTTATAAGAGGAGATTTTTGATTGTGTTCTATGTATAGACTCTAGCTGCTGATTTTTAAGACGGAGAACATAATTAAGATGAATGAAAGAGAAATCGGATTTATCACCCACTCAGACACAAACTAGGTCATTTCGGCAAGGGTCTTTAGCAGAGGAAGGAGAGGACAAAGGGACACGGCAAAACTCAGTGACACGAACAGGTGATCTAAAGTGGAAAAATGTGGCTTTATGTGGAAAAACAAAGCGTTGGCTGGACCCCCCCCCTACGTGTCTGGAGCTCTGGATTATTTACAAATTAAGCCATATCGCTACTGTCCTGGCAAAATGTCCCTCATGGCACACTGTATGGCGCATTCCCCTCTTCATTAGCCCAGTCGATGAATTAAAATCCATTTAATTTCATATTTACAAAACAAAATATGTCCCTGCGTTATGTAACAGTTAAGTAGTTATGTACCAGACATTCCTCTGTTTGAAATGGCAAACAACCTGTGTTTAAACGAATGAAAAAAAATGAATGGCGAATAACCGGTGTGGGGGGAGGGGGTAATATATTACCCAATGTAAAACCTATGTAATACAGATTACGCTATCACGTGTTACCAGTTAAAATTTCCCACATAGTACAGTGTATGGGGTACGCATTTTCTGCATTATTATGCATGTTCGATCCCTGCATTGGCCTAGAAAGTACATCGGGATTATCCGGTATGGTTTCCCCTTGCCAGAGGCGTATGACGGAGGGCCTTGAAGAACAGCTGTCTAGTCCTTCGGGTAGTACGGAAAACTGGGGTCCCATGTTGACATTGACGTGTACATAAAAGACCCCTATGCAGTTGGAATTCGATATAAGAGTAGGCCATAGTGCCGTTGTCCGGGCACGATTTACCCCATAGCACACTGTATGGCGTATGCCTATCTTCATTACCCCCCCCCCCCATTTCATTTCATTTCAGAAAAGTTGTCGTTCATCCTGTGTTTCTGATATCAGACAGGGGGCTATTCATTTTCCGTATATGCAAATGGATGTTTACTTCAGTTAATGGCTACACAAACAAAGCATCTTATTTTAAGAACACCAGACAATATCTGCAAATCAATAAATCATTTTGTCAACAATATTATTGTCGGATCTGTTATACTTTTAGCATAGACTATAGACTGATGGTCTGATCAGCTACTAGTGACTCATTGGGTGTGATGTTGTCCGGGGTTTTTTCACCCTGGTTTCCTAATTGTCAGTATAGCAGGACGGAAGTTCTGGCAAGGAACATCGTCTTGTTGTTCGTGTGGGATAAATCACCAAGATCCAATGTATACGTTGGTGTGTACGTCAAGGAACCCTCAAAATAACAGTTTGAATATTCGATGACGGACAAAATGTCACCAATAGGACACTGCATGCTTATTCCCGTCTTTATTAGCCTGGATGATGCACAAAAAATCGGACATTAACCCGATTTCGTTTCAATTCGCACGTAATTTGAAATATTCAGTAGAAAGAAAGCGATAAAACATTGCATTGAACTGATTGAATTGAATATTATGTGGGTTAATCATCGTTCTATTAAAACAAAACAAAAAAATCGATTGACGTAAGAACAGTTGAAACACTGATGTCATTGAGCGTTCCTTGTATATTCAAATGATCTGAGGGCCATATTTCTTTTATACCATCTTTTATATATCTAGTGTTCTATTATATACATTAAAGCACTTGAAATAAACAAACATCACATCTGTATCCTGGGCATTTAAACACCATAGTATTATCAATGAGTACATTTGGGGTGTAAAGTAGATTTTTGTACCATGGGGTTTAACGTCCACTCGACGAAAACTAGGTCATTTCGGGAATAATCAATGGTTCAATTTATTTCAATAATTCGTTTGCGCGTAGAGGACTTTTAAGTGGCAGTGGAGGGAAATCGGGGAACCAGGAGAAAACCCCGAAGATGGAAGGCGACCCCACTCCTTGTCACGTACAGCTGGGGAATCGAAAACACGTCAGTTGACTCAATGATCTTATGATTCAGCGCCCACGCGCTAAATAAAATGAAATGTGGTTAAGTGTCCTACTGGGCTAATGAAACGACGGGTTTAGGTCATTCAGTGCGATATTAATGAATACATTTGACTGAACAGTGGCACTGCGCCCTACATGTATTTCCATGTCCACCTTTCAAGGGATGTTTAACGTGCTGCCGGTATACACGATGTATAAATTTTTATTGGTACCACATCCGATAGACATAAATTTCCGTCTTCATTAATCGATTTGGAACAGTTGTGTTACATACAACTTAACTGCTCAAAGATTTTATGGACTTTTATAGATGTCTTGGACTGTTAAAGATGCGTTCTAATCGGATTAAATTCATCATGTTTCACGCCACACCGCGATTACAGACATGACTCACCCCAGTCTTTCTATATATAACCTTTGGTCAGGCCTACATTATATCCGCCTAAGCTGATTTCAATGGCGATCTCGTCTAAACACGACAAAACGATTAGATATTGTGTGTAGATATAAACTACGGCGAGAGGAGACCGAGATGGCTCAGTGACCGGGACGTTAGTTCGCTAACTTCATGGCGTATGCAGAACAGTAGGCGGTTTAACCCCATTTGAGTTCATTTCACGAAAAGGAAAAATTAGTGCACATGGTTACATGGACTTTGTAACTGTCATTATAGTTGTTGTAGCCGTGTGACCGTTTATCTCCGAGAAATATCAAGTGTGGGTTAGTTTATTAACTACTTTCCGAATTTCATCTTGCATGGCACACATTTTATCCACTGTTTTGCCTACATTTTACCGGTCGAGGTAGCCCAAGCCCCATCGTTGCTTGTACAGTCCCACTTTTAAGTTAAACAGGGATATCTTCGCAGTAGATTACACAAAATAGCAACATTTACGTCTTGAAAACAAACAGTAACATTTTTAGTTAATATGCTCGCAAACTGTGAGTCCATCAAGGTCATTGATAGATAAATATGGGGTCATCAAGTGCATTCTTGTTTCCAACATTTCCTTAACAATATCTATTAATTATCATGACATTTATTATACTGAAGTTTGATACTGGTCACCATAACTGACAAATTAACTACTCGGTGAAGTAATTGATATATAACATGACATTCTTGTAACATAAATTGTCTTTTAAATTATGCGATGGCATTTATTAATGAACTTTGTTAGTCACCATAACTTCCAAATTAACTGTTCAGTGAAATAATTGAATGTATATGACTACATCGTAATTGAATAGATCAATGACATATTATCATATAACATCCTCCAGGTATAAATGACCTTCATCTTGGTACCATCTCTTCAAGTGGTAACCGTTGGGTGATTTTAACTCCGTGGTTCTCGACCTTTGATAAATTCGCGAGAAATCTGTTCTGGTTTGCTATTATTGGGATTAGAGTCGTGCCTTCGAACAATTGTTTTTATCAGTTCTAGGAAACTTCTGTTCAGGGGTTCAGTGAATCAATGTGCAAAACTTCCCCGACATTTTTTCTGAGTGAGTTTTCTTGTCTGGCGATAAACAGAGTCCTGTCATTTGTATAGGACAGAAAACCGGGGTCTCTCGTCTGCAAGTAAAAGAACCCTGACAGTTGGAATTGGAAATACGCCGTAGCGTAGCTTTCTGCAGAAACTACGCACTGATTGGAAAATGAATTGGGGTTTAACGTTCTGCTGCCCTGCACCGACTGGTTAAATAATGACTGATTCCGGTATCTGAATGAAATATAAATTTGAATTAACGAGTGTTTAAAGCCGTATTTATTCTGCATCAACTGGTTTAGTAGAAGACGGACATACACCAGGACAGTGGCGTTTCCTTTCCACCGACGTCGATGAATACCAGCTGTCAATGACATGTACACAGGGACCGGGATTTTGTCCGATTCGAACTACTAGACACTTTGCCGAGCCCAGTCCGTCGTTCTGGATTACTAACAAGTGGGAGCCACCCTGGAAACTATGGGCCAACACCGAAATCGAACCGTGACCTGCTGAATATTGAGTACAACGTTATACTCACTGACCTTAGCTCCAGTAGTAAATACAATAACCAGATGAATACTATGGTGTACCAAAAACCCCCTCATTGACATACTACACCAAATAAACTTACACCAGGGTCGTCTAGAACACATGCCGAGTCAGTAAAAACCGTATAACAAATATACAAACACACAATAGATAACACTCAGTCAAAACACTGTATATAATTATTGTATAAATCAAACAACTCATAATAACTATACACGTCATCACGTTCTTAGTTACCATAGTTCCATATCATCACCTTAGATAACATCATTTTTACTTATTACCCGCACCAAAAGGTTAAAGCAGTACAATAATCATATGTTTTACAAGATTCGTTAATAAACATATTGCATAATATGATTCGCTTTAACCGAATAATTCAATTCCTTGATACCTTGCACATTTCCCATGCAGGTGTGCACATTGTTTACATTCCAAATAATGGAATAATTATGACCTTTTTGTATGTACACCAAATCTAAGATTAGGTGCATGAAACGTATGTTAATGTCTGGACATGGGAATATGGCACCCTACTTCCGGTTAATTCTTAATTGCAATACGTGTAATCAGTTTATTCAAGAAAGAAACAATTTTCTCAAAATAGGTTAATTTAAGTAGACGGAATGGTTTCCATCTATGAATTTGTATACATGTAACGGATTTTGGCAGTCTGCATACATGTACCTACTTCTTGCCACTATCGTATAATAAAAACAGGTGAATGAATGAATGAATGAAATAGGAATTAATATTTCTGCACAGTTTTTCGTCCCATCTATACGACTAGACAGTTTTCCTTGACAAGGCCCTGTATCCTGTGTCACTATCATGGTTAAACCAATATTGTGATCTATGGCAACACGGCAACAAATGCGGTACCGTACCGTCGTATCTACGGTCCACAACGCCACGCCAACAAGTCTTATTTAAACTATACTGATTAACCTGGTATCTAGTTGTCTAAACATTCGTACAAATTTATATATTGAAAACAACCTCTGCTGTTTCCAAAGACTGTATAATTGGCCAGTGTTAATAGAATTATTTACCAAACTGTGAGCCATGGTGAGTATGACGTTGGCTTCCTAACCTCCGGTATTTGGACCATATAATATACCGTTTTGTTGCTTATTTTTAAACCAATTCAAAATCGCAGGAGTTCAAACGTACTTTAAGCCAAACCTCTACCGTCCGGGGTTAGAGTTAACTATGCATAGGTAGCTTCATATCCTTTATTCGGTTATCACAAGCCTTCGATAACAGTGGCACTGCCTGACATTTTCCAGGAATGTAACTTAATGCGCACCGCGCATGCTAAAGGCGAACTGGAGTCGGTTTATTTTTAATCCAACGCGAACAGACAGCCAAGATAAAACAGTTTAAAACAAAAGGCCTTCTGGAAGACAGGTCGCGAGCTAGGTAGTTTATTTGTCCCACACTTGCGTTTTAAAACCAATATTCAACTTATGCGTGAATGGGGCTACTAGTTTCACTTTGCAAGTCGTGAATGACTGCGGATGTGTATGGAAAAACGTATACACGTTTTCTAAGCGTGTTGTCCCATTGTCAGTTGCCTAGCAAGGAGCAGTGTCGAGTCTTTCGGTTGACACGTAAAACAACCCTTGGCAGTAGATATAATGCGACGAACAGTAGTAGGATACTCCGCTGTCGAGCCAGTATTCATCATCATGGTTGGTGAAGAAAATAGGACGTTTAAAGTAACTACGTCTCTAGCTCAATATCATCCAAAATCTTCAACATTGAAAACACCAATTATTTCTCAATTTAAATCAACATTGATGCTATGATCTTACCGGACTGGAAAAACCAGACGCTAGAAATTTGCATTCGATAGAGACTGTTGACTTATTTAGCCGAACATAATGGATTTGAAATTAGAGTAAAAATGGAAACCACTGAGTGTAAATCAGTTTATATACATTCATATTACAGTATTATATGCGTTGCGACCCACGTGTGTCAATTTCTAGGTCCCAAATGTTAGCGATTTAGCTCCTTTATCACCATTTTATTTCATTTCAGTTCTGTGGGCTGGTCGTCCTGATCCGTAGCTAATTGTTGCAGAAGTAAGATGATCGAGACACGCCGACATAAGCGGCTTATTGTCATACTTCCTTTATAGATGAATTGTGCAAGATTGAGATAAACAGCTGACCGATACTGCTATAATAGTTTTGAAATAGATAATTCAAAATTAATATATGATTGAGAATTTCATTCAAATTATTTAAATCTGAGCGACGTTATTGCTGTAAATCAAGACTCAGCAATGCTTGCTCCGTTTTTAAATTTGATCATTTTAAAGGGCGATCTCATTTAAACGCAGTGGAATTTTAATCTCTTTACATCTGTCCTACCCGATGGGTTTGCCATGTTTATAAATGTCTGAATATTAATTCATATATCATTTGAAGCCAAATTAAAACCCCGTAATAAAGAGATTTAGCTCTTACATAATGCATCTTTATGTAGGGATTAAGTTAGATATAATAATGGTAATATCCAGTTACTTACAAGATGAGAAAATGCGTTGGTGTTGCTCTTCCTTTCTTTCATAACGAATGGTATATCACGAATCAGAGATCGTCTTAAAGGAGCGAATCAAGAGGATACAAACTGGATATGATTAAAATGTAGACTGCATTATTAGCATTTAATCGATCGCTTTGATTTCTTTTAAGGTCATTATGACCAATCTAAGGGCGTTTTAATTAAAGATCGTGTCAGTTTTGGCCATATTTTTAAACTAAGGACCGCCATCTTTAAGTTTAAGTTTCGCTGAACTTCTATGATGGACTTATTTTAACCCCTTTGAATTCAAACCGGGAGATTTGATATTTGATTTTGTTTTTTCAATTACATGTTAATATTAAATAATCAATTTGCGTCCATTTTGGATTTTTAACTATGGTTATTGAAATTGTAAATGGCGTTCAGCGGGGTTTAAATCGGGTTAAATTCGTGTTCTGGTGATTCAGTGTGGGTTTATATAAGATTAGTAATATTGAAACGTGACTCTGTTTATCTCCTAAATAATAAATAATAGCTTGGTGTTATTTTCTATTCTCATTAATAACAACTATTACATTTTTTTATCTAATGCCTCTGTAATTTTACAGTTTTTTGTGCTATATAAATGATGACTTTCTTTTCTTTTCTTTTTTTGTGTTTTGTGCGGTCCCCCTGCACTTATTATTCACGTTGTACTGCTGAAGGCAAAATCTGTTGTATTTCAATAAACACGCATGTAGGCTTCTGGTCTTTCAGAAAACACTTTGTCCTTGTATTCCAATTTACCAGGGGTTTGGCTGGCCGAGAGTCGTGCGCTTTAGATCATTTGATTTCTTGACTGTACGTGACAAGGAAGTAGTAGTAATGCCTGTCCAAACTCGTGGGTCTTGTCCGGGTCCTCCCACTAGCTCGTCCTTACGCCCACACACCCCACGACTCACACATCGGTTAACGGTTACAATAGTCGCTCAAGATTTGTGAAATGGATTTAAACGAAGCGGTCGGGGGTCGATTCTTTCGTGGTCCTAGTGTTAACTGTCGATTTTATTTTGTTTAAACAAAAATATGATATAAAAAACATATGGCGGTCTCGAAATTATTTTGTGTCGAGTGGAGGTTAAATTCCACTTTTCTTTCTAATTCTAGTTTGCCCAAGTACCGATAGAATAGTGCACGGAAACACTAAATGCTGCGCGTAAAATATCGGAGCCCGTTAAAATAAGTTACAATATTATTATAGATCTATCACCTAATATTTAGATAAAGAGCTGGTTGATTAGAGACTTGCCATGTGAACAAATAGATAAGTAATAGTTTATATAACAGTTTATAATGACATGTAATAGACAGAGTTAGTTATTAAAGTACAGTCTGTAGCCGTAGAGAGAGAGAGAGAGAGGGAGAGAGAGAGAGAGAGGGGAGAGAGAGAGGGGGGGTTAACGTCCACTCGACACAAACTAGGTCATTTCGGGACTGACATTGTTTAAATAAAAATATTTCAATAATTCGCTTGCGCATAGGGGTTTTCGGCAGTGGGAGGAAACCGGAGTTCCCGGAGAAAACCCACAAGGTTGGACAGGCGACCCTACTCCTTGCCACGTACAACCGGTGATTTGAAATCTCGCCAAGTGACTCAATGGCAGGCTGTATGGTACAGTGCGTGCACGCTAACCATTCGCCCCCCCCCTCCCTCTGTAACCGTAGAGGTGTATCCGGCTTCGCTTGAGACCCGAGTTCGCTTGGGGATAAATTCGCCAGGGGCTCAATTCGCCTGGGGCCCAAATTCGTCCGGGGCTCAGTTCACCAAGAGCCCGAATTAACCAATTCGTTTCGACCCAAATTTGTCAGGGACCCAATTCTTCCAGGGCCCAATGTCGCCATGGCCCATATTCGCCTGTAGCTCAGGCCCAGTTAATTTGATACCACATAGGTTGGTGATTAATTTGATACCACATAGGTTGATAGTGTATTGCGACGATGACGAAGCGTGGTGGTCGAACGCACACACAGACATCTTTGATTTTATGTCTATAGATTAAAGTCTAACATATTATTTATGTGTTAACAGCAGATACTAATTTAGATGTCCATAATTACATATAACAATAGACAGCTCTATATTTAGCCACATTTTCTATCAGTTAAATACAATCGTGGAGTAATACTACCTACGTTCAAATCCTCTGATATATAAATACATTTAATTGTGGATATAGTTATGTATTATGTTTTCTCGTATATTATCGAGACATGCGTAATTAGACTAAACATGTTTCCGTGGCGTTTGAATTCGTAACAGGATCGTGGGCGTTGGTAGTCTTAGTGGGGATCAAATGAGGCTAAACACACTTAACTAGAGAATAATTAAATTATACATACAGCTTGGAAGTACATATGGTTTCTCAACACGACTTGATACTCTGTTTTATTTTATTCTCGGTAGTTACAAGTTCAATGTAAACGAATCTATTAATATCATGCGTATTTCTAATTGCTACTTCATCCAGTCTGCATCTGCCAATCTATCTCCCAAAAGGATGTAAAGCATTTGCATTACACTGTTATAGGAACGTTGACATTCGTGTGCTTCATAATTAAATCAATCTGATTAAAATACAGATCTATATTTCGTTTCGTTTTTTATACTACATGAAAATCTTACAAATTATAGTGGAAGTTCAAGTCAGGAATCAAACGAGCGGCTTTTGACTTATAACGTCAGACATTTATTAATCAATGGCTAATTCCTCACATCAATAAGAACGCCTATTATGTAACAACTCTTCCAGATCCTTTTGTAGTCAAGACAAGTAAACCAGAATTTTGAACTATTAAACCTGATACGAAATAGGATCTGAGTTTTAATCAGAGTGTAATTAAATAAAAAAATAAAAGAGTAGTGGACTAAACGTCTATATGTTTCATGCCGAGCCAGTACGGGTTCCATTAAAATCCGGTATTTTTTCGTTTTAATTTATTAACCATGTATTTTTCCGCCTCCTAAATATAAATATCTATTAATGCGTTTCAGTAATTCTCGTTACATTTTTACTTTCAATAAAAAAAATTCAGTTTCATTTACGGGAAGCCGTTTATTAGGTATATATACCGGTATATATACCATGGTACAAAAGAAGATATGCCATGATGACCTTTAAGGATTTTATACTGAATAATTGATGTATTTTGATTCTATAAAATGCGTATTTATATACTTTGCTGCAAAAAGAACTGCACTAAGTAATGTCTTTTAGTTCATTTCCATTACAATGACATATGCATGTTGTTGTTGTTGTTTTTTTTACACATTTAATGTCCAAATGATGCATGGTATATGTACAGGTTGATTTAATTAAATTATTTACATATGAAGGAGTAATACATGTATATAGAAGATGGTGAAAACAGTAAAAAACACAGATCACGTGTATACCAATCGTACATCAAACCAATCCTGTATATTAAAAAAATGGATGTTTGTTTCCTAATCATCACATCAATCAAACAAACAAACAAGTAATAACAATACAATTTATTGTTAATGAAATATCGTATGCTTTTAGTCCTAATGTAAAATTGTGCCAAACAGTCTGCAATAACCTTGAGCTATGGAAGCTGATTGGGGCCACTTTATGTTTCTATTTTATACTATAATTGCAACATAACATCCACAAATTTAAACATTATCGAGTAATTTCAAGACATTAAAATGAAATTTCAAGTTTGATTATGTTGACATTTTGGGATACTCTCTTGAAATTATAGTAAAGAATTAGAAATAACATGCCCCTACTTGGCTTCCGTATTGAGCGTGTTCAATATACGCATTTGAGACAACGAAAAATAGATATGACTAGCGTGGGTCGGCTAGTTTGCGTCGCCTTTATTTGTAAACAAATGAGTGAACGATGTTGGTCAATGCTAAAATAATAGAAACGTATTTTCGTTTGCATATCGCCTACAACCAGGTTATTATAACGAAAACAATAGCACTATATTGAAACAGTCTCGAGTGTTTTGATACTGGTGGAGATATTTTGAACTATAATATCGCCCTTGCGATGTGATGTGTAAAACTAGTTATAACTGGACTGTTCTGCTACTATTTTGACAATAATTGACCATTCGGAACCACCCGGACGACAAGAGTCAAGCTAAACTAGTTTTTAAAAAGTACACCACTAGCCCCACACAGTTTATTCTGCGTCGCTCTATATCTTTTTTTTGGGAACTGCTGAGCACTATATAGGAACTGGTTTACTTTGGTCGTTAACGTGAACGTTATGGGGCGTAAGTCGACAAAACTTGTTGGGCGTGTCACTGACCTGACAATGACTTGAGCGCAGTTACCCGTCCCTGGTGTGGTTTCCGATAGTTTTTTTTTGTAAAAGACTATTTCTAACGTGCTATTGGTTGTTATCATTAGATTTTCTATTCATGCATAAAGCGTTCATTTTAGAATCGTCATTGAGTAAACCTAATTGAATAACGACATTTTTTTTATTCTTCGCCATTATACCTATAGATCACTAAACTGATCCGCAATGAATTTGCACTCGACCGTTGGATAAATCTATTTGTTAAGGCCAGCTCAATTTTCGTCAAGGTCGCTGGGAGCTAAATAAGGCTAGGACACGTGATTGTTGACGAAATTATAGGCCGTTACTGTAAATGCGGGTTTTTGCATAAATTGATTATAATTGAGCTTTATATTTTGCTTCGTTTGTTTTACACTTTCGATGGCCTCTACTGCATGAAGATCTGACCAGTAGTAGTGGGAGGTCGCGTCAGGGGTCATACGAGCGGCTTTTGCCCTATGACGTCAGACGTTGATGTCCCTCATGAAATGAAACCAAGAACGAACAATCCAAACCATTAGACAAAATTCGAAGTCCTAAAAAACGTTATAGGCAAAATATTGTAAGCAAATGGACTGTTCATCGTGTACAAAATACACGACAAACAGTGGTAACAGGTGTCCGGAAGAGTAAGCTTACCCTGCTTGGCGCCACACCCGCCATAGCTGCATCCAAACTATTAGTCAAAATCTCGGTAAAATAGCGTAATTGACCAATGGACTATCGGTATGCAAAATGCATGTAATGAACAGTGTAAACGATGTAGTAGACATAATCAGAGAGATAGTAAATAGGATACGCGTCAATTAAATATATTTATCTAGAATAATAGCTGAGAGAGACATGTTATATTTACCAATCAAGTCAATATGACGGTCATAAAACTGTTAAAAGGTTTTTATAAGTTTAGTGCGCAAGTATCCTTGTAGTTGAAGCTTAGATGACAAATGTATTGATCTACTTAAAAAAAACAGAATAAAAAGAACAAGCCCTCGCGTAACGCTTTAGCTGAGACACAAACACTCCATAAGCTGGTGATACAGGAATGTTACTACTAATAAATGGAAAGTTAACAATCGGAAAGTCCTCACGTTTATTATACAATTTAACACTCAGTCTATGGCAATTGTCAAAATCGAGACGCAGATCCAAGTAGAAAGCGTAATTGTCACTGTCAGTAGTATTTTTAATTTCGAGCTCATCAAGATATATGAATTCTACATAATCACTAAATTTAGGATTATTCAGTGATAGAACATCGTCGATATACCGATAAGTAAAATTAAAATGTCTGACTAATCGTTTATTTGTTTTAACTAGCGCCTGTGTGTACTCGGCTTCATAGGAATAGCGAAATAAATCAGGAAGCAAAGGTGCACAGTTGGTGCCCATGGGGATACCTACCACTTGCTGATATATTTCCCCTCCAAATTCAATAAAGATGTTATCAATTAAAAAATCCGACATCTGAAAAATCTTGCTGGCGGGGAATTTATTTTGGGAATCACTATGGTACTTAACGAAATATGAGGACTAGTAATTAACAACTAAATATTGATATCTAGCAGTTCCCGATTTAGATGAAAAGACACTGTGAATAATGTCTTTCAACCGAGCTTTTAATTTATTATGGAGAATTTTAGATTACAATGTAGAAAAGTAAAAAGTTTGAATAGATGAGACCGAAGCAAGGGATAGCGATTGCAAATCATCAAGTAATTCTTTGGAATTTTTTAATATTTACATTTGATTTATACCACTACGAGAGTATATTTTGTCACAGTATTTTTGAATACCCTCTTATACTCACGGCCCCGTCTTCCATTAGCCCAGGTTAGGTGCATAAGAGTAGGACGTTAAACCCCATTTCATTTCATTTCATTTATACTCACGGTCCGGTGCATCGCACCATAAGAATTCGTCGCAATAGACCGCTACCGCTTCATTGGCAAATCCCTCATATCAAACAGAAGCCGGGTTACATAACAACTCTTTCAGATCCTAGTGTAGTAAAAACAAGTAAAACGAAATTTTGAACTAAAAAAACCGAAACGAAATAGGATCTGTGTTTTAATCAGATTTCCGCGACCCTGACAAGCGAAGGCAGGGCTTCAATAAGCCATTATAAGATAATTCCATAGTATTCGATTTTATTATTTTCAAAGAAAAAAGCGGATTTTCCCGACATTCTGAATTGCGTTTTCGAAAAGTGACCTACGTGTCTTTTATGTCAATTCAATAATTTGGCCATTCATTAGCCCTACCGGAAACTATGGGGCTATTTTTAATTCTGACGATATATAGCCCAGAGTCTGTTGTTTATATCGCTGTTCTTTCTATTGTCGTCATGTACTCTTAACAGTATTAGATCAGTACTATGGTTAGCTGTGATATTGTGTCAGATTTGGTTCCACCTCGAGGGGAAATACGGAATAACGTAACGTGTATACAGGAGTGGATAAAAATAACAACATTCGTGACATATTATGACGTTGTGCACTTGCATCACATTGAACAGGCTACCGTTTGGATCAAAACATGTTTATTTTTGAAGGGTACAGTTCGTGCCACCCCCACCTCAAATGACCCCATACGATGAACATCTCCTACTACTCTTACGTTACGGAGCATGGCCCCGGGGCGTGGTTAAGTAGCGGTAACTTCCTGTTTTACTTTAAGATTTCACTGCGCTAAAAATATGTCGTACATTTGTGCAGGGCCGGGATTAAGTGTGGAAGGGTCTAACTGGGCTGCAACCAATTGTCCGCAAATTAGATTTTAAAAATATTTCTACCATAAACAAATACATGTATGTCATAATTTACGGTAGAGTTTTAAAAACGTGGGTAAGATTTTCGTAGCTACGGTAAGGCACTTTTCACTTTTCACATTTAAAGAAGGTACCGATGTTGTGAAATAGCAGTCATAAGAGTAGTCATTAGTTACAACAGGGTGCTATTTTGTATTACAATGAAATGAAATAGGGTTTAGCTCCGACTGGGCTAATGTAGACGGACATACGCCATACAGCCTACTATGAGGGGAATTTTGCCCGGACAGTGGTACCACAGTCTACACTTATATCAAATTTCATCTGCCAAGGGATATTTTACGTTCACGCCAATGTACACACGGGTTCTCGGGTTTTTTTTATCCCATCCGAACGACTACGTTGTCCCTTGCCAAACCCTCTGCCCTGTACCACTGACAAGGAGGAACGCGCCGGTTTCTCGGCCAAATACACGACCTCCAGGTTAGCGAACCAACATCTCACATCACATATTCCCCCACCACCCACACACATACATGATTTATATAGACTATATGGTCAAATTTTCAAAGAAAAATTCAATACATGTATCAAATATCAAAATCATTATGGATAATTAATAGGGCATTGTTTTTTATTCCATTATATATAACGACATGCAGGATAAGATTTGTTAAGAAAACTCTTTTGTAAATATCAGATATCAAAATCAATTGGAATATATTTCTTTTTATGTTTGAAGTTCACCATGAGTAACTGTGAAGGTGACAAATATTCATCAATTTTTCTGTTTCAAATCCAACACATTGAAATCTATATGAACCAAAGAACTTTGATCAATTGTGTGTTAAATCAGTTTTCTGACAAAAAGAAGAACGAAGAATAAATGTGACAAGGCCACGTCGACTAGTGGTCTAGTTGAAGTGTGTTTTTCCAAATTTTCATTCGATTGAAAAGCAAATTATTGTGAAGTGCAAATGGGTTGACCACAAGATTTTCTGACGTGAATCCTTCTTGACAGTGATACCGGACGGGGTTCGGTGGGAGAGTGGCAAGAATTGTACCTTGTAAATGTTGGCGTGCAACTAAAAGAAACCCTTATTATTATTACTATTATTGTTCGATTTATATAGCGCTTAATTACACACGACTGTTTCTAAGCGCATTCACAACAGTTCAAAAACACTTTTGAAATAAGTATGTTTTTTAAGTTAGTATAAAAATGTTTTAAGCTCTGGATGGAAGACGACTCTCGAAGAGTTTTTGGAAGATCATTCCACAGTTTAGCTGCACTGACGGAGAAAGCATATTCACCAGAACGTTTATTATATTTAGGAATCCTCAATATGCTACGATCATTTGAAGAACGAAGGTTGGATCGCCGGGAGTATAGAAATTAGAGTGTTCTTTAAAATAACCGAGCGAACATTTTCGACATAACACACTGTATATCGTATACTCGTCTTCATAATGTCGATATGTTCATAAGAGTAAGAAGCTAATGGACAATATTGGTGTCAGCCAGTATCACATATGTGATATAACTGGTTAAACACATTCCAATTATAATTTTAGCACACAGTGATCATTGCCACGGTAGATGTTTAACAACAATTTGAAGAAACGGTCCGTACATTCAATGCATGGACTTTTGCTATTTCTTTTGTTTTTTTCTTTCTTATCTAGTGACAGTCAATTATTTGTTTGAATTATCTAGTGACAGTCAATTATTTGTTTGAATTGTCATATATCCTTTTACAGTCTCATATAAGAACTTTTCGTATTCGAATGAATTATCAGTGAGCACAAATGCTGCTATCTAATATCGCTCGGCGGGACGATTTACCCTAATACTACCCAATATCACCAGAATACCACTTCAATATCACCACATACTATACTACAACATAACGGTTCCAAATGAGCATATTACTTGATTTTTTTTTTAAAAGTGAGATATATCGTGGGAAATGTACTTCAAATGTTATTACCGATGTCTGGTTGTTCCATTTGCTTCCCTATATCCTCAAAATCAAGCAAATAATAACCTAATACTTTACAAATACTACCAAATACTACCCAGTATTGTACAATTCAAACATAATATCGTCAATTAGCAGCACATTAGTATAATAATTTGGTAGTATTGGGTAAATCGTCCCACCCAATATCGCTCGTTTCTTCAGCCAGTTATATTGAAAGATAACTCTTTTTTTGCGTCACGTCCGTTGCTACTACCTCAGTACGTAATGATCTGTATGTTAAAATTATCACTGGAATTTGTTTAACCAGTTCCGTCAACAATATTGTACTTTCAATCAGGACCGGTTTTTGGCGCGTTTAACCAATTCGTCCAAGGTGGGAGCCTGCAGCTCACAAGTCGACAATATTTCCAGGCAATCGGAAAGCAGGATTGCCAGGTGTGGCTATTTTCAGGTGTTGATGGCTACAATATAATTATATGAATGAATATGGGCCTAGTTAAAGTTAATCACATCCTGCAATGTATTCATATCCTGTAACTTCATTCCTCCCTTATTGTGTCCTACATTTTCTACAGCCAGTCCTGAGTTAAACCACTTTTCTTGTATATGATAGGGTGCCTATTTGTAAAACAAATATTGATTTTAAGATACCGGTACAAATGTTGATTTTCGTGTACAGATAATGTCGAAATGGACAAATATTGAAGAAGTAAGAATTAAGGACTTTGAATTAAGAACTATGGATTAAGAATAGTGAATATAGGGTTGTTTAGTCTTCCATAGAAAGGCTATAATTAAAACGAACGTGATCTTGCAGAATAACACATAGTTATGTTTACTCCGTGCGTATAGTTCGCGATGAGGAACATAAAGGGAGGCAACTCCAGAATGAACAAAATGGTTTCAGACTGGTAATTCTCTGCATGTTGACTTTATTGCTCAACTTGTGTCATTTCGTGATCGGTGATCTTAATTTAACCAAAAAAAGCTCATCATGACTCCATTATGTGGATGTGATAAAGATTTGATAGGGAATTGACGAACACGATGTGTAGCCTATGTTTAACTCCAGACTAAAAAAAAACATGACTGAAATTTTATTCAAATTATGCTCATCTCAAATTCTACAAAATATCAACAAATATTACCATTCATAATAGGGAACGGGGGTATAAAGAAATCAAAATTAAGGTTTGTGGAGTTATATCTGTATTCCCAGACAACTTGTCAGTTCTCACCCCACAAACGCTAGTTTTAATGATAATTCTCTATTTGTAAGTTTGAAAATTTATCATAAAGAAAATTAATCCGCCTCCAAATTCCAAGATAAAAGTCTTTTTCTATAAGCTTCTTCATCCTATTGTCACATTAACATTTATGAATTATGGTTGACTATGAGTTTGTCTTTCATCTGTAAACTGTTGTGTGTACTTTGATAAATCGTTTCTAGATCTTTGGAAATTCTCAAATTTGTCCCTACGTTTTTGTTCCGACAATTCGGGATTCTCCGGTGGAACTAATCCAGGGAGCATTTTATAATACACAATTGTTGAGTCTACATTATACACGGCAAGTGTTAACGAGTTTGTTTCTACATTTTCTAACTTGATTGCTGAAAAATACTTCTTCATGTCTGCTGGGCTAATTTGGCTGTAGATATCTGTAGGTAAAATTAGTTCTGTTTGGCTCTTGTTTGATGACCGTCCTGAGAGAAATACCAAATTCATTTCACGGCAGTGGTGAGTTCTGACATCAAACCAGCCCCGAACTTCGCACAAATCTAAGAAAACCTGAATCGCCATCATAACTTGATCCTCATTTTCGGGGCACCAGGATATCGCCTCGATATATTTTGGGTGGTCACGAAGTTCTGGGTAAACAGCCATCTCTTCCATAGAAAATAGCTAAACACATAAAACAACAAAAGTAATGATGATTAATAATTTATTACTGTGTGGGAGCCGCCATTTTGGAATACAATTTGCGGATCGTTTAATTGTTGGAAATAGTCGATTTATATTTCGCTATTACTATTGAAAATGATATCTCATTTCTATAATAACAGTTATAAATGGTATTGTCTAGTACATGACAAGTATATAGATTTTCATATCTAATATTTCCGAAAAAAGGAAACCATTTTTTTAAAGAAATTAAGTCGGTGCCTCGACACTACTGATCAATTAGTCAATCCGTACTGTACTGTAATGAGGGGAAGTAACCTCAATTAATGGATTTATCTCCCTTGCATTGGGAAACACGTCATATGCCTCAATTGCCCAAAATACCTTGTGAAAATCAGTTATTTCTAATATTTAAAAAAAGCATATCTAATAAATTAAGTTAATAAATTGGTCATTAATAATCAAACCATTTCTTCTCGACGGCTTTAAAAGAGGATCTCATTTTAATGGATTTACCTCCCTTCCACCTTCCACCAACGATGAAAACTTATTCCAGCAATAAACTGAATTGCATGTAGCCTATATTTGATTGTTTGAGAATAAGGGTTATCTTTAATATTCCCGACATTTGTCTTCAATCACGGGTCATAAATGGTCGTTAATAGCGCCGATCCAGGTAGGCCTAGTCACATTTTTAAGGTGTTCGTTTTAGCCTATGCGGACACTCTTTTCGACATCACAGGCGTTATATTACAAGGAAATTAAACTAGGCTAGAGTGGTATATGCTCGATATAACGGGATTACTCTATTTTCAAATAGAAAAATCGAATATTTAAGTAACAATGGGTACAATACAATTCAATAAATAGAACAAATATAATCCATATCAACCTGGACCAAAATAATTTTAATGGGGTTTAACGTCATACTTTTCTGAATTCAAAATGTGCTATTTCTTTACCAGGTCCTGTGTACTGCACCACGCTGAAAATGTCGAAGGACGCTCTATGCGAACACCGGGATCGAACCTGGACTGCTCTTTGTTAGTGGACTTTACATTTTGATTCGTGCACAAAATACAATATTGAATTGGATTAAACATCTAAGTATTTTTTTTCAAAAGACTAACTGGAAGACGGTTCGTTTACAAATTAGTTTGATTTATGGTTTACTGTGCGGACACCTACATGCTTGGTTAAACCTATAGACGTAAATATTTTTAACGAGAGCTGACTATTTTCACACAAAACATAATAATCACCGTAAAAGAATATAAATGAATGAAACGGTCGGACATTGAGTCAAGTGGCCTGTCCGTTTGTACGTGATAAGAAATTGGGTTACCTGCCCATCCTCATGGATCCGACCCCCCCCCCCCCGCGCCAACGCTCTTTTCCCTCTCTGCTAAAGAACCCCACGCGCAAGCGAATTATTGGAGTTTGATATTAGATTGAACTATAAGGTTGTTTCGAAACGCCCTAGTTTGTGTCGAGTGGACGTTAAATCCCCCCTCGGGCTATATGCTGAAATTTGAGGCATTGGATTGGGGGGGGGGGGGCGGACTTATTTTTAAAAATGAAAATGATGGTTAAGAAAGTCCAACGAAGTATCTCGTCGTCAGAATTATTGTTCATTATTTGCACAAAAAAAATATTACCCAACAGTAATGTGACTTTAACTTTGTACCATATCGGAAGCCACGATGGTTCAGTGAGTAAGGCGTTGGCTCGCTAATCGGGAGGTCGTGGATTCGATCCCTGTGCTGGTTTCCCCTTGTCAGTGGGTGCTGGGCGGAGGGCCTGACAAGGGCAACTTATATTCGTTCGGATCCAGTGTACACATTGACCCAGTCGGAGCAGAACAGTGGTACGTTAAATTCTTTGAATGGCATTTAGTAATTGGAACATAATTAGACAACACACTTTTATGGAATAACAATTACTATGGTTTATTTCCCTGCGACGTTTCAACTAGATTTCACAAGTCGTTATCAAGCATATATGTATTTGTGTATATGCTTGATAACGACTTGTGAAATCTTGTTGAAACGTCACAGTGAAATAAACCCATAGTAATTGTTATTCCATAAAAGTGTGTTTTTTGAGTGGTACGTTAAACCCCGTTTAATTTCAGCTCGTAGAATGGTACCATAAAATATTTGGTACACGCTGCAAACCAGGAGGGCTGGGGTTCGATCCCTGAGTTAGTCGAGAAAGTTCCCTGGAATTTTCCAGCGTGGAAGGAGGGTCTGACAAGGACAGCGCCCAGTCGTTCAGTCGGGACTAAAAATCACGGTCCTGTGAACACGTTTGCATAGACGTAAAAGGCCCATTGACAGATGGAATTCAAAATAAGTGTAGACTGAAGCGCCACTATCCGGCAAAATTTCACTCATAGCACATAGTAGGCCTATGGCGTACGCCCGTTTCTATTTGCCTATAGTCGGCGCAGAAAAGCAGAACGTTAAACCTCATTTCATTACTGTTCATCTTTTTCGGTATCGTATCTATAAAACAATCTACTACTTCTGTAGTTTCTATTTTTACTTGGTAATTTAAAGATACAAAAACAAACCGCAATCATATATATTTAAATTTCTGAAATTAAAGATGAGGAAGAATCTAACATTCTATCTATCCATGTGTTTTCAAATGTTGAAAGTATTTGAAATAAAATGGATTAGATATTATATCTTGAAGGGAGATTTATCGCCATTGTTTGTGAAGAAGTAACATTTTGCTGTTAATATCCCGTTAATTAAAGATTTTATTGGGGTTTTGTAATGCGTGTATGGATTACATATAAACAAACGAGGAGAGGATAGAAACCCCTGATACATATCTAATAACCAAGATATTATGTGCACGGGTCTTTAACGAGTGTCTTATCTGTAATGAGATCTTGACAAGTGAAGCAACTTGGACTAATTTATACAACTTGTTAAGCCTCACTTGGTTCCCTTTAATACGTTTCATTCGCACTCTATCTGTCTCATAAAGTCAAATTGTGATCAACACGAGTTGACCCACGGCATTTTATTGGTAAAACCGCGGCAAATATACACATTGGGTTATTAGCATATTAATGAAAAGGATGAATAGGCCGCTATCTCGTAACAACTTGATGGTTGTCGAATGCTTAATTCTCCATTACCGATTATGAAGAGGTAGAGAAGTTTATTATCGCGCTTGATAATCTGTCTTGTGAAATTGAGAACGGATGCGATATCCATGTGGTTGAAATTTATACAGCCATGAACACGAGTCGCGTGGCACCCTGGGGGCACGTTCCACACCGGTGATGATGATGCACATTGCGTCTAGTAGAGGCAGCTGCTTGATTAAGCAGATCTTAGCAAGTTTTCTCATTATTACCCTATTATCTGAAAGAGAGCGCTGGAGAGGTCTGCTATTTGAGGTTATCTAAATTCCATTCTCCCCCTTTATATTCTTAATGGGCTACGGAAGAAAGATAATGATAAATGTAAACGGCTGGAAAAGGGTACAAATGATTTCAGATACTTTTTTCATACATAGAAACTTTTATTTTCTAAACATTGAGAGAATTAAAAAAAAATGGAGTTGATGTTTTTTGTGTGTAAATATTTTACCGCTCGCTTTGTTTGATTTTGTAAAATAAACAAAGACTTTTAAAGAAATGCTTTTGACAGAATTCAAATTAATTTCTAAGGAACTCAAGGATGTAATTACTGGTGTGTATTTTTTATTCATCGCGTCATTGAATCGTGCATTATATTATCCATTATTATTGATATCCATTATTTTTGCATAATGGAGTTAGAAATCAGAGTCAGTTTTGCGTTTCTTTAAATTATAATTTAATTGTGTAATTAGACAGTTGATGTGAAAATCTGTGAATGAAATAGCGTTATACTCGTGCACATTTTCGAGTGTTTCGCGTTTTTGTTTTTCGGTTTTCATTTAGAAAAAAAAGAAAGTGAGCCCTGTTAGGAAACAATAAAATAATGAAGTTTAAAAGAACTTTTGAATGAAATAGTTCTACATGATGTAAATGTGGTATAACTATAGCCATATTCACCATCTGATATTTTAAACATCAAATAATTTTATACTTAATTTTATTGTTCAATTAATTTAATTATATGAAAAGGAGTGGCTATAGGTTTGGCAAAGATTAAAAGAAATGAAAATGTAACGCGTTATGACGCGACAATTAGATTTTTTTGCGCCAAATCTAAGCGTGCTACATTATTCTATTCTTAGGGCGTGGTAGGGTCTGGGGATTCTACTTGAAAATCTCGGTTCGATAAACACAGAGGGGTGGGGTAGGCTTGGGTTTTCAAGCGGTAGGGCACTGGAATATCTGAGACAATAGAATATCTTAGATGGAACCCAGGCGTACAAATTTATTGGTTACACGTAAAAGACACCCAAAATTTAGTAGACGGAAACCCCTCTTTTCCAGTCCCCATCGCATTACGCACTTACTTATTGAGATGAAAACCAAAGGCTGATTTTCTTAAATTCCAGAAGTATTGCGCTTAAACAATAAAGGAGCTTTATGAGAGTTTCAGACAAGGAACTGGCCACTCTAGCTATAATAGATCATGCAAAATGAATATATATATATATACATAAATAAATAAAAAATACGTCCAGGTAAAAAATTCTCCACTTTACATATATATATAGTGAGAATTCCATCCAAATTACTTTATTTAGAGCGAAATTATCACTGTTTATAGTATTTGCAAGATGTAGTATAGATTGTTTATCATCGTAAACACGGTGCTGGTTATTCGAGGCGTAGTCTCGCTTCTTCATTTTTAAATTAAATCATTAAATGGCCGAACCATTCTAATCTAAATTCAGTTCGGAGCTATCCTATCGCATCGCGAGTTGATTATGGTCTTGCCATGTTAATCTAATTAATAATTTATATAATTTAAGGTCTAAAGAAAGGCAGATTTGGCTCTTGAATAATGCCTCATTAATACATATTTCTCATCAACACCTTTGATGACAATGTTACTCACTAAAACGGTGTTGTTGTCTGTGCCTCCATACCATCCAACATAACTTAATTAATTATCGATTCCGTTATTAAATACTGAACCAAATATAATATAAACATCGCTACACTCACCATGCCACCGTGGCTGTCAAATCCGCACTGAACAGTTCTATTTCATCTTATTCTTATAACTCAGTGCAAAACAAATCTATGAATACGTTTTGAATATTGTAAAAATGAAATTGCATACGCGTATTCAGCAAGTGCATACTCTTTTCTACATTGAGAAAAAATCATGTAGCATGCGGCAGCTGGAAAGATAAGATTGCAGTAGTATACAGATTTTACCAAATTATATTTTCCCTTTTAAATTGGAAATTAGATTCTGAAAATAACATAATGACTTGTGTTTTTTCGTATACAAAAATATTCTAAATTAATTCAAATAGCTGCGACAAGTCGTGTCGACGTGTTGTGGGGTCTTAACCTTAATCTGTGCTTTATTCGCTCTCTTAATTTAAAATGAGATGTATAGTAAAATTGTGGATTGAACGATTGAAAACAGCGGGTTATATAACTGTTTGTTTATTTTTGATTGGATATTTTACCGCACCGATTGATGGAGTCAGAATGCATCGATTTTAAGATGTAGCTGTCAATGTGTTACCACTAATCCGATTAGTTTAGAAACTGAAATAGGGTCGAACTAGAAGAAATGATAAAAAAGAGATAATTTTTAAATTTGAAATATCAATACAGGTTATTAAATTGACGAAATGTTATCAACACTGTATTTTAAAACTTGATTTGATTATGAATATAATTTTAAAAGAATGATAATTTATTGGGAAAATGTCGAAAATATTTCAAATCCTCGACATTTTATTTAATAACATGTACGCGTTGACCTGTCCTGGAAATGTTCCACGTCCTCGCTGTCGAACATTATGTTGTTCTGTCGAATAGGATTACATGATTAGATAAGAAATTTCAATCTGAAAGTATATCTTATTAAAGATTATATTTTTAAACTTGCTTTAATCCTAAACATATATTTTACATTTATACAAGTTATTTTTACATTATGAACGAAGATATAGTTTTTCTTATATGCGTACTTGGCGAGCTGTCCATAAATTGATTTAAACTGGTGTGAAGGAGGGATGGGGTGGGGAGGTCCATTCCACACACAATAGATATCGTGACTATGTTCCATTGTATTAAAATAATCTGCTTGTACGTATGGGTCTTTAACAGTGTTCGTTGACAGACCTTATGATCTAACGCGCATGTGCTATATCATTCTCTCACTCAAACGATCTATAAAAATAGTATTTCACTCACAAAAAACACAAAAAGTAAAAACTACCATTTGACAATAATACACACAGAACGTTTTATTTCCATTTTTTAATTAAGACTACCGAGAAAATGAGAATATATATAAAATTTAAGGAAAGACATTAATTAACCAGATAATAACAAATGGGAACAGTCTTTACTCTTTAAGAGCACATACAATGATCATATAAGGTCGCGTGTACTTGAATCTATAGTCTTTTGCCAATCACACACCAATCGGGTTAAAAATTATTGGATATATGACGGCTATATGTCAGATTCTCTAGAATTTCCCGCCTGACAGAGTAAAACCTAGAATTTAAATCCTCTCCCCATAAACCATTAGTTAGTTAAACTGGGTGTTTTAATTTTTGTATAAATCCGAACTAATTTAATGTCGAATTACTTCACCTGGTTAATAAAGACTATATTTTACCAACTGTTGCGGTGATCCGGGCGGAAAAATAGGTTAGTAATCGCTAGAATCGATTTAGACTGTATTTTTAGTACTGAGTGGCAACGGGATTAGATTGGCATTCAAAATACACGGCCGTCAACACAAATCAAGTGTGTGCTGAATTTAATATAGCCGATTTTAATTCTGATGTTACACCATTTCTGATTGGTCATCTGTTACAGCCACGAGACGTGCACGTGACGAAATGAGACCTCCTGAATGTGGTCGTAACGTCGTATTGTTAGTCGACTTCCATAAGGGAAATGTTACAAGTAATTTTATGAACAACACCTAACACATTTTTATTGTCAGCACCAAGATGTCAAATTAATTTTCAGAACAAACGCACTAGTCGTATTTTGCTTCTGTAATATTCTATTATCGTATGGTTTACGTTGCACTCTTTTCAACAATATTAAATTATTCATGCTTAGATTCCATAGGAACGTTTTGTATTTGTGGTTAAATTAAAGTGATACTAACTCTTTCATTTGGATGATCGATTACATCATTAAAGGGGTATTATGTGAGATTAGATGAAGAGTTGACTGTTCTCGCTAGTAAACAATAGATAACGTAAATAAAATATGCTGAAAATCTCAGTCAAATTGCTCCGCGATATCATCTTTTGAATTTTAGACTACCCTCCATCATCATGACGAAGTCGGTATGATAAAAACAAAATCTCGATTATCCATTTTTACGTTCAATTATATCCAAAAAATGTATTCCAATCCGCTCAATATCACAGGCTAGCGAAGGCATCGAGAGTTGATTATGGTCTGGATAATTTAATAAATGTCTAATAATAATTTAGATAACATTTCAGGCCTAAAGAAAGATCTGCAATAGGCAGATTTGGCTCTTGCATAATGTATGTTTAAATTTTGTGACTTAATTTGTTTGGAATTTGAATTATTGAGGACGACATGCACTGATATGTTTTATCCTTGTTTCACGAACACTTTAAAACTAGTTTTTCTTTACGACCCTTGTGATAGAAGTACTGGTGAGTGTGTTTTAAGTTGTCTGGCAACCTATATATTATTTTTTGAATATAGAATTACAGAAGATTTACGATATTTCTACAGCATGGGCGAGGATATTGAAGTACCCGCTTCATAAACGATGTATACTTGTGGAATAAAATGGGTTGAACGACCGGGAGCGGGGTTTCCCCTACTCTTATTCTATTTCAAGGGGTTCATTACATGCACTCGAATACATATATGGATATATACATCAGTCGTCCTTTTTGTGTGTGTGTTTTGTTGTTCCATCCAAACAGGTGTTGTCGACCTCACTAGTGCAATCCGGTCTTAAGATAAACTCTCAATGGTTCTTCTCGGTCAACAGTGGCGACACCACACCACCAACACACGCGCAAGGGCCCATCATTTTCCACGCCATACATTATTATGCTATATAATACACCATATTACCTCGCTAATAATATGATATTATACAAAGGCGTCATTGACATATTTATATCTATATGTATATATATATTCTTTTTCAAATTTACCGCCAAACGAAAATTCTGGATTAGAAATAATCTCGTTTAAATTGCACATTTCTTTACACGTGATTATTAATGAACGACAGTTGTGTGTGGATGACATTACGAGGCGAGATGGATAACGACTCCATTGTTTCAGCGATGATTGATTCCCGCCTTTCAACTAATTAATATCTAACTACTAATTAGATTATTAATGAGGTACCTGACAGATTCAGGTGTGATCAAGATAGGTAAATTACCTATCTGTACAATATAACATTGTTTGAGTATATCACAATAGTATTGTTTATATCTGTATTGTACGTTTCTATAAGTAATTCCATAAGGTTGATTATGACATCCCAATCTGTGTTTAAAACAGTTGTTAACACCACCAATATGGTTTGATCAGTTTGTTAGATCGGAATAATGAAAGATGTTCACCAACAAGGGTTTCACATTTTAATAAACTGAATGAAAATACCAAACTTAGAAATGTGTATTCATTGAAATAAATGGTAGCTTTGGTTTGGTCAGTTTGTAAGATCGGAATAATATAAGTTGTTCACCAAACTTAGTTTCACATTTTAATGAACTGAATGAAAATACAAAACTTCGAAATATTTATTCATTGAAATAAATGGTAGCTATGGCGTGGTCAACTTGCTAGATAGGATTAATAAAAGTTATTCACCAAACTTGGTTTCACATTAATGAACTAAATGAAAATACAAATTTAAAATTGGTGTGGTCAACTTTTATGCAGGATTAATAAAAGTTGTTCGCCAAACTAGGTTTCGCATTTTAATGAACTAAGTGAGAACATATAAAATTAAGAAATATTTATCCATAAAAGTAAATGGTGGCTTTATGTAGAATTTAAAAAAAAGTTGTTCACATATTAATGAATTGAATGAAAATATAAAATATCACATGGTACAATTTTATTTCAAAATTCGGATGTGCGTAGGTGTTGTGAGCAGGGGGGGGGGGGACCGAGGGACTCAGATAAAAACCACGTCAGGTCTGTCTTGATTAAAATTAGACGATATGATTTATTTCTGAACCAAACAATTTGAAGGAAAAATTTTGAATAATAAAAAACACATTTTTCAAAAATATTTATCTTTGCTTGTAAACAGTGTATTTCATTTTCGAGGTCACACCACTACACTTAATAATTGTATTAACATAAATTAATTATCACTATTTATCTTTATTTATATACTTAACTCTTAACAAACATGTTGTTGATAAATCACGTGACGCTGTTTGTGACAATACCTATAAATAAATTTAGAGTTGTTATCTGTACACAAATCCACGCCAGTTTTATTTTTTTTAAATTATTTTAACTAACGTTGTTTTCAGGCATGTTAGTTTTCATTCTATGGTTACGGATGGGTACAATGTGATGAAAAATATTGTTTATTAAAAATAACCCACGTGATAATCACATTAATTAGTTATATTATTAAAGATGTATTATGTAAAGTTTTGATAAAGAGCCGACCATTTTTGCAATAATAATAGAGAATTTATTGAAATTTGCCGTCGAATTACTTAATTCTGAGCAAAGTTATGAGTGTTTGTAAATTTGACATTATAACCGATTGTCATGTACTGTTGCGATGATAATAAACGAAGTCTCGATTGTCAGGCTTATATTTGACGCGAATTGTCTAAGCAATTCAATATCTAAGCCATCTGATCGTATAAAGAATTGATTATGTGCTTGTCATGTGAATAAATATGGTTAAATAATAATTAATTTAACATTTCATTTAAACTAGAAAATAGACCTACAATAGACAGCTTTATAACCCGTAAAGAATGCATCTTTAAAACAAATAAATTAAAAATGATATTAACATCACCAATATTGAGGTTATAGTATGATTGAGATCTGTGGTCATATATTAAGAAATGATATCGTAACTTTGTTGTTTGTATTCCATTCATTACTTCTTAAAAAAGGTTAATAAAAAAAAACGACGCCACACGTCCATTGTTAACCTGATGAACCGAACAACCGTAGCCAGTTATGGGGTTGTATACAATTCGAGATGCTTATCTTTCATGGCGAGAAAAGCAAACAAAAAACGCGACGAGAATGAATTAACGGCGTACTTATCAGCTGTCTGTTTTGGATTTGTTTCATCAAAGAATGAAAAAATACAGGAGCCCATCCTTACGATTTTTTGAAACTCCGTTTAAAATAAAAACATAAAACCCCCCACAAAAACCGCGGATTTATTTTTTTTTTGTGTGGCCTGAAATCTAACCATATGATTTGGTAATGATTTTATAACTTATAATGACTGTGTTTTTGTTTTGTTTGTATATTGAGGATATATGAAAGCCCACATCGCAAATACCAATTAAAATTGGTATTTGCGATGTGGGCTTTCATATATTAATTACATAGCTTAAAATGCCTGTGGTTTTGTCTTGTTTGTACTAATTGTTATGTGGGGTGCAGCCCTCCTGCACAGTACTTGATTTTATATAGATTTTATAGCTTACAATGTCTATGGTTTTGTCCTGTTTGGTTTTTTTTTGAGTTTTGGTTTATTGTAATGTGTGGCGCGGTCCTCCTGCACGCACAAACGTATATTCAACGGAAACAAGAAAACGAGGACATGCGTCTTAATACGAGAAAACCACTTGGCTTTTTTGTTGACATTCCGGAAATGGAGGTGAACTTGAATTCCATCTGTTGTGGCGGTACACGCAGGATTTCTCGAGAAAATGGAATACCTGTGCCATATGAGAGTCTCCTTGAAGTCCTATTAAAGGATTATGGTTAAATTTGTAGAAATAGTTAGCACCGATATTCATCTTTCATGGCGACGTATTGTTCCCCCATGAAAGCTTTTATCCACTACAGTAGAGGCATTGTTTCGTTCGGGGGAGGGGTGCAAAGAATCGAACAGGCTGGCTATTGTTTTCACCTGGTTTGGATTATCGTTAATCTATTGGATTAGCTTTGTGGATTATGTTAATCGATTTGTTTGACCTGTTCCTCTGTGATCTATTCTTGCTGCGAGATCAAACAATTATAGAAAACATCAGGTATTGTTGTCGTCAAAGTTCCTGGAATTTATATCAGATATATGATCAGGGGCTTGACTTGTCTTGATGTCGCAGACAGATATGATCAGAGTTATCACGAAGCTCTTTTATCCCCCAATCTTCACAGCCTACGAATACATGGAACCAAATACATGTATTACAATTCTTACATGTTAGTGTTACAGGAGTAAGGGCCCCGGCATTGAATAGTGTGACGTCGTTCGAATGGGACGAAAGGCAGATATCCTGCACTGGCATGCACGTAAAGATCTCATGGTAGTTTCCGGACAAAATTATCCTCATAGCACACTGTATGGCGTATCATTGGATGACAGCTTAACATCTTTAAAGCGGCAATTTCATATTTTTAAGTTATATTTTTTAAATATATTAAAATAAAGCCTTAAAATAGATGGTATCTATAAACAGTCCAACCTTGTTAAAGAATAATCCTATAATTCACTATTGCCAGTTGAGAAATTGGCAAAAATATCATTTTCAACATTAAATTCAAACGTTTGAAGATAGCTATTGCATGGGGGGGGGGAACAAGGAGGTAATTGTGTTATTATTTCCAATGTGAAAGATGTTTCAGTGTGGAAAATAATGCCTATGATTGTATAATAGTGAGTTGACAGCCTATTGAGGAAAAGACATAGAAATGAATATGTTTTGACTTTCTTGGAAAATATGAAATTCCCGCTTTAAATATGATGTATTTCCCCCATAGCATACTGTATGGCGCATATCCGTCCTCATTGGCCTAGTCGGAGCAGAAAAGTAGGACGCTAAACCCTATTTTTTCGATTTATTCTACTCACACAATTCCTACAACCAGGGATCTTAACCATGAAAACTTTTCATTGGATGTGACCGTGACCAAACAGTTGCTTGTCCAACGTCATGACCTTCTTTCTACCCCCCCCCCCCCCCGCGGCTTCATCCCACTGCAAGCCATTTATTGAAATAATAATATTGAACGATAAAATAATCCCCAAATAATCTTTTTGGTCTGAGTTATCCAACCATTCTCCCCCCCCCCCTCTCTTTTTCTCTCCCCCTCTCTGTCTCCCTCTCTCTCTCACTCTCAATATAGAAAGTTATAGAATGCAGAGAATGATAGAGCTACATGCTGTCATTGAAAGTACCATGTGAAAGAGATATAAAGATTATCTATGTCAATAAAGACTAACGATAAGTTAATCCAGGGTTAGATTAGGTCTTGTGTTCTCTTGAGCCTCCTAGTAATTGATGAAACACAGGGTTTGTTAACTTTTCTCGCGATGTCGTGACTTTGTTTATCCCCTATTACTATACCTCGTATTGTTAGGGGGGTCAAATAATGCTGTTTCTCACGGTCTGTGACAAGTTCTTTACAACGACCAGCAACATGTGACCAACCACCTTTACTTCACCAATCACTCCATTAACTAAACTGGTTCTTAATCGGGTTTGATTTTGTGACAAACTCTTTTCAGTAGATTTATTAATGACACAGTCGTGAAAGAGAATTACAACGACTTCCTGAATACTGATTATGATAGTTGCAGATCATAATGAGAGATATATTACACTGTTTTTGTTTTCTTATCATTATTTATTTAATGTCATCATGTGAATTTATCACAGCTGTTGAGTAGAGAGTAGAGGAACACTAAATCAAATTGATAGGGGGTTATATTGAATTAATATAGGGCAGTAATGTTTGTAATAGGGTTTCACTATGTGTTTCACATTATTTTTAGAAATGAGGTGTAACGCCCATTCAACACAAACTTGGCCATTCCGAAACTAACATATGGGAAATTTCTATTTCGATCAATCTTTTTGGGGATAGAGTTCTTCAGGGGGTACCTCGCGAGGTTAGAGATCGTACACCGATGAGATCGAAACCACCACGTCACTTGACATAATGACATATCTTATGATCTAAACTGCACGTGAAAGACCACTCGAACCCATATTCCACATATTTAATCTTACACAACACCAATAAAATTGCGAGAACAAAGTGTTTTTTTGCAATTTTCCCCAATATTAACTAAAAGATGTCAGTGACGTCATTGGCATTTTCAATTACCATATAGGCATGACATAAACAGGATTTAAGAACCGAGGAGTTTTTTGGTTATAAATTGATAAAAAAGAATAATGCAGAAACATTTTATAAGTCGGACTTTCTTGCTTTTCGACTTTACAAAAAATGTAATTCATTGCGTCAATAGGTACTAGTTTAACATTTCACAGTTGAATACATAGTACAATCTTTCACTTCATAAAATGAAATGAAATTGGGTTTAACGTCCTACTTTTTGGCACCAATCGGGATAATGAAGACGGGCATCTTGGTACTAGTTTAACATTTCACAGTTGAATACATAGTACAATCTTTCACTTCATAAAATGAAATGAAATTGGGTTTAACGTCCTACTTTTTTGCACCAATCGGGATAATGAAGACGGGCATCTTGGGGGAAAATTTGTCCGGACACAGGCGTTTCCGACTACTCTTCATCGAATTCTTACTGACATGGGTTCTTTTCCGTGCATGCCGACGTGTACGAGTGACATATGGTTTTCGTCCCCTCCGAACAGCTAGATGCTTTAACAAAACCTGTCACATATCTATACTGATGTTTGATAAAATTGTCAATGGCATTTAGTAATTGAATAGGAAATACAGAGAACATATTATTAAGCTAATAATACATAAATATTCCATTTCATATAATTGTATGCTGTGTATCTGCACCCCCGCCTGCTTGTTGTGATGACATTTAGCAATGGAACTCGAAATTCTCAGAACACAATATTACATTATAAATCACAATTTTAATTTTACATTATAAATCACAATTGTACATTATAACGTTATTATATTATAATAACTTTATAAATTTCTTACATTAACATTCCCTTATATTCTTCTTACGTTATAATCCATTGTTCTGACGTTATTACATTATAATTACAATAAATTATAAAGTTCTTACATTAAAATTCCTAGTAATGTAGTAGGTTACTACTACTACATTATAATTTCCAAGTAACGTCATCACTTTATATCTCTATATAACGTGACAACGTATCACACAATTCCCTAATAACATCCTTACATGAGAGAGAGAGAGAGAGAGAGAGAGAGAGAGACGGAGAGAGGACACAAACCAAGTCATTTTATGAGTAACATATGGTTCAATTTTATTTCAACAATTCGCTTGCGCGTAGGGGTCTTTAGCAGTGGTAGGAAACCGGAGGATCCGGAGAAAATCCACTACAACCGAGGAATCGAAACCACGCAACTCCATGATATACCTTATAATACAACACGCACGCGCGAACAATTCGGCCATCCCCAATTAAAATCAGATATTGACTGATATGATACCAGTATTAGAAACACAATCGTCGGTTTTAGTTTATTTATGTTATAAGATATTGAATTGAAACAACGGCGTACATTTGGAACATGACTTATGGGCGATGACATGCCCTGATCGTCATTCTTCTCGTTCCAGAAACTCTTCAACATCGTTGCTGAACAACCAAACGCAAACAAGTAATATATTACTCCCAAAAAATTTTAATAACCACCAGTGTCTCCTATTTCATCATTCCATTATCAACATGCGGCTAGGAAAATATGTCTTAATGTACCGTTATACACCGATATGATATTAGCCTTCTAATGAGAAGTACAATAGTCGCATGGTAAACCCATCAATAACAATAAAAATATCATTTCTGACGACTTCATTATGTTAATCGTGCGTGAGGCACTGGCTTTGTTGACACAACAGCCTTGGAATTATTTTACAATATGTTTTAAACAAACCTACTCCATGTTTCGCTATGTGGTAATGCTGCGTGTCGCATGAATATCAATACGATAATGCATGTCCCGTCGCGCGTATGATGATCTCCACACATTCAAAGGGCTTTCACCCATCGCGCTTTATTCAAGCATATTTCACTTCTCGCATGATTTAAGATAAAAAGCTTATATAATGTTTCATAAAGTTAATTCTGTTTTCACAAGCTGCACTTGTTAACAGAATTAAGATGAAATATAGGTCTTTTGGCGCGTTCTCTTTTGGTGCCACCGTGAGACTCTTCACACAATTATTGAAAATACAAAGGAGAATTCTGTAGAGAGCAATTACTTTTTGTTAATAACATGTAATTACAAAGAGAATCCGAGCCAAAGCGGCGCAACGATGCTCAGTAATTGCATCAAATCATGTCCTATGTAATTCCGCTTAATAAAAGTCATTGATGAAATTTATCAAAGAGAGAGAGAAAGAAAGAGGGAGAGAGAGAGAGGGAGAGATGGGGTTTAAAGTCCACTCTACACAAACTAAATCTTTTTTCTGGGCTAACATATGGTTCAATTTATATTTCAATAATGCGCTTGCGCCTAGGTGTCTTTAGCAGTGGTAGGAAACCAGAAGACCCGGAGAAAACCCACGAGGCTGGACAGGCGATATATAATCCTTGTCACGTACAATCAGCGAAGCGAAGCCACGCCAGTTGACTTAATGACAGACCTTATGATACAGCGCGCACATGCTAACCATTAGGCCATCAAACCTCCCAAAATTTATCAGACATTTTATCTTAAAAGATGTGGCAGTTTTTAGATATACATGTAGTATTATAACGTTACAGGGAAATTATAATGTAAGGACGTTATAAGGGAATAAATTTTATAATTGATAATGTAAGGACTTTACAGGGGAATTACAGTATAAGAACATTATATGGTAACCATGCTAAACAAATACTAATATAGTATGAGAACGTTACAAGGGAATTATAATGCAAGTACGTTATAAGGGAATAAGTATTATAATTGATAATGTAAGAACGTTATAATGTTGAGTATAAGGAATTACAGTGTAAGAACTTTACAATCATGGTAACAATGATAAACAGATACTAATAGAGTATCATAACGTTACAAGGGAATTATAATGTAATAACGTTATACGTATTATAATGCATTGTGCAAGAACTTTACAGGGGAATTATACTGTTGTGTATAAGAAATTACAATAACTTCACATGGGAACAATGATAAACAGGTACTATTTCAGTTTAGTAGCAGGCTCATCCACTTCCAAATTGAGACAAAAAATAGAAACGACTATTAATTTGGATGCCTTTTCTTATTTGACACAAATATATTTCATTGACTTGTTTACGATAGACAAAAATATTTATACCATTCTTGTTTGACGTAAACAAGAACAAATTCAGGTAGTATATAACCTATATTTTATGTTGTGCTAATTGGTAAATTATTTACGGTAGATAAAACTATTTTTAGATGTGTCTCCATACCTTTAATCAAACCATTCTTGTATTATTTTGGTTTTCTTTATTCTATAAAATAAACAAACAATGATTATCAATTAAAGCTGCTATACACTGGTTTTGTTTTTATACAAAAATAACTACTGAAATGCATTCTTAAAATCTCAAACTAAACGATTAAAAAATGAAATACAGATCTTGCGTTACATACCATCAGGATCTCGATGTTCATAGATATAAAGAAGATAAGCTTGGGTCATTGAATGACGTTTCTAAAACAACCAAGATGACTGAATAAAACAACAGAAAACATCGTAAACATTAGATGGATTATAGACCAATATCAGTTTTGATAAGATTTCATTTTACATTGCTTGGTTATTTTGGTTACCGTGTGGTCTGCATGCGGTCGCAGAGGTTCGGTGGGTGAGGAGCTGGCTGACGATCAGGGAGATCCGGGGTCCGATCAGGTGTGTGCTGAGACAGTTCCCGGGTATATTTCCGTCAGTGAACAGGACGGGGCATCTAGTCATTCCGACGAGACGAAAACCCGGGGTCCCGAGTACGTTGGTTTGAATGTAAAAGCACCCATGGCAGTAGGTCGTAGTGTTTTGAACCCAGTTCCTGGTTAATGATTGCTTTGGGATTAGAAATCAATATATCTCGAATTTGTGAAGGACTTTTGATATTTGTTGTTTCCTATAGGTACATTGCCTCTTTAGTTCCCCTAATGTAAAACTGGATTCTTTTAACTGTGTAGTAAACCCACATTTTTGTATTCATGAACATTCAACACGATCAGATGAGTGTTTTAAAGAATATCTATTTTATTTTCCCATTTTCAAAGTTCATAGACAATAATTGTCCGATATGTCAGTACAGTCGATTATAGAATGAAACAAATTGCGCTACGATCTATAAATAATGTAACATGACAAAAAGAGCAATTGTATTCATCAATGAGATATCAGCCAAGATTCTCGGATAAATTTAAAGTGCCTGCTTTATTTTATGTATCGTACACTAAGAATGGGAAATGAAAGAAAGGTGTGCCTATATCATAGAAGTGGGTGTCTTCACCGCTAATTCCGTCTTCATTAGCCCAGTCGTACCAGAGCTGCAGCCCGTTCATTTCCCAACCAATTGCATGCGCATTTTCTTTATTTTATAAGAGAGCGTCGACACCAATTCCTTGTGCATTTTATGTATTTTGAGCTAAGAGTAAGTAATTATAGACGAGTGCGTCTTTACCATCAATTCCTTGCGCATTTTATGTAGCTTAAGGTAAGTAAGTATATCCGGGGATAGCTGGGTAAAATCGCAGTCAGAAATGATAATGTCTTGATGAAAATACAACTGCTATTTCATTTTCTTGAATGTAAAACTGAATTTCTTACGCATTGATTAGCCTTAAAGGCGGGAACAAATTTATCCTTTTGGGATATATTGTGAAACTATACAATAGAAATAGTCAGGTATCGTGATATGGCCTTAAACAAAGTGTTCAACGCATTATTATTATCAATCACAGTCGTTCTTAATCGATTTTTCTAATTATTCCTAGAACGCAAGTTAAGTTAAAGAATGGAAATTATGTTGTATAGAATTTACGGAAATTAATTCCTTCGAATGTTAACATTTCGATATTTAATTTAATTACACAACAAACCATGTGTGTTTTTATTGTTTGTTCAAGGTGCAATGTGCGTTCTGTTTCATTTTGCCAAAATTCGTGTACACGAGATCTCTTACAGTTCATGTCTCTAAACAGTTTTCTTTGTATCAAATCACGAAAAATAACTCCGCAGCTAACATGTGTTTTTCATCAATTTCAAATTTCCCGTCATCGCGTTCTCCAATACACCTGTTCATTGACATGGGTTTGATAATCCCTCCCTTAGAGGCGTGACCCAATCCTTAACAGCTGCGTGTGATTGGCTAACATGATGAAAGGGACATAGTAGAATTTGCTGATTGGCTGGATCGGACATGAATGATATGGTTAAATAGAATAGTTAATAAAGAGGTGGTATTTATAACTAACAAGTTATACATGGTTTAGTGTTGTGGATATTCTTCTACAGAGTCACATGTTTTCCTACTATTGATACATGTTGAGCCCGAATAAAATCAGGTCATATAACGAACGCAGTCACCTTGTGAAACGTCTAGGATATATTGGATAACTATTAGCGCTAACAAGATGCCTCGCGCTTTCTTAATCAAGAAACGCGATAAAAGTGAGTCTGAATTGCATATCTTCAATCCAAGACCGGATAATCCTCCGGCAGTAACGGATGTGGAAGAAGATGAAGAAACTATTAATGTTACCGATACTGATGACATGCCTATGGAAGTTACGGAATCTAATTTAGAATCAAATGAGGCAACTTTATCTCCTAAAGTTGTGGTGGAAGAGATGCCGAAACCCGTGGTGACCCCGGTGCCACGCTTGTCACCCATACAACAGAAGAGAGATATGTATTTGACAGGTATGTAAAATTTTCTATAGTACATTGGTCTGCAACAAACAACTATTTTGAAGGTTGAAATCTCTGAATCACTTTAATTTATTAGATCGGTGTAAAATATTTTCGAAATTATCGCAGTTGGTAATTCGACAAATGCAAAATGTTTTTTCGGGATTGCTGATGGCCATTTAGTGCGTTGTTACTCTTATTACAGTAGCTTCTGAAATACCACACCTTAGATAATGTCTTCAATTAATTACTATTCACTATTGATGTATTCTAAGTGCCATTTGTAAATATTAAATAACAATTCTAGATCCCAATTTATTTATGTGTTCTACACACTAATTATGTATTCTACATGTCAATTTATTTATTCTACACGCCGGCTTATGTATTCTATATCTCAATTCCTGGATTCTAGATAACAAGTTATGTATTTTAGTCCCCAATTTATGTATTCTAGATCCCAAGTTATGTATTCTAGGCACCAATTTTCTAGATATCAATTTATATATTCTAGATGTAAACCATAACTATGTATATATAGCTGTTACCTACAGTATTCTCACAAACAAATTTCATTCAATGGTATAATATATATAGGAAATTTGTTATGTATTATTTCGGAGTCATTTATAAAATCAAATTATGATAAATATAAAATTAGAATTTCCAAAAACTTTAAATATCTTTAGTAAATTTATTATTTATCCTACTACATACTTGTATAAACAGAAAAGCGCGCGACATCATTATTTTTCTCACGATTTTAATCTGTTGTCAACTAAAATCCACTGTCATACTGTTAGCAATTGTTTAAAGTTCTCGCTATTGAATACATCCCCATCGCTATGAAGAACGGTGCCTTTGTTGCCCCTCAAATGATAGGATTAATAAAAACACACACGAACAACAATCAATTTCATGGGTCCTCGTCTTCTATGCTATTTAGAATGACCTTTGTCCAGCTAATAGTCTTAGTATTCAGTGGTCAGTATTCTTGTTTCAAATACAAATGTTCACCTGTCTTCGGTCACGTGCCAAATGTTTCTCAAAAACCACCTGTCAGCTTCATGAGGGCTTTTTGTATAATTTTTGACCCTGGCACGCGACCCAACAAAGTTCAAATTCTAACCCCCTCAAAGAATAATTAGATACGCGCCACTTGTTGAAAACCCTTTCATCGGGAAATTTTTTCTTCACTCTGGCGCGTGTGAAAATGACAAATAAATTTAAAGGTATTCAGTATACAGGAATCTATCACATGGCGTTTCAATATTTTATTAACAAGCCATTGTCGTAACAAAGTAAACTGAAGAGTTCGTACATTTTGTTAATTATGTAACATGTAAAATTGAGCACGAATTTATCAAAATATGTTTTTTATTAGTTCGAAATTATTAGGTTTCTTCTAAAACTGATTGCCTACAGAATTTCAACGTTTAATTTTGACTTTCTCTATATAACTAATGAAATACTAGAAATGTTAAAACGCGCGAAAGCTTTAAGAAATTGTCGAATTGGATTTCATATTTCATAGTTTATGTTGCGTTTGGTTTAATTTTCTTTTTTCGTTAATAACTAATAAAACACGCGTAATGTGAAAACATGTGAAATTATTGAGGAATGCGTTAAAAAAATACTACTTGGAGTGAGTATTTCCAGATATAAAAATCTCAAAAGAATACGTAGTGTGTAATGTGCACGCTTTATTAATTTACTAATTATTATGCACGTGCGTAGAATCGATTTAGAATTAATTGCAAGTGCTTAGAAGTCTCAAAGGGAATTGATGAAATAACATAAAATTAATTGGGCAAATAATAACTAAAACCAACAAGTGCCATGATTAAATAGATCTTTAATATGTGAACGTAATGATTAATTGACCATCAAATTAATCAGAGATTTCTGCTCCTAAAAAATAACCTTTAATATAAATACCAGACCAGTATTCAATCACCTGTTGCTATAATTATTATTTTCTATTTTACAGGTCGATCAATGGACGGAATGATAAAACAGACTATAGTGAAACCTATACCAGAGCGACCAATGGTTCCAGTGTCACTTCACCTCCCGCCAACACCAGATTGTCACAGAAGACTCTCACCGCATTCACCTGCTGATCTAGATCGCAGAACCGGAAGTCTGAGTCCTGTCGATAGTCCCAGTTGTAGTCCCCCAGAACCTGCTCGGTTCCACGATCCGTTCCCATGGCAACCTCCACTTATCTCTAACTTACACAGTCACCCATTTTTACCCTTCCGCTTCTTCAGTGGATTCCCATCACCCCCATTACCAAGAAACCTCAATGATTCAACGCTGGGATTTAGGCCATATGCCGAAGTGTCATCAGCTTTCAAAGGACCACAACTCTTGCCACCGCCAACGTATCTTCCGGGAATGCGCTATCCAATGAACTTTCCCCAATCTCCTAATGACACTCGAAAACTTTTTGATGATAGACGAATGGACCTAGATTTCAGTGTTAAAATGGCTAAAGCACCATTTGATAACGTTTTGAACTATTCTGTGGTGACAGAACGCCCAGTTCCGGAATTAGAACTCACGGAGAAAAAGAAAAGTAAAGAAAACGAACCTATTCGATATCAGTGCGATTCTTGTAAAAAGAGCTACTCGACGTTTAGCGGTTTATCTAAACACAAACAGTTTCATTGTGCCTCGCAGATTAAGAAAGAATTCAACTGTAAATACTGTGATAAGACGTACGTGTCTCTGGGAGCTTTAAAAATGCACATAAGAACTCACACATTACCCTGTAAGTGTAAATTATGTGGTAAAGCTTTTTCTCGACCCTGGTTATTACAGGGTCATATCAGGACTCATACTGGAGAGAAACCATTTTCTTGTCAACATTGTGGTCGTGCTTTTGCTGACCGCTCCAATCTACGAGCACATCTTCAGACCCATTCAGATGTTAAGAAATACAGTTGTCGAAGCTGCAGCAAAACTTTTTCCAGAATGTCGTTATTATTGAAACACGAAGACGGTTGTTGTGGCACAGTTGTTCATTAAAAATTTAAACGTGATCAAAACATTATTACGAAAAACAGAAACTAGATAGGACTACAATTAAATATATCAAATTTAAATCGAAAGGACACAACTTATATTTATTTAGTTGTACAGTTTTTGTAAGGTGCCATTTTGAAAGAAACAGTCATATTGTTATTTATTTTTATTTCCCAATTTTTATTTATTTTTATGTGTGTTCTTGTCAAATCAGTATTCAACATTTCTGTCTCTTGTCCATTTATTAAATGTTATTTGTGATATTATACTAACGATTTAAGTAACGTTTAGCTTTTTCTATGCCGTTACTCATTTATAAAGAATTTAGTCCCCACTTTAATTGGTACCACTGGAACTTACATTTCTCTACTATTACAGAAACGGTTTCAATTTGTTATTACGAATTATACTTCTAATCTAAGTAACGTTCAGTCGCTTCTATATCGTTACTCATTTTCGACTGTTTTAATTTGTTATTATGAATTATACTTATAACCTGAGTAACGTTTAGCCTTTTCTATACCGTTACTCATTTTAACGAATTTAGTTCCGTGCCCCCATTTATTCGTGCCATTGGAACTTACATGTCTCTACTATAGACTGTTTCAATTTTTTTATTATGATTTATACTTAATAGTCTGAGTAATGTTTACTTATATATAGATAACGTTACTCATTCTAAAACGAATTCAGTCTAATTCTACCCCGACCCCCTCAATGGAGCAACCATTTCTCTAATATTACAGAGACTGTTTCAATCTGGTATTCTGAATTATAATTCTAATCTGAATAACGTTTATTCCTTTCTATATCGTTACTTATTTTAACGAAATTACCCCCCCCCCGTTAATTCGTGCCATTGGAACTTAGATAATATCACAGAGACTGTTTCAAATTGTTGTTATGAAAACTTCCCTTTTTTGCTTTATACATATTATTGAAACTATTTCATTTGTTATTAAATCAATATTTTGTTGAATCAGTGATGAATACTCTAAATATTTATTATGTATATTAAAGACGTACATTAGACTGTTGCAGTCAATATATTCTATGATTAATTGTGTTTTCAATTTAACACCCCGGTAGTTTATTTTAACATGTTTTATTGACGGAGTGGGCCACCTTGCGATTATATTATGATTTGCTTTAAATTTAATCATTGTGGGACCCCTTTCCACCTGTCGAATAAACTGATACGCTCTATTACAGATGAGTGTTTGTGCGCGCGCCCAGCTCACCTAAACATAATAGAAACACGAGACATCTTTGGCGCGTGGCAATGATGTGAGCGGAGAGCGTGACATGGCCTCCTTCTTACGGCAGGTGCAAAGACAACTTGTCGTCTGCGAGATAGAAAGGACCTGCAAGTCGACAGGTGATAAAATGGCGCGAAAGGTTGATATTATTCCTTCATTCTTTAATAGATTAGAACAATTATACTGACCTGAGTGAGGATATAGCCCCAAGTGATTTCTTTGACGTCTTCCCGCCACCTTCCTGTCTGTTGGCAAATGAAAAAAGAGCGGGAATTTCTTTGACGTCTGACTTGTGCACGCCCCTTCGTGACGCAATTGACCCCCGGTTACCTCCAGATTTAGTCCCAATATCTCGCTTCGTTCACCTCGTCTGCTTTATTAATTATTCCAGTTAATAATCATCTATGGAAATCAACATTTCAAAGAGAGGCGGTATGGTTTTGTATCGTAGTTTACAAAATTTAATGACGTTGGACCAGTTATTACTATTGCCATATTTGATATCCTATTGTCTATGACCCCCAAAATAATTACTCGGCCAAAATGAATACCACAAAAAGATGACCCGCCGCTTTTTTCTGTATCCAATTCAAATATAGAAAAAAAAACATAAACACATCTTTATGGATAACAATCACTAGGAACTTCAAACTCAGGGTAAACGATGATATGATATAAAAACCTGGGAATAAGCACATAAAGTTTTAATATTCTGTTTAAATATATAAAAAAGATCAAAGACTATTTGGAGTTCAAATATACCCGACCTGCCAGGTAAGAAAGAGAACAGCCAATGATGGATTAACTGCCCATTATCCTTTCTGCTAAATTTCATCAAAATAAGATTTAAACTGTTTCAATGGCATTTAGTAATTGAACTAGAGTATACAGGTCACAATTCTATGGAATACAATTACTGCTTATTACTGAGCGACGTTTCGACTAGGCTTCTCTAGTCGTTATCAAGCAATGATAAAATCTAAAAAATAAGACAAGTCAATATATACATGTACATAACAATACACTCTCAATGCTGACAAAACAGGGATCTCCCTTAATTTGCACGTACCTAACCTAAATCCAACCCTGAGTTCCCTGTGGTCGAATTACAAAAAAGTTCAGCAAGTGTTTTATTAATCAAGGGGAAAACAAAATAGCAATAAGCTACAACTATAATTTATATGTTTTGCTTATAACGAAAACACTCGTTCTTGATTTAAGCAAGTTTTTGGATATGTGAAAGAAAAAGGTCCGGGGCCCTATTCACGAAACCTTAAACTAAACTATTTTAAGAAAGCAGCCTCTTCATTGGTTGAGAGCTTCAATTTACGCCATGATTTCAACCCTCAATCAACGATAATTTGGAATTAGTTTTTTTTATTAAGAATATGGCCCCTGGAATCCAAGAATGCGTTTCACTGGACTCCATTTCCCTTGCAAAGTACAATTAGGGCTCCAACAAGCCCATGTGGCAAAAGTTTCAGTGACACATATATTACTGTAATTGCTTCATTCAGTGCCGGCGCTCAGTTGACTTTTCTAATTAAATTGTTTTTAAAATACAAATTTTTATACTTTTAACACTTTATCTAAATAACCATTTATTAAATCAACCTGATTGAAAATCCCTGTAATATATTTTGGAATAATCACAATTCTACCCTCTCTATTTGCTTGAATGTGAACTGGCATACTTAGGTTTGGGGGAAGGGATGGCCAGTAATTTGCTATTTCAGTCACCCACCTCCCTTCAAGAAGTGTGCCCCCCCCCTTCGCCCTCAGTCTCCCGCTATGCGAGCGTCCAGACTACAACCTTGTGTGAAGTGGAATCTCTAAAATGACTATCAGTCCAGCGTGATTCAATTCTGCTCAGTATTGACAAATATCTGACGAATTGAAAATCGTGTAACACTCAATATCCTCTACAGACAATATAAACAAGCCAGTGTCACCTATAATTGTTAGGGGAAATAGTTTGAAATCAAGCTGGAATTAAACGTAAAACAAATGCGTACTGTCGGAAAAATGCAGGTACGTGTCGGTGACTTGATTTGGTAAAATGAAACGGAGTTTAATTTCCTGCTGTTCTAATTAAGACAGGCATGCGCCAAACAGTGACCTGTGATCGAAAATTTTGCCCGAACAGCGGCGCTACGGATTACCCTTGTTCAAAAGTTATTTTACATGCGCGCCAAAGTGTACATCTGACCTCGATTCTTTTCCCACCCGAACTGTATTTGTCAGGTCGTCATTACATCACGGACCTAGGGGAACCGCAACCAACAGTTTCAGCGAACGCGATACCTCCTAGTTAGCGAGCCAACGTCTGACTCACAGAAGTGCCATGGCTCACTGATAGTGTTTATTGGGCAGGAGAGAGAGGGAGAGAAATTGAGTTTAACGTCCACTAGACATAAACATGGTCATTTCGGGACTAACATACAGTTCAATTTTACTTCAATAATTCGCTTGCGCATAGGAAGAAACCAGATACAGAGAGAGAGAGAGAGAGATTTCGGGACTAACATACAGTTCAATTTTACTTCAATAATTCGCTTGCGCATAGGAAGAAACCAGATACAGAGAGAGAGAGAGAGAGAGAGAGAGAGAGGGAGAGAGAGAGGGGAGAGAGAGAGAAATGGGGTTTAACGTCCACTCGACGCAACACAAACTAGTTCATTTCGGGACTAACACATGATTCAATTTTATTACAATAATTCGCTTGCGCGTAGATGTCTTTAGCAGTAGGAGGAAACCGGAGGACCCAGAGAAAACCCACGAGGTTGGACAGGCGACCCTATTTCTAGTCACGTACAACCGGGGATTCGAAACCCCACCAGCTGACTCAATGACAGGCTTTATGATTTAGCACGTACGTGCTAACCATTCGGCCATCCCCCCCTCCCTCCCCACCCCCAGGAAAAAAACCGGAGGACCTGGAGAAAACTCAGGAGGTTGGATAGGCGAACCGACTCCTTGTCACGTACAACTGGGAAATCGAAACCACACCAGTTGACTCAATGACAGACCTTGTAATACAGCGCGCAGGTGCTAACCATTCGGTCATCCAACCCCACTGGCACTGTATTGGGCGGAGAATGCGTGATCTTTCACTTACACACATGATAATAAGGAAGTTAATATTGTCTTTTTTTATTTCATATAATCAGCAATTCAAGATTTGTTTGTTGACACGTACAAATTTTTGATAGGCTCAAATGTTATCTGGCGATCAAGTGACTTGTTAATAGTTCACCTGTCTTATTTATTTACGATACTCGAGTGAAAAAAAGGGACAAAATTCTTTTTCTTAACCCACCTGCATGAGACCAAGTAGGTGAGATTTATAAGGGGGTGAAGAGGGTGTCTCTAATACCCCTATATTCTATTAATATATACGCTATATGGTGAAGTTGCACCTGTTTTTCATTGTCAACACACATTGATCAGTTTGTTGTGTGGCGGTCCCACTTGTTTCATGAAATGAATTGTTTAATTCGTACGGCCGACAATGAACACTGCGGGGGGAATAAAAAACCTGTTATGATTACTGTGAATGGTCGTTCATATTTTTTGACGATCAGGTCGGCGAAATGTACTTAGTGTTGCTCCTAATCGAATAGCTCTCTATAGGCGTCTAATTGACCGTACACATACTAATTTTGGTCAGTTTTCACATGTCAACATACCGGGGATTTTCGTTTTCTTTTTTTTTACCTAGATCGACTCAGGAACAGGACAGGCCTATGTCATTTTTGGGGACCAACAGCTGGGCCTCAAGCGTTACACTTCTTGTCTATCTTCTTCTTGGGGCTACCTATACTTCCATTAGAACTGCCTCTGATCGGACGATGTCCGCTGACAGTTCCTACCAATCCAAGAGAGGTTAATCATTTTCACCGCGTTTATGAAATTCCATGATTTTAAACGCCATAAAATGAAATGAAATGGGGTTTAACGTCGTACAATTCTGCCCCGACCCGGCCTAATGAAGACGGGTATACGCCATACAGTTAGTTATGAGGGAAATTTTGCCCGACCAGCGGCACTACAGCCTACTCTACGAATTCCAACTGTCATGGGATCTTATACGTGCACGCCAATGTGTACACGGGACCTCGGTTTTTCGTCCTTGTCGGGCCAGCTTTCCTGCATCACTGACAAAAGGGAACCAGGCCGGAAAATCAAGATGAACTATCTCGGCCAATGCAGGGATCGAACACCCGGACTCCAGGATAGTGAGTCTGCGCATTACCCACTTTACCACCATGACCACCTTTTAAACGCAGACAAGAATGCAATGTCCTGAAGTGCTTAAGGGCGTTGAGCAGTCTAAGATTCGCACTAACTTTTCAACGCCAATCTTATTAAGTCTTTGCAAACTTGTTCCACTTATAAAATAACTCAGAAAACTCTCGAAAGTCGCGTCGTTTTATGTGTAACAATGGAGATACGAGGCGGAGGAATAAAACTATTTATAGCAAACGAGACTGATTCCCCGACCTAGATCAGGTGTTGAATAAATTATGACGTCGTGCACGCCAGTCACGTGATCAACACAGACGTGGCTTCAACGGGAGTGGAAGATGTCACGTGACCAGAAGGAATTCCCTGTATGACGCGATTATCCAGGTCTATTTATCTATCACGAAAGGAACATGACGGATTTTTTTTTTTTATGGTCAAAGATTACTATTTTTTGAATGCATAACATGATTTAGAGTGCGGTGGAGTGGTGCAGTGAAGTAATTATTTACTTTTACATCCGAATTGTTGTATTTTAATACTTGTTGTCGACGTATTCAAAGAATTAACCCAAAATCGCAAAATCTCGTTTGAAGGTAAATAATGAACAACAATTTTAAAATACTTTGAGTTGGTATTTTTTAACGTTTTTGGTGTCGAAATGTAGCTTATAACCTCCACTTTCGATCTACTGGTGGGATTATCAATAAATCTTTTGAGCTTGTACTAATAGAATTTCCAAGAAAACGCATCGTTTTTTTGCGTTTCCATGGATACAAGACAAACCACAACCTATAGCCAAAAATTGACCAGTGTATTTTTGGGACTTGCTATTAGCATTGTTCATGCGAAATTTGATGAAAATATCTGCAGGCATAACTGAGAAAATTCTACTTTTGTTGTCATCAATACCCCTTTTTATCATGCTTTTGGGCCAAGTTTGGAACATAGTTGGTAAATAAAATTGGTATTTATTTGGTGATTAATATGTAGTTTATCACCCCAAATAACAAAAAATGTCATATCTTATCAACAAAAATTACAGTGCTAGCTTTAAAATTTGCATTTTAGACTACTCAACGCCCTTAAAGAACATGTGTCATTGAAAGATTAAATATGCAAGATAAACATGTAAATATAAATTATTATTTAGGCATTTACTCACATAACCAACCCATAATCAATCTATAGGATGGCTGAGATATTAAAACGATTCGATCACCCGCGCCATATAAACTGTCAACGTTAAAATAGTCAGTTTAGACATCTTTTATGGTCGTGGCTCGCCTGTCCACCTCGTGGGGTTTTACCGGGTCCTCCAGTTTCCTCCCACTGCTAAAGACGCCCACGTGCAAGCGAATTATTGAAATAAAATTGAACCACGTGTTAGTCCCGAAATGACATAGTTTGTGTCGAGTGGACGCTAGACCCCATTTCTCTCTCTCTCTCTCTTTATTGTCGTGGCAATTTTTCTTGATCATCGAGACCATTTAGACATAATCTTTTGAAATTTTTAAACTCCATAACTTGAAATATTATAGCGAGAACAATCAGCTCTTTATCTAAATCGTACAAGTTACAGAATGCATCTTTAAACAATGCTATAGTTTTGTTGAGAACCACGTTGGATCAGTGAATAAGTATACGGAAACGCCGCTGTCATTGCAGCACTCCCCTCATCACAGCACTCTGTGTGGCATATGTCAGTCTTCGTTAGTTAGTTTGACGCAGAAAAGAAGGACTTTAAACCCTATTTCATTTCATTCCATTTCATTTAAGTGTGATCGCTAACAACGTGAACATTGTTCGGTTTTTTACAATTAAACAGTAGTTAGATTTAGTATAGCATCAGTTGAAACAGAAATACCGACGAAAATGTCGACAAAGTGTTAACTGGACTGTGAATAAAAAAAACACATAACACGATACTCTTTGTCTGGTTGTTCGAAGAGTTATGGATATTGACATTAAGACTTTGAGATCACCAGTGAAAACTATATTTAAAGAACGATTTTTTATTGTATAAATTAGTAATCGATTTAATAGGGTATAATGCATAAGTCATAAATATTACTGATAACGGGTTTGATTTGAAAGCTACTTTTAGAATTCACTTAGATTTACAACTAGTCAACTAGCGTAAAATATGAAATGATATGAAATGGGGTTAAAGTCCTAATGAAGAGAGACCTAGGCCATGATGTGTGCTTCGAAGGAAATATTGTCAGGACACCAGTGTACGGCCTACTGTTATTTCAAATTGCAACTGTCAAGGGGACTCAGTTTTACTTACCATCCGAACGACTATAAGTCTGCACTGACAAGGGGGAACCACGCCGGAAACTCAAGATGAAAATTCTCGGTCAACACCGAGTTCATACAATCACATAAAATAGCATTTAAACTGCTATACATATATAAAAAGGGCACACAGGAAATTTAAAGTACGATCGACACGAAACTTGGCATCCACGTTTGGCCACAGATCACTAATTATTTCCCGTCTTTTAGACCGGCTGTAACTTTTTCCGAAATATTCCTTGGGTAGAACGCTTTCTGCCACAGATGGAGCAATGTGTGGCCAAAACCATGTATGAGGTTCACCATGAAAAAATTGAGATACACAAGCTGGAAGTAGAGACAACTAAACAAGCAATTTTCGCCCCCCCCCCTTTCAACGTAACCAACCTCACAACTCTTGTATCCTACCGCCACAAAATCATGAATATTCACCAAAACCTGGCAGAAAATGTATTTTCAAAGCCTTTTCTTCCATTCTACACCAAAAAGTCAACAAAAATCGCCATGCAAAAGGGGGAAAAAGGGAAAGGGAGAAAAAGACTGGGTAACGGCCTAGAAATATTTAGTTATCTGTGTCCATTTGACGTTACGATTCAAAGATGGCGGCGATGGCGCTCGATTCCTGGTGTCTTGACCGTGATTGTTGTTTTATGTTTATACACGATAACAACTATAATTTAAATCGGTTTATTTTTGTACTTGTTTGTTATTTTATGTTTGTACATAATAACAACTATATTTGTAATCGGTTATGTTTTTTTGTTTTTCTTTGTAATAACTGTTTAGTATTTTTTTTACCTAATATAGTAACTGCTAATTAGTATTGTTTTATACCAATTTACACCTATCTCTGTTTTATTTATTCGCTTGACATCCAATAGATATGTATTTTTTGATATTTTAAACCATCTTCCGGTGCTGTTTATTCCGACGAAATCGCCACAGCAACATAAAAAAAAGAAAAAAAAGAAACACAATGATGAAATAAAATATAGACAATGATATAATTAAAATATAGACAATGATATAATTAAAATGCGCACAATAAAATAAAAACTTTGACAACGATAAAATATGAAAAATATAGACACTTATAAAATATAGACAATAATAAAAGTAAAAAAAAAATCGATAATGATAAAATATAGACAATGATATAACAAATATAAAACATAGACAAGGATAAAAACAAAATATAGACAATGATAAAAGTACAATATAGATATTGGCAATATAGATATTGACAATTTTAAGATGTAGACAATTTTAAAATATAGACAATTTTGAAATATAGACAATGGTATAAAATAACATATAAACAGCTGGCGTATTGGTGATTTGGCCATGTGTGCCTTTTAAGTTTTGATACTACATGTATCGTAAAATGCCCCTGCCCCCCCCCCCCAAAAAAAAAAAAATCCGTTGCTTAAATCACTAGTAGTTAATCAATCCAATGCGCTCGCCCGTTCGGGTAGGAGAATATGGCCATGATAGTGGCGTCCCCGCCTACTCAATTTTCTACTGTCAAGGTATACACGGGTGAATCACGGTCTCATCCAATCAGCTAGAAATCATTTTGTGCTATCCCGTTGTAAATGAAATCCAGGATTCGTATAGACGCGACATTCCAATTAAAAATTCCAATGCCTTGAAAATGTCGTATTACTTGCCACGGAGAGGGTAACTTTGAGTAATAAAATAAATGAAGAACAGGGATTTAAATAAATATCAAGTCATGGGAACTTTAATATTTTAATGAGCTCAGTGGCGCGCTGACCACGAAGTTTCGGGTTTATTCCATAGTTTGGCCGAGAAAGTTCCTGGGGATGATCATCACTAGTTGTATTCTAAAAGCACGACGTTTCAGCAAGTATCCTGGTCAATTCAAATACTATTTTAGGTATTACAAACTGTAAGGCTTCACCCGTGAAAACAAACTGTTAAACATACATTAAACAAGAGCAAAGTCTGTCTATTGTAGGTCTTTCTTTAGGCTTGAAATGTTACAAAAACTGTTAATTAGACATTAATTAACTTATCCAGACCATAATGAACTCTCGATGTCAAAGCCAGCTTGCGATATTTTTTGGATTATACTTCGATTTGCTGCAAAATTTTCCTTAGTAATTTAACGTTTAAATGGATAATTGAGACTACTAGTTTTGTCTTACCGACTTCAGTAATGATGATAGAGGCTTAGCGGAACTTTCATTCGATCAGTTCTCGGTTCATAGTGGATCAATTTGACTGAAATTGTCTGCAAATTGTCTTTACATTATCTAGTTTTTAGCTATCATAGTGAGAACTACCAACTCGTTATCTAATCATCCATAATGTATATTTAATTATAATTAGCAATTTTTCAATTTAACAATTATTATGCGTGGTACGTATAGTGGTCCTTTGACGCGTTTGTCGGTCATTTGGTAGACTTACTTGTGAGCTACTATGGCCCTTCTTGGTTCGTTAACTTGAATGGTCCTTCCTGGTTCGCTAACCTGGATGTCCTAGGTTCGCTCCCGTTGTTAACCGTGCGCGCTGTATCATGAGGTCTGTCATTGAATCACGTGGCGTGGATTCCGCGCTTGTATGTGACAAAGAGTAGGTCGCCTTTCCAACCTCTTGTATTTTCTCCAGATACTCCGGTTTCTTCCCACAGCTAACCTAAAGACATAAACTCGCAAGTGACTTATTGACATAAAATTGAACCCCATATTAGTGAACTGTAACACACATACTCTCTCTCTCTCTCTCTCTCTCTCTCTCGCTCTCTCTATCTCTATCGTTCTCTCTGCATTGGCTGAGAAAGTTCATTGGGATTTTCCGGTGTGGTTCCCCTTTGTCAGTGGTACAGGATAGAAGGCCTTGTATGGGCCACGTTCGGATTGGAAGACACACTGAAGTCCCGTGTACACATTGGCGCGCACATAAAAGATACCTTGGCAGACGGAAGAGTAGGCCATAGTGTCGCTGTTCGTGCAAAATGTTCCTCATAGCACACGGTATGGCGAATGCCCGCCTTCGAAGCAGAACAGCAGGACGTTGAACCCCACATCATTTCATATCATCAGGTACACAAGCCACCATAGTAACTCATATCATCAGGTACACAAGCCACCATAGTAACTCATATCATTCATTACCTTTTACTGCTGTATACTGTCGGATGGTTAAGTGGGTAAGACGCTGGTTAACTAAACTGGAGGTCGGGTATTCGATCAATGCAATGGCCGAGGATTTTCCGGCGTGGTCCCCCTATCAGTGATGCATGACGTTGGGTCTGACAAGGGTAGCTATCTAGTTGTTCAGATCGGACCACGGCGAATGCCCGTCTTCGGAGCAGAACAGTAAGACGTTAAACCCAATTTCATTTTTTTTCTACTGTATATTGTATAACTAGGTGTGGTCAAACGTCGCCCTTAACCTCCCGTTTCTCTTCCCCGCTAATTCTCACCTGTTTTCGACACAGTTAGGACTAAACAAATACACCCTGACACCGAGGCCAACATCGTTGAAAGCCGTTTTTCACTTATCATGTAACCCGACACGTAGATCGTGTATTCACTCTCCTGGAAAAAGACACAAAATTTTAACGCGGGTTTGTTTGCTTTTTGGCAAAGGCTCGCGCGTTAGATGTGAGAGGAACGAGTGTTGTTTGGACCGTCCGTCACAAGCTTTTAACATATTTAACATTTTGCAGGATTTCTCGGATCCCTTCAGATTTGCCTACAATGGGTAAATAATGGAGTAACAAATAAACCTTCACGTTTCGGTATTGACTAAACGCATTTCAACAAACGAAACAGGTAGCAAGATCGTGGGGCGTACAATGGTTGGGACAGCAGCGGTGAAAGATGAGAGACGAATTGGCCCGAGATGAGAATTTACTTAATGTATTGAACAAACGTGATTCTATTGTAAAATCCAAGGAAGCATAGAGAGAGTTCTTTTTTGTCAATAGAATCGCCACTCCCCATGTTCTTCTGATATTTAACGTAAGCTTTAATCTTTAACTTATTGTCAAATCTGGCGTGTTCTTGTAATACTGGTATAGAACATGTTTTGTCTGATTGAACTCGCCATGGCGGATTTGTTCGCAACAGGTAAATAAATAAGTTAATTCATGGAATTTAGAAAAATGCAAAGGTTGACACAATCTGATTAAGATACAATACCTCAATTTTGATTGACTAAAATCAATCTAATTTTATCCAATCAACTTACTAAAATTTGGATTTTGTCTAAATTAATATATCGTGTCTTTTTTTTTTAAATTCTTCCGATGACATCCATCTACATGAAGTTTAGTAAAAACAAATAAAACGTAATTTTGAACTATAAAACTAAACCGAAAAACGGCCTTTTTGTCTGGTTTGAGTAAATAAATAAGGCAGTATGCGATCAGTATGCGGAGAGCGGTGCTACAACCCACTGTTTAACGAATTCCAATGGCCAAGGGTTCATTACGTGCACACCAATGGGTATACTTCTGTTTTTCGTCTGTATCAAAGCAGTATTATATCACCGTTATATATAATTAAAAAAAACCATTACAATTATATTAAATAACAAAATGCGCCAGTTCATAAAAGCAATCACACGCACATCATTTTGCTATTCATCAAAATGTCGGTTACCTTATTATCATTTATTCATTATTCATATAATTCAATATGGACTATAAGACACCCTAAAGTCGAGTGACGGATTTCTCCAGGTCCACTGCCCCCCCCCCCCCACACACATACAATGCTAAAGATCCCTACGCACAAACGAATTATTGAAATAAAAAACTGAACTATATGTAAGTCTATAGTTTGTTTTGCAGGGACCTTATCCCCCCCCCCCCACAACTCCATCCCGCACCCTGCCCCACTCTCTATCTCTCTCTCTGGCTGCGTGTACAATGCGGAGTGGGGATATACGAGCAGCAATGTTTCCTTCTTCTCTTGTTCGAATTCAACTGCCTAGGGCTCTTTTATGTAAATAAACGCTTCAAACAACGATACATGACCCAAAGTCTAAATTACATTGCTAGACTGCTCTCAAGTATTTTTCTGAAGCAATCATGGTTTCAGTTATAAGAAATTGTTCCTGTTACGCCAAAGTCATAAACTCTCTTTATGAAGTTTCTAAAAGGACAACTTACGTCGTAGTTAATGTGCACGTAATTGAGTCTTTACACGTCAGGTTGAAAAAAAAAATCTGTGCACAAGAAAAACTAATATTCATTTAAAACCGGCATTTATCAAATAATGTATATTTCATAGTTGATATAGTGACGTCAAAGAACAACAATAGATTTCAATAGAGCCTTTCTTTAGCTTCAATGTTTTTCCATTGTGTCCCAATTCTTTGCCTTGGTTTTCATTTGAACAAGTTTCTTAATTTGGTATGAAAAGTCTGCAATATGCTAGCAATCCATTTTAATAAATGTTTGTGATTGAAACGCATTGTCGAATGAAGCAATCAATACAAAGCAGTGCCGATTTCAACTTGTCGCGGATTTGTGTAAACAGCGAGAACACATGATCATCTAAAATCTTTCACACGTGGGTCCCGAAGAGAATAAATCCCTGCAACAGGTTTTACTATTTATATCGATCTCGTCAACCTCCTTTCAAATCTACTCAACATATAAATCAATCAGGTATCGATCGCCATTTACCTGTCATAAATTTGTCCCACAATTGAATATATTGTATTAAAATAGCTATTATTATGAGGATTCTTAACAACTTCATGTAACAAGTATCTGTATAGAGCGTGACACAATCTGCTGTCAGTTTCAATAAGTGACGTGTAGACACCTGTCAATATTGAGGATTTGATCCACCGTTTGTATATTTTCATAATAATAATATATTAAATGGATCTTAATTTTTGAATTATAACCACACGCAATTCCTTCTAGTCTCGGCGTAAACTTTATTTAGGTTAGCTATCAACATAATATGCCACATGTATGTCGTTTGGTCCAAAATAAAATCTGCGTGTTATTTAACTTTGTCCAATTGCGGTAATAGACGGTCGATTCCGGTAACGAAGATCTATGTCACCCCAGTGGTTTCCAGCAAACTTCGCCAAGTTGCGGTCATACACGGCCGTTTCTGGTCACAAAGGTCTACATCAACACAATGGTTTCCAGCAAACTTCGTCAAGTTGAGGTCAAAGACAGTCCATTGTGGTCACAAACGTGTAGATTAACCCAAATGGTTTACATCTAACTTCGTAAAGTTGTTGTTGTATAGACCGCTGATTCCGAAATGTTATCTAAATTATTAATTGGCCATTATTTAACTTATCCAGGTCATAATCAACTCTCGATGTCAACGCTAGCCTGTGATATTTGTTGGATTATCATCCGATTTGCTGCATAAGTTTCCTTCACGATTTATTGATTAAATGGATAACCCAGACCATGATTTTTTGTCGTACCGGTTTTAGTAATGAGGATCGAAGCTAGGCGGAACGTTCATTCGTTTAATTCTCGGTTCACGGTGGATCAATAGTGGATCAGCAAATTGTCTTTACATTATTTAGTTTTTAACTATTGAAGTGAGAACTGCCAACTCGTTATCTAATCTTCTATAATGTATCTTTAATATTCACCTTATATGAACACTAACTATCGTTCAACACATTCACAAATAATCGCACCAAATTATCGCATTAAAATTTAATGAATCTTTTACGGGTAATCAAAAACAAATACAGGGAAGATGACGTATCCCTCAAAGTTAGGGAGGGGATAGTCATGGGCGTCACACATAGGGGGCGACCCCTCAATTATTTTTCTGGGAGTGGGGTGGGTTCTGAAGAATATACTTGTAATTTAGCATGTTAGCGGGAATTTAGTGTGTGTGTGTGCGGGGTCTTGTCTTTTTCATGATTTATTGCCCAGTGTTAAACCCTTCATCTAGTTACCCATCTTTACCACTTTGGATAAACCTTTTGGCGCCATTTTGAATTTTGGCCTCGCCCAATCATGTACGGGAGCAAACATAATGATTTGATTGTGATCATCTGCAACCCATTAGGACAATATTATTTTCTTATTTCTTTTGTGAAATAATCGTGTGCTTTAGATTGTGGTTATCTTTCATCCAGATGGAAAATCGCAGGCAGAAAAATTCTTATCTTAAATATCTGTTTTATGCTAATACTAAGTATCTGTATGTTTGTCAATGACGTTGATCAAGTACACGACATCTTCAATGTAAGTCTATCCATTGCATAGAAACTGTGCAAATTATGGAAAATTATTTCATAACTAATGTTAAGAATGCTGGTTTGCGGGGCTGCACCGAGTACGCAGTAGTGTGCACGTAAAACTTGACAGTGTGAATATAAAATCAACTCAAAGCGCACTTCACGGCGTATGCCTTTCTAAATTAACCCTGTTGTGGATACAGAAGAGTAAGACGTTAAACATCATTTCAATCAGAATGCTGATTACCACGCTAGGTTCTGATAACTTGATTCATTTTGAACAAGTTCGAATAATTGTGAAGAAAGTAGAAATGCATGCATAATATTTGTGTACATAACAATGATTATACTCATTTCTGTAGTTATTAGATATTGCATTCGATTGATTCCAGATGTCAAATGATAACTGTTCAATGGGTGGCACTCTGAAAGATGACTGAAAGAAGATTCAGACACGTCTCTTAAGACGAGGTTAGTAAAAAAAGACTCGAAAAAGGAGATCAAGGGGATTTTTTTTTTACCAATTTAACAGCTTTGCATGATATAAGTCATTTACGAATATAAAGATATTTACATAACCCGAAAAACTAACGAGGAAAAACATCAGAAGGAGATAGACCTACCGAAGTTAATCTAGAAGACAATGAAAAAGCTAGCCTAGCAATGTACAAGAGCACGCGTCACAACTCGACCACTACGATTTGCGGGAAGGTAACGGTGAAACGAAAATGTTTCGAATGTGAGTGTTGGGGGAATGGTGGGGTTGATGAACGCACAAGTCATTGTCTCTAGACAGTTGTCCATTTTCGTGACGGCGTTTATTAACTAACAAATTGCCAGAGAATTTGGACTATTTTCAGATCCCATACAAATGCATATAAATATCCAATGCATCGAGATATATCCCGCATTTCCTCCCGCTGCTAAAGGACACCAACGTGCAAGCCAATTATTGAATTACATTTTAAAATATTGTGTTGAGTGGCCGTTCCCCCACCCCTCCCCCTTGCTAGCCAATATTGAGTTACACATTTATTTGCCCCACCTCCGCGCTCTCTGTAAATTGTAAAGTCATATTAATGCTGTTATATTTCCACTACACGTATTAAATCACCTTCGTTTTGTTTTATAGTGCATATATTGCTGGAATGAAAATACAAACCTTATAAACTATCTGCCCCCAAGCCATGCCTTGATCATTAATATTTCACCTTTAGACGTATGCAATATTAAATGAATATGCAATGTATACGCAGGTGATTGGTGTATATTCAATAAGATACAGTAAGTATAAACTTATTTATTTTACGACAATACAAGTGTATCACTAATCAGACCTAGTTCATTGATTTTAATGCAACAGCTTTCAACCAAATAAAGACTTTAACATAAAGCACTGTATAACGTCTATTCAAAATAATGTAATTTTCTATACATGCATTGTGTAAAAAGATTCGGATATGTGTTTTTTCATGTTAATAACGCATTGATCTGACAAAGATGCAATAAATATATTCATATTCAATTTTATTTACGAAACCTGTTCTGTGATTCAACCTGTAATACAGGACTCAAAGATTGTATAAACACGTGTCGTTAAAGCTACCATGATAACAAAATAGAAGAACCATTTTTGTATGTGTCATATTTTGGCTGTGCTTGTGTATTAGAAACATTCTATATTATGATAATAACCAAAAAGTTATCTGAAATGCTAATTGTAGATCGATTGGAGAGGTTCGTAAATTTCCCGTTTCCATAATGGCCGCTTTATATAAATGAGTATTTTGGGGAATACTAACCATAATCCTTTTTAGAAATTGCTTCCAATCTACCTTTTACCCCGCTTAAAGTGGTCGCCAAAAATACTCATTTATATAAATCGGTCATTGTGGACTCCGAAAATTCCCCAGCCTCCCCAAAGTTATAGACACCAAACATTGCACAGAGCACTGACAAAAAATTCCAGGAAATTGACTACTGAGAAAAAGGAATAACAGTCTCCTATTTTTGTTGTGTCTGTGTATTATAGATATTCTACAGTATATTAAAGTTTATTTTAAGGTGCTAGACTCCAAACAGTACGTTATGCCCAAACCACTAACAAAGGTTCCAGGAAATAGACAATTAACTAAAAAAACGGATAACCTTATCATATTTAAGACATATTTCTGTCGCGTCTGTGTATTGGTAACATTGTATATTATAATGATAGATAAATTAGATGTGCTCTTATCAATCGACATTAATGGTTGTATGTTGGGGTGTGTTACTTCAAATATGTCGATATATATTTCTCAATCTATTTAATTTTGACCCATTACAGTTTGAACCAACGACATGCGTTCCTAACGCGCGGATCTAGGAATATATGGACCCAAAATGAACACATTACGTGTGCGTAGTACCCCAACCACTATTTTTCTATAGGGACCCCTGTCGACCCATTCACCTGTTATACGTCACAACCCCATCCCCGCACACACCAAACCAATAACCATCGGTGATATTCGTGACAACATAAAGTCTCCTTTATAAATCAAATATTAATTTAGACTAAGCATAGCTCTATTTAGAGGTAAGCAGATTTATTTTTTATTCCCTCGACTTTTGAATTTGTGATTAAGAATCAAATTCTTATGCTAATTTTATTCATGTATATAAATATCTGCTTTGATCAATAATCAGAGCATGTAAAACTTTGATTGTCAACAGCCGTATAATCTCCTTCTTGTCTTGTGAAAACCAACAGGTTCCATTTAATTCTATTCTTATGTTAAATACAATACTGGACACCTGTATACCTCTACTCATTGAATATAACTCATACCTTTGAGAAACGACTTTCTGGTCGATACATGTATATTGCCCACTTGCTATCACCATGATGTATTGACCATTCACTGACCACAGATGTGTTACACTGGCTATTCGTCAAGACAGTGTTGACCGTTCTTCTTTGGGATTGTTAAGCTTTGAATAACTAATATACGAGTTAAAGTTTATTGAGTCGATAATTAGATTTTGTTTGTTTATTTTGGTTTTCAAATTTGGGAAAAAGGGAATTTAATTTAATCACAGAGATTTAATCTATTAATTTTCTAGCTTAAATCCACTGTCCGCCATTCACGGCTTAATCCACGCTAAACTACTGATTACTTTACGTTTAATCAAGAACACAAACGTAAATAAACGACAGACAATCTTCATTCTTAAATTTTAATTAAATCGTATTAAAATGAGACCCATGAAAAACATTAAAGATATGTAATGGGAGATTAGATAAAGAGCTTGCAGTTCGCACTATATATAATAGTTAAAAACTAAATTAATGTAAAGGGAATTTACTGAAAATTTCAGTCAAATGGATACCACTCTGAGTCGAGATTTTAGCGATTGAATTTACGATCTAGCCTTGATCATCATTACTAAAGTCGATACGATAAAAATACAGCCTCGATCATCCATTTAATGATTAAACCACGAATGAAAGTTGAGCAGCGAACCGGATCCAGTGAATATCACAGGCTAGTGATGACATCAAGAGTTAATTATGGTATGGATTAGTTTATTAACGTCCAATTAATAATTTAGTCGACATTTTAGGTCTAAAGAAAGACCTGCAATAGGTAGGTTTAGCTCTGGAGAGAACTGAAGCGTTATACAAGAGATTTGCCGTTTACGATATTACATTTCAAAATCTTTCAAATGACTACTGGCTGCTGCAACCAGTATGAAAGAGAGAATACCTGCACTGGTATTAAATGTTACAGAGTATTTCTTTTCAGTTTTCAGTATTTTAAGCGGTTTTTTCTCTTGAAGGTCATTTGCCGCCAGATTATCCCCCACCCTCCAGGTTTCACTTTCGAAACACACGTCCAAATTATCGCGTCCTTGAACTGCAATACTTGATGTAATTTGTATGCATTTTTGATTTACTTTCATTTGGTAAAGCTGGGTAGAAATAACCGCTCCATTAGCTATAATACAATATGTGACGGGGTGGAAGTGGATGGGCGAATGGTTAGCGCGTGCACGTTGTATCATTAGGTCTGTCATTGGGTCAACTGGCATGGTTTCAATTCCCCGGTTGTACGTGACAAGGAGTGGGTTTGCTAGTCCAAACTCGTGGGTTTTCTCCGGGTCCTCCGGTTTCTTTCCACTGCTAAAGACCCCAAAAGAGAAAAAACGCTAAAACGTTTTGGCCAGAAGTTTCATCGTTATCAAACGAATCGTCAGGCCAATGAATTAAAATGGTCTGGGGAATCGTTTGATAATGATGAAAGTACTAGTCAAAAGTTATCTTTAAGTGTTTTTGTCTCTAATTATTATTTGAATTTTTTCTTATATATTTAACTGAGAGTTAGATCGTTTTATATATTTTTTTTCTTATACATATATGTGTGTGTGTGTGTTGAGTATATATGAGACATTGAACTTAGTATTTGGGGATATTTTAGGTGTGATTATGTACCTGATTATTTAGGTGGGACAAAAATACTTGACTAACCCCGAGTTAAATACAGTCGCTGCCTTGGCAAGATTTATACCCACACTAAATTATCAATGCTTAATGGTATGGCCTATGTTGTATTGCAAACGAAATTTGTTTGTGTTTAAGTTATATTTGTAATTTCCCAGCAAGAACAAAAATTTTAAAATATTTGAAATATTACTCAACATAATTCGTTTATAACAACCTGCTGTCAATCCCCCAGTTGGGCTATTTTTAAAAATCCAAGTGTATTAGCAAAAAGTTTATCGGAGAAACGCTCTTTAATCTTAATCTCGCTTAATTCGTTAATCCTTGGGTCGGATTTACCGTTTTGATTGATGTGTATGATGTCGGGAACTACAGGTGTCAAGTTGTGACGTAATTCACGTCGTCCGGTGCCAAATGAACACGTGGTTTCGTTAGCCATGCTAGATCAAGTTCAAGTGCAGTAATCCATCAGCCATTTTAACTTTGCCTTCAACAAATGAATCGGCAGGTGTCACGATCAGTTATGACTTTGTTCCAAATTAGATTTTCAGTTTTTGTTTGTTTACTCATATTTTGCGTGGTACACAGTTCAATTTTAATCAGTCACAAATACACCAGTCTTTTATTCTTCAGCCAAAATATGTTCGTTTCAGGGAAGACATCCTGCTTCAAGTCAACACGAAATGTTACATCCGGGAACTTACAAGTTTTTTTCCAGCATTTTATGACGAATTCTTGACTAATCTATTTCATTGTAATTTTTGTAAAGCATCAGTATTCAAAGAATTATAAATTGGCGGAGGTCTTTCAACAAGCGTCACTATTTTTTTTTTATTTCTTCAAAGAATAACTGTAAAAGGCATATTTCTCTTTGATTTTTTGTAGCTAGGTCGCCACGCTAGCATGTCCCTCTCGTCGACTCCATGACTAAACAAGGCTTGACAGGTGTTATTGACCCAAGCTTAACGTTCCCAGGAATGCAAAACTTGTATTTCTTTAAAAAGATTAAGAAATTAGAGAGAGCAATTCACCGGCTAATCTTCCGACAACAGAAACTTGAAGAGAAGCGCAAATCCATTTCCGATGCCAAATAGTCTTTATCGAGTCGTGAAAATAAAGAGGTAATTGTAAGCGATGTTTACTATGGCATTAACAAGGACAACACGTACGTTTTCCTCCTTCATAAATTCCCCGATCTTTGTGATCCAATACGAAGAGCTCCATGTTTCCTTTGTCCAGTTATTTGAGGGTAGAGCGAGAATGTTCTTGCAACTACATAACAACACAACGCAAAACACTGGTCGTGATTCAGCAGCCAGGCTTTAAAGCTTTGGAGTGGATTATGGGTAATCTCGAGGACAAATCTCGCAGTTGAGACTTTGTGAATTTGGTTGACATAAGAGTTGGAGTCAATGAGAACGAAACACAAAGCAGGTGATTGTTCTTCCCTCTGTTTCAATCTAATCAGTTGAATTCAAAGAATAGTTTTAAAACATTGGTAAACGATAATCGATGTACATTAATCGATTAAATGGTATCGAAAGTCAGGCGATATATTAATGTTAAAAATACAATCGAAACGCAATTTTCTTAATTCTTTTAATACTATTGAAATTCAAACATATTTTATTATAAACCAACTATTTTCCAAAATATTCACAATCGAAATTATTTAAATTAATATTTGCAATCTAAATCATCTATTATCCATAAAAAACACTGATCGAAATATATTGGTATCTGCAATAATAATATAATATGCATCTAATAAATATAGCTAGATATTTCGTATCGTTATTTTTTATTCTTACCTTTCGTGTACATTGTAGTCAAACTGACTTTGCATAGTGTACATTGTAATTAAACCGATGTGCATATCTTGTACATTGTAATTACACCGATTTTTTCATATAGTGTATATTGTAATCTAACCGATTTTGGCATATAGTGCACAATGTAATCTAGTCGATTTTTGCATATAGTGCACATTGTAATCTAGCTGACTTTGTATCATCGAGATATTCCACCTGGAAGATTTCTATTTGCATTCCATCTTTCCAACCTGTATCCAGTATCCCAGTAGGAGCAGACAAGTAGGGGGTTAAAGCCAATTTCATTTTCCAACCGAGAATCATTCCAATACACATTTTCCCATCACTAATCACAATACATCGCCGTGTATACCCCATTACATGGGGTTGGATGGCCGAATGGTTAACATGTGCGCTATATCATAAGGTCTGTCATTGAGCCAACTGCCGTGGTTTCCATTTTCGAGTGTACGTGACAACGAGAAGATTCGCCAGTCCAACCGCGTGGGTTATCTCCGGACCCTTTGGTTTCCTTCCACTGCTAAAGAACCCTATACGCAAGCAAATTACTGAAATAAAATTGATCCACGTGTTAGTCCCGAAAGGACCTAGTTTGTTTCGAGTGGACGTTAAACCCAATCTCTCTTAATTGACATTTAAGTAACGGGAATGTTGTATGATCTGTATTAAAGCATAATTCCTTCAAGGCTGTCGTTTTTCTAAATTTTGTTTTTGTGAAATTCATATTTCTATGTTCATAAAACAACATTCATAAAAATCACGTTTTTTTATAAGTTAATGATATATTAGAAACTAATGCCATTGTCCTTTGAAAGAGAAGGTAGTGTCCATTATTATCTAGGCTTATTCAATAAAAAGGGTATATTATAATAAACATCTTTAATATCCCTCTCTACCCCCACATATAAATAAATATATAAATAATTTCTATTTAATCACAAACATACAGACAGGGGACAATAAACTCACCTGCTCAACAGCGTCACCTTAAACAAAACTACAGGTGTCTTGTCGCTAGGTAGTTAGAAAGGGCACTACCTGAATGTGTTTGTGGTCAAAGAACCATTTTGTATAGTCTTTATATATGTAGAGTGTTCACACGGTGTTGTGTGGTGTTGTACACCGTGTACTAATTTAACTTAGCGGTTTAACAATTACCCATAGAACGTCAATCAAATTTCTAAACAGAGGAACAAGTCGTGCGATCACCTGTATGGCTAATAGACATAAGGTACCGTTATCTTTTATTTGAAGGCAGGGTCACACTACCGGATTGAAGACAGACCATAGCAGGATAAGCCCTGTAAGTATTTTCCCCGATTCCGATCCGTTTGAGTTCAAAGTCTGCTATTTTGAGAAAAAAGGGTGGTCAGTTCATAGAATAAATTCTACACGAATAGGAATTGTTGTGTACATTAGGATTCTGTCATTTACTATAATGGATTTGTGAAGTGAAATAAAATGAAATGGGGTTTAGCGTCCTACTCGTTTGCACCGTCCGGGCTAATGATCAAGGGCATAACGCCAAACAGTGTGTATTGAGGGACGTTGCCTCTTGATAACGGTGCTTAAGGACCTATGTGCACTTTAATGTGTAAACGAGACCTCAGTTTTTCGTCTCATTCGAATGACTAGACACTGTTCCTTGTCAGGCCCTCCATCATACACCTTTTCGGACAACACCCAAGGGAACTTGAGATCCCGTAGTTAGCGAGCCAATGATGTACTCATTGAGCCACCGCGGTTCCGAAAGGCTTTTTCCTATAGACATAAATTCTCTGGTGTGATCAAGCCCTTAACCAATTCTCACCTCCTTCTCTGCATGGGTATACACCTGAACAAAAAATACACCATAACAATCACTTATTGTCCAAGTCTTTATAATAATTCCCCGAACATCAGGTGCAAAGCGACATGGGGTAAATAGTTTCTACATGGTGATGAACGTTCTTCACTGTCAAAATTCGTTTAATTGTTTTTCAATGACAATTGAAATCTATATCATACATAGGTGGGTTTCTTTACTGTTATTTGTTTATTTATGTATATAGGTATAAAGTTCATAGAGGTTAACTATTATTATGTATCTTAACTGATCTGGAATCGACTGATCAAACGTGAATCCACATGTTAATAAAAAGTAGGCTTTGCGGTAAAGTCACGAGTCAAAGTGTAGGTATTCAAATTGCCCTGATAATAGAACCACTTCGTTTGGTCTTAGTTTAATTGTTAGATTAAGTCAGAAAGTTAAAATAAGTGATATATTTCAGATTAAGACCACTGTTTATTAGTTAGCAATAGTATAAAAATAGACCTGACCCGAAGACTTTTGATAGATTTTTCAGGAATTCTAAGATATTTTGTTGGATAAAAATGCCACTTTCCCACGATGACGTCAAATTGTTTTACAATTTTTTTATTGTCCCTGCCAAGTGACAAAACGTCCCTGGGGTATGGTTAGATGATAGACCGACGTTTCGGCCTCAATGGCGGTAAAAGGTTATAATTGGAGGGAATCGATTAGTATTAGGGTTTAATGGGTTAGTGGCTGGCTCACTAACCATGATGTCCCGGATTCGACCCTGGTGTTGGCCAAGAAGTTCAACGGGATATTTCAGAGTGGTTTGCCCTTGTCATGGTCTGTCAAAGAAGATCGAAATAGCGTGGTTCCGTATGCGTTGACATGTACGTAAAAGAGCCTTTGATAGAAATACCGCTGTCCTGGCAAAATTTCGCCCGGGCACACTCCATGGCATTTGTTCGTCTTTATTAGCCTTGTTTGAGCTTAACAGTAGGACGTTAAATCCCATTTCATTTCAGAGTATTAGGGTTAAAGAAATCTCCATGGTCGATACAAATTACATGGAGTTCAGATAAATGCGAAGGACGAAGAAATCTGGAGAGGAGTTCTATTAAGTTCTGAACTACGCCTAATATGACGTAACTTGCACTCTTTGCTACGACACGGTGTCATATAAAAACTTTATACAAACAAGTTAAATTCAGATTTAATAAAATCAATTACTCACTGCACACATCAAATTCAAGTGGAATATTTTTTTTTTACCGGATTCGAAACATTCGTGTTTATTGGAAACACTTCCTGTGAAAACACGTAGACATAGATCATCATGTATTAAATGTGGGAAATGTATTTAATCGACTGACATTCATCTGATCCCTGTTAAACTAAAAATATAATCATATTAATTTCATGTTAAAACCGAAAGTCTCTAATTGATTTCATAATATGATTGACAGCAGAGTGTGTTAATTAATCTATTTCACACTAAATAACACAAGGGTAAGCGTTTGAAAGAAATCCTCTAATTACTGCGAACATGAAATTAATTCTTAACGTATTTCAAATTCTCTGAGATGTTTTGAAGGCATATTAGAAGTAATTCTCCCCTTGGTTTTTTTGATGTTTACGCGACAGGTGCATGCCACTACAATTACATCACACTCAATCTGAAAACCGGCTCCAACACGCTCTCAGCGCTGTTGATGAAAGTTAATTCCAGTGCTAGGGATGAGGATGCTGGACAATCTGAAGGAGTGCAATACACGAAAACAACATTAGATTCCTCGCCACTTCTCAATGAATGTCGACGAGCAGTCGAATATTAAATGAAGCAATTCAGACAGGTGCTGTGCTAATTTGAGAATATTTTCGGTTAATTTTTCATGCAGCGCTGCGGCGTTTGACGAATGCTTATTCACAGATATGTATACGGTAAACGGAACCCCACTTAAATTCGGGAATATACGTTACACGTGATCCCTGCGCAAATTACATAATGAGACAGACACCTTAATTGTTTCTTGTTTGGTTTAACCCAATTATCTCCCCTTTTATGATATAGCCAAGGAGTGGGTTACGAGTTTATCTTCTTCGAATTAGACGCTTAATCGTTTAGTGTAATACATCCTATTCGGCGGTACGATCAAAGAGTTATCTTTAAAAGTAATCAGCCATATTTAACTGTTTTCCTATTACTGACGAGAGGACTACTTATCTTGTTGATTTTCTACACTTTCTATACATTCCGGTTTGTTTGGAACTATTTTTATTACTAATTAATAACAACCGTGTTTTAATTACGTACAGGTTTTAAGAAGTATCTTTGATTGAGACTAGAATTATTACCTACCAAAATACTCACTAATCCTACTCTTTCCTCATAATATTTATTTTATAATACTGTAGTATAGATGCGGTCCTACTGATAGCCGCCATGGTTGGGATTCAACCCCGGTATTTGTAGAGGCAGTTCGGAGAGCCACTGTGGCTCAGTGAGTTAGACGTTGGCTCAATAACCAGATGGTCCGGGTTTTGATGTCGATGTTGATCGAGAACCACGGTGGCTCAGTGAGTAATTAGGCGTTAGCTCACTAACCAGGTGGTCTTGGTTTCAATCCCGGTGTTGGTCGAGGTAGTTCTGAGACCCATGGTGGCTCAGTGAGTAATTAGGCGTTGGCCCACTAACCAGGTGGACCGGGTTTCAATCCTGGTTTTGGATGAGGCTTTTCTTAGATCCACGGTGGCTCAGTGAACTAAGCGTTGGAATACTAACCAGGTGGTTCGGGTTTCAATCCCGGTGTTGGTCGAGGCAGCTCTGGGAGTCATGGTGGCTCAATGGACTAGACGTTGCCTCACTAATCAGGTGGTCCCGGTTTCGATCCCTGTGTTGGTCGATGCAGTTCTTCGTGATTTTCCAGATTTACTGCCCTTTGTCACTGAGGTAAGGAATAGCGTGTAGTCGGTCGGATAGGAAGCAGAACCTTGTTGCCGAGTTTGCGATTGCGTAAATCATACCTTGACAAATGGAGTATGCCGAAAAATCGAACCACGGAATATACGTAACACCATTGGCCCCGCCTCCATTAGTCCAGTCGAAGCAGAACAGTAGGACATTAAACCCCATTTCATTTCTACAACATTGATAGCATGTTAAATGTCCCCTGGCAGTTATAAAATAAGAGTAACACGTAACAAACGAACTTTCCCTCATAGCTCGTACACTGCGTAGTGTATGCCTGTCTTCAATTTACCCGCTAGGTGCAAAACAGTTAGAGGTTAAGGTTCATCTCATTTCATTTATGCATAGTTTGAAACAATTTTTTGTATTAAAATTTGGAATAAAACACCCCAAGATTGTTACTATTTTTTTTAGTTCGCACTGCCTTCGATTGAGCAAGCAAGAATAACAACAAACTGAAGAACAGCAGATCTTTGTGTACCGAATGTATAGCTTCCTAATTTTCTACCCCCGCTTTTCGTCAAGACAAATAAAATGATAAACACACACACATTGAAACCGTAGCGAGTTGGGCATCGTATTGACACTGGTAGTGGGCAGATAAACGAACAAGATTAACACCAGCTTTGAGAAAAATTGTTTAAACCCGACGCAGACATTCAAATCACTCCAAGGCGCTCTTTAAAGTCCAGGTCGAAATATTTTCTTATTGTCGCTAGTGTCGTTGTTAACCTGAGTGTGAAATGTTTAAGAACGTTAACCCAACAACCAGAGTACTCGTATCCCTACTTCCTGACTCTCGGAATTCTTTTTGATTGTACGCCACGCACTTGAAAACAAATATAACTAATCGCACCAGTTTTAAAATATCGAAATTATTTCCTTTATAATTTGGTCCTGCATAATTTATTTTAAACATATTATTATGATAATTTCAAACTAATGAAAAATTAAAATCATTTATATAGACCTACTCTTATTTCGAAGTCAAACTGTCAAGGGTTCTTTTACGTGCAGGCCAGTACTTTGTCCCATCCGAACGACTAGCTTATGTTCCTCGTTACACCCCCCCCCCGTCGTGCACCACTTACAAAGGAAAACCAACATCGGTTCATTAAATAGGAGCTTCATTTTGTGGTCCCTTACCACTTTTGCAGGAGGAGTGATCTGGCAAGGAACCAAACCGAGATCCCGCGTATACGACGAGGTTACGTTAAAGATCCCCATACAGTTGAAAATAGAAACAAGGGGATTTCAAAGCGTCTCTGAGCGTAATAAAACACTGCACGGCTTAGCCATTTAAAGTCTAAAATTACTGTCATAGATAGAGGGTACTCTCTGTCAGAACCAAATCGAATAACCGCCCAATCCTAAACGAAACCGGTGCATATCATTTACCATAAATCATATAGTATTTCTAGATGTGACGCTTGGTGGGTAAACTGGCAATGGACCGTAAGATAGTATATTTGGTACATACGATCCTATATAGTATATACTAGAGAGAGAGGAACATAATACCGGATATACGGTCCTGTGACAATTATTGGTACCACTCTAACTTACTAATATACCCCACAGATATCCTGTTATATACTGACTAAAATAGTTAGATATGACCTATAAATAGGTGAATTCTATATGATTTATTTTTCTCCCGGATTATGAATCAAGTAATAAACCTTATTTTAGTCCAAATATAATTAATATTTGACTTAAAATTAAAAATTAAAATAATTCAAAATTAATTGATACAGGAAAATTATTTGACTGTTAACAAGTAATGCACAATATAGTTCACTGTAATATGGGGGCCCACGGTGGTTAACTGTGTAAGGCGCTGACTCACTAGCCTCTTGTGGAGTGCCTGACAAGGACAGATGTCTAGTCGTTCGGATGGGACAAAAAACCGAGGTCCCGTGTACATATTGGTGTGCACGTAGACGATCTCTTGGCAGTTAGAATGCGACACAAGAGTAGTCCCGGACAAAATTTCCCTCATAGTAGACTCTATGGCGTATGGCCGTCTTCGAAGCAGAACAGTAGGACGTTAAAACCCATTTCATTTACTGTAATATTCCACAATATAAAGTACAATAACACACTACAAAATTGATAGCTCACTATACAAAGTCAGGGTTACTATCCCTGGTCCACGCCCGGATTCAAACCTGGACGATTCTATAGTCGAGAGTCAAGTGCAATACCCAAGAAGCTTCTTGGCACTACCCACTCGACTAGAGAGCAAGAGAAATGTGGTTTAACGTCCACTCGACAAAAATTGTCATTTAGGCACAACCATACGGTTCAATTCTATTTCAATACGTCGCTCGAGAGTAGTGGAGTTTTAGCAGTGGGACGAACACGACGGGGTTGGACAGGCGACCCTGCTCCTTGTCACGTTCATGTACACGCGGAGAATCTGTACCAGGCCATTTGACTCAATGACAGATCTAACGCACCGTCCACCCGCTCTACTACCTCGTCTACCCGCTCCACACCGTGTATATAACACAACTATCGGTTATTAAGGATTTCTACCCACCGATCATTATAAATATTTCTGTCAGTATTATAGCTGTTAAAATGAATGTCCTAATCTATCATTTCTAGGTTTTATGCCGCTGTGTAAAATCTTGTTGAAGGCAAACACAGTTGAAATAATACATGCGGATATTAGGTATATCTGCTTGTTTCGTTGCCACAGCTGTGAATAATAAACATATGACAGGCGATGAAATTATAATATTCAAATCAAATAGTAAGAACTACACCGCAAATAAAGAAACTATACACCAAGTTATAGGGATGATAAACTGCTACTTCACAACTGTCAATGACGCAATGGTTCTCTTTTCATGTTTGAAATGGGGGGGGGGACCACCGTGGCTCAGTAGGTGAGATGGTTGCTCAATAACCTATTCTTATGTATTAAATAACCACTTAGACACGGGTCTTGACTGGGAAACCAAGGGGGTGGGCGGTGTGCCCAAGAGGTTAAGCATGACCTACATCAGAATATCCTGGTTTGATAAAAGAAATGGTGGACCAGGGAGGTCGAGCCGCAGACAACTGGAATCTCGATAAGAATATCAAATACATTGTACAGGCAAGTGTTGAGAAGAAACACCGAGGCAGATAGGGAAACTTTGCCTTGTCTTTCGGAATTCGAACCCAAGTAGAAGGAAACACCGCTGCTTGTGTATCCCTACTCCACATTGTACACGCAACTATAGAGAAAGAGCGAGGGTTTAACGTCCACTCGACACAAACCAGGTCATTTCGGGTCTAACATATGGTTCTATTTCAATTCAATAATTCGCTTGTGGGGAAACCGGAGGACCCGGGGAAAACCCACGAGGTTGGACCGGCGACCCTACCCCTGTTGACTCAATGACCGACCATTCGGCTATCCACTCCGCCCCCCCACCCTCAACCATACAATTGATGATTACCACCCCCACCCAACCCCCCTCAACCCTCTTAACATGACAACTTATTATTTTGATGATACATTTAAATACCATTCCAATTGTTTTGGGATGTCCACATGCCATTAACCAACTGTCATTTTATATATCGGGCGTTTCAATTTGATTGATCTTGTCATTAGTGCGTGTTCGGGGTGGGGACAATGCCAAGTTTAGCGTGAGGTCTAGGTGATCAACCCAAAATTTATGGAATTAGAATAAAGTAAGAAGAAAGAAAATATGCTCTGTGCAGACTGGGGAGGGCCCATATGTCCTATATTTTGTGAGAGAGAGACAGAGAGAGAGAGAGAGAGAGAGAGAGAGAAATGGGTTTAACGTCCACTCGACACAAACCAGGTAATTTTGGGACTAACACACGGTTTCAATTTTTATTTCAATAATTCGCTTGCGCGTAGGGGTCTTTAGCAGTGGAAGGAAACCGGAGTGCCCGGAGGAAACCCACGAGGTTGAGAAGGCGCCCCTATCTCCATGCCACATACGCTCACACCAGCCGCAAGCCAGAGGTGACCGGCCAGCTAGAGGTCGAGGCGCGGCACTCTAGACTACTAGGCCATCCCAACCCCCTGCCCTATATTTTGTATTGTGGATAATATTTTAAATAGACTCACGAGAGATTGGGAAAGCGATATTTACCGATGGTAAATAGGTTTAACTCAATACCTATACATCTGTGCCAAGTAAAATGAAATAAAATGGGATTTCACACCCTACATATCTACACAATTCCTGCTCCAAACGAAGTGGTTGAAATTTTTACACTTAATATTTTCTTACATATTTATATACAATTTTCTCTCTTAAAATTAAATTATTATTAATTCTACGCTGATTAATCTTTGTTTATGTTCATTTTCTATACTTTAGAAATCATAAACCGTGAAATAATAAGAAAAATTCAATTTGAAATAGAAGCTAGTATAAATACATGTATTGATGATATTTAGAGTTTATAGTTTAAGAGCACGCTTTGTTTATAGATTAACATTGCGTGTGAAAGTCAACTGACACACAGAGCTGTACAGACAGATGATAAGGGAAATAACTCTTTTTATCTATCCCAACTTGGATGCAGACCCTTCAAGATATTTCCATTGTTAGTAATGCTAATTATGTCTCTTTGCACGTCTCCAAATCCCGTGTACACATTGGCGTACACGTAAAAGATCCCTTGGCAGGTGGAATTCGATATAAGAGTAGGACGCAGCGCACTATATGGCGAATGACCATCTTCATTAGCCCAGTCGGGACAGAACAGTAGGACGTTAAACCACATTTCATTTCAATTCAAAATAACTACACGTACGATGACTTCTAAATTAAATATGAGACGCGATTGCTCAGCGAGTAAGAGCTGGATCCGGTAGCCAGGTTATCTTTTTTCGCTCCCAATATTGACCTGGGAATGTATTTGGGATTTTTCGGCGCGGTTTATCCTTGTCCGTGGTGCATGGCGGGCGTCTAGTCGTTCAGATGGAACGAAAAACCGAGGTCCCGTGTACACATTGGCCTGTACGTAACAAATCCTTGAATTCTATAATATAAGAGTAGACCGTAGTGCCGCTGTCCGTACAAATTTCACCTCATAGCACACTGTATTGCGTAAGCCTGTCTTTGGGTGCTCTAAGATGAGAACCACTACATGAGTACGACCTGGAAAATTGTCGTTTAGATATATTCCGGGCATTATACTGGATATCACGAAACCAACCAAATATTTATGGGGAAGTGGTTGAAACATAATAATGATGTTTCATTTGTCGATTTCGGAAGGTGTTGGTATTTTTCGTTTTCTTGTTCATGTTATGGGACGGCATTGGGGCCCTGGCTCCAAATTTGACTGGTATTCGGGTCGACTTCTATCAAACGCAACCAAACACATGGTGTGTTGGCAAATCGGCTGTACATAACTATGAAAGGGCATTCTACCATAATAAAAGAGTCATAACTTCTCCCAGGATAAAGTACATAATATTTCTTTAATAGTGATCGCAATTAGAATATTGTTTAAAAAGGTTCTTAGCCTTACTTGTTATTCTGAAAGAGCGTTTTGCCGGAACTAAAACAAGTTGACATAGAAACGACAATCTGGTTATTTAAAATGCAGATCTATATTTCGTTTCGTACTTTTTATACTTTCGATGACTTTCACGTGGGACATCACGTCTGCTGTCAACAGGCTACTTTTGACCCTATAACGTCAGACATCGATTTATCAATCAGCGTTGACGTTTCTAGTGGTTTACCCACAGTTCCCTTTTACCAAGAGGCCAAAAACTCGCCGTAAGACCGTTTCATTGGCTAATTCCTCACATCACCCGAAACACGCCAATGACAACGCAAGATACTAATGTAGTAAAGACAAGTAAAACGAAATCTTAAACTATAAAAACGAAACGAAATAGGATCTGTGTTTTAATCAGAATGCAGCAACGCCATTATGTAATTCCAGCCGGTTCTGTTTTCCTTGAGCAAAAGTTTAAAATTTCAAACATGCGTGTGTTTTCTATTGAAATATCAACACAAGTTTCAAAATGGATGAAATGGATGAAATGAAAAAAAGGCTCAACGATGAGGGAAAAAACATGGCGGCCTGCAGCTGATAGAGTCGTTAAGTGGTCATAAAATTGATGAGATATTCCGGGTTATTTATTCTTTCACTCGCGCGAAACCTTGCTGAAGTCAACAGTTCAGATAATGCTAACAATCACAGAAGTAAACAGCAAGTGATTTCACCTTTTTTTTTAGTTTTGTGATTACCAGAGGTAGGAGGTTGATACGTGACTTAAAGAGCCGTAACTATGTCGATTAACCCTTTCACTCCCTCCAACTGTTCCTCTACTTGTTTTGCACATGTTCGTCTCTGTTATTGGTCTACACAAGACTTTTTTGGTGTAAGATTACTATTTTATGGAGAGATTTAACACGTGCTTTTCCTATACAGACTCGTTACATAAGCTATTATGCGCATACTGTTTTTACATATTCAGCATTTAGCAAATGTAAAAATGTGAATTTGTGAACAAAGCTAATGTCTCTTTTCTCTTGAAGAACCAAAAAAATCATTCAATTCAGTCTATTCGTAATTAAGCTATGAAAAGAATGGAGTTTTAACGAGGACGGGCATACACCATACCGTGTACTATGAAGGCCATTTTGCCCGGGTTGTGGCTCTACGACCTATTCCAAATTACGTGCACAGGACCCAAGTGTTTCGTCCCATTCAAACGACAAGTGTACAACGACTTGGAAAATCCCCAGGAACTCTCACTACCAAAACCGGGAGCGAACCCGAGGGCTACTGGTTACTCACTGATTCACCGCGTATTCCATATTACTTAAGGTAGGAAGATACATTTTGTCGAGTTTGGTTGATTTCATAGCCCACAAAACAATCTTAATTTTAAAATGTGATGAAATGGACTTTAGCGTAATACTTTCTACATTAATCGGGATGATGAAGATGAGCATGCGCATTGAAATATTGGCAGGACAGGCGTTTCCGCCTACTCTTCATTTTAAGACCATGTCGTTAATTTTTACTTACATGTAAAGAGTTGAACAACGCCACGTTCTACAGAACTTGATAAATAAACACGTACTTAAAATAGAGACACGCGTATAATGAACCGCGACGAATAACTAGACCGACAGGTGAACGCATGCGCTAGTCCCTTTGATCACACGCGAGCAAATGGAACCAGCGCCACTTCCGCTCAACGGGATGTTCCTGTAGGTGTTTGAAGTTAGTGTCCTTACATTACTTATATTTAGTACGTTTCAACAAGTTTCTCAAGTACTTTTACTTTATGGTTTCATACTTTATTTCTTCTTTCTGAAAAACTGTTAATGGTAAATAAATTATTATTAATTAACTGTTAATATACATGATACGCAGTTAAAAAGTAAAATTCTTTTCATGTTGATTATAAATATAGTGTTCATTAGGTTATCAGGGTAAGTTTCGCACTATCCTTTGTATATCAAAAGATCTTTTAAACAAATTGATTATAAAACTTCATAAATTTGATGTTCAGTTACACCTTTGTATATCATGTCGACTATAATATGACGTGTCTTTGACGGACGTATCCCCACAAAAACTAAATAAATAAATGAAGCGTGTTTAACGTCTTTTCATTTTTGCACGTTAATAGCAAGTGAAGGAGAACCGCACTACACACGCAAAGCAAAGCCAACAAGACAAACCTGCGAACAGGACAAACCACACAGACATTGCAAGATATAAACAACATAGAAAGACAAGTGAATGAATCCATAATTAAATTATTTTTTATTTATTTGGGATAATGAAGATAGCAAATAGAGATGAATTTAAACTTTGTTCAAATCTATATCTTATTTCTTTTCGTCTTTAAGGTTTAGATTTTTTTATATTTAAAACTTTTAAATGGCTGCCGTTTCGATGAGTGACACCGACTGTCTTCTACACGAGCCTTGCTTGAGCCATTTTATAAATACATGTGACAAAAATCTCTCTCAACCAAAACCCACATTTCGTTTCGTTTTATTCTAGTTTCCTCAACTACATAAGCTATAGCATATATTTAAAACGTTTGTGGTTTAGGTAACAGACTCAGTAAAAAGCTACATTGAGTTTATCAACAGATCAATACACAATGTCGTATCCTGATTGGAAAAGGTGCATTTTCATTGAATATTTACAGTACACAAATATGAACACAGTACACTGATAAAGCCCGGTAAAATACAAAATGCGAAATATAAAACGAAAGAAACCCATTATAGAACATCGTTACATTCTGGGTTAAATGGTAAATATTATAATAAAGTATGGCAGACTTAGTTAGGTTTTGAGCAATTCAATGGACCAAAATTCGTTCGAGCGAGTAGTAAATTTAGTGTAGACAAGGGGCGATAATCAATGCAAGACGTATTATCTGCTTGATATAACCAGTGCGTGTATTACACTAATCGTATTAACAAGTAACAGTACGAACATGTAAACATATCCGTATCCTTCTCTGTTCTTTGTAACGTAACTCTATCAAATTTAACGCTTTGACTCAGATGAAAGATTGTAACTGGACATCAGAGACAGAGTGGTCATTGCCTAGTATGTAATTATACACTCATTATCTCTTTATCTATTGACTGGACAGACGAGTCTTTTTGGTCAGTGATTTCTCTATGACCGTTTAATGGGTTAATTAAGAACAGTGAAGCTTTATTTATTGTAGATAGGTATATGTACACGTGTTTAATGGTATACATAGCGGTGTTGGAACACAGCAGATGAATTAACCACGGGCCACATGCCAGATCCATCAAACCTTTATGCTGCTCTTAACCTGTCTATGCTTGAACATTCTTAGATTTGCAAACTTATGGCTAATATCCGAGAGTACTAGAGACTGCACAATGAGCTACCAAAGTTCACCTTTGTCATACAGTACACATCGTGTACATTTTGGAACTTATTAAAATAAGTTCCAAAATGTACACGATGTGTGTTGAAACGTTAATAAATTTAAAAACTGCACAATGGTTTACAAAATACACAATATCTTGTGTTATAATGTTAAAAAATTTAAAAGTACACAACGTTTGGTGTGAAATAGTTTTGTGTGGAAATGTTAACAAATTATAATACGTACACGATGTTTTGTGTTGAAATTTTAAACAAGGTTTGAAAAGGAACCAAAATTTTGTGTTAAAAAGTAAAAACATTTTGTGTTAAAAAGTAAAAACATTTTGTATTAAAAGTTTCAAAACATAAGCAATATTTTTTTTGAAACGTTGGACAGGTTCTATCAATTCAAAACAATTGTAAAAATGAAGTAATTCCTAGATTTGATTTAGAGTGAAGGGTTGATAAGTACAAAGAAATTTCTGGCAGTTTTTAAACAGTTTTTAGCAGTTAATAATTCATCTGTGGAATTTACGATGAACGCTTGGTAAGCAATAGAAAGTTAAAACTGTAAATATTTCATATATTAAATTTATGATCTGTGTCTCAAATGATCTGAATACACACACCACGATACGTAACATTATACCATATGTATGTGTTCTTAAGTCAATTACAGGGTACTACCAACTATTTTATTAAAATGATTGACAGGTCCAAACCACGCCTTCTTATAAAGAGGCGGGGTCATTATAATGGGCTAATTATTGTTTTAGGTTTTCTATGTGGTTTGTCCCCATTTGATGCTCTAGTTTCTGAAATTCAAATATTTACTATATAAGAACCAAGTTGTGAAAAAAAACAGAAACACCCAAAAAACTGGTTAATTTGTTATTTTCTTTTAGCACACACGGAACTCAAATAACCAATAATACCAGAGTGTGTTCTAATCACTTTGGGATTGAGTCTAATGGTTTAACGCGTGCGCGTGAAATCACAAGGTCTAGCATTGACTCAAGTGGTGGGGTTACGATTTCCCGCGTGAACGTGACAAAGTATAGTCGCCTGTCCAATCTTAGGCGGGGGGGGGGGGGGGGTCGCGTGGCTAAGTGGGTAAGACGCTGGCTCACTAGCCTGGAGGTCGGTGTTCGATCCCTGCATTGGCCGAGAAAGTGCATCCAGAATTTCCGGCTTGGTTTCCCCCTTGCCAGAGATGCAGGACGGCTGGTCTGACACGGACATCTGTCTAGTCGTTCGGATGGTGTGCACGTAAAAAATCCCTTGGCTGTTGGAATTCGAATTAAGAGTAGGCCATAGAGCCGCTGCCCGGGCAAAATTTCCCTCATAGCACACTGTATATGCCATACGACACACCTGTGCTTACCTACTCCATGATCAAACATGATAGCAGATGGCTTCCATCTTGTTTACTGACGGTACTACTTATTTTAAGACAGACTCGGCTTTCCAATTTATAATATCTACGTCATTGGGGATTTCCAATTTATACTCACTGGTTGCTATGACCCGCTATGGCGTTGTCTAGAAACGCGCGTGCTCGCGTTAGTTTAAAATTTTTGCTATACGTTTAACATGGACTATTTGATGTAATTTGCCTGATTTGATTTGGCCCCATTTCCATAAATTTAAGTTGTTTTTTAGAAATTTTTAGCAAATGTTAATCTTAGGTGTTTTTTAATTCTAGCCGAAGTAAATTTTTTTACAATTTATAGCGAGTTAAGTTATCGTCTCTAAGAGGCGGGCGTAGTATTTTAAATGGCGGCCATTTGCCATCATGTGTATTCTTGAAGTAGGTACACATGATGTAATCGTATGTGTATATGCCTGTCTTTATTAGCCCCTGTTAGGAGCAGAACAGTAAGACGTTAAAACGCCAATTGATTTCATTTTCCAATCATGTGGGTTTTCTCCAGGACCTCCTGTAGACCCCTGCGCTAGTTAAACTCTCTCTCTCGCTCTCTCCCTCTCTCCTCGACTTCAAGCTGACAATGGATTGTTTGCATCGGTGGATATTTCATGACTAGGCACATTTTTCTTGACATTAGTGACCACAAACATTGCTATGTATAAATGCAATGAATATCATGGCAACGATTGAGCGTAGTTCGGTATTAATGCGCAAAGGCCAAATCTGTTAACTGTGCCGTTTCCAATATAATGTACTACTTTTCAAACTTAGTTCGGGCTATGCACATGGGTGATGCATTTTAAATTATTTAATTTGAACTATCATGTTCACATTTACAGCAAAACTAGTTATATGGGTTAAACTTCATTCCAATATGGATGTCGACCCCTGAAATGTTTTAAACGTATTTACTCCTGATATTAATTTTAATCTAATATTCCTAGCGGCTAACTGTAAACTATAGCAGTTAATACTGAAAACAAGAGTTATGATAAAAACATTATCTTCTAGCACTGTTTACTATAACTAACTTGTATTTTAAACGTAATATACTTCATTATTCCCGTGTGAAAACTACAAATCGACTGCAAAAATTACAAACATTTCTCACACATCTGCAGTCGTATTTTAATCAATTAAAAATATTTAAATATGAATTTAATATCACTACCACTTATACCACTGTCGCGACGATCTCAATGACATGGACCTTCCCGGAGAGTTTCCTTCTAGAAATGGATGTACCGGGTGTGGTGAGCACTCGTAAGTCGAGCTACTGAAGGTGTGATGAACACGTGCACGGTGAGAAACTGAATGTTGATTTAAACATTTAGAATGAAACGGAATGGGCGGGGTTGTACCTGGTTATTTTGGGACTAATAATCTTTTATGTACTGAAATTTCGTGTTAATGTGGAAGGTGCACAATGAGAAACGATGTGTCAATTTAAGCATTTTCTAGATTCTAACAGAATGATCGGGTGTCTACCAGATGGTATCTTAGTCCCCAAATTATCCGAATAATCCCCTTAGTCGATATTTAAATTAACATTTGTGCACTTGTTAATCTTATATTTTCCACATTACACACGTGGTCATTACACGCTTTACCCCGACCATCCTGTTAGATTCTAGATGTTTAAATTAACACTTGTGCATTTGTTATATAATATCTTTTATTTTCCGCGTATACACATGACCACAATAAAAAGAAAAGAAAAGAACAATGTTTTAGTCGCAATATACACTGACTTCTTGAGATTAACATTTATTTGTGGTGGCTATATGTGGAATTCGGGTGATGGAGGGATTTTCCCGAGGAGAATGGAGCTTGGTATCTGGAACCTTACCCGATCTTCGGTAATAATTCAGTTCAAAATGGAAAAGAAAATGATGTTTTGAAGGATTTACACAATGAAAATTGCCGAGTTTCACAAAGCTTGTTGCTAACGCCATTTTATCACAATTTAGTTTTAGCAGTGTGCAAATGATAGGACGAAGCACCTGCATTTACACGTACCCGAAAATATTGAAGGATTGATAAATAAAGTAGTCCCTAACAGTTTTTGGTTATTAATTTGTTTTGCATGCCCGATCTTTATATAAACACTAAGTAAAATGAAATTGTTATGATGGATTTTCAAGCTACTAGATGTTGTAAAACCCCGTCTTAAACCTACAGGTGGCGATTATTTAATGATGTAAACATCACTGTAAATTGTAATGTTTATTTTTTGTGTGGTCTCAATCCTCGAGATATGATTTATGACCCCTCATTATGAAAATGATCATTTGATGACCACGGTGTTTAATGGTTAACATCTTTTTAGAGGGCTGATTAAGCAATATATTCACTATTTTATCAAAATTCAAAAGAAAAATATATTCAAAAAAATGTTTTAAATTATATTTAGACCCAGTGTTTAATGGTTAACATATTTTTTTTGGCCGATAAAGCGTTATGGTCCATGAACATTTACCAGTAAAATTTTCAGATAAAAAGCCTTAATTTTTTTAAAATCTCTTTAGTAAAATTTCCGAAAAGGTCTTAAATTGTACTAAAACCATTACACGCTGTGTTTTATAATAATAAATTTATTTCAGTATGGTATTCCGAATGGGAAATTGACTAAAGTCATATTAAATTGCTTATTTTTTTTTTGTTGAACACTGTACTTGGATTCCAGCTCTCTCAAAAGTTACTATAAATGATAATCGTAGATATAATGCAATTAAAATATTAAAATGTTTAAAGCGCGTTTATGCAAGGTATCAGCATACTAATTATTGAATATCATTACTAATTTGGATTTTGTAACAGTCAATATTCTCCAATAATACGCATTGTTTATCGAACTGTAAAGTTACTTTCTAGTAACACACGTTATTTTGGTTGTATTTGAGAACTGTGCGAGTTTGTAGGATTCAAAGCGTTTGACGATAGCCAACGTATTATGTTTTAACACCAAGAAAATGCTGGACGTGGTGAAATTTAATAACAGTATTGAAACTTCAAGATTTGTTTCTATATGAAGGTAATATTGCGGTTTCAGTCTGCAACTGTGTTACTGTAGTATTAGCCACGGAGCTCGCGCCTTGCTGTTATGACGTAACAACAGACATGAGGGAGTTAACAATTAGCATCAAGTCGTAATTCGAGATGAATCAAGTAGCCAATTGAAACCAACGACACAAAATTATTTGTTTTTCTTTCTGTTATTTACGTCAATATCACCTGATTCAACATGTCAATTCCAGGCATCGCATCCCGCGAGAATTTTCGCGATTAGACGCAAACGTAGATAAATTGTCAACAACAGGTTCTGTCAAGGAAAGTTTAATGAAATACAACATACATACGTCATCTCCTGAAATCGACACAGACATTTTCGGCCACCATTGTGGTTGACATATATTTATGTAGAATCTGATAGGCGATAAATTTGTTGTCCTGTGTTAAATATTTAACAGGTCTGTCACAACGTCTTGCGATCAGTTAGATCAGGCGCCATATTGTCATATTTAAGTGACAACGACAGAAATCCTCACAGTCAATGGAATAAAAAATCTAAATTAAAATCCAGCAAGGTTTTTCTCTTTCGGTTTTTCCAAAATTTGAAATTGATTAATACAACGGAAATCCGTCTAACATGGGTGATTTTAAAGTCTATTTTCAGGATAGTAATTGATTTTTCACAGTCTTATTCATGTTAATATGTACTCAGGTGGATCCTTTAACATTTAATTAAGAATGCAAATTCAAGAAGTCGGCGGTAGATAATATTCCAGTCTGGATTCATCAGATTAAAAAGAACTAATCAAAATATTTTAAAGATACGAGTTGGCGGTTCTCACTACAATAGTTAAAAACTAGCTAATGTAAAGGCAATTTGCTAAAAAAAATTCAGTCAAATTGATTCACTATTAACTTAGAACCAAGCGATTGAAAGTTCCGCTTAGCCTCGGTCATCATTACTAAAGTCGGTAAGACAAAACCAGTAGTTTCGGTTTTCCATTTTTATTGGTAAATCACGAAGGAAAATATTTCAGCGAATCGAACTACAATCCAACAACAATCTCATGCTAGCCTCCACATCGAGAGTTGATTATGGTCTGAATAAGTTAATTAATGTCTAATTAATAGTTTTTATAATATTTCAGGCCTAAAGAAAGACCTACAATAGGCAGATTTTGCTCTTGCATAATGTATATTTAAGCAATGCTTATATCTTCTGTAGAACATGGCGCTATGTTGTAAAATGTCCGATTCTTCATATTTTTATTAATACGCATGAATCAAAAGGCGATCAGTGGCTTTAAGTAGAACAGAAAGTCTTGACAACAATGGTTCGCATGAAAAATCTAACTACAGTATGACGTCATGATTTAATTAATCAGCTGCTAAAAGTAGTCGACCCCATGACGTTTTAAATGGCCGCCTGGTATCTTATCACATTAGTAAATCAGTTAACACAAATGAGATTAGTTGAACTAAAATTGTGAAACTTCCGTCGTGGGTTTATTTCTGTTGTGGAAATAGGGCAGTCAAGGGTGTGTTTCTGTTTTTGTTATGATAGGATCCCTTCACGAGGAAGGGCATAAGCATATACATCAACCAATATCATATTAAAATAAGAACGTATTTAAAATAACTCTAGCTCTTTTATTTTAGGTGACGCATTCTATATATCTTTATTATCCCGGGGGGTTGGGTGGCCGAATGGTTAGCACGTGCGTGCTGTGTCATAAAGCCTGTTATTGAGTCAACTGGCGTGGTTTTGAATCCCCGTCTGTCCAATTTCGCGGGTTTTCTCCGGGTCCTCCGGTTTCCTCCCACTGCTAAAGACCCCTACGCGCAAGCGAATTATTGAAATAAAATTAAACCAGATGTTAGTCCCGAAATGACCTAGTTTGTGTCGAGTGGACGTTACACCCCGTTTCTCTCTCTCTTTTATTATCCCGGCTAGTGTAAAATAGTAAGGGATTAAACCCAATTTCATTACATGTGTTGATTGGTTTTGAGCGATGGCAATAGGAATATGTCAATAACGTTACTCCTATAGATACAGCCAGTTTTTAAATATAACCACCCGCATGTCGAAACAGTAGGATAAACATTAAACGAAAATTAGTAAACTAGCCGACTTCCTATTCATATTTTGAAACAATCATTTTATGAAATGAGGTTTAACACCCTCTTTTGCACCAATCGGTCTAATGGAGAGGGGCAGCGGCCTTTTCCAACCTCCAATGGATCTTCTTCGTGCACGTGACATCGGTTTTTCGATGTTGTACTTTTCCAGGCCATTGAAACCAAGCTTGGAAATCTCTGCTAATCAACCCCATAAATACCGAGCCATTATCACTCCCATACATCCAAAAACATGGAGCTTATTCCATCATTGATTGAAATATTCCACCAATTCAGGCATTACTTATTTTGAACCCGAATCGAAGGGGTTGAGAGTCTTTAAACTTAATGGCCCAGGATAACAAAATACTTACTATAACACTATGGCAATTAATACACGATTCTTATTTGAAGTTCAGAGTGTATAGAACGCATGGAATTTTAAAAAAAATCACTGAATTTAATTCTGAGCCTGTTTAAAATCATTTTGTGTAGAGGCACTAACTTTTTCCGAAGTGACAGGTTAATTATTGATGGCTAGGATCAAAAGGTTGCCTAGTTTCGGGTCAAATCCATTTATTAGGTTGCACTAGGAAAAAAAAGAACGGTTCCCGTGCTTCTACATTTCTGCTGTTTCCTAAGAAGTTGATGACTGAGAGGTGAGAGGTTAAATGTTTTACAGTCTCGCACAGAATGACAAATGAGGTAGACGTCTACACTTCCATTATTCATACATCTTAGCTTTCTGAAGTATTAATACGCGTTTCATTCGTCACGCCATATTGGCTGGTGTAATGGCGAAGTAAAAAAAAATAAATGATTTGAAAATGTAAAGTGTAAGAAGTCTAAAAAGTTTAACAGATGTAAAACACAATCTTTCGTTTCGCAATTTCTGTCTCAAATTGACCGTGAAATTTAGATAATCAACTTTTTATACAACTATGTTCGCCTATTTTTCTGGTAGACTTAAATAGAACTTTTCAGTAGGTTCCAAGACAAATAATTATTCTGTTTTCAGAACTTTCGTTTTAACGAAGTTCTTCTAGTTTCGTTTGAGACCCTTTCTATGTTATTCAACAAATAACCACCAAGCAAAAATTACAAAAAAGAATTGGATGGCGAAATTCAATGAACTAAAAAAAATAGGTGCATAATTTTGATTTACTATATTTATAATAAGATAACGCTCACCTCAGAATAGATTTAATAACTTTCAGAAAAGACAATTTTTTGATCTTAAACATTATTGGAATGATTTTGTTGAAAAGCTACTATAAATCGATGATGAATTAATTCGTTAGTGTTACTTTAACGTTTAGTTACAATGGATAAAACAACTGCAGTAAATTGGAATATATGAAACAGCTACAATAGATTTGAATGGATAAACAACTACTATAGATTTGAATGGATATACAACTAGATTTGAATTGATATTACAACAGTAATAGATTTGAATGGATAAAACAACTGCAATAGTTTTGATTAGATAAAACAACTATATAGGTTTTAATGGATAAAGCAACAGTAATAGATTTGGATGGATAAACAACTACTAAAGATTCGAACGGATAAAACAGCTACTATAGATTTAAATGGGAAATCACTTGGAGCGAAAACCTGCAGGTAAAAAAAAAAGACTAAATAAATGCTAGTAATTCAGGCGAAGTGTGGCTCTATGGCGATAGCTCACTACCCCATTTCACTGGATTTTCATCCTGTAGCTGTAGCTGCCGGGGTAAAATACACTGTACAGTAAACTGTACAGTGGCAGATAGGTTATACGTGAAATCCGAACTCATTTCCATGGAATTCGTTTATCTGAAAAGTATAACATGTTTTCCTTCACTTCGTCATAATATATCTTTTAATTGATTTGCTATCGGTCAGAAAGATGAAATGAAATGAAATGGGGTTTAACGTCCTACTCTTATGCACCTAACCTGGGCTAATGGAAGACGGGCATACGCCATACAGTGTGCTATGAGGGTAATTTTGCCCGGGCAGCGGCGCTACGGCCTACTCTTATATCGAATTCCAACTGCCAAGGGATCTTTTACGTGCACTCCAATGTGTACACGGGACCTCGGTTTTTCGTCCCATCCGAACGACTAGGCAGCTGTCCTTGTCAGGCCCTCCTTCTGTATCACTGACAAGGGGAAATCACGCCGGAAAAATCGAGATGAACTTTCTCGGCCAATGCAGGGATCGAACAACCGACCTCCAGGCTAGCGAACCAGCGCCTTATCCACTTAGCCACCGTGATTCCCGTAGAAAGATGAAACGTAGAATGCGTCTCTTTATAGGTCTATTGTAATCAATATAACAGGATTTTCCGTCTTCCTGTCATTTTTTACCGAGTAGCGACGTGTTTAACTGGTAAAACTCAATGAAGCTAGCTATTTATCGTTGATGAGCTTAGTACGTTTTGTAAATGTTGTGAGTATATATATCCTGGTTTACGAGTTGGTCTTCGGTGCATTGTCATTGAAGCTATTTAACAGTTGTAGCTAATCATTATGTCAGTTTTTATTATGGTACGAAGGTGTAGATCATTGGTCGTTAATAACCTCAGATATATTTAGATCATTGGTCGTTAATAACCTCAGATATATTTAAACAGGCCGACTCTAAGGCCACATCAACTTGAACTTTGTTCCTCGCGCGTCCGGTTTCTTGGAAAAGGTATTGATTTGAAAATTTAAAAAGAAATGGTAGCTCTTCTCTGAAACGTCTAGTTCTCCACTATTTTCTGCGCTCGGTCAAATGTATGGACCGTAACTTGTACATGTATTTCTTTCTAGGCCAGAACTGTGTACTTGTCCTTTAAAAATGCATTGTATAAGAGTCTGATGCGACCATAATTGTAGGTCTTTTAGTTGCATTCAAATGTTATATACAATTGTTATTTAGGCATTTATTTGAATGCTAAGCCCAGAATGAACCCTCAAGTCCATGGGATAGCTGTGTAATTGAAAAGATTAAAACCCTTCGCCACTTAATAATCTAACGTTAAAATGGATTATCGAGATTGTGCTTTTATTATCGTAGCTATGGTACTTGACGATCGAGTCTATACCGTCAAAACTTAAAACGCCAAGACTAAATGTAATTTGACACAAATTTTCAATATTCATTTCTCATTATTTTTTGAACTAGACACTACAACGAACACGACCAGGTCTTCATCTAAATCTTACATAATGCATCTTTATTTTATGTGTAATTTAATATCATAAACATAATATTTGTTTTTCCTTCAAATAAGATCCAGAAACAATGTTCTTATAATCGTGAGTAAAGGGTTAAAAGGAAGTAAATAGAAAGATATATCGGTTGTGTAAGCACTTGTAAAATACGATGATACAGCTTCAACTTGTTCTGAAAACATGGAGCACACAGCGAAAATAACAGCGTGATTAATTGGACAACAGATGAGCCGATTAGTCGCAGGAAACTGTAGCGTAAATCAACAAGCAGAAATGCAGAGAATTCCCGCACTGATCACAGTTTTAATGGAGCGCTTCTTCTGCCATGCCATGAAATGTTAAAACAGACAAGCAAATCATTGTAAGCAACATGTTTATGGAAATTAACCATTTATTGCCTTCTTTGATGTGCTGTATACTGGTTAGCAGTAAAGTCTTTATTTTGTGATATATGGCACACTTGATTCCATGCTAGTAAATACGTGTATACATGTTTTGTGGAGTTTGTAAATCTATGCTCAAACAAAAAATAACGATATTATAAAATAACTTGTTTTCTACACCAATTTGTCCAATGAAAACGGCCATACGCCATGCATTGTGCTATGAAGGAAATGTTTCCGGAATAGTAACAAACGGCGAAACTATAGCACTGGGACCGATCCGTAACAATAAAATTAATTTCGTAAAAGATAACTTGCATGAAATTAACATCGGGTGCTTGAAATAATCTGTATTGGACATGGATGGATTTAATGTCTCTTCAACACAATACTTTGGTCATTTGAAACCAACCAACACTCTACATAGACTCTATTTTCCGTCCTACCCAAACATGTAGGGAAACATATTCATCTTCCTCCCCACAAGGAAACTGGGCTCGAAAGTGAAGATTATGTACTTCTTACTAAAACAAAGGTCATTTATTTTCTCATTCCAAAAATATGATCATATTATTCGTTAATGCAAAATTTGTTTGTTCCGCCTAATCTGTGTTTTAAAGCAGACAATTTTTTTATTTGAATCTTTTGTATTTAAATACATACAGGAATTGTGATACGTATTCTTAATTTTATTCACTGATCTGTACACTATTCTGCGCACATGTTACTATCTTCTTTTACCATAGATCTCTGTAGACTCTATCCTGAATGGCCGCCATGTTGAAAATTTAGTATACTATTTTGCTATGCTTTTCTAATTCGTTTTACATCTTTCATACACGCAAAGACTATAAACATTTTCCAAAACAGAATAATACACTTCCAAATTCTCTAAGTATTCTTAGTGTTTTCGACTACAATCGTCGTTGTATATCAGACAACTAGCTTGGTTTCTTTTCTGTGGCATTTTGTTTAATTTATGTATATAAATATATCTTTGCGATAATGTTTACTTTGTCTATAATAAAGATCTCCACACCCACACGCTATAAAAGACCGCGCCATATCATTTCATTAAATATTAAAACCATAACAATAGTTTAATAGAATTTTAAAATTTTGTAATCATTATCGCGTTAGTTTACAGAAGATGTTCCGTTTTATTTTTGTTATATTATGTTTGTAATTCCATATTCGCAACCCATCGCAGGAACTACAAGAAGAACACAAAAAGTTGTGACGTTATAAGATGGTAATTGTGATGACAAATACACATGTTTAGGGGGAATCTACCTGATGAATTGAACACGGTGCCACAGAGGGGGGTGATTCATTTAACGGTAGATGAGATCGCTCGTATGCGATAAACATCAACACTCTCGCCATGTTTTCTCAGAAAAACGCTGGAGAAAAAGTTGAATTCGGCCATTGATCACGTGAAACCTGTCGCTTTGTACAAGCAAAAGCAGGTGAGGGGAAAACGAGGATAAAAAGTTTGAGAACATTGTTTTGATGGAGCGTTTAGGAATCTGATTACTCCATCATGGTGGCTGTGTGGTTTTTTATTTTATTTTTCATGTAATTTTAAGCTGGTGTAATTGTTGGCACTGGTTTAAGATAATCAGATTTTGTCAGGTTAACTTGGAAGGTAATTAGTTGAGCTATATGGGGTGTATGTAATGTAGTTAAACTGTAAAATCGTTTAGTTTTTTCTCTCTTCTCACCTACATCCCCAACATAAAGAAAGAACGAAAATCATCTAATTTTGTAAAATACACTATGCTGATTAGTTTAATTTTATTTAATATAAATAGTGTATATAGTTAAGCTTAATTTTATTTAATATAGATAGTGTATATAGTTAAGCTATCATTATACATGTACAACGTAATAAATATAATAATTTGTTTAACTTCATTTACTGTATCTTATGTAGATGAAATATTAAGTTTTTAGTTATTGATTTAATTGTATTTAGAATTTTATATAATATATATAATTTCTTTGATAGACAACGGGGTTAGATGGCCCACTGTATCATAAGGTCTGTCATTAGGTCATCTGGCGTGGTTTCGATTCCCCGAATGTAGGTCGCCCGTCCAACCTCGATTTCCTTATCATCGTTTATCCGATATTCATATACATGTAATAAATTATGAACTATAAGACACTCTAAAAACGGGGTACAATTTTTCCGGGTCCTCCCACTACTAAAGACCCCAACGCACAAGCGAATTATTGAAATAAAACTGAACTATATGTTAGTCCAAAAATGACCTAGTTTGTGTCGAGTGGGCGTTAACCCTCTCTCTCCCTCTCTCTCCCTCTCTCTCTCTCTCTCTCTCTCTCTCTCTCTCCCACTTTGATATGCATTTAGTAATTTAAGATATTAACCGACGAGTAATCTCATCTTTATAAAGCAAATATATGGATGATAGACATATAATATACAGAATATGCAACAACAGAAACAATTTAATACAATCAACCCATTGGAAATGGTATTACTATCCCCACATCGCGTTAAAAGTGTTAAATTGCTGAAAATTCAATATAACTGCCATCTGATTTCCTAATTTGGTATAAGTGAGTGTGCTAATCGAAATGTTGCATAGTAATAAATCCAGTAATTGTCTATCCATAGCATTGTACCTATAGTGTTATAGTATGGTTACAATATCATAAAATAAAACTTAGATTTAAAATGACTCAATGACAGACCTTATGATCTAAAGCACACGTTAAACCATTCGGCCACCAAACCGTCCTTCAGTGTTAGAAGTAACTTTCTCTCACAGAAATGGATCAGAAAAGTAGGAAAGAATTCTTCGTTTATGCAATTTAGCTGATATTTCCAACAATTTCGAGAGTTTTGTTTGTCAGTATTACCGTCCAAAAATAAGTTTCTTCGAGGGTGTGACCCCCCCCCCCTCCAAATACATACACGCATGACCCATAATTCCTACGGTTTGATAAGAAAAGGCAATTTCTGGTGGATTGTGCAAACCAAATTCTTTTGAAGAATAGAACCGATCACACATTTCCGACATTAGGGTGTTACCACAAAATGGATGAAAATATTCTGTGAATTTCAAGTTTTACACTTGACATTACACCAGTAAGTATTTTATCAACACTTTTTAAAATTCTCTGAATATAGCACCGTTAATGTTGCTAGCTCATGGTATCCAGCACACTATGGTTATACCATTTAATGTCATAAGTCATGTCATAGTCAGCGAGTAATGTAGCAACAGAAACAATTGTTTGTGTATACTGTTGTTTTTGTCACGCCAATCTGCTTTCAATATAGTAAATAAATATGCTAGTATGTGGGTACTGTCAGTTAGTCTGTGACTTATAGTAATAAGACTAATATTGGTTTACACTTGTTTAGCAACTTTCTTATAATTAATACCAGTAAATCATAATACTAGTATATTTTATTCTGGATCATCGAGTGTTTCAGATATGTATTTGTTTTGTCTCCTGGGCATAATCATACTTCTTGTTATTGGCGAGCAACTTGCTTCGAAAACCTTACTAAGGCTCCATCAATTCAAGTTCTTTGTTTCGTCCATGTCAGATATTTGTCTAGTGGGTTATATTACTTTAAACAATATTTTAATCAATTAACGGAACGGATTAAACAACAGGCAAAGGCCTATATATAAGTTCTCTCCAAACATATAATATAGTTATATCTTATGTTTACGATACACAATGGTGGACACATGTATATACCGAGACCGTGCGCTTTGTTAACTAGCATCAAACACACCGAACCACCTTGGCAGCATCCATATGGACTAAGACTAGTAATTATTTCCCCTTATTTCATGAGTATGTAGTGCGAGTTATTAATAGACAATTTTTCCCTTATTTTTTTTCTCCCCTCTTCCTGCATTTTTGGGTTCACTTTTTGGTCTAGAATTGGAGAAAAGGCATCAAATTTTCAATTTCATAGCAGTTTTGGGCGAATGTGATGATATTACAGCGGAGGGATAGGGGGTGTAAAGTGTCTTTCTGCAGAGCAATCATTGTGTCGGAAGTGAGATTTTCACCCCAGTCAACTTCAAATCCCCGTAGCAAAAAATCTAAACGGTCAACCCCCCAACAAATTTATGATGAGGAGATTGCTAAATGTGGTCCCCATTGTGCCTATAAAGATTGGAACCAACGGGATGTTGAGCAAAGAGCTACAGCCTGTGATGTTACAGCCATTTAACATTGAAGTCAATGGGCAAATAATTACTAGTCTGAGTCTATATGGGAAACCTCTTTACTATGGACAGTACATTGCGACCTTTCCGATATTTCATCCACCTATAACACCAACCTTGAACCCTTGTTCAGCGTTATGCGTAATACTGATACTTCAAATAACGGACAGAGAGAGAAATGGGGTTTAACGTCCACTCGATAAACTAGGTAATTTCGGGACTAACATATGGTTTTTAAATTTTTATTTCACTAATTCGCTTGCGCGTAGGTGTCTTTAGCAGTGGGAGGAAACCAGAGTGCCCGGAGGAAACCCACGAGGTTGAGAAGGCGCCCCTATCTCCATGCCACATACGCTCACACCAGGGATCGAAACCACAGCCGCAAGCCAGAGGTGACCGGCCAGCTAGAGATCAATAACGGACAGAAATCGTGGTATATAGCGAGAGAGAGAGAGAGAAGGACAGACTGGGGGGGGGGGTAACGTCGCCTCGCCACAAACTTGGTCGTTTTGGGACTGACATATGGTTCAATAATTCGTTTGCGTGTAGGGGGGTTTTAGTAGTGGGTGGAAACCGGTGGACCCAGAGAAAGCCCAGTAGGTTGGACAGGCGACCCTATTGAAATGGTATATAGCCAATACTGAATTTATGTTCCTAGATTCGGTTATACCTAATGTTGTCTATCCAGTGCCGTACTATAATTTCGTTTTTAATGGAGTTAAACGCACCCTTGTGGCCTTGTTACAAATCAATTTGAGTGACACGCACGGTGCGTTTGTCGTATCCAGTGTCAACATTTATCTCTATAAATGAAATACAAGGTTGCGTGGCGCTCTGCTCGTGGTAGTAGGATATACGGAACAGTTTCTCACCCTAAGCCTTGCTTGACGTGATAGGTAATAAAGGCAATTTAAGTAACGGTCAGGATATATTATACCCATCTGTTTAGATCTACATGGCTATGTTTCGTACATAAGACTAGAAGCAACAGCGCTAGCCCTAACCCTCGCCGGTGTGTATTACGAGCAATTTCAGTGACGGGCACTATGCCGAGTCGTGTGTAATACGGATAATGTCAGTAAGGATCAGAAATCCTGGTATTATACCATCTGTTATAGATGCACATGGCCAAGCTTTCGTACTTCAGATTATTATCTCTATACCAAAGTAGTAACACCTTACTTATGTAATGGACATAAATCATATAGTCAATATTCAGTTTCGTTCCCTATATTATATTATACGCATCTGTTGTAGATCTACGTAGCCATGTTTTCGTATATTGGGTTAGTAGCAATAACTTCATCCCCAACCCCTGTAGCACGTGATGTGTATAACGGGAAATTTAAGTAACGGTCTTAAATCCTGATTTTATGTCCATGTTAGTAATGATCAGAGATCGAGGTTTTATGTCCATCTGGTATATATCATCATAGTCATATTTTTGATTATCTGTTTCTACCAATGTAGTAACACCTTATTTACCTATGTAACCTTTCTAGCTGGCGAATATTTAAATAGATGGCGTGCACACGTGCAGTTCATCAACATTCTGAAAGAAAGATGTTCTCACGTTTGTTTATACGTTTAACGGAGTCGGTGTGAAAACACAACACTCTTCTACACGTTACTATACAAACCCTTCTCCGTTTCTGGACAAATAAACAAAACCTATACCAATTATTAAGTTGTTAATGTCGGTTTAATAGCCAAGTGTGCTACATGTTTAGGCAAGGGTAATTTACACTATTTATAGTGGCCATTTTGTTTTCTCCCCCCGAGTCTCGTGGATGTTAGATCACGATTCTATATTCCACCTATTCTATTAAATCTGCAGGTACACGATATATACAGTGTAGCACTTCGAGCTCGAGCTGGTCGGTCACCGGTGGCTTGGAGTCCCTGATGTGAGCGTATGTGGCCAGGAGTTAGGGACGTCTTCTCAACCTCGTGGGTTCACTCATGGTAGCCTCGTCTGGTTACCTCCCACATCAAAGACCCATATTCTTTAATAAAACAAAAGAGTCACGTGTCTGCAATATCACCCTCTGTCAACATCCTAGTTTACATTCTAAACTATAGTTTGTGATGGTTCCAGCACATGCAATGAAATAAACGTCCTATATTTCTGCACCTACCGACAGGGCCCTCGCAAGGCTATGTGGCGCCCCAGGGCAACCGTAACTGCTATGTTCAGGGCCTGAACTCAGTTGACTTTTTATGATAAAGGACATTTTAGTTGAATATCTACAAAGCAAAGGCCGGTGATTTGCTACCCCAGTCTCGTGTAATGGCAACACGATAAAGATACAATGTCGCTGCCAGGGCAAAAATTCCTTCGTGGCGTATGCTCGCTGTGATTTGCAGCGTGTGGTTCAGAAAAGCAAAACGTTATACTCTCTTTCATTTCATTTCATTTTATTTTCTTCTTCTACGCAGATTGGAAAGTGTGCCAGGCAATTAGAAATGTATTTAAGACCAAAACGTCCCGACCCATTTCGATTCAAGAATTTGATCATTTTGGGGGATAAAGAAAGTTGTATCTGTGGCAATACTACCTTTTAAATACTGGAAATATTGTTTAACGTACCTGCTGTGCTGGTGTAATTTCAGGACGTACTAACTTATTTGGACTTAAAATGAAATGGGGTTTAATGACCTACGTGTCTGCACCGACTGGGCTATTGAGAACTGGCATACACCATGCAGTGTGTTATGGCATGCCTGTTCTTTTTTCGAAATCCAACACGACAATGTGTACAAGGAACTTCAATTTTTTCGTCCTATCCGAACGACTAGATAAGTTTCCTTGTCAGATGCTCCGTCCCGCACCACTGACAAGAGGTAACTCTACGGGTTGTATCATTTTTGCCGCTAAAATTCAGCGGCTGCAACGCCAGAAAAATTAGCCTTCATATTTTTACCAGATAGCGCTCTAGAGGCAAGTATAGTGCCTAGCTGAGAAAATATTCGGGATCTGCTGTTGGAGAACTAAACACCCTGAATAAAAAACAGAATTGTGTCATTATCTGAAAATATCGGGAACTTCATTTGCAGCATAGAATAGTTTTCATAATATTATTCTTTTTATTCACTAAAAGTTTACAATTTGAGCCCCCCCCCCCCCCGGGCTCGTACGCCTATGCTTATAACGATTAGTATTGGGTTTACCTCCAAAAATGAGCTTCTTTCTTATATAAATTCAGTGGCCACCAAGCCCCCGATCTGAGATACATTTTAATATATCAGATGGGAATTCAATTTAGATCAATAATAAGAATGGGGTTTAACGTCTTGTCAACACAATACTGTGGACATTGTGAGACTAATATTTTGTTTTCTGTGGTCCAATTTTTGTGCGGATAGCTCCACCAAATTCAAATATTTCTACCCGTGCACTCATATCGCCAAGATTCCAAACCCTCAAATTTCAACAATTTCCTTAAAAATATTTTACACGTTTATTGTAATAGTTGTAGTATATATTATATACAATAATAGTACAAAAATAAATTATACACAAATATTCGAATAAATAACATCATCAAGAGAAAGAATGTAGAGTGAAAGTAGAAGTAAGTAATGAAGACGAAAGATTTAAAAGATAAGAAAGATTTTTTGCTACATTATTAATCATTGTGGGTGGCATTTACTCAACAAAAGTCTAGATAACAAGAATTTTCACAAACGTTCACTTTTGGTCCCGTCAATGAATCCATTTATCATCTCGCACTATGGGTAAAGAGCCGAGAGATGTCTACCGTACCATTCCCATACAAGAACTCTCGCCGTGTTTCAGTAACAACGACATGCGGGAAAATGTCTTGGAACAACTTTTACATCCATATTTTTTAATTTCAGCGTGGGTCTGAAGATGTGCTCGAAGATTAGAACGATCAGCAAAAGCACGACCACAATGTTGACAAGAAAACGGTTTCTCTCCAGTATGAGTCCTGATATGACCCTGTAATAACCAGGGTCGAGAAAAAGCTTTACCACATAATTTACACTTACAGGGTAATGTGTGAGTTCTTATGTGCATTTTTAAAGCTCCCAGGGAGGAATATGATTTATCGCAATATTTACATCTAAATTCTTTTTTAACTTGCTGAGAACAGTGGAATTGTCTATGTTTTGAAAGCCCCCCGAACGTGGAATAACTCTTCTGACAGGCTTCGCATTGGTAGCGTGGTGGCGAATGAGCATTGAGCTGTATTGGTTCAGATACTTCTGGAAGTTTCTGACCGTTCCACTGGTTCATATGCTGGGGCTCACTCATTCCATTTCTTAACCACGAAAACCAGGAAGTCAAATTGTTACGGAAACTGGAATCGTGGAAAAGACGGTATGGATTTGGGTTTGCGAACATTGGGTTCCTATCTCGTAGCAGACGGATAGCATCTAGCTGTTGTGTTGCTGTTGGGTTAGCACAATATGGAAGCACTGGTTGGGGAATAAGTGTTGTGTTTTGCGGTAACTTGGTCTCCATACGTGCCTTAACGGTTGTTGGAGTGAAGACAGTTTTCGGGGTCTGGTTACGTCCCTTGACAGAAGGCTCAATAAGCCACGGTCGTACAATGGGTTTAACTGCACTCTTGGGGGCTTCTTTCTGGTCAGTGTTACCACATTGGCTATTCATTTTCTCACTAACTGGCGTCTCTTGGGAGAGTGTCACAAATTGATCGGTTAATTTGTTGGTTTTTAACATGTCCTCCATCATATTAGAACGTTTAACAACTACGTCATTCACGTGCGAGAATCTGATCTGGCGTGGTGAGTTGTCTGCAAGATGCGCATGTCGGAGGATGTCAGATTGCGTCATCAATTTGTGTCCATCAAAAACACTTGTGTCATCAGTTACATCTGAAATAAAGAAAGAAAAGAGAAATAAATACACGTGTTATCTTCATCAAGCCTCTTATACTATTAAAAATGATTTCTACATTTTCCCCAATCACAACCATTTTAAAATTTTTGCAATGACACTAAATTCTGTAAAGTAGGATATAAAAGTAACTTTACAATAAATATATTGTACTAATTCTTAGAAATAAAAAAAAACATTTAGGATGTTTAATTTAAGTATTACAAATTAGGAAAGCTAAAAATTCTATTTTATTAAATCTAAAATATGGAATATGGAATAATTAACAATTCTGACAATGGTATTTAATAATCATCTTGCGATTTACTGTACGATACATTCTTTTTGTAAATTCTTGTGTGCGAATAATTAAACATCTTAATTAAAAATAGCAGGCTTGGATCTTCGGGAATTTTAAATCTACATTTATAATTACTAATTTGGAGAACACAGTTTTTTAAATCTTTTTTTGATTAGAAATAAAATTTTATAATTTATAACCAATTATAATGCATTTGTTTGTATTTGATATGAAAAGAAGTTCTGGCCATAATAATTAATGCTGATATTTAATGGTTATCTATCTAAAATAATTCTAATCATATATAATAATAATTGTAATGTTATCTAATTAATAAGAATTTTATTTATATTTAATAAGAATTTTATTTATGTTTAATAAGAATTTTATTTATATTTAATAATATTACGTGGTAACAAGCTGTGAGATGAAAGAAATGGGGTTTAGCGTCTTACTACTCACGATGACGGAGCGTGAAATACTACTCATAAAACAGGGGTATTAGATTTAGATCAAATGATTATGCTAATATTTCAGTTGGAGTTTCACATTTCAAATATTACCAAATTTCTATAAACTAATCTGATAATAAAGCGAACCACTCTGCAGGTCGACTTTGTCTGTTTTACCAACCAGATGACGGAAATGACGTGTTTAAAGATGTGAAGTAATACTGTATCAAATAAATCAGTAATAAAAAGACAACCCGCGGTGATAAAACGAACCGCTAGTTAAATGTTATCATGATAAAAAAAATCTCTGTAGGAATTCTAATCGTGCATGATCCCTATCACGGTGGGTGTCTAGTTAACATTATCTTTATGTAATGATGATATAACCCCGACTTGACTCCCAACTCGTCAAGTATGTCTTCAGTTTAAAAAAGATATATTAAATTTAAACATTCTATGTTTTTACTTTTTGTTTTTATTTTCAGTTAAATGGTCTTATTGAATGTTGTTAATAGCGTTTCAAATTTATAACCCTTAATTAAATTAGATTCCCTTTAGGTACGTGCAAATTAAGGGAGATCCTTGGTTTGTCAGCATTAAGAATGTCTTGTTATGTACATGTATATATTGACTTGTCTTATTTTTTGATTTTATCATTGCTTGGTAACGACTAGGGAAGCCTAGTCGAAACGTCGCTCAGTACTAAGCAGTAATTCTATTCCACAGAATTGTGACCTGTATGAGTATGTCTTCAGTTTAAAGAAAAATATATTAAATTTAAACATTCTGTGGCTACACATCCTCCGCTAATTAACTTAACACTTAATGTTTTTGTTTTAATTATATTAACACTTTCATTTTCATTCTCTTTTTTAGCGACGGCGGCACGTAAGCACCCATTTCTTATCAACCACGGCAAATATTTGAATTGAAAATTTTATATATGAAACTACTATTTGTATGAAATCCCCCAATTTTTGTGATCATAAAACAACACACTAAAGCGTTTTCCCAAATCAGTTTTCCTTTCCCTTATACTGTCTGTCACTACAATACTGTATATACAATGGACATTTAGAAAATTATTCAAAGAATAGAAACATACAAAATAAATTCTTCACTGATATGGACGCAATACGTATGAAAGTAATAATGAACATATCTAATAAAACAAGAATTTTGATATTAATAATATTCCATTTAATTTTAGTAGAGTTATTATTTAGAATACGAGCGCATCTGCCACAGATGTGATCCTATTAAATTATATTTTACAAATACAATATAATTAATTTATGTCTTTAAATTTTTCTTTTGCCGTTAATATTTTTTAAACCGCTTTGATCTTTCTTAAAATCGGTAGTTAGACCCATTATTAGTAATAAATAATTAATCGCTGTTCTGATTGCGACAAAATTTGTGTTATATCACGAAAGACACTTATACCCGCGCCTTCTTCTTGCAGAGCCATAATTATACAGACTTCTTTAAAATGCATACAAATATACACTACTTTCTTAAAAAACAATTTTTATACTGTCCCATTAAAGAACAAAATTATCCTTTCTTATTAAAGAACACACGGTTTTAAAGATTGATATTCTACCTTACCATTGGACAAGATTATACCGTCAGAATAAAATTATACTGTTTGATTCAAGAACAAAATTATAATGTTTTATTAAAGAAAAAAATGATATTATCTCATTAAAGAAGAAAAGTATACTGTTTTATTAAAGATCAACATTAATACTGTCTTATATTATTTTTTATTTAATATCAAAATAATATCTCATATCAAGGAACACAAAAATATCGTCTTATCAAAGACCCATATACCGTTTTATTAAAGATCAAAATTATATCATCTAATGAAAAAAATCAAAATGATCCTTAATTAAGCAACCCTTACCTATCTCAATATACTCCATTGAACAAAATGTCTCTTCAACTTCTACTTTTTTCCGAAGGATCAGGGTTCTTTACAATCAACAACGCTCTCTCGGCATAACAAATTTCTTCTTCGGGAACTAAATCATCCAAGACACAAAGGTGCCGACAAATGTGTGAATAACGGTACATGAGAATTCTTTGATATAAGTACAAAATAGTGTTACAGACTTCGATGCCAATTAAGCTGAAACTAACAGCCCCTAGCGCTATTACCAACCAATCACAGCACAGATCGACCATTTGTTTCCGAAGCCCCTCCCAGAAACATATTGGCACGCGCTTTAATCTGACAACAACAGGTGTGACAGTGTGTGACGTCATTGATCACTCTCTCCGCCTCTTAAACACCATGTTAAACGAATTGTGGAGGTCAAAATGAGATGCTTTAACCGAGTGAAAATTGACCACTTGTGGTGCGCATGTCATCAAACAGTTGCAGAGAAATAAACAGATTAACATTAAAGGCCGTGGAGGCCGGCTGTCGCTTTGACGCCTACTGAGTTTTAATTGCCTTGTCTATTACGCTGAATTCCACCAGTATTTAATTCTATATAAAATATCTGTAAATGTAATTCTCTTTAACTTGAATAAGCATTTCTCTAAAATAATGACGTGATCAGAGTAGATAATAATCTTTCCTGATTTTGTCAACATCTTGTAATTAGAAATACACATTTTTTCGACTTTTACTTTGTTTTTCTCTAACTTTAAAGGAATTTACAGGGGGTCTTGGAAGAACCTCCATGTCAATTATAAAGCAAAATGTTTAAAAGTTATTTTATTCTTCAACATAATATATTGCATATTCATAAATCTAACTATACACAAAAGCAAAATTTCAAATTTTCTCTTATGTAAAATTCCATAATATATATAAACTCTTATCTTAATAGCATTAATAGTATACAAATTTACAATAGAACATTTTATCTATGGAAAATTCCCAAGTATCAGAATGCTTATATTATTATTAGCATTACTGTTCTGTTCCTACTGGGCTAATGAAGACGCCACACATTGTTCTGTAAGGAGAATTTTTCCCGTGCAGCGAAAAAAAAAAGAAATAAAAAGAAATAATAAAAAAATAAAAAATTACAATAGAATATTATATCTGTGTAATATTCCCAAATATATAAACTCCAAATATTCATAGCATTAATGCTATACAAAAATATAATATTAAATTTTATGTTAATTTCTCAAATAAAGGAGAAGTGGTATAAAGTGTTCTGTTGGTTGGTGGATTCCCTTGTGTACCGTTTACAATTTTATTAATCTGTATTTGTAAAAAGACGCTACGTTTAGATCTGCCTCAGTGATTTTCAAGAGAAACCCAATGATACTATAATAATTATTAATCTAATTTTTGTCAAAAATAAAAAAAAAAAGAAAACGGACATCTTGATTTAAATTACTAATACAGTATACATGGCACTTAATTAGCAAAAACAATATCTTTAAAAGATAATTTGTCATAGCAATCTGTTATCTCCCTAACGTCAGTTTGCAATATTCCTCCACTTAAAACGAAATGAAATGGAGTTTCACGTCCTACTGTTCTGCTCCGACCGGGCTAATGAAGACGGACATACGCCATACAGTGTACAATGATGGAAATTGTGAAGGGACAACAGTGCTACGGTCTACATCTATAGCTGCGTTCACACTTCATGCGCATTCAATGCGAATTCCGGGGACCGGTGTCCGGAATTCCGATTGGTTTTTCCCGGTTTAAAAGCAGTTTATTCGCACTGAATTCAGAATGAAAAACGCCACACTGAATGCGCAGTGATGGTCATTCATATCCATGATGGATGCGCCAGACATTCGTTATGGTGATCTTATGTTGCTTATGTTTGTTTTCCGGAGTCAAGCAAGACTACATCAGCGACGCCGGGTCTTGCATCTTCGACACCTTGTCATGCAGCGCCGAGCACGATTTCGTTGGCACCAAAATCAAATGTGAATGACAATGATTACTCTTTTGGTAGCGTGAACTATATACAGCACCACGCATGTACTAGCGAAGATTTATTTCCGTAAATACCGGGAGCGAACCCTCGACCATCAGACTAGGGAGCCAGCTTCTTTCGAATTCCAATTATCAGGGGATTTCTCGTCTTATCGTCTCATTCTGTTCCTTTCCAGACCTCGACCCTTTACAACTAACAATAACTTTTGTTCAACCCTTTTTATGTAAACCATCACTGGCAAGACGATACCACGTTGGAAAATACTATATCCACCATCTTGGAATTGAATATTAAAATTTGGTGCGTAATGATTTAGAGAACCAGCATGTCACGTGCCTAGTACTCAAATCGTTTAGTTAAGATTTAATTATGAGTAGGATAAAGCACGAGTCTGAGGTCATGCTGGGGAAAGAAAGACTGAAGAAAATAACGTGAGTAAAAGAAAAACCGAGGCCGATAGACCGAGGTTTTTCTGTCGAGGGTTTTTCTTTCTGACGTCTTTCTTCCTCTTCCTCTTGAAGTCGAGGACTTCATCTTGATTGCGTCTATGTTTATTTGTACACAAAATGAGAATATCCCAGAACTCTCGTAAGAAAAACCTTACATCATTTTTTCTTATGGAAAAAACCCTCGTCTGGAAGAAAAACACGTTACAGGTTTTAAGACAGAGATTTCAGAAGAATAACCCCAAATTCTCCTATCCAAAGACTTTTAGACCGTAAATTATTCCGGGCATAACATAAATTCCAAAAATCAAAGAGATTTACCGTTATAGGTTTATAAGAAAACAAAATTAAAATATCACCGACAGTTTGGATTCAATTGGATTAAATAGAGATCCATAATGGAACTATTTTTAGACGAAATTTTCTTTTCTTGATTCAATTTCCATAACGTGTAGTTTCCAAGAAATTCAAAATTCCTGATAGGACTATGATGATCACCAGCCTCAATCGGAATCTTATGCAGACATAAGAAATATGGAGACGACAAACAGATACCGCTAGAGAATTGATACTGGCGAAGATATTAAATTTGTGGTCATTTCAGCTTGCTCCCTGGCCACAAGATGTCAAACGCATATAGCAAAGATCTATCGTAACATAGTAATGTAGAAATCAGAAGAAAAGATCACTTTCTGTTTACATCGCCATTTTATTAATTACTTCCGTCAAATTGTGATGAGTTGGTCGCGTGCATGGCGCGCGCCAGCTGTTGGGGTATAAGTGAACCGTTACAGGTTCAAAGGGCTGACGGGAAATATACAAGAGGTCGTTTCATGTCGAAACGTTTTATGTACCGTTTTAATTCCATGGCTTACTTACCTTTCTGTTGATAAATGGCTAATTGAACACGAGTATTTACACTTGTAGGTACTTAAGCCACACAGCCAGTCTTTGAAAGACTATTAGACCATAATATACCTATGTTACTTACAAGTACACGATAATAAATACAAACCTAAATGCTACTCACGGGTAAAATTATAACTGTCTATATGGTCTTTGATTTACAGAGTGGATAATGACTTCGAAATTTGATTCCTTTGAAGGGAAACTTATTAAACATTTTAATTTTGTTTAAATTTAAGTCAGTACACAAATTCAAAAAGCGATATTTCATACATAAGGTAAAATGAATTGGATATGGTCTAAATTTTCTGTACCAATTGCCAAGGAATCCACGAAGAATCGCTAACCATGAGGTCCTGGTTTCCATTCAAATGTTTGCTGAAAAAGTTTCTCGGAATAATCCAGTCAGTAATGCAGGTCTGATACACGTTGACATGCACGTACAGGGACCCTTAACGGTTGCAATTCGATGCAAACTGGGTTGTAATGGTGGTGTCCAGGCACAATTGTTCTCCTCATATTTCTATGGTGTTCTATTTCGGCCACGTCGTGCGTCGCGCTTGAAAAAAGGCGACGCGCCATGCGCGAGCGCGACGCAAACCTCGCGTCGTGCGTCGCGCGTCGCCCTTTTCAATGTTAAGCTATAGGGGAAAAAAAGCGACGTCGGCACTTGAACACGTCTTCGCCGAAAAAAAAACGCGGCGCGTCGCCTTTTTTAAGGTGATGAAATGCGCATGTACGAGGAGAATTCATTTGCAGTCTATTTGCCGTCTGGTATTTTATCTTCAATATATTGATTTAGGCTGGACACAAGGAACTGCCATTAATATCCTTTATATTATTATAGCAATACATTTCTATAATATCCAGATTATGTGTTATATTTTAAATCTCTGTTCTAAACTTAAAATCGCAAACTCTGGTGTGATTGAATGACCTCGTGATGTCTGCAGATAGTACACTATTACAGTTAAACAAACGATGACAGGGTACTGATAACGATGTGGGCATGGTTTCCGTTATGTACATCAGTTGTTTTATGGGTTCGCAAGTGTTGTATTACTTATAGTATGAGCATTCCTTGACATTTATACAAACAGAATCAATATGAGAATATCCGAAGACCAATATATTACTAGCGGGGGTTGGGTGGGGGGGGGGGCGACTCTGCTTGGATGGGGGGGGGGGCAATTTATCAATAAGTGCTCACCTTGGAGGCTGAGATAACATCAAGTAGAGGGGTAGAATTATGATTTTCCAATTATTATAGGGTTTTTCGATCAAACGGAAAGTTGACGGGGAAATAAATATAAAAAATTTAATAAATTAGACAAGATGTTAAAAGTATAAAAAATGATATTTTAAAATTTATTTGATCATCATAATTCAACTGAGCGAAGACATTGAACAAAGCAGTTGCAGTATGCAATGGCTTGGGGCGGGGGGGGGGGGGCGTCACTGAAACGTTTGACCGGAGTCGCCACATAGGCTTGTGAGGGCCCTGCTATTAGCTGTCTGTGTGACTAGGTTAACTAGTGCAGAAGTGAACCTAATCTTGGATTCTTTCAACATCGATCTTAACCTGATTTCTTTAGGGTTGCTAATATATTCGTCGTAGGATATCTACAATAAAAATATTCTCGTATTAATTCTGTTTTGAGAACCTATAAAACAACTGATGTAAATAACGGAACCACACCCATATTTCCATCTGCCAAGGGTGCTTTACGTCCCACTCGACACAAACTACTCATTGTCACGTTCAATCCGACCGGGGAATCTAAATCACGACAGTTGACTCAATGACAGACCTCATGATGCAGCGCGCACGACCTAACCCTTCGGTCATCCCCCACTGTAATGGGCGGAGAATGCGTGATCTTTCACCCACACACTTGATAATAAGGAAGTTAATAATTTAATGGTTACTTTTTCCGGCGTGGTTCTCCTTGTCAGTGATGCAGGATGGAGAGCCAGACAAGGATAGCTATCTAGTCGTTCGGATGGTATGAAAAGCAGAGGTCCGTCCCGTGTGCGCTAACCATTCGGCCATCCATCCCACCTCCCCATATTGGATAAATCCGAACAACTGATTAATGAGCCAATATCACAAGCCATACAGCCAATGAGAGAAGGATAAAAGGCTTGTTCTCTTGTCGTTGGATTCATTTTTGCGACTTCCAAATCAGTATAAAATATTTGTACGTTAAATATAGGGACTACAATGCCTAATTCATTATTTTATGATGTTATTCCTTATGTTCTGCACTGTTTGTCCCAAATAAAGTTTTCTATGTATCATAATTATATACAAATTGCATCTTTGTGACTGTGAGTGTGACGGCATAATATGCCCCCTTTTCACTGCTGATGCCTTTCTACCACATATGGAGAGAGAGAGAGAGAAATGGGGTTTAAGGTTCATTCCACACAACTAGGTCATTTCGGGACTAACATATGGTTTTTAATTTTGTTTCAATAATTCGCCTGCGCGTAGGGGTCTTTAGCAGTGGGAGGAAACCGGAGTGCCCGGAGGAAACCCACGAGGTTGAGAAGGCGCCACTATCTCCCTGCCACATACGCTCACACCAGGGCTCGAAACCACAGCCGCAAGCCAGAGGTGACCGGCCAGCTAGAGGTCGAAGCGCGGCACTCTAGACCACTAGGCCATCCCAACCCCCCTACCACATGGGGCAACATGTAGCAACGTCTTGCTCAAATGGATGTTTGAGGTTGGCCCTACTTTTCAACATGACCACCTCTTAACTTTGTATCCTTCCGCCTCAAAACCACGGTATTTTCCAACACCAACACGTAAATTCAGACCTTTCTCTTCGATTTTACACCCGGGGGGGGGGGGGTAAATGTAGGAATTTATTGATGACCTGTGCTCCTTGTACCAAGAGAAATCATTGCGTTGAAACTAGACTTATCTCCCTTGAATAATACAACCGATCAAGTATCTTTCTGGCCAGGGTGGCATTTCCAACAGTGCAAGCTACACAGATGTCTGCGATAAAAACACCAAGAAGAAACGAGTAGGCCGCAGCACGACTGCTGGGCAAAAATGTCCCCCCATAACACACTGCATGGCGTCGTCATTACCCAAGTCGGTACAGAAAAGTAAAACTATGACACCATTCGTTTTTTTTTTAAATTCATTGCAAAAGATAACCTAAAATAATTCCAGAAAACATAATTTTCATTGGTTTTGAGTCAATAATGGGTTGTATAATTCATTAACGAATTAACAATATTAAACGAAGCGTAAATTGGAGCTGTAACGTTGAATCAATCCATTGCCTAAAAGTTTAACCTAAAAAGAATTCCGTAAAACAAAATTTTCATTGATTTGAAGTCAACAATGTCTTCGTGGGCAGCTGTGTTTAAATGATACCAACAATATTTAAAATTAGATGTAGCCAAGCTTTTTCATGTTTATCTTTGGCATTTAGAGCCCGGGGACACTGTAATACCTATAATTCTCATTACGACATGGCTACTCTCTTTTGAAATTCAATAATAATATTTTGTCGGAGTCCACGGAATTTGCTATCGCCATGATTTTAAAATAAATTTGGCATGTGAGGTCTTAGGCTTTTATTTTTTCAAGTATGTAAAAATGTGGATAACCGTGACAAATTTTACTTATTTGTGATTCTCATTCATGGTATTCAACTGTGCAGCTTTTTTTGCCAGGAATTGTTAACTTGTTATCCATTTTAAACTCAAATTTATGGAATTCTTGTCGATTATAAAGAGACACATTTTTAAATAAAAATATGAAATAAATTATGAAATAACTAAATAATGTAAATAAAAAACTAAATGATTAACTAAACATACATATTATGCAAGAGCTAAATATGCGTATTACAGGTCTTTCTTTAGGCCTGAAATGTTTTCTAAATTAGACATTAATTAACCGATTCAGGCCATAATGAACTCTCGATGGCATCGACTTCCACCGATATTAAATAGATTAGAACGGTTCAGCCATATTTTGATTTAATCTAAAAATGGAGGAGCGAGACGTATCTTCGAACAACCAGTACGGTGGTTGAAATTATTGTACACGTCTTGCCAAACCTTCAAATGCTAATATCATCGCTCCCAATAGAGTAATTTGAATGAATTTTTTATATTATTCATTTTACATTATGTACTTTCAAACTATTATAGCAAGGATGGCTAGCGCTTTATCTAACTCTTACATAATATCTTTAACAAAAGATGAACAAATTGAACAAATAATAAGCTTAATGTTTAAAACTAAGCAATAAATAAAAACATCGAAATGAATGATGGCAAGCCAACATGAATAGACGACACATCTATCTTTTCAAAATTATCGAGTAATCAAACTGATTATCTTTTCTCTTAGCATAAAATGTTTACGATCATACCAAGTCAGGTTTTGAAGTACCCGGTGTGAAACTATACACTATTAAGCTTCCTCATTCTCCATCAGTTAGAATCAATGTTATCTTTTCCGACCTAAGAAAAATTCCTTAGCTCTGCTGGGCTTTAGCGGGGAATCAGTCAAGACATCTACTTAATGGACATTTACATCAAGTAAAAAGGGCATATGACTCCATTTATTGGAACCTTGAAATAGACGAAAACGGTTCTAAAAGCACATATTAATGCAATATAAATATATTCAATTTTTGAGGAGAAAAAAATTGTAATATCTAATCAATTATCGTTTACTCCTGCTTAGTCTATTCTCCGCGATTTATAAATTATTATTTTGTCGTTTGTGAATCAGTCTGTACTAATTACTCCCATATTATTTTTATTTGTTTATTACAAAATGGCACCAGAAACCATAGGCTACACGACTCTTGTACTGATTATAAAATGTTAATTGTGTCTTGAATATTGTATATTGGAATCATATAGTTTCACAGCAAGATACCCACATCAATATTGATCAATAGTTCAATACCGAATTCTAATTCGTGTGTTTAAATTCGAATATCATGGAAAATATGGAGTTACAGAATTGGCTCCTTTAACTATCCTACCTCATTTAAAAGCAGATGTTATGTTTCAAAGTGTTGACCAATCAAACTGCTTATGACCATTTAGCGTAAGCAAAATATTCTCATCATGGAACTTAGCCCAAGTGCTGATTTAATAGAACTATACCCTGGGTTTCATCACTTCCACTAAATTAGAACCAAACTTATCGTGTTCCAACCTCTCAACCAATCAGATTGCTCATCTCTGCTTAGCCGTAGTGGAAAATGCCCATGATCGTACTGTGTCAAGGCATTGCCCTAATGGACGGCTACACATTCAAATTGCTTATCTCTGCTCACCTAATGAACGCCTACACCAAGTTTAAACATTCTACCTCAAACAGACAGAGAGTTATTGTGTTCCAATGTCCCGACCAATCAAACTGCTTATTACTCTGTTTACCATGAGCAGGCAATGTTCATTATCGAACCTTAGGTATTGCTGTGATAAAGCTATACACTAAGTTGCATCACTCTCATTTAATTAGAACTACAGTTATCGTGCCCTAAACCACCAATCAATCAAACTGCTTTTCTCTGCTTGCCCTAACTCCATCAAGGCAATGAGCACCTAAACCTAAAAGCATGACGGACAGACAGACTGACAGGCAGACAGACCGACAGGCGGACAGATCCATTTTAAAACCTCCTGCTTTTTTAGGTGTTTGCAAATATTATTTTCACCAATTATAGATAATATTACTAGAGCCCCAAAACTAACTAAAAAAACGTCAAAAGAAAGCAAAATGAACAGTACTAAAAATATAAAAATAATATATATGCAAAACCGTTTTCAAGAATTATTATGGATAGAAAGTTGTATACCCAGTCGAAATTTAAAAAAAAACATACTAGCCTACTATGTTCGAAACTTTGGCAGGAACTCCGAAATCTAATGGGTACTTCCTGGGCTATATTATAAGCAAAATGGATAAAGGAAATAACAATTATCCGAACAAAAACAATAGTGTGTAACTCTAATTAATGTGATTTCCAAACCAAAAACTAAACATGCTGTATATATAGTAACAGAAATGAACCTGAATGCTACTACTAAGTGCAGGAGGACCGCACTACACGCAAAACAAAAATCTTCAAGAAAAACCTGCGTTCAAGACGGAAAATAGACATTGCAAAAAATAAGCAAATATCAAATCAAGTGAATGGATCCGGGGGCCAGCCATAAGCGTCCCGGGCATGTTTTGTTACAGGCTTCACTCAAAATGAAATTTTTTTACAGATTTTCATAAATATTCCGACTTGTTAATATTTCACTGGTCATTTGATAGATAAAGTCGTATTCATCCTGAAATAAAGAAAATAAAGAACGTATTTTTAAAGTGTCGTTGATAATTCCTAACAATGGACCATACATTTCTATGATCCAAAAATATTCGAGATAAGACTGATATATACCAGATAACCGATAATACTTTTTGGAAACATTTGCCTTGCTCATAACTAATACTTAGAATCATTCCAAGGTTTCTAATGTACATGGGGGTTTAAAGATGGATTCCCAGATAAGTATTTATCGGGTGGTTATTGCCTATAAAGTATAACAGTATTGGTATATATGGAAAGTAGAGATGCCCAATCTTACTAGAAAAATACTGGATTCCCTGAAAAACACCCATGGAGCGTATACAGGACAAAAATGTAAGGGGTTCCCTGAATAGTCAGCCCGACGATAAAGAATACATGCACGCTCGGCGTCGAAGGCTGCAGGCGAACTTGAGCGCTTTGTGTAGATGTTGATAAATTTTACGAAGAGTTAGACGTACAACACTTTCTGGGATAAAAAAAACATGGAAAGGGGCAGTGGATAATCCGAGAATTTCATTAGGATTCGATATTTGTAGTAAATAGTCAGCGCTTACAGACAACATCGTCTTGTCTATGCAATGCATTCTCCCCTGTCCTCCACTGCCGTTGCTATAGGTACGGAGACGGGTAATCCCCTGATGAAAACATCGCATCTTTTGATAAGATTTTTATAGCAGGGTATACTTGGCAATTACAATGATAAATTACTTAGTTTGAATATGTTTTTAGTTCTAATATATCATCAAATCACCCAGTTTGTACCCGGGAATGTAACTTTAAAGTGATTTATTTTGTTATGGGCGCGGTGTGTGTGTGGAAAGGGGTGAAGGGGGTAAAAATTAAAAAAAAGACATTATCTTGTTACTTTATGATTAATAACACCATTCAATGATTGTCGAATTTTTCTTGTGGTGTTAAAAATATCCACTTCCTTATCAAGTTCTATTCTTTCTAGTATATTCCTCATAATGCAAAATATAGCAGCATCTTGCATTTCACTGTAATATAAAATATAATAGTAAACAGTTATCTATCTACCATGTAATATAAAATATAACAGTTATCTATATTTATTGTTTAATGTCACTGTACGTGTACTGTAGAATATGATAGTGAACAGTTATCTATACATCTATGGAAAGTCAAACAGCTCTTTATTCAGTGTTCTTAATTCCTAGATCTTAATTGATAGTCCTTCATTTATAGACCAAATTTTGTATCATAAAAGCAATATATTATGTTTTACAAATCAGAAAATCAAAAAAGTAGTCTACATTTATACATTTCACCCGATACATATAACGAAAAACCAATAACGAATATCAAATTTTAAAATACAAATCTTAAAATACCAATCTTGCAAAGCATTTCCCGAAAATCATTTCTACAAAATAATTTCGAGAAATTCATCGAACCGGAACATTATGCCGACCTGAGCCGAAATCATCATGCATGGCTTCAACCATAGGCCTACGGGGAAATTTTTGCCGGGGGGGGGGGAGGGGGGCGGTGCTTGTTGGTGCCCAAAAAATGTAGAAAGGTTCTCAGTATGTTAAATAATAATAATAATAATAACTTTATTTTCTTATAAAACTACAATATGGTGGATGCTATCTGAATGACGGATAATGGCAAGTACAATTTCATATTATTAATACAAAATATATAGGTTCATGTACTAGGCCTGTAGGATGGAAACGAATAGTGCAGATTCTTTTACATAACTAACTGACCGAGTAAGGACTATATTTCCGATCCGAATGCTGCTAATTTACAAAACCGCATATGAATAAATATGCATTTTAAGTGATTCTTAGGAGTTTTTACCAAATAAAAAAAGTTGAATTTGTACCTCCCCATGGACAGGTTCTACAATATCTCTTTTGCAATGAATAAGTTCTTAATTTCTAAATGGTCAATAAAAGAGAACAAAATTTTATTTATTTCAAATGTACACAACTAAAAACAGTTGTTTATGTAACTATAACCCGTGGCTTACTGTACTCCAAACAATAGAGGGTTCGAGTCTTAAGATTTCTATTTAATTGCCTAACTATAGACACTGTGAATTTAAATTCGTTGTTAAATTGGACACATTCAAGAACACAATATTTTTTTATACAACTTTTACAAAGTACAATGCGTGCCCAAATTTTTCCAGCATTTGGTGCCCAAAATGGGGGGGGGGGGGCAGCTGCCCCCTACGACCCCCCAGCTCGTACGCCTATGGCTTCAACCAGTGATTGTTGACACCCTTTTGTGTGTTGTTGTTTCCGTAATTGGTAGTACAAACCTATAAATAACTGTCAATGGTTGAGGTGCAGAATCATATTGATCAGTCAGACGTATCAGTTCTGTAATATCTGATTTCAATGATTCTAATCCACAGTCTCTTCCTGTTTTCAGTATTATCATCTTACAAACATGTTGTTTTTCCTGTTAAAATATAATATGTACAAAAATCACTATGGTGCAGTAATAGTAATAGTATTTATCATACAATCACTGCGGTACAGTAATCAGCAATCATGTCTACCATGTAATCTCTGTGGTAGGGTGGGGGTTGGGTGGTAGGGTGGGGGTTGGAAGGCCGAATGGTTAGCGTGCGCGCTCTGTTTCATACCGCCTGCTATTTAGTCAACTGGCGTGGTTTCGAATCATCGGTTTTACGTGGCAAGGAGTAGGGGCGCCTGTCCAACCTCGTGGGTTTTCTCTGGGTACTCCGGTTTCCTCCCACTGCTAAAGACCCCTACGCGCAAGCATATTATTGAAATACAATTAAACCATATGTTAGTCCAGAAATGACCTAGTTTGTGTCGAGTGGACGTTAAACTCCATTTCTCTCTCTCTGTGGTAGGATAATTTGTGGTCGTGTCTACCTTGGTACAGTGATACTATCTTCCGTGTAATCACTTTGATACAGTAATCGGTAGTAATGTCTATCGTGTAATCACTGTTATACGATACGCAATAATAATATCTACCGTGTAATCACTATTGAACAATAATCAGTAGTGATATTTAGTATGTAATAACCCTTGTTTAAAGATACATTATGGGAGATTAGATAACGAGTTGGCGGTTCTCTCTATAATAGTTAAACACTAAATAATGTAAAGACAATTTGCTGAAAATTTCAGTCAAATTGATCCACTATGAACCGAGAACTAAGCGGACGAAAGTTCCGCTTAGCCTCGATCATCATAACTGAAATTGGTATGACAAAACTAACAGTCTCGATTATCTATTTAATCGTTTATCACGAAGGAAAGTTTTGGGTGTTAATCCAACAAATATCGCAAGCTAGCCTTGACATCCAGAGCTGATTATGGTCTGGATAAGTTAGTTAATTTCTAATGAATAACATTTCTGGCCTAAAGAAAGACCTAAAATTGGCAGATTTTGCTCTTGCATAATGTATGTTTAAGTAACAGTCAGTTTTACATAGGATATTAATGTTATTCACCTGTTTATATGTAGTAACAGTCAGTACTTGTAATTCATCTGTAGCTAAATATTCTACTTCCGACGAAATAGTCATTTTGCCAATACTTTCGTTAGTGGCAGAACCGGGAAAAACTGACACCTGGTCCTGAAATGAAAAAAATATATGTATTACACATAACAATCACCGACCTTAGCTTTCGAGAACCTCATTTATTAACAGAGAATATCTCCAGAACTGAGGCTCATGGCCTTGAACCAGAAATTAAAAACAAATTAAAATGGTTGTATTTAGTTTAGGAAGAATAATTTCTTAGCTAGTAATTTTGCGTTCAAGAATGCAACCTTTTTACAGAGAAATTCTTCAGAACTCGAGCCCATGTTCTTGAAATCGAACCAATAAAAAAAACAGTTACGTCTTAGTTTTGTTTAGTTTCGGTAGAACAATCATTTTGCAATGATGAAATGCAATTAAATCGGGTAAGTATTTCAACCAAATCTAATTAAGGCGTTTCCTAATTCCCCTTTGGTATATTTCAATATGATATTACCTGGTCATTTAATATTACCACAGCTACAGAACTTTCATGATCTCTGATTAAATTCCACAATGATTCCATATCATGTCCTTTAATATCACTGATAATATAACCAACACTTTTCTTCCATGACTATTAAAGTAAATACATGATTTAATATTACTGAGAAATAATCACCACTTTTATTTCGTGGTTGGTAAAGTAGTATCATTATCATTTAATATCACTGATGATATATTCATTTCTTCCATGATTAGTAAGGTGATCATATTAATTAATAGTACTGATAGGACAAACAAGTACGTAATTGGACAATAATAACGGTATTTACGTTACAATAGGACATATATTGTACTTTTGCGGTATATGTGAATGGTGTGGAAAGGAGTTGAAACTCTAATTTAATAATTTCTACAAGTTTAAAATTTAAAAAATACGAATTAGAATCCAATATTGGTCTAATCCAATCAATGTTAATGCTGGTATTTTGCAGTGAAAATGTGTAATCCCAATACCCAATATTTAAGACACAATGAACATTTCATAATCAGTGCACGAATCGTGTATGCTAGTGTTTCAAGCGTCATTTGTAATGCATAACAATGAGCATCTACAGTCAATGCGGAAATAAGTTGTAATGGATGATTTATAAATGACAAAATAATAATAAAAAAATGTGTTGACTAAACAGGCGTAAACGGCTGTCAGTCAGTTTAGGTTCTTCGGGTATTTCACATTAATATGTGCTTTTAGGCCCATTTTCGTCTTTTTAAGGGTCCAAAGAATAAAACTATATCCCTTTAAACGTTGTAGCCGGCTGATAAATACTTACTGAAGCTCTATGAATATCCAACTGTGGTTTCTCAGGTACACAAATCTTATTCTTATCTGCTGCAAAACAAAACAAAAAACAAAACGAATGTTGAACGTAGATGTGCTATAAAAAAATAGGCTTCTTCCAACAGTCAACACTCAATTCAAATTTGAAAACAACCGGTGCATAATTTTAAGTTAGACCCACCCGATAAGTTGATCCAGTTAACGCTCTGGAGTTTATTGCGTGTGGACATTGGAGACTTTTTGGTCAACATAATTTCCTGGTCCACATCGCGTATCCATATCGATTTTGCGTGCAACGTCATCAATGTGTGTGTGTATTTCTCATTCGTGACACGGCACAGGGATACGACAGCAGTTACCGAACAGCTTTCATATGGACAAAGAACGGAATTTGATCATTATTTTTGACGAATTTTTCTCGGAATTTTCATATTTTTTTCTGTCTGTCTGTCTGCATCGAGATTTCCCCGTCTACTTTCCGTCAAATTCTTATGAAAGTTTCCTTTACATGGACTCTAATGCGTAGACGAGAGTATCTATTAAATTATTTAAATCACCTTCGTTTGTCATTCCTTTTAGCAACTGCAGTTCTCTACAAGATGTTGTCAACTGCAATTTCTTAGATTCTCCAGATATCATCTCGTGCTCCAATACAGATGTACGAGTCTTTCCATATTTAAATGCTTCAACCAAAGCTTCATAGACAAACTTAAGTTGATTCTAAAACAAAAGATGAAAATTAGAAATGAGCCATAAGTGGGCGCGACAAATATGTAGAGGGATGTGCCATTAAAAGGCAATTATACAGTTTCAGAGAGGAAGAGAGTGAGAGTGAGAGAGAGGTTAATGATTAAAATTGATCAATACTTTAGTTCTATCGAGGTCAAGATAGCATCGAACCCATCTTTATTTATTTACATTACTATCTTAGGGAATACTTTTCAGACGTAATTTTCGTTAAATTTAAAGCTGAAAATGACCATTAGCATGTTGGAGTATTGACACATTGAGAAAAATATCTAATCGTTAATGTTCGGAGCTATTTGCCCACATCAAATATAGTTTATGTTAGCGGTTCTAGTTTCCCTTTTATTTGTATCAGATGGTTATGGTTTCCCGATTGTTCATATTAGGCTATATATAGATATATGGACACAGATCACCAAAAAAATTCCTACATTGGCTACGAATGTAGTTCTGTGCTAAAAATAGCCTAATTTTCCCTTATTTTTTTTCTCCCTTTTTCAGGCGTTTTTGGGGTTTTGTTTAGATGTGGAAATGTTGGGAAGTTTTTGAATTTTGAATATTTTGCCAGTTTGGGTGGAAAAAGAGGATATTTGTGCGGCAGAATAACATGGGTAAAAGGGCTTGAAAGACGTCTCACATTGAACCGGAAGTAAAGAATTGACCCCAGTCTACTTTAACTTTTACTGATTTGAGATTTTCATGGTGAACCTCATACATGCTTCAGAGGAGATGACTGCCAGGTGTTGTTCTTTATGCCTTGTGAAGGAATTAGCTCAACGAATATTGTGGAAAGAGTTATAGCTTGTGACATGAGCCTGAAATAACATTGAAGTCAATGGGACAATAATTGGTGTACTGTGGCCATATACATACCGCCGTTTGTATCATGCCCTTCCGTTGACATCTCATAGTTTTAATAAACTGTAGAACACCAATACTTCCTGTCGCATTTCCTTCCTTCAGAAGAGCGTCTATAGCTATGAATGTACCTGTTCTTCCTATACCAGCACTATATAAAATGGTATTACTTATAGATTACTACATAGCATACAATAATAATATTACAACATCGTCTGATGTAAAGTGAATTAATACCAGCATTCGTATGAAAAAAAATCTCAACCAACTAACGAAACAACAACGACGTTTTCCCCTAGTGGTTGTCGAATTTCAACTGCCAAGAGTTCTTTTCCGTGAACGCCGATATAGTGACCTCCGGGTTTCGTCCCATCCGAACGACTAGGTAGTGATCATTGCCAAGATAGAGCTTGTATTTCAACAGACTGTCTATATCTATAAACAGCGAAAGCTTGTAATATGACAACTTATAGCCCTTGCTCACAGAATAGATACATGGTATCAGGTGTTCGAGTGTTTTACATTTTCATCTAAAAACAAATGCATTAAAATGGCACGTTTGTTCTCACCTGCAGTGCACTAGAGTAGGAGAGTTTGAATCGGCTTTATAATCTTGAACACGATATAAAAAATCTAATAAATCTCCTACTTCCGGTACGTCATGGTCAGCCCAGGCAGTAAACTGGAATAAAAGGGTCTGGTGCTCTTTGCCTGACTGAAAACAAAATATTAACAATTTTTGAAAATTTAATAAACGACAAAGTTTAAAAATGAGAAATAATAATATGCGTGTTTTAAAGTTTGGTCATTTTGATATGCGAAAAGGTATATTTGTATGCTTCCGTGTCGTACGAATTATGTACAGACAGTAGCGTTTCGGTCAACCCGTCTTTAAATTCTTACTGTTTAGGGATGGTTACAAAATCTGAAAATGAGCTGAAATAATAATTCTTAATATCTTGAAATACACGAGATACTCTTTGTGTTGTGTAGTACATTATCGGCTGATAAAATGCTCACCTTCAAATGTTTTAGTCTGATCTTTCTAGTTGTATAATTTGCTCGTTGAATTTCTTCCTTTAGAATGAGTTCTAGGTTACCGAACACTTCTCTTCTCGTCTCCGGCCAATACCTTTCACACTTATTCTGAAATCAGATTATGACAGTTTACGATCTTTAATATAGATCCAGTTTATAGGTTCTCTAAAATCATGTCACATGTCAAAGTAATAGGACCATGCGGGATATGTATAGCTTGGTTAGCGTCCTAGACTTTTTTTTTTAGATATCTCAATTTTTTCTCATGTCTTAATTTAGTTAAAAACTTATGTAATACATACCTATTTCATACTTCACTTTAATACCCACATACATGTACTTTCTAATTATGTTAAATATTCATTTGGTTCAATACTAATCTATTTTCAAAAAATGTTTAGTGTCCATCTATTTTCTTTTGGTTTAAAATCGATCAAAAGAGATTATAGTTGTGTCATGTGAGTTATCTCTCCGTAGCTAAAGCAACGGCTGTGAAGTCGGAGGAGATTTATTGCATACACAAGATATTTGTTACAAATATGGAATCTCGGATTATCCACTGCCCGCGTCCTTTTCCGTGATTTTTATCTCAAAGTACTGGACGTTTAACGCTTCACAAAGTTTATCAACATGTACACAAAGCGGTTAATGTTCGCGTACAACCTTCGACGTAACGCGTGCAGATATTCCTAATCGTCGGGCTGTCGATCAGGGGAAGCCTTACATTTTCGTCCCGTATACGCTCCATGAGTGTTTTTCAGAGATTCCAGTATTCTTCTAGTAAGATGTGAAATAACCACCCGAAAAATATTTTTCTGGGAACCTATCTTTAATACTAACCTGTTTGTAGGTTTAGTGCCTACCTTTTTTTTTAATCAATTTGGTATAATACCAACCTATTTTCAAATTTGATTTAATACCCACCAACTTCCCAATTTGGTTTAATACCCATCTTTAAACATGTTTTCTAATTTGGTTAATTTTCCACCCAGTTTGATTTAATATCCACCTATTTCATATACCAACAAATTTTCTAATTTAGTTTAATACAAATAGATTTCCTAATTTGGTTTATATCTATTCATTTCCCAGTTGGGTTTAATACCTTTCTATATTTGATACGAAACGAAAGATATTCCTTAGACAAATTTAGCTCTTACATAATGCATTTTTAATGGGGCTGTTTTATTTTTCACTTTTTGAAATAAATGCCTATGTTGTAATGAAACGCACGCTTGTTGGTTATTGAATGTAGGCCTATATACACAATTTAAGGACTGCCTGCCATTCCCAAATATGACAGTTTGTATGTGCATATTAGCCTTATTATCTTTGCAGTCTGTTAATATTATACACTCAATTAAAGCCACTGCATAACAGAAAAAAGTCAAATACATTGTATACAGTTTTAAAAAAACTTGCTAAATGAAACATAATTTTGACTAGAGAAATATGTGCCTTTTCATTAACTTACTTTCCCGGATTCAACCAATTTTGTTAACATAATGACTTTGACCACATTCTCTTCGAAAATCATCCTGGTAAAGTCATTTATCGTTACTTTAGTCGGACCTGGATTTATAGATAATAAAACATGCAATGTATTTTATAAAATATCTAACTTCTTTGGTTAATTACAAAATGTTGGGTACAATGGTCCTCATTTAGCAATTAAAAACACAGTATTTCAATATACATGTATCGTCATTCTTAATTATTAACCCAAATGAAGACGTAAGAAGAGCCAACCTCCTTGAGTTAGGTGAAAAGTAAAAGTGTGTTGATCTAGTGTGCTATGAAATTATTGAAAGTCACCGAACAAGCTTTGTATGAAGTAACTTTTGTTTGGACAGATTTATTTTATGGTCGAAATGCGGCAATATTTACTAACTGTATCTCTCGGCCCTCTTATGATATATTTGTAGTTCCCGATCAACACAGCGAAATGTCGTCTATATTATAATTATTTCACTTATAGCAATATTACAAGAAAAGAAATGGAAGGCGGGTTGGCTAAAAATGTTTGAACCATGACATAATATGTTCATAACACAAAAGAAGTTAACAATTCAGTAACCCGGATCAGAGAGCGAGTGTCACTTTAATTTATCGTTCCTACGAGAGAGTGCAACGAAAATTACGTACCTTGTGCTGCTATGAAAAATTGACTCTGCTTGTAACTCTGAAATCCACAAATAATTATTTCAGGTGGTACTCGGCTCTTCGATAAAAGTAAATGTTGAGATGAATGGAGCCCCAATTTCTCACAAGTGTTGATCGGACAAGGGCGATGGCATTGTTGTCTCTTTCTTCGAATGTATACGAATGCAACAAGAAAGCATAAAATATTTTGTATACCATCGGATTCATTATCAATTGGCGTGATACTGTCGACCTCAGATGGAACACTTAGTAGGGGTGATCTAGGGGAACATCCACTAAACTTCTCATGACAAGCTGTTTCCATGGCGACAGATAGTAACGAGAGGAGGGCGGGGACAATATAGTTAGTTGTAGAGGATCTCTAACATAGATATTTTAGTTGTAAAAAAACTTACATCTACGTAGCTGGCGTTAATGTAATTAGAATGTGGATCATTTCCAACTTCACTGAGTCGAACACGATTGTAATCATCTGAAACAGAACAAAACACATTTCATTAACTGTAAGTCACACTACAGACCGTCAGAATGACTAGATAGGTTGTGATTTTAGATTTTACAGTCCACTGATTCCACATCTTTAAAACAAAATCAAAGTTTTAAGTGTTACTGACCCGAAAAGCTTAATTTCCATTGTAGATTTGATGTAAAGAAAACCTTTACAAGTAGTGCTATAAGCTGAACAAACAAGATTGTCTCATTTAGAATTGATTTCCCCCACTGGGGATATCTTATAAAGATTGACAAACAACTAAATACTCACAAGGATAATATCCTATAAATCTGTTCTTGGCTCGGTTTTTTGGGATTTGTGAATCGTCATATACAGCACTGAACTCTGACGGCAGGACCTTGATTTATACATAAACGATATTTAGTTGGATTATTCGTGATTCTGACAATCTTAAACATATACTTTGAGCATAATTACAGCATATGTTCGACCCCCTCCCCCCTCAAAAACATTGCTATGCAGAACAAATACTATAAGGGCAAAGTTACATAATAGCCAACCGCGAGGGGTCTATCTATCTACATAAACCCGGTTGGCGCAGAAAAGTAGGACGTTAAACTCCATTTCATGTCATGCATATTTAGCTAGAATCAATAAGAACTACACCTACCTGGAACATATCAGTAAAGGCATCCATTTTTGAGTTGAGCTTAGTAAGAACATCTTCAATGTGAGCTACATCAATTCTCTTGTACTGTACCACTGATTGCAAGTTATAATAATCGGAATCTGATTCTTGTTCACATATTTTTGGAGGCGACTTTTGTCTATTGGATCGCTTCTTCTGTTTCTTTTTATTAATCACCTTCTTTGAGAGGGGATCTTCAGAACTGTCCTCGTATTTTGTGATAGTCGCCTGCTCTATGGCAAGCGTTTCGTTGTTTACATACATGGGATCAGCCCCTGTAATTCAAACTTTACAAATATATATATTGTATGCCTATTATTATCCGTTAGTATCCATATTAGTATCCTATTGGTAGCCTTATTCGTATCCCTATTACTAGCTCTTTTACTATCCAGTTTAAAGGGACTATCCGGATTTGAACAGAGCCTCAAAAATATAAGTCCCTGGACGTATGAAATTCAAGCGCCAAAATATAGAAGAATGGTGTAATTTACATTGTCTCCAAATTTAAGCTCAAAATATTAAGTATAGTTTGTACGTAGGTCAAAATCGCTTATCCGGACATTCAACCCTTTTAAGATGTCGGGATTTCATTGGGCGACTTGATAATCGATTGCCGTTCCTTTCGATGTGTATACAATGTGGGACCATGTGCTGTACTTGACAAAGAAATGTAAATTTCACCTACACTTATTTCTATAAAATAAAAGTCTTGTTTTATCCAGACAGCTTGAGACACCGGTCAAGACTGGTGGGTTTAAGTTGTTTGGAAACGTATCACATATATTGAATTAGTTACTCGACCCTAATTTAGAGGATTTTTAGGCCTTTAACACAAAATTAAGCAGTTTTATTCACCGAAATATAATCGGGATTAGCCCTTTAACCCTATTATTGTCCCTGTTGGTATTCACATTATCATCCCAAGTATCCCTATTATTTTTTCATATTATTATTGTTATTATTGTCCCGGTTATTATTCTTAGATTATTATCCCAATTATTAATATCCCTATCATTATCCCTATTAGTAACGTTGCCCCTGTTACTATCCTTATATTCACACCGTATTATATCCATTGCGTGCAAAGTAATACATCTCTAGGTTTTAAATACAAAAGTATAACCCATGAGAAGTCGTATCAGGTGTTCTATAACGAGAACCATTCATGGGACAGACCAGAGGTCCCTACTCCCATATCACTAAGCAGTACAAGTAATTCATAAATACCGTTTACTGGTGGTATATTACGGTTTCCATCATTACAGCTTTCTGTGACTGGTTCCTTTGTTAGATCATCAGAGTTCATACCTTTTCTTGATTCTCTATAGAATGAATATTTGTATATGCTAAAAAATAATTTATGTCACTCAAAAATATCAACATTTTGTTTCACAATCGGGATGGGGGGGGGGAGGGGTAACCGAATGGTTATTGCGAGTGCGTTGGATCATAAAGTCTGTCATGCCAAGAGTCTTGGTTCCGATTCCCCATTTGTACGTGACAAGGAGTAGGGTTGTTTTCTAACCTCGTGGGTTTTCTCTGGGTCGACCGGTTTCCTCCAACTACAAAAGAAATGAAATGTTCTCCGAACTTGGCTAATGAAGACGGGCATACGCTACACAATGTGCTATGTGGGAAATTGTGTCCAGACAAGCGGCACTACGGCCTACTCTGATATCGAATTCGAACTGTCAAGGGATTTTTTACGTGCACGCCAATGTGTACATGGGACCTAGGTGTTGATCCCCCAATAGCCAAAGACCAGTACACGCAAGCGAATTATTGAAAAATATTGAACCATATGTCAATCCCCAAATGTTCTTGTTTGTGTCGAGTGGACGTCAAACCCCATTTCTCTCTTTTTTTTTTCAAAAAATTAAACAAAAACAGTGTTGGTAGTTTCAGAAATATTTCTTCTAATTCTGTCACATTGTTGTTAAAGACACATCGAATGAATCAAAATACTATCAATTTTGTCTTGACAAAATGTCAGAAGTATATATTATGGCTTCACATGCTGCCACGAACAACCAATTACAATGGAATTCAAAGATAGTCGGAATTCCGTTAAACAAGATACGCACATATTGGAGTTAAAAATATGTGTGAGATATGTTTTTTTTTCACGACAGTTTCTCAGGGAAACTGGTTAAAATTCAGAGAGACAGACCGAATAAATTGACTAAAATGGCAGAAATACTGTTACCTGCGACGATACCAGATTATTATAACTGCAACAATAATTATAACAGCTAATACTACAAATGCTGATATAATACCAACTTTGCTACCCACAGCAAGCGTTTGGATTTCTGTGGAAATAATCGGAAACATGCATGATAAATATGTTATCTTCCAAATAGATTATTTGATGTTAAGTATCAAGATTTCTTGAACAATTGAGTTATATCCCAGCGTCAGAAAGTCTTTCTACTCTAGCACCAAGAGTTCTTGAATACGTCCTTAATATTCTGGTGCCAACAACCCTTAAATATATTCCAGTGTCAAAGGTAAGTTATTAATCAGTCATGTCATTCCATGGCCAATACAGTGCATACATAAATCCATGTATTAACAGTACGTGGATTAGTCATTTACATCAACAGTCCTCGAACAAGTCAGTTATATTCCACGCCAACAATGCTTGAATAAGTCATATATATTCCATGACAGCAGTCCCTGTATGAACCCATGTCCATAATTTGTTCTGATTGTAAAAAGTCGACTAAAGATAGTAAAGACTTACTCTGAGTGCAGTCTTTTAGTTCAAATCCTTCTAAACATAAACCACCACATCCCCCATCAATAAAACTACAATCCTTATTATTTACACATTTTCGATCATCACAATTTAGTTTACAACCCAATCCATACGTTCTGTTAGAGCACTCTGTAATATGATATGTTTTATCACAATATACTTTAAAATTTCATCACAATACACTTTACAATTTTATACATTAGCGTCCGTTAGTGCATTCTGTAATGTAATAAATAATCGGATATTATCACAATTATACAATTTCACTCAAACCTTTTTTTATCGCATTCTGTAAAATATCACGTTTACTTTAACAGTTTAATTTTCCAATCTTAACCACACTTTCCATTTGAACACTGTCAATTTAATATTTTTGATATCATAGCATTTTCAATTGCAATATACGCCCCAATTTTCAGTTAGAGAATTATGTAATATTGTATTATTTTATACATCATAATTTAATTTATTGTGAACGTTCTGTAATAATGTGTCAGGTATTTACTTTAAACAGCAAATGACCAGTCGTTTCATCGATTTCTAAAAGGCAAATCGTTACGAAAAGAGTCAATTGCATGATATAAAGTCAGATAAATGTATTCAGATGTTCCCAGCAGGAAGCAACTCCATTTGAAAAAATATGGACATTAGACTAACAGGCCATATTATATCCACCAAAATTGGTTGGTGGTTGGAATCTGGTGAGTGGCACAGCATAAAAAGGTTGAAAATTACAAATGCCCCACCCCCCCGCTTAGGCGTTCCTGCCCAGCTCCTATGTGGTCGATCGACTAGACATTAAATAATCTCAATAAGCACCAGACCAGCAACGTACTTACCCAATCTGTAAATTACAACCCATTAATATCAATTGTGTAATTGTTTATTCATAGCATTTTCAAAACATCAATATTCAACGGGATAGCATCGACGAGGGGGGGGGGTGTTTAACGTGCGAACGATCAAGGTCTGCCATTGAGTCACGTGGTGTGGTTTCGATTCCCCGCTTGTACCTGGCCAGGAGTAGGGTCGTCTGTCCCATCTCGTGTGGGTTTCCTCCATCAGCTAAATATTGAAATATAATTAAACCATATGTTAGTACCGAAATGACCCGGAATTCTTCTGTTCCTAAACAAAGAAAATGAGATACTTACCGCGATTACAATCCAGACCTTTATAACCAGGTAAACAATCTTCATTACATGATCCACTTATATGATTACATTCAGTATTTGGTATTCTACACTTTCTGTTATTACATGATTGATTACACTGATCACCATAGAAACCAGCCTGACATTCTTAAAAGAGGAATGGAATAAAATGGGGTTTAACGTCTTACTTTTCAGCACGGACTAATTTTATGGAGAGCGACATACGCCAAACAAAGGGTTATAGGAGACATTTTGCTCCCATCCCGACAAGGGACAACCACCCTATTTATTCGCCGGTCAACATCGGGAGCGACCCCGAAGACCTCTGACTTGGCGAGCCAGCGTCTTATTCACTGCGACTCCCCATTCTGAAACGAAAATCTTATTAACAGTTATACATTCTGTTGTGCAATATGTTTGATGATGTTTGATATTATAGTATTAAAAATAATACCGCTGTTCATATTTCTTTAGTCCCAGAACAGCGTGTATATAAAAAAGCATGTAAACAATCATTTAATTTAACCATGCCCAGAAACATAGCCTGATATATTGTTCTATAATCTACCCTTGGTCATAATTATATTCTGCTTTTTTTTCCTCGTATATTTTTAGATTTAACTGTCAATATGGTTTAAATCATTATACACCCGTCTTTTATCACACTAACCATAATATGAGCGTTTTTATTTTATATATAACTATATTCTATAGTATATAACTATATAAATATATTCTATAGTATACTATATAGTATATAACTATTCTATAATAATGTACCACTATATTTAATTCAAAACGTTATTCTATATATAACTATACTATGAGCGCCATAGAAAACGCATCACTTAAATTTTCGTATAACAAAATGATCCTGTAACCATATCTTATTTATTTTGCTTCTTATTGTGAACAATATTCAAATGGGAACACATCAAAAACAACACATTAAGGTTTTACTTGATTCATATGGAGTGAGTAGATCTTGAATATATTGTGGCGCTCTAAAAGTGCTTTCAAAATTAGTAACACTATTTTGAATTTGATTTGTTGATTTATGGGCAGCCGGGGGGGGGGGGTGTCTTAATGATGATTTCATGGGATCCCTTTTCCTGGTTCCACTGATAAGTCGAGCTGAAGCATTCTGAACATATTGAAGCTTCTGCAGCTGCCACTGTGGTAGACCATACAACAAAGCATTATGGTAGTCCAATCCTGAAGCGATTAAAGCATGAACGAGCAGTTTAAGATTTTCACACGTTGGGTACTGCTTTATCTTTGCTAATTTGTAAATCTGGTAAATAACAAGCTGAAGAACAGGTAGTTTTGATGTGGGCCTCAATGGAAACGATGAAAGCGCGGATATATAACTATATTCTACACATAACTATATTCTATATAAAACTATATTTACGATATTTTAAATAAAACTATATTTACGATATTTTAAATAAAACTATATTTACGATATTTTAAATATAACTATATTTACGATATTTTAAATATAACGATATTTGTATATAGCTATGTAATCAATAATTATATCTATAACTATATAACCAGTAATTTTACCTTGTGTACAATCACCACCTTCATATCCTGCACTACATCCTTGATTACATTTACCATCCACATGGTTACATGGAGAAGGCTGTCGACAGTGACGTGACTTACAATCTTTAGAACAATCTTTACCATATGAAGACGAGTCACATTCTGTGGATTGATCAATTAAAATATTAACTTAGTGACAATCTTTAACCCAAAGGCTGAGTTTCTGGTCTTCAATCAAAATCGTCGCTAAATACGATAATGCCTCCCGTAAGAGTAACGCGAATAGTTGATACACGCTCCCCTGACATCATCTACTGATAAATTTGGTTGTTTTGGGGTTTGTTCTATTTTAATCGGTTGAAAGGCACCGCATAGACTTTGGTCATCCCCTAGTCCGCCAAGTACTTTAAATGTGCCCGTCTCTATCGACATTGTTCACCTGTGTCTTATCTGTGATATACCGTGTATCTAGATCAGCTCTTTAATAATGTCTATAGCCCGTTTGTTACTCAATTTGAAAGAGAGAGAGAGAGAGAGAGAGAGAGAGAGAGAGAGAGAGAGAGAGAGACAGAGACAGAGAGAGAGAGACAGAGACAGAGAGACAGAGAGAGAGAGAGACATGGGTTTAACGTCCACTCGACACAAACTAGGTCATTTTGGGACTAACATATGGTTTCAGTTTTATTTCAATAATTCGCTTGCGCGTAGGGGTCTTTAGCAGTGGGAGGAAACCGGAGTGCCCGGAGGAAACCCACGAGGTTGTGAGGGCGCCCCCTATCTCCATGCCACATACGCTCACAACAGGGATCGAAACCACAGCCGCAAGCCAGAGGTGACCGTCCAGCTAGAGGTCGAAACGCGGCACTCTAGACCAAAAGGCCATCCCAACCCCCCTTACTCAATTTGAACTATAAATCTTACTTATATTACAACTGATTCCAGTATATCCATCAGTACATCCATTGGGACATTGACCAGTGACTGGATCACATCTATCACCATTTGATCGACAGAAACAAAATGATGTACAATCTGGTCCAAAGGTACCTATCGAACAAACTGTATAAATAATAAAAAAATCAAATAACTAAGAAATCATTGGATGATGACTGAAATATTCGATTCTATGTCATTCCTTGTGTATTTATAAACGTATGTGAGTCACATAAAATTGAAATAAAGAGGTACATATTTCTATTCTGCTTCTTCAAGTCCGTTTCTCCTATCCAGATTAAGCTGTAAAACAACAAATGTTGTGAACACTATTTCAAGTCAAACAATGCAAATCATCTGTGATTATTTTATGTTTATCTTACCATAAACTTCAACTTCACAGAGATTTACAAAAACGTTGTGATTGTCTTCTTCAGACTCGTCATTGGTAATAGTTATATATCTTCCTGTAGTATTACAGTATACCATAAATCCATTAGGTCTATCATTGTGATCATAATGGTCTTCTGGTATACACGGACTTGGATTTGTTTGGTTTTGTTCATCTACGAATAATTGGAATCCTTTGAATCTAACCTTGATGTCTATATAAAATAAATAAATCAGAATCATAATAAGACTGCAAACACAAACGAGTGCTGAACCTTAACTTTATAACTTTTATTACAGGCGAAGCAAAAAGTTTGCTATAGCCAGAAATATATATACAGATATAAATAGTATGCATTGTAATATAACAGTATAAAATATACAATCCCCCTCACACCTTTATAAACGTCTTTGTAGCACTCATATTAATGAAAAATAAATACATATATAAATACATAATTAAATAATCCCTGCCCAGCCCAGCCCAGCCAAACCCAAACCACCCTTTTAAAAGAAAAACCTATAGAACTTTTCAACTCCCCATTAGGTATGGTTATCTAACAGTTTTTCTTTAATTTTCTTTGAGTGGTGCAGATATTTTCTAAGATTAAGCAGTTTTATATTATTATCACCTTTGAAGACATAGAAGACCAACAATATTTTCTGGGGATGGATATAAGCGGGACAGCACAGCAAAACGTGAAATTCATCTACAACAGCTTTCATATTACAACATTTGCATAATCTTTTATATCTTTCGATTTTATTATATCACCCGGTTTCAATGTTTAGTGGTAGAAGACCACAACGAAAATGATAATAGTTTCATATTTTACTTGAACATTCGATTGGAGGTAAGTTTCTCATTCATGAATAGTTTTATATACTTTATAAAACCGTACTTTACTCGAATCTTCTACTGTGGCAAACCATTTAGGGTCAAACTGATATTTTATAAGAAGTTCTATTTGTGACAAAATTGATATATCAAAAGCATTTTGAGGATCCCATATACTGGTAAACGCCACGTTATATAAAAGTAATTTAATTTCAACTGCCTAGTTTAAGAAAACACACAGCGAATCAGTATATAGAATAGTTTATACATTAGATAATAATGAATTCTTTTCCTTCCGTAATTTGAACCAATATCTTATTATCCTTATTTGACGCTAATTAATGGGAAAGACACTGACCCGCTAGCTTGGAGGTCGATCCCTGCATTGGCCGAGAAAGTCCAACCAGATTTAACGGCGTCGTTTCCCGTTGTCGGTGTTGCTGGACGGGGGGGGGGGGACAAGGACAGCTGTCTAGTCGTTCGGATGGGACGAAAAACCAAAGACCCGTGTTCACATTGGCGTGCACGTAAAAGATCCCTCATAGCACTGTATGGCGTATGTCCGTCTTCATTAGTCCAGTTTAGGAGTAAAACAGTAGGACGCTAAACCCCATTTCATTCGCCTAGCATAGCAGTGATAGGACAGTTTTTACCTACTTTAAAAATATATCTCATAAAATCATTTTGTATTTTATCAATTGACTTTGCATTATGAAAACCCCAAACTTCACAGGCACAGTTAAAAACAGACCAAACCATGGTGTCGATCATTGGCTCGATAGCATGTGCATCGTTACATAACGTAACCTGGGCCGGACAGAATGGTGCCTTTCGGTTATTTTATATGTCCATTTACATTAAATAATAAATATATTTTAACCCGATATACCGACTGTACTATACAGACAAAATCCGATCGAAAAATACAGAAAAATACCCAAAATACAGAAAAACAACGATTTTTTTTTACACTGATAACAGAAAAACCCTGAATACCGAAAAACAACACACATAAAAATTGTAAGAATGGTCATGGGTCAGGCTAGGCAACGCTAGATATTGTTGTCAACGCTAGGTCAGACATAGAAATTGGGGTCAACACTAGGTCACTTATGCAAATGCTGGACACTCTAGGTGGATAATGGGTCACGCCCCACATCTAAATATAGTGGTACACTCTATGTTGGTCATGGATCTGTGGGGCACTCACTGTAGGTGGGTCAGGCTAGACCACTTATAAAATTTGTGGAGCACTCTAAGTGGGTCATGGGTTATATTTTTTTTCAGACGGCAATTTCTCCCGGCACGGCATGTTATTTATGAACTAGTTCTAAAACACCCCAATGCTGGTTGTAAACATTCTTTGGTAGCTATTGATCATTTAGTTTTTGGTGTTCAGCATTCAATCGGAGACGAAAGTCGGAGCCGCCTGAAAGATCATCAAATAAGTTTCCTAAAAGGACATGCCCTACATGCTGACACAACTGTACCAGGGACCGGTAATAAACAAAAACCTTGGTATTGAAGACCTATTTCCGGTCTGGGGAAAGGTAGTTATTTTTCATGTGGACTTTGTGTCTTTAGTAATGACTTTACTTTCAACTATGATGGATAATTACTTAGGTGAGTAGATTACTACTAGTTTCATTTGAAACTTTAAATCTTGTAATCCCAGGGTGAAAGTTTCAGATATAAGCCATAAAATTTAGCTGGATTAAGTGTGTATGACGCTGGCGAACACACTTGCAAAAGAGTCTCTGGATGAACTTCAGCGATTCTTTCATCGCCTGCTATTTAGATACCATTTAGAGTCATGAAAGTGTCAAAATATTACGGAGCAGTCAACAAAAGGCATACATGGCCGTCTCTGCATTGATAGCGGGGGCAGTTGTGGGAATATGGACTTTTAAAGGAGCTAAATTGCTAATATTTATGAACTAGAAATTGACCCTAATGGGTTGCAATGCATATAATATGTACATGTAATCCGATTGCATATAAACTGATTTACATTCAATTGCTTCCTCTTTCTGGTCACTTGTTACAAATGACCCTTAAACGCACTGTGGTCACGTTTTATGTACCAACGGTAAAATGTTTATTTTGTCTTAAAATATTGGATATCAGAAGCCTATCCTTTCCCGGTAAGATCACACACCAATGTTGATTTGAATTGACCATTAATTCGTGTTTTAAACGTGTAAGACTTTGGATGATATTGAGTTAGAGACTTGGCTACTTTAGAGTTACTCTACTCACCCTGATTTGAATTATGGAGGCAATATTCAGGCGAATTCATCAGCTAAATCTTATGGGTAATATCTGAAAGTTTCACTTGGGGATTACAAAAGCCAAGTGATCAAGCTTCAAATTTGATTTGTAACTAATAACGCCAAAAATTTGTCATTTTAATTACTCTGGAGGGTGTATAATGATCAAATAAAGTCTCGTTGGCATCAAAAAAGACGGGAAGTCTTAGATATAGTGGGTATTGTTAGATGATAGTTGACGAAATGTCTTGAACGTGTAAAAACAAGATGGCGGGCGAGAAGCATTGTATTTACCTAATATATAGTCAAGCAGTAGTAAGAAGTTTCATTTTTGATTCCTTCAAGGGCCTGTGGCTAAGGCCTAACAAGGATAATACGCCCCGTAGGGCATCTAGCTATGATATAAGCTTTCATTCCCGTTAATTTAATCAAATTCGGCCAATCAATTTCTCCTGTTTGCTTGAAAACTAAATGTCCCTAAATTTAATCGTCCTAATTCTTAGATAATGATGGTAAGAACTTACACCAGAAACATACAATATAAACACTGATTGTAAAATCTCCTCGTGCTTATGTTTATAAATTATGTAAAGTTTACAGAAGTGGTATATATAAACCATAATGTTAAACACAATATTATAATCCAAATTGCGAAAGATGTCGATTTCTTATATGTCGTATCACGATAAGATATCACTGACATGGTCTAATAACTACTGATGGCAAGAAAAACATATCTTAGCAAACGTTTGTGAGTACCCCGGAAGTGATAGCCTACTCGCTGGATCCACCAATCATAATATATTACAAAATCGATAACATGTAATCTTCAAACATTGTATTATTTGTTAATTGGTATTATAAGGGTAAAGTATAAAATCACCATGTATTAATAAATATGTGTATCAATATTAATAATATGTATTCAAAAAGTATATATATTTGTGTTTTAATAAATGTAAATTCTACTTACGCTGATCCCTTGCATATATCTTTATATCCTTAACAGGATAACGTTGTCCTAAATCTACCCCCCATGAAGCAGATGTTCTGCCAACAGCCGTATGAGTACAATAATCATATCCTTCGCTATGATTAGTATCACCATCTACTGCATACTGAGGATACCTTTGTCCAGACTGGTCAGAATAGGTTGAGCTCTGCCACGTAGATTTGTTTAAGGCAACATTTTCTGGAAATTGAATCAGTTTTTTTGTGCAAATTACATAGCAAGATGAATTATTTCACACAAATCCTAATCATGATATTCGTCTTTAAGGGAGGTGTCGCAAATAGTATTTATTATTTCATTTCTTAATGGCATGCATAGATGAAAAAATTATAGCCCCAAAATATATGCTCAAAATATCAGATTTGTTTTCCTTGATCTCATATTTGAATCAGTTATATAATATTTGGGTGATATGTAACCCATCACACACTCTTCATCTTGTATATGTTTCAGAAGCCCAAATATTACATTTTCAATAAAGGAACATAAAATCGTGGTGTTCGTGTTAAGTGGGAGAGAGAGAGATATGGGGTTTAACGTCCACTCAACACAACCAGGTCATTTCGGGACTAACATAATATGGTTTCAATTTTATTTCAATAATTCGCTTGCGCGTAGGGGTCTTTAGTCGTGTGAGGAAACCTGAGTGTCCGGAGGAAACCCACGACGTTGAGAAGGCGCCCCTATCTCCATGCCACATACGCTCACACCAGGGCTCGAAACCACAGTCGCAAGCCAGAGGTGACCGGCCAGCTAGAGGTCGAAGCGCAACACTCGTCAAAATATCAAGCTTCGTGGAGACAGAAAATATCGAAACAATTATCAGACTTTTAGCAGTCTTAAAGATGTACTGGAAACCCTTGTGGTTCAGCCACTTTCGTTTATTTCATTTGTATAGACGTTTTACATAATATATTAGAAAGACAAATGGAGTTGAATACAAATAAACATAAGAAGGTGCATTAAGAATGCTGGCATTTGCAGCCCGAAATATAAACTTAAGTGTTCGATTATACGATTTCATTTTTCCATTCGTGTTCTTAGAAATGACACATTTATGAACTTCTGAAGTTTAATTATCGTCAGAGGTCCTGACAGACAAGGACATCTGTCTAATCGTGTGGTGCTCGTAAACGATCCCTTGGCAGACGGAAATCGATATAAGAGTAATCCGTAGCACCGCTGGCCGAGCAACAATTCCCTCGTAGCACACTGTATGGGGTATGACCGCCTTAAATTTGATTATCCTTAAAGATCGATGGTACTATGTTATATTTAACGCAGAATACTGGTAACCCCAGAAGATCGAAGATACTATATTACTTCTAACCCCAAGTATTGCTAACACTTTATAATTAACACAAGGTACAATTTATTTATGGATACACAATTTCTGAGTTTGGTACTAAGCGACGTTTCGACGAGGATACTCTTGTCTTTATCAAGCAAATGATACAAAAATGTGAATAGTCGCTCTATGTTATCTAGAATATTGCTAACTCTTTAGTGTCGATGGTACTATGTTATCTAGAATATAACGAACCCTTTAGGATCAATGACATATCTAGAATATTGATAATAACCCTTTAGGATCTATGGCACTAAATATGTTATCTAGAATATGGCTAACCTTTTAGGATCGATGACATATCTAGAATATTGATAACCCTTTAGGATCGATGACATATTTAGAATATTGATAATAACCCTTTAGAATCGATGGCACTAAATATGTTATCTAGAATATTGGTAACCCTTTAGAAGCGATGACACTATGTTATCTAGAATATTGATAACCCTTTAGGATCGATGGCATATCTAGAATATTGCTAACCCTTTAGGATCGATGACAGTATGTTATCTAGAATATTACTAACCCTTTAAGATCGATGGCAGTATGTTATCTAGAACATTACTAACTCTTTAGGATCGATGTCAGTATCTTATCTAGAGTATTACTAACCTCTTTGGATCGATGACAGTATGTTATCTAGAGTATTACTAACCCTTTAGGATCGATGGCAGTATGTTATCTAGAATATTACTAACCCTTTAAGATCGATTATAGTGGTAACCCTTTGGTCTAACCCAGAATATTGATAACTATTTAGTATCGATGACTCAATATGTATATTATGGTCCAGATGTTAAGCCGTTAGTATCGATGGCTTGACCTCGACATGTATTTATCTAACCCAGTCTAAATTATTCGTTAGGTTCGATGGTATTTCCACAATTCCAGTGTCTTTGTAGTAAGTTGGTAGTAAATTCTTTTTATCAACCTAGAGTAAACTGTGTTCATAGCAATCAGACCTGCTATATTCATTCATCGTGCATTAACAGGATACCCAGCTGGAAAAAAAATCCGGATTACTTTTCATTAAAATCTTGATACCTTTAAAGTTAGATAATATTCCTACCTTTTTGACAGTTATAACCATACCACCCTTTCTGACATTTACGACTGGAGCATGCACCTGTATCAGCGTTACAACTCCCTCCATCACAATAACAGGTATATCTATTACCATATCGAAATCTGTGTTGTCCTGACACAGTAAAAAAAATATGATTACTAATTATTGAATATATTCCAACACCTAGATAAAATTGAAAATTGTTGAAGATATATGGTTTCTAGTGTCATTTTGGCGTATATCTGGGGAAACTGAAGGGCATTTTGCAAAGACACAGAAACTGAGATTTAATACAACAGCATATGATATACCAAATACATGTACTACGTTATAGTTTTACTGATAATAATAATCAGATGTGTACGATTTTGACAGTATATTTTAATCAAGTAAATACATTGAAAAACAAAAATCGTGAAGGTCAGACTCCAAAATATCAGAATTTTTTTTTTCATCACTATTCGTTTATTTTTTTTTTCAATATCCAAATCATGTTGAACTGGATTCCAACGGAACTTTTTGTGCACACTTGGAAGCTCGCCGTCAGTGTAGCGTTCTAAAGGCCCGGGCTAGGCCTTGATTACCTGTTGGGTCCATTGCGCGAAAGCCCGGGCAGGTGGCTTATAGTTTTTACCTCACCATTTTGCCACAAAAAAGTAGTGAACTTACAGAATCCGATTATAATCCTACCCACGTCACTAGGTACCCACATTGAGACCAGTCATCGGGTTCCCCCTACTTTACGATCACGATTATACCAACAATTGTTTCATAAACATTACTCAGCATGCATCCAGGCACCTATAGACTCTGGGCCCCTGGACAAGTGTGTGTACACATTGGAGCGCACGTAAAAGAACTCTTGGCAGTTGGAATTCTATATAAGAGTACGCCATAGCGCCGCTGTCCAGGCGAAATGACCGTTATAACACACTGTAAGGCGTATGCTCGTCTTCATAATCCCAGTCGGAACAGAGTCACATTTTATTTCATTTTATTTCCACTACTCTGTATTTAATATGCCACTGATATCTGCATGTATAATATTACTTTATACACCCTAAAATACATTTTATAGTTTAAATAATATCACACTACTTCGTATTTATAAAATTTGATATAGATGGCACTACATGTATTTTTTACATAGTCTTATATTTGATATATTCTTATATTATTGATAATTAAATAACACATGGAAAACCTTACCATTTATATACTGAAGAATATATACCACAAAAATGATGATCATATAAAACAACCACCGTCGTGTATCGGCCATTTTCGTCTATTAATATCTACTAGGAAGAAATACATATAACCTCTAATTTCAAAACCCGAAACATGTCATGTTGTAATCTTCCTGGTCGAAACAGTTATCAGTTATTATTGTAACAGTGCATATTGACAAAATATGCACGTATATTTTATTTTAGATATTTTATTTTTATGCAATTTAAAGAATGTATATTTTATAGATTATATAGTTTATTTTAAATGTATATATGTTTATTAAAGACGTCGAGTCTATATTGCATAAATCAACCTTGACGCTGATTTGGTGTCAATAGATCTTAAGCATATTATATAATTGTATACTGATATAGAAGAACTTGAATAGAGGGTCCTTTATTGGTTGTTTATTTTAAAGTAATTAAGTAGGATTAATGGTGACAGCTTAAACTTTTAAAACAATAGCTAGGATTAGACTGACGCTATTACTCGGGTAGTCGTTACCTGACATATTAAGTCAAGCGAGTCTAGATCCGGCCAATCAGATTTCGTATCGAGTAATGGGCGTCTTCCATAAATATTCTTCCACCAATCAAAAATGAGTTTAATCCAACACGTGGCATCCCTAATATCTGCCGGGATTTTTGGAAGATATAAATATATCTAGCTAAACTTTCACCATTATCTTCACTTAATAAATTACTTTGAAACGACAATATTGGATCTCTCTTATAATCAGGTAGGTATCACGTCATTTGGGACTCACGTCATTTGGGACTCAACACAAACGACATTTGGGACCCATTTGACGACGTTTGGGACTTCATTGGCGTCATTTGGGACTCAACACAAACGACATTTGGGACTCAATATAAACAACATTTGGGACCCAATATAAACGATATTTGGGACCAGTGTTCGACACAAACGTCGGTCCGTTGGCCCGAGGCCGACTGATTGATCGCGCTTCTTTGACGCTCCGTATGAATTCCAGGTACCGGTAGATATTAAAATAATAATTAGATCATACATACATTTAACGGTTTTGCTGACCAGTTGTTAGTGAAATTTAAATCTTAGTTGAATATAATCCTCTGATAGAACACCAAAATACACCGAGAAAGAGTCATTAATAATAATATATTTTCTCCGCCATTGCCAAATCCGCCGATGACACTTGACATTGATTGGAATTTCTAGGTCAATAAGCCGACGATGCTACGGCGATGCTACATTTAAATTTAAGTAGCATCTACCGTTATAATGTTTTATATACACATGCTGACAGAGCAGAGGCTTAGTTTTAAACATATTGTCGTTATTATTATTGAAAGGTATCTGGCATAGTCGTACGGAATTTTATTTTAAAGCAATTTCAATTATGGTTGTCACATGATCACTGTGCCGTACGTGTGTCTATCATGGACGAATGAATAAAAACATTTGAAAGTTATGTGACAGACAAAAACTACAAATTGTGTTATGAAAAAATAAATGTATTGTTTGTGTTTATTGTCAGTATCAGAAAATGCCGAAGTTAAAATCAGAAAATGCTGTGGTATTTCTTTATAACAGAATTTGTAGTCCTTTGCCCATCACGTAACAGTCATGTAACTTGCAAACGTTTTTATTCATCCGTCGATGATAGACAAACGACACAATGATCACGTGACGACCATAACTGAAATGGGTATAAAATAAAGTTCTGTAAGACTATGATGATGTGGCCTTCAGTATTTGTTAAAATTAACACCCTGTCAATACGTAAGTAATGCCAACCGATATGTCACGTATCATTGGAATTCTCCAATGGAGATTCTGTTGGGGAAAACATCCACTGTTTCTCTCTCCGTAAATTCGATGTTCCATCAGGGAATTATATCCAATGACGATTTAAATTTACCCAACAACTGGTCAGTGAATCCATCAATGTATTACCGGTACCTGAAATTCACACGGACAGAGCGTGGAAGACGCGACGAGACTGTCTTCAATGACCACGTGGCTTATTTTAATGCACCTTTTATGAATGATCAACAATAATGTGCTAATTATTCGGATTATGATAATGAACAATGTCGTGTGGACGACTTTATCAACGTATTACTATATCTTGCTCGAGTCCCAAACGACGTACACCAAAGTCCCAAACGTCGTATACCAGAGTCCCAAACGTCGTATACCCGAGTCCCAAATGTCGCGGTCATATTTTTTGAGTCCCAAATGACGTGAGTCCCAAATGACGCGAGTCCCAAATGACATGTAATCTTCAGGTAAGCCTCTATGTATATTTTAATTGTTTAAACTTTATATATATTTTATTCTAACCTTTGACTTAGAGTTATATCCTTTTATATCGGATAAATACGATTAGTAGAATCGAGTATTACATTAATAGATATTTCTACATCTACGTAAAATATTAATTAATAAACGGAAAAGTAAGAATTGATATGATTCATTACTTGTTTAATTACTTGAGAATATTTTACAATATATATATTTATTAAAACGGAAAAGTACGTTTGTCGACGAAATACTTGTTTGTTTAAATATGTTTCAATAACGGATAATTAGTGTCTAAAATAATTAGAAATGGTTCGCGCTAAATTAAACGGAAAAGTAAGGATTTACATGATTTATTACTTGTTTAACTTCTAGCGAATATTTTACAATATATATTTTTAATAGACGGAAAAGTACTATATATTCGAAAGATTACTTGTTTATTAAAGAATAGTGTTATTTAGATTATTTGAAGTAATAAGTAACTAAAAAGTACGGTATATTTTATTATCGATTAATACTTGTTGCTAAATATAGAATAAAGATTTAAGAGTTATATTTAATAAAGATTTTTAATAGTTATATATTTAATAAAGATTTTTAATAGTTACATTTAATAAAGATTTAATAGTTACATTTAATTCGACATCAGTAATTTGTACCTCTTCACAAGCGAGTTAGCTCGATTGTATACATTGAAATTATATATATATTATTATTATTATTATATGCTACACCACCCTATGTATATATATTATTATAAGCTACACCACCCTTTACATAGTATTTACGTTATATTGTTATTAATGTTTTAATTTGAATAATGATTATCTTCACTTAATAAATTACTTTGAAACGACAATATTGGATCTCTCTTATATTCAGATTAAAAACCACCGAAAACCACACTATTACATTATATCGACACTAACCAAAAGAGCCAAACCTGTATGTGACCCGGACAAACTGGAAAAGGAAATTGACCATCTTCGATTCAGCTTTCAGCACCCGAATAATTATCCAGCCAACATAATTAGAAAAAAAACAATAGACAAGGCCATAGGAGAGAAAGTTGTAAAACCAGCTAAAGAACAAGAACCGGTATCAGTTTATATTCAATTTATTGGTAATCTAATCTACACGATAAAAAAGAATCCCGGAAAAAACGGAATGTAAAAGTCTCTATACTAATTGCAGTTAAAGAGGGTATTAAAAAATACTGCGACAAAATATACTCTCTTAACTTAAAAGTTTTGTAACCTGTGCGTATACCTGGGAGCGCTCCCCCTAACCCCCTTTAAATTTAATGGGAGTTAAAATTCAATGTCCATCCACAATTTTCTTGCAAGGATTTCCATACTTAGCACTTTGAAACAGAATGTATGACTTAAGATCATAAAATGTTGTGCTAATACTACTTAAGAGCTTAATTAATAAGCATTAATTAGTGGTCGTAATTAAAATTAAGAGTCCATGACTAAAACAAAGCCTAAAAGCTAGCTAACCAAGTCATGAAACCAAAAATATCACTTAAGAGCGACAAAAGTTGAACAAACCTTGCTTAAGACTGGTTCAAATGTGACAAAGGTCACTAATTAGTGACTGTAATCAAAATTTAGAGTCCATAACTGAAACAAAGTCTAAAAACTAGCTTATCAAGTCAGGAAACCAAAAATATAACTTAAGAGCAACAAAAGTTGAACAAACCTTGCTCAAGAATGCTTCAAAGGTGTCAAAGGTCAATTTTTGGGTCTCGTAATAGGGTTTGAGTGGATTTGATTAAATTGTCTTGTCCAAGATTATTTTTGTTTGGAAAACATTTCTATGAGTTTCACTGCACAAAATTCACGACTTATTAGCATAAATTGTTGTACTAATGTTACTTAAGAGCTAATTAATTAACACTAATTTTTGACTGTAATTAGAATTTAGAGTCTATAGCTGAAACAAATCCTAAAAACTAGGTTGAACAAACCTTGCTTAAGACTGTTTCAAAATTGACAAAGATCAATTTTTTGGTCTCGTAATGGGGATTGAGTCTATAGCTGAAGCAAAGCCTAAAAACTAGCTAACCAGGCCAGAAAGCCACAAATATCACTTAAAAGTGCCAAAAATGGAACAAACTTGGCTTAAGACTGGTTCAAAGGTTATAAACTAGTGACGAGGGTCATATTTTGTTTCACACTATGACCAATCAACCATTCAAATTGCCTATCTCTGCTTGGCTTGAAAAGACGACGAAAAACCTTGCGATGATTACGGTTTACTTACAAGATATTGTACTAGATAAGATGTTAATTGCATCAAAACGTTCATTTGGGACACCATGTATACATACATATTTAGACATAGTTGTATACTACAAATAATACATGCAGTATAGAAAACATATATGTACACACCAGGAATACATTCATACAGATATACGATACTTTTGTTAGCTGTTAGTCTTGTTTTATCAATTTTCATTCTACTACATGCTTTATCGTCCTTAAATATTTCCAATTGTAAATTAGATTTACTGTGGAATAAGGCACGGAGTTCTGAATGTAATGCTGTTTTGGGCGATTTCATTGCGGCCGACCCAGAACAATTTAAAGTTATCAAAAGTAGTTCAGAGCTGTCTATGTGATTAATTACAAAAGTCAATATGTGTATTCCACCAATGCTACATCAATTTATTTATGCAAAGTGTATATTTTTGAAACGATGGGTTTTTCGGATAAACCCAGTTATGGTTTCCCATATAAAAAAACTGTGTTATGTACATGTTTTTTTTTCGATTGTTAATACCTCTTAAAGATCATGTACCCATGTTCTGTTGTCTTATTGAATCCTTCTTCAACTGCAGTGCCGGATTAACCTTGTGGGGGCCCGGGACAAACCAATTGTGCGGGGCCCAATTGTTGTTTGTTCAAATTGTTCGTACTAACCGCGGATCATACTAGTATGTACTCCGCCCCCTTGAGTGCCTGTGGTGTTTTCCGCCAGTCCCAGGGCCCCTAATATCCCTTACTGCCAAGGGCCCCAATCCTCCCCCATTCAGCTCAGGAACTGGTTCGCTCAGTCCGGGATAAAATATTAGTATGACATAGAATTGTGGGGGGCCCTGAATGTGGGCGGCCCGGAATATTTGTCCCACTTTGCCCCCCTTAGATCTGGCACTGCTCAACTGTGATTCAATAATAGCAACGTTGCTATTAAAATTTTAGGCATAACATTTTCAAAAGTTGGTTCCTTATAAAAAGCAATCTATAAAAAAGATATTGGTACAATTTTTAGCAAAAAAATCTGACTTGGATATATGAAATACAAATATTATTTTGCATCGAAAAGGAATTGTTGAGGCTGTAAAAAACGTATAATGTATCATATAATTCTATTACACAGAAAAACTGAGAATCGAATGAAACATCTACCTCCATTTTATTCATTTCTTTAGTTTATATATATGTATATATATTATTTGTAAAACTGATATCAATTTGGAATTATCAAAAACATCCACTTTGCATATAGAAAAAGAAGTAGCATCGGTGGAATATATAGATGGATTTCTGTAATTAATGGCATAGACAGCTGTATTTGTAGTATGCGACTATGTCTAAATATAATTATACATGTCGTCCTGAATGGATGTCCTGGTGCAATGAACATCTTATCTAGTTGTAACATCTTGTAAGTAAACAGTATAAGCCACTCTCGATAGCATTATACTGAAAATAACTTTCGGATATCAACCCTTTTTTCACCAAGGTAAATATCGATGTTAAGGAGAACACATAAATATTTTGAATCATATAAATATATATCTTTATTATCGAATAGTCTGCATTTTTCAAAACCAGATAGTTATCCAGTTCTATAATTCCATTAATTTCCTATAAGGAATGATTCATAGCATAGTTTTTCGTTATCTCTTTAGGCAAGCAGAGATAAGCAAGCAATTTGAATGTTTGATTGGTCATAATGTGGCCCAAAATATGGCCTTTGTCACCTTTGAACAGGGGCGGATCCAGGAGTTTTTGCAGGAGGGGGTTTGATGGGTTCCTATTAAGGAAATCTGTCAGTCATCGTCTCTAAATAGCATAGGCACACATACAAATTGCGCTTTTTAAGGAGAGAAATCATTTTTGTAATGATGTAGGATCTTATTGTGATTTAATTTCATTGATGCAAGGCATTCATTTTGTTTTATGTAGCTGAGCAGGGTGGGGTTTGGACCCCCCCCTCTGGATCCGCCCCCGTTAAAGCAGTCTTAAGCAAGGTTTGTTCAACTTTTGTTGCTCTTAAGTGATATTTTTGGCCTCCTGACTTGGTCAGCTAGCTTTTACACTTCGTTTCAGTTATGGACACTAAATTTAATTACAGTCACTAATTAGTGCTAATTAATTAGCTCTTAAGTAACATTAGTACAACATTTTATGCACTTAAGTCATGAATTTGGTGCAGTGAAACTTATAGAAATGTTTTCCAAACAAAAATAATCTTGGAGAAGACAATTTAATCAAATCCATTCAAACCCTATTACGAGACCCAAAAATTGACCTTTGACCTTTGAATCAGTCTTAAGCAAGGTTTGTTCAACTTTTGTCGCTCTTAAGTTATAATTTTGGTTTACTGGCTTGGTAAGCTAGCTTTTAGGCTTTGTTTCAGTCATGGACTCTAAATTTTAGTTACGGCCACTAATTAATGCTAATTAATTAAGCTCTTAAGTAGCATTATCACAACATTTTATGATCGTAAGTCATGCACTCTGTTTCAAAGTGCTAAGTATGAAATCCTTGCAAGAAAATTGTGGATGAACATTCAATTTTAACTCCCATTAAATTTAAGGGGGTTAGGGGGAGCGCTCCCAGGTATACGCATAGGTTACAAAACTTAAGACTTGCCTTTCCATAATGATCTAGGGGTCAAATATGTGTTGCAAACCTCAAACCTTTTGGACTCAATATTTTGATTAAATCTCACTTGGCTCCCGGGTTATAATCATACTATAAGGAGGCAGACCACCTCTAATTTCCGCATTGACTTCAATGTTAATTCTGGCCACCTCCAACTTTTCCCCAAATTTTCGTTGGGCTGAATGCTTTTCACTGCAGACAGGGGAACAAATGGTCGTGTCTTTGCACTAAAATTTGTATGAGGTTGACCACCAAAATTTTGAGATACACGAAGTTGGGCATGCAAAAGGGCAGAAAAGAGACAGAGCGAGAATTGTTATAACTAGACGAACTTCAATGGTGGTCAATTTCCATAATATGGTGAGATCAGGGGCGTAGCCGTGAAATATATATTGGGGGGGTCCGCAACGGTGGGCGGGGGTGGTACCCCCATAAATTTTGTTTAAAGTCTCAGTCTTCTGTAAACATTGTTTTGGCATATTTTACGGGGTTAAACTAAAACATCACACCAATACAACGTTTATCATGTTTACTACAGACAGCGGCACTGGTCTTCCCCGAGAGACGAAGAAGCGTGGCTTACCCCTACCTAAGAAAATTCTGGAATATTTGACGGCTGCAAACACCTTTTCCTGCTATTTCAGCCCATGAACAAAGCAATTCTGACTCGAATTCCAATCAATCGATTACACCCATGAAGACGGGACTGTTGGGAGAAAATTTTGAGAATTTAACTGCCACAAACGCGTTTTCCTGCTATTCCAGTCTGTAACCTGTGAATACAGCAACTTCAATTTGGTTCAACATAGCCTACCTGGCTGCCCAGAATACCAAACAACCAATCAATCGTCGCGGGCTATGGGAGCCTCACCCTCCCGGAGAAAATTTTGAAAATTTAACAACCGCAAATGCGTTTTCTGCTATTCTAGCCTGTGTGAGCAACTCCAAAAGTATCCAATGGTTTTGTAACCGAAATCCCACTCTGAATTCCAACCATCCAATCACACGGTTGCATTCACAAGTAATAATCGATTCCCGAAAAATGTCGCACAAAGTAGAGTGGCTCCAGACAAAATGTTTTAATCAATAGTCAACTCAGTATAAATTCGCGGTATTCAATTAAAAGAAAAGTGAAATTAGTGTTTTATTAGGAAGTTAGGGAAGCAAAACTAGAAATGCCCGAAGCAGGTTTACGGGCTGCGGCCAGTTTGTTTTCTTCGCAGGGCGAGGAAGCGGAGCAGACCTTGTATGGACACCCCAAGAAAATTTTGGAATATTTGATGGCCGCAAACGCGTTTTACTGCTATTCCAGTCCTAAAATTAGTGTTTTATTAGATTTCGGGCACTTTATTTTGCCAAATTTTGGGGGGGTCCAAGTATATTCAGACCCCCCCCCCCCCAGGAAAACCAATTGGGGGGGGGGGGGGGTCCGACCCCCCCCCCCCCCCCCCCCCCCGACCCCCCCATGTGTGACGCCCATGGGTGAGATAGACACATTCTAGGTAGAAACTTCAAGTCCGCAAACAGTTACATATCCGTGAAGCTATTGAAATCCGTAGACACAACCCGGCTATTAATAGAGACACTGATCTATTTATATATCCAATACTTGCGATGACTTGATAGTTTAAATTCAGTGTGTTCTGTGTTGATATGAATGAATGCTTATAATTTTATTTTGTAGAACCCTATTAAGTTGGCGTGCTGGTTCGAAGGTGCTTTATTATTTGTAACACATTATATTTTCGTTATTACTGCCTATAGAGTCAGTTATTATTATATATATATCTTTATTGGTCCTCCAAATATGAAGAGTATTACAGAAATAATGAATATATATGTAATAATAATAGTAAGCATATAATATAATATCTAGTACTTGTGTCAGATTGTATTATGTATTGTTATTGTAGGTACTTCTAATTATTTTAATGGTTTCTTCTGATTATTAATAAGTTTGTGTAAGTTAAAATATGTACAAATATGCTGACTAGATGTATATTTTTCATTAACTTGAAAACGTGACCTGCAGACTTATCTCCCTTGAATAATACAACCGATCAAGTATCTTTCTGGCCAGGGTGGCATTTCCAACAGTGCAAGCTACACAGATGTCTGCGATAAAAACACCAAGAAGAAACGAGTAGGCCGCAGCACGACTGCTCGGCCAAAATGTCCCCCCATAACACACTGCATGGCGTCGTCATTACCCAAGTCGGTACAGAAAAGTAAAACTATGACACCATTCGATTTTTCTTTAAATTCACTGCAAAAGATAACCTAAAATAATTCCAGAACACATAATTTTCATTGGTTTTGAGTCAATAAAGGGTTGTATAATTCATTAACGAATCAACAATATTAAACGAAGCGTAAATTGGAGCTGTAACGTTGAATCAATCCATTGCCTAAAAGTTTAACCTAAAAAGAATTCCGTAAAACAAAATTTTCATTGATTTGAAGTCAACAATGTCTTCGTGGGCAGCTGTGTTTAAATGATACCAACAATATTTAAAATTAGATGTAGCCAAGCTTTTTCATGTTTACCTTTGGCATTTAGAGCCCGGGGACACTGTAATACCTACAATTCTCATTAGGACATGGCTACTCTCTTTTGAAATTCAATAATAATATTTTGTCGGAGTCCACGGAATTTGCTATCGCCATGATTTTAAAATAAATTTGGCATGTGAGGTCTTAGGCTTTTATTTTTTCAAGTATGTAAAAATGTGGATAATCGTGACAAATTTTACTTATTTGTGATTCTCATTCATGGTATTCAACTGTGCAGCTTTCTTGCCAGGAATTGTTAACTTGTTATCCATTTTAAACTTAAATTTATGGACTTCTTGTCGATTATAAAGAGACACATTTTTAAATGATAATATGAAATAAATTATGAAATAACTAAATAATGTAAATAAAAACTAAATGATTAACTAAACATACATATTATGCAAGAGCTAAATATGCATATTACAGGTCTTTCTTTAGGCCTCGAAATGTTTTCTAAATTAGACATTAATTAACCCATTCAGGCCATAATGAACTCTCGATGGCATCGACTTCCACCGATATTAAATAGATTAGAACGGTTCAGCCATATTTTGATTTAATCTAAAAATGGAGAAGCGAGACGTATCTTCGAACAACCAGTACGGTGGTTGAAATTATTGTACACGTCTTGCCAAACCTTCAAATGCTAATATCATCGCTCCCAATAGAGTAATTTGAATGAATTTTTTATATTATTCATTTTACATTATGTACTTTCAAACTATTATAGCAAGAATGGCTAGCGCTTTATCTAACTCTTACATAATATCTTTAACAAAAGAAGAACAAATTGAACAAATAATAAGCTTAATGTTTAAAACTAAGCAATAAATAAAAACATCGAAATGAATGATGGCAAGCCAACATGAATAGACGACACATCTATCTTTTCAAAATTATCGAGTAATCAAACTGATTATCTTTTCTCTTAGCATAAAATGTTTACGATCATACCAAGTCAGGTTTTGAAGTACCCGGTGTGAAACTATACACTATTAAGCTTCGTCACTCTCCATCAGTTAGAATCAATGTTATCTTTTCCGACCTAAGAAATTGCTTAGCCCTGCTGGGCTTTAGCGGGGAATCAGTCAAGACATCTACTTAATGGACATTTACATCAAGTAAAAAGGACATATGACTCCATTTATTGGAACCTTGAAATAGACGAAAACGGTTCTAAAAGCACCTATTAATGCAATATAAATATATTCAATTTTTGAGGAGAAAAAAATTGTAATATCTAATCAATTATCGTTTACTCCTGCTTAGTCTATTCTCCGCGATTTATAAATTATTATTTTGTCGTTTGTGAATCAGTCTGTACTAAACACTTCCGTATTGTTTTTATTTGTTTATTACAAAATGGCACGAGAAACCATAGGCTACACGACTGTTGTACTGATTATAAAATGTTAATTGTGTCTTGAATATTATATATTGAAATAATATAGTTTCACAGCAAGATACCCACATCAATATTGATCAATACCGAATTCTAATTCGTGTTTTTAAATTCGAATATCATGGAAAATATGGAGTTAGAGAATATAGTTTCACAGCAAGATACCCACATCAATATTGATCAATACCGAATTCTAATTCGTGTTTTTAAATTCGAATATCATGGAAAATATGGAGTTAGAGAATTGGCTCCTTTAACCATCCTACCTCATTTAAAAGCAGATGTTATGTTTCAAAGTGTTGACCAATCAAACTGCTTATGACCATTTAGCGTAAGCAAAATATTCTCATCATGGAACTTAGCCCAAGTGCTGATTTAATAGAACTATACCCTGGGTTTCATCACTTCCACTAAATTAGAACCAAACTTATCGTGTTCCAACTTCTCAACCAATCAGATTGCTCATCTCTGCTTAGCCGTAGTGGAAAATGCTCATGATCGTACTGTGTCAAGGAATTGCCCTAATGGACGGCTACACATTCAAATTGCTTATCTCTGCTCACCTACTGAACGCATACACCAAGGTTAAACATTCTACCTCAAACAGACGGAGAGTTATTGTGTTTCAATGTCTCGACTGCTTACCATGAGCAGGCAATGTTCATTATCGAACTTTAGGTATTGCTGTGATAAAGCTATGCACTAAGTTGCATCACTCTCATTTAATTAGAACTACAGTTATCGTGCCCTAAACCACCAACCAATCAAACTGCTTTTCTCTGCTTACCCTAACTCCATTAAGGCAATGAGCACCTACACCTAAAAGCGTGACGGACGGACGGACGGATGGACAGGCAGACAGACCGAAAGGCGGACAGATCCATTTTAAAAAAAATATTATCAATTTTACGTGTATGCAAATATTATTTTCACCAATAATAGATAATATTACTCCAAAAACAACTAAAAAACGTCAAAAGAAAGCAAAATGAACAGTACTAAAAATATAAAATAATATATATATGCAAAACCTTTTTCAACAATTATTATGGATAGAAGGGTTGTATACCCAGTCGAAATTAAAAAAAAACATACTAGCCTACTGTGTTCAAACTAGAACAATATAAACAAAAACACGAATTCGAGCATTTCGCCTAGCTCAAAAGGTTTTGAAACTTTGGCAGGAACTTCGAAATCCGATGGGTACTTCCAGGATTATATTATAAGCAAAATGGGTAAAGGAAATAACAATTATCCGAACAAAAACAATAGTGTGTAACTCTAATTAATGTGATTTCCAAACCAAAAACTAAACATGCTGTATATATTTTAACAGAAGTGAACCTGAAAGCTAATAGTAAGTGCAGGAGGACCACAAAACACACAAAACAATAATATTCAAGACAAACCATCGTTCAAGACGGAAAATAGACATTGCAATAAATAAGCAAATATCAAATCAAGTGAATGGATCCGGGGGCCAGCCATAAGCGTTCCGGGCATGTTTTGTTACAGGCTTCACTCAAAATGAAAAAAAATTACAGATTTTCATAAATATTCCGACTTGTTAATATTTCACTGGTCATTTGATAGATAAAGTCGTATTCATCCTGAAATAAAGAGAATAAAGAACGTATTTTTAAAGTGTCGTTGATAATTCCTAACAATGGACCATACATTTCTATGATCAAAAAATATTCGAGATTAGACTGATATACCAGATAACCGATAATACTTTTTGGAAACATTTGCCTTGCTCATAATTAATACTTAGAATCATTCCAAGGTTTCTAATGTAGATGGATTCCCAGATAAGTATTCATCTTTGGTTATTGCCTATAAAAGTATAACAGTATTGGTATATATGGAAAGTAGAGATGCCCAATCTAACTAGAAAAATACTGGATTCCCTGAAAAACACCCATGGAGCGTATACAGGACAAAAATGTAAGGGGTTCCCTGAATATTCAGCCCGACGATAAAGAATACATGCACGCTCGGCCTCGAAGGCTGCAGGCGAACTTGAGCGCTTTGTGTAGATGTTGATAAATTTTACGAAGAGTTAGACGTACAACACTTTCTGGGATAAAAATCACGGAAAGGGGCAGTGGATAATCCGAGAATTTCATTAGGATTCGATATTTGTAGTAAATAGTCAGCGCTTACAGACAACATCGTCTTGTGTATGCAATGCATTTTCCCCTGTCCTCCACTGCCGTTGCTATAGGTACGGAGACGGGTAATCCCCTGATGAAAACATCGCTTCTTTTGATAAGATTTTTATAGCAGGGTATACTTGGCAATTACAATGATAAATTATTTAGTTTGAATATGTTTTTAGTTCTAATATATCATCAAATCACCCAGTTTGTAACCGGGAATGTAACTTTAAAGTGATTTATTTTGTTATGGGCGCGGTGTGTGTGTGGAAAAGGGTGAAGGGGGTAAAAATTAAAAAAAAGATATTATCTTCTTACTTTATGATTAATAACACCATTCAATGATTGTCGAATTTTTCTTGTGGTGTAAAAAATATCCACTTCCTTATCAACTTTTATTCTTTCTAGTATATTCCTCATAATGCAAAATATAGCAGCATCTTGCATTTCACTATAATATAAAATATAATAGTAAACAGTTATCTATCTACCATGTAATATAAAATATAACAGTTTTCTATATTTATTGTTTAATATCACTGTACTTGTACTGTAGAATATGATAGTGAACAGTTATCTATACATCTATGGAAAGTCAAACAGCTCTTTTATTCAGTGTTCTTAATTCCTAGATCTTAATTGATAGTCCTTCATTTATAGACCAAATTTTGTATCATAAAAGCAATATATTATGTTTTACAAATCAGAAAATCAAAAAGTAGTATACATTTATACATTTCATCCGATACATATAACGAAAAACCAATAACGAATAACAAATTTTAAAATACAAATCTTAAAATACCAATCTTGCAAAGCATTTCCCGAAAATCATTTCTACAAAATAATTTCGAGAAATTCATCGAACCGGAACATTATGCCGACCTGAGCCGAAATCATCCTGCACGGCTTCAACCATAGGCCTACGGGGAAATTTTTGACGGGGGGGGGGGGGGCGGTGCTTGTTGGTGCCCAAAAAATGTAGAAAGGTTCTCAGTATGTTAAATAATAATAATAATAATAATAACTTTATTTTCTTATAAAACTACAATATGGTGGATGCTATCTGAATGACGGATAATGGCAACTACAATTTCATATTATTAATACAAAATATATAGGCTCATGTACTAGTACCTCCCCATGGACAGGTTCTACAATATCTCTTTTGCGATGAATAAGTTCTTAATTTCTAAATGGTCAATAAAAGAGAACAAAGTTTTATTTATTTGAAATGTACACAACTAAAAACAGTTGTTTATGTTACTATAACTCGTGGCTTACTGTACTCCAAACAATAGAGGGTTCGAGTCTTAAGATTTCTATTTAATTGCCTAACTATAGACACTGTGAATTTAAATTCGTTGTTAAATTGGACACATTTCAAGAACACGATATTTTTTTATACAACTTTTACAAAGTACAATGCGTGTCCAAATTTTTCCAGCATTTGGCGCCCAAAATGGGGGGGGGGGCGGCCGCCCCCTACGACCCCCCAGCTCGTACGCCTATGGCTTCAACATGTGATTGTTGACACCCTTTTGTGTGTTGTTGTTTCCGTAATTGGTAGTACAAACCTATAAATAACTGTCAATGGTTGAGGTGTAGAATCATATTGATCAGTCAGACGTATCAGTTCTGTAATATCTGATTTCAGTGATTCTAATCCACAGTCTCTTCCTGTTTTCAGTATTATCATCTTACAAACATGTTGTTTTTCCTGTTAAAATATAATATATACAAAAATCACTATGGTGCAGTAATAGTAATAGTATTTATCATACAATCACTGCGGTACAGTAATCAGCAATCACGTCTACCATGTAATCTCTGTGGTAGGGTGGGGGTTGGGTGACCGAATGGTTAGCGTGCGCGCTCTGTTTCATACGGCCTGCCATTTAGTCAACTGGCGTGGTTTCGAATCCCCGGTTTTACGTGGCAAGGAGTAGGGGCGCCTGTCCAACCTCGTGGGTTTTCTCTGGGTACTCCGGTTTCCTCCCACTGCTAAAGACCCCTACGCGCAAGCGAATTATTGAAATACAATTAAACCATATGTTAGTCCAGAAATGACCTAGTTTGTGTCGAGGGGACGTTAAACTCCATTTCTCTCTCTCTGTGGTAGGATAATTTGTGGTCGTGATTACCTTGGTACAGTGATACTATCTTCCGTGTAATCGGTAGTAATGTCTATCGTGTAATCACTGTTATACGATACGCAATAATAATATCTACCGTGTAATCACTATTGAACAATAATCAGGAAAGTTTTGAGTGTTAATCCAACAAATATCGCAAGCTAGCCTTGACATCGAGAGCTGATTATGGTCTGGATAACTTAGTTAATGTCTAATGAATAACATTTCTGGCCTAAAGAAAGACCTAAAATTGGCAGATTTTGCTCTTGCATAATGTATGTTTAAGTAACAGTCAGTTTTATATAGGATATTAATGTTATTCACCTGTTTATATGTAGTAACAGTCACTACTTGTAATTCATCTGTTGCTAAATATTCTACTTCGGACGAAATAGTCATTTTGCCAATAATTTCGTTAGTGGCAGAACTGGGAAAAACTGACACCTGGTTCTGAATTGAAAAAAATATATGTATTACACATAACAATCACCGACCTTAGCTTTCGAGAGCCTCATTTATTAACAGAGAATATCTCCAGAACTGAGGCTCATGGCCTTGAACCAGAAATTAAAAACAAATTAAAATGGTTGTATTTAGTTTAGGAAGAATAATTTCTTAGCTAGTAATTTTGCGTTCAAGAATGCAACCTTTTTACAGAGAAATTCTTTAGAACTCGAGCCCATGTCCTTGAAATCGAACCAATAAAAAAAAAACCAGTTACGTCTTAGTTTTGTTTAGTTTCGGTAGAACAATCATTTTGCAATGATGAAATACAATTAAATCGGGTAAGTATTTCAACCAAATCTAATTAAGGCGTTTCCTAATTCCCCTTTGGTATATTTCAATATGATATTACCTGGTCATTTAATATTACCACAGCTACAGAACTTTCATGATCTCTGATGATATATTCATTTCTTCCATGATTAGTAAGGTGATCATATTAATTAATAGTACTGATAGGACAAACAAGTACGTAATTAGACAATAATAATGGTATTTACGTTACAATAGGACATATATTGTACTTTTGCGGTATATGTGAATGGTGTGGAAAGGAGTTGAAACTGCAAAATTTAATAATTTCTACAAGTTTAAAATTTAAAAAATACTAATTAGAATCCAATATTGGTCTAATCCAATCAATGTTAATGCTGGTATTTTGCAGTGAAAATGTGTAATCCCAATACCCAATATTTAAGACACAATGAACATTTCATAATCAGTGCACGAATCGTGTATGCTAGTGTTTCAAGCGTCATTTGTAATGCATAACAATAAGTATCTACAGTCAAGTTGTAATGGATGATTTATAAATGACAAAATAATAATAAAAAAATGTGTTGACTAAACAGGCGTAAACGGCTGTCAGTCAGTTCGGGTTCTTCGGGTATTTCACATTAATATGTGCTTTTAGGCCCATTTTCGTCTTTTTAAGGGTCCAAAGACTATATCCCTTTAAACGTTGTAGCCGGCTGATAAATCGCTTTCAAAATACTTACTGAAGCTCTATGAATATCCAACTGTGGTTTCTCAGGTACACAAATCTTATTCTTATCTGCTGCAAAACAAAACAAAAAACAAAACGAATGTTGAACGTAGATGTGCTATAAAAAATAGGCTTCTTCCAACAGTCAACACTCAATTCAAATTTGAAAACAACCGGTGCATAATTTTGACCTGTAGGATATTCAAAAGATTTTGATTACCTTAAAATAAAATAAGTTAGACCCCCCGATAAGTTGATCCAGTTAACGCTCTGGAGTTTATTCCGTGTGGACACTGGAGACTTTTTGGCCAACATAATTTCCTGGTCCACATCGCGTATCCATATCGATTTTGCGTGCAACGTCATCAATGTGTGTGTGTATTTCTCATTCGTGACACGGCACAGGGATACGACAGCAGTTACCGAACAGCTTTCATATGGACAAAGAACGCAATTTGATCATTATTTTTGATGAGTTTTTCTCGGAATTTTCATATTTTTTTCTGTCTGTCTGTCTGCATCGAGATTTCCCCGTCTACTTTCCGTCAAATTCTTATGAAAGTTTCCTTTACGTGGACTCTAATGCGTAGACGAGAGTATCGTATTAAATTATTTAAATCACCTTCGTTTGTCATTCCTTTTAGCAACTGCAGTTCTCTACAAGATGTTGTCAACTGCAATTTCTTAGATTCTCCAGATATCATCTCGTGCTCTAATACAGATGTACAAGTCTTTCCATATTTAAATGCTTCAACCAAAGCTTCATAGACAAACTTAAGTTGATTCTAAAACAAAAGATGAAAATTAGAAATGAGCCATAAGCGGGCGCGACGAATATGTAGAGGGATGTGCCATTAAAAGGCAATTATACAGTTTCAGAGAGGAAGAGAGTGAGAGTGAGAGAGAGGTTAATGATTAAAATTGATCAATACTTTCGTTCTATCGAGGTCAAGATAGCATCGAACCCATCTTTATTTATTTACATTACTATCTTAGGGAATACTTTTCAGACGTAATTTTCGTTAAATTTAAAGCTGAAAATGACCATTAGCATGTTGGAGTATTGACACATTGAGGAAAAATATCTAATCGTTAATGTTCAGAGCTATTTGCCCACATCAAATATAGTTTATGTTAGCGGTTCTAGTTTCCTTTTTATTTGAATCAGATGATTATGGTTTCCCGATTGTTCATATTACGCTATATATAGATATATGGACACAGATCACCAAAAAAATTCCTACATTGGCTACGAATGTAGTTCTGTGCTAAAAATAGCCTAATTTTCCCTTATTTTTTTCTCCCGTTTTCAGGCGTTTTGGGGGTTTTGTTTAGATGTGGAATTGTTGGGAAGTTTTTGAATTTTGAATATTTTGCCAGTTTGGGTGGAAAAAGAGGATATTTGTGCGGAAGAATAACATGGGTAAAAGGGCTTGAAAGACGTCTAACATTGAACCGGAAGTAAAGAATTGACCCCAGTCTACTTTAACTTTTACTGATTTGAGATTTTCATGGTGAACCTCATACATGCTTCAGAGGAGATGACTGCCAGGTGTTGTTCTTTATGCCTTGTGAAGGAATTAGCTCAACGAATATTGTGGAAAGAGTTATAGCTTGTGACATGAGCCTGAAATAACATTGAAGTCAATGGGACAATAATTGGTGTACTGTGGCCATATACATACCGCCGTTTGTATCATGCCCTTCCGTTGACATCTCATAGTTTTAATAAACTGTAGAACACCAATACTTCCTGTCGCATTTCCTTCCTTCAGAAGAGCGTCTATAGCTATGAATGTACCTGTTCTTCCTATACCAGCACTATATAAAATGGTATTACTTATAGATTACTACATAGCATACAATAATAATATTACAACATGGTCGGATGTAAAGTAAATTAATACCAGCATTCGTATGAAAAAAAATCTCAACCAACTAACGAAACAACAACAACGTTTTCCCCTAGTGGTTGTCGAATTTCAACTGCCAAGAGTTCTTTTCCGTGGACGCCGATATAGTGACCTCCGGGTTTCGTCCCATCCGAACGACTAGGTAGTGATCATCGCCAAGATAACGCTTGTATTTCAACAGACTGTCTATATCTACTAACAGCGAAAGCTTGTAATGTGACAACTTATAGTCCTTGCTCACAGAATAGATATATGGTATCAGGTGTTCGAGTGTTTTACATTTTCATCTAAAAACAAATGCATTAAAATGGCAGGTTTGTTCTCACCTGCAGTGAACTAGAGTAGGAGAGTTGGAATCGGCTTTATAATCTTGAACACGATATAAAAAATCTAATAAATCTCCTACTTCCGGTACGTCATGGTCAGCCCAGGCAGTAAAATGGAATAAAAGGGTCTGGTGCTCTTTGCCTGACTGAAAACAAAATATTAACAATTTTTTGAAAATTTAATAAACGACAAAGTTTAAAGATGAGAAATAAATAATATGCATGTTTGATCATTTTGATATGCCAAAAGGTATATTTGCATGCTTCCGTGTCTTACGAATTATGTACAGACAGTAGCGTTTCGGTCTACCCGTCTTTAAATTCTTACTGTCTAGGGATGTTTACAAAATCTGAAAATGAGCTGAAATAATAAGTCTTGATATCTTTAAATACACGAGATACTCCTTGTGTTGTGTAGTATATTATCGGCTGATAAAATGCTCACCTTCAAATGTTTTAGGCTGATCTTTCTAGTAGTATAATTTGCTCGTTGAATTTCTTCCTCTAGAATGAGTTCTAGGTTACCGAACACTTCTCTTCTCGTCTCCGGCCAATACCTTTCACTCTTATCCTGAAATCAGATTATGACAGTTTACGATCTTTAATATAGATACAGTTTATAGGTTCTCTAAAATCATGTCACATGTCAAAGTAATAGGACCATGCGGGATATGTTTAGCTTAGTTAGCGTCCTAGACATTTTTTCTAGATATCTCAATTTTTTCTCATTTCTTAATTTAGTTAAATACTTATGTAATACATACCTGTTTCATACTTCACTTTAATACCCACATACATGTACTTTCTAATTATGTTAAATATCCATTTGGTTCAATACTAATCTATTTTCAAAAAAGGTTTAGTATCCATCTATTTTCTTATTTAGTTTAAAATCGATGAAAAGAGATCAAAGTTGTGTCACGTGACTTATCTCTCCGTACCTAAAGCAACGGCTGTGAAGTCGGTCGGAGGAGAATTATTGCATACACAAGATATTTGTTAAAAATATGGAATCTCGGATTATCCCCTGCCCGCGTCCTTTTCCGTGATTTTTATCTCAATGTACTGTACGTTTAACTCTTCATAAAGTTTATCAACATGTACACAAAGCGGTCAATGTTCGCGTACAACCTTCGACGTAACGCGTGCAGATATTCCTAATCGTCGGGCTGTCGATCAGGGGAAGCTTTACATTTTCGTCCCGTATACGCTCCATGAGTGTTTTTCGGGGATTCCAGTATTCTTCTGGTAAGATTGATGTAGGAAATAACCACCCGATAAATATTTTTCTGGGAACCTATCTTTAATACTAACCTGTTTGTAGGTTTAGTGCCTACCTTTTTTTAATCAATTTGGTATAATACCAACCTATTTTCAAATTTGATTTAATACCCACCTACTTCCCAATTTGGTTTAACACCCATCTTTAAACATGTTTTCTAATTTGGTTAAGTAACCACCCAGTTTGATTTAATATCCACCTATTTCATATACCAACAAATTTTCTAATTTGGTTTAATACAAATAGATTTCCTAATTTGGTTTATATTTATTCATTTCCCAGTTGGGTTTAATACCTTTCTATATATGATACGAAACGAAAGATATTCCTCAGACAAATTTAGCTCTTACATAATGCATTTTTAATGTGGCTGTTTTATTTTTCACTTTTTGAAATAAATGCTTATGTCGTAATGAAACGCACGCTTGTTGGTTATTGAATGCAGGCCTATATACACAATTTAAGGACTGTCTGCCATTCCCAAATATTACAGTTTGTATGTGCATATTAGCCTTATTATCTTTGCAGTCTGTTAATATTATACACTCAATTAAAGCCACTGCATACCAGAAAAAAGTCAAATACATTGTATACAGTTTCAAATATACTTGCTAAATGAAACATAATTTTGACTAGAGAAATATGTGCCTTTTCATTAACTTACTTTCCCGGATTCAACCAATTTTGTTAACATAATGACTTTGACCACATTCTCTTCAAAAATCATCCTGATAAAGTCATTTATCGTTACTTTAGTCGGACCTGGATTTATAGATAATAAAACATGCAATGTATTTTATAAAATATCTCACTTCTTTGGTTAAGTACAAAATGTTGGGTACAATGGTCCTCATTTAGCAATTAAAAACACGGTATTTCAATATACATGTATCGTCATTCTTAATTATTAACCCAAATGAAGACGTAAGAAGGGCCAACCTCCTTGAGTTAGGTGAAAAGTAAACCATAAAAGTGTGTTGATCTAGTGTGCTATGAAATTATTGAAAGTCACCGAACAAGCTTTGTATGATGTAACTTTTGTTTGGACAGATTTATTTTATGGTCGAAATGCGGCAATATTTACTAACTGTATCTCTCAGCCCTCTTATGATATATTTGTAGTTCCCGATCAACACAGCGAAATGTCGTCTATATTATAATTATTTCACTTATAGCAATATTACAAGAGAAGAAATGGGAAGCGGGTTGGCTAAAAATGTTTGAACCATAACACAAACGAAGTTAACAATTCAGTAACCCGGATCAAAGAGCGAGTGTCACTTTAATTTATCGTTCCTACGAGAGAGTGCAATCAATGAAAATTAAGGGATTACGTACCTTGTGCTGCTATGAAAAATTGACTCTGCTTGTAACTCTGAAATCCACAAATAATTATTTCAGGTGGTACTCGGCTCTTCGATAAAAGTAAATGTTGAGATGAATGGAGCCCCACTTTCTCACAAGTGTTGATCGGACAAGGGCGATGGCATTGTTGTCTCTTTCTTCGAATGTATACGAATGCAACAAGAAAGCATCAAATATTTTGTATACCATCGGAGTCATTATCAATTGGCGTGATACTGTCGACCTCAGATGGAACACTTAGTAGGGGTGATCTAGGGGAACATCCACTAAACTTCTCATGACAAGCTGTTTCCATGGCGACAGATAATAACGAGAGGAGGGCGGGGACAATATAGTTAGTTGTAGAGGATCTCTAACATAGATATTTTAGTTGTAAAAAAACTTACATCTACGTAGCTGGCGTTAATGTAATTAGAATGTGGATCATTTCCAACTCCACTGAGTCGAACACGATTGTAGTCATCTGAAACAGAACAAAACACATTTCATTAACTGTAAGTCACACTACAGACCGTCAGAATGACTAGATAGGTTGTGATTTTAGATTTTACAGTCCATTGATTCCACATCTTTAAAACAAAATCAAAGTTTTAAGTGTTACTGACTCGAAAAGCTTAATTTCCATTGTAGATTTGATGTAAAGAAAACCTTTGCAAGTAGTGCTATAAGCTGAACAAACAAGATTGTCTCATTTAGAATTGATTTCCCCCACTGGGGATATCTTATAAAGATTGACAAACAACTAAATACTCACAAGGATAATATCCTCTAAATATGTTCTTGGCTCGGTTTTTTGGGATTTGTGAATCGTCATATACAGCACTGAACTCTGACGGCAGGACCTTGATTTATACATAAACGATACTTAGTTGGATTATTCGTGATTCTGACAATCTTAAACATATACCTTTGAGCATAATTACAGCATATGTTCGACCCCCCCCCCCCCCTCAAAAACATTGCTAGGCAGAAAAAATACTATAAGGGCAAAGTTACATAATAACCAACCGCGAGGGGTCTACCTATCTACATAAACCCGGCTGGTGCAGAAAAGTAGGACGTTAAACTCCATTTCATGTCATGCATATTTAGCTACAATCAATAAGAACTACACCTACCTGGAACATATCAGTAAAGGCATCCATTTTTGAGTTGAGCTTAGTAAGAACATCTTCAATGTGAGCTACATCAATTCTCTTGTACTGTACCACTGATTGCAAGTTATAATAATCGGAATCTGATTCTTGTTCACATATTTTTGGAGGCGACTTTTGTCTATTGGATCGCTTCTTCTGTTTCTTTTTATTAATCACCTTCTTTGAGAGGGGATCTTCAGAACTGTCCTCGTATTTTGTGATAGTCGCCTGCTCTATGGAAAGCGTTTCGTTGTTTACATACATGGGATCAGCCCCTGTAATTCAAACTTTACAAATATATATATTGTATGCCTATTATTATCCCTTAGTATCCATATTAGTATTCTATTGGTAGTCTTATTCGTATCCCTATTACTAGCTCTTTTACTATCCAGTTTAAAGGGACTATCATCCGGATTTGAACAGAGCCTCAAAAATATAAGTCCCTGGACATATGAAATTCAAGCGCCAAAATATAGAAGAATGGTGTATTTACCTTGTCTCCAAATTTAAGCTCAAAATATAAAGTATAGTTTGTACGTAGGTCAAAATCGCTTATCCGGACATTCAACCCTTTTAAGATTTCGGGATTTCATTGGGCGACTTGATAATCGATTGCCGTTCCTTTCGATGTGTATACAATGTGGGACCATGTGCTGTACTTGACAAAGAAATGTAAATTTCACCTACACTTATTTCTATAAAATAAAAGTCTTGTTTTATCCAGACAGCTTGAGACACCGGTCAAGACTGGTGGGTTTAAGTTGTTTGGAAACGTATCACATATATTGAATTAGTTGCTCGATCCTAATTTAGAGGATTTTTAGGCCTTTAACACAAAATTAAGCAGTTTTATTCATCGAAATATAATCGGGATTTGCCCTTTAACCCTATTATTGTCCCTGTTGGTATTCACATTATTATCCCAAGTATCCCTATTATTTTTTCATATTATTATTGTTATTATTGTCCCGATTAGTATTCTTAGATTATTATCCCAATTATGAATATCCCTATCATTATCCCTATTAGTAACGTTGCCCCTGTTACTATCCTTATATTCACACCGTATTATATCCATTGCGTGCAAAATAATACACCTCTAGGGTTTTAAATACAAAAATATAACCCATGAGAAGTCGTATCAGTTTTTCTATAATGATAAACATTCATGGCACAGACCAGAGGTCCCTACTCCCATATCACTAAGCAGTACAAGTAATTCATAAATACCGTTTACTGGTGGTATATTATGGTTTCCATCATTACAGCTTTCTGTGACTGGTTCCTTTGTTAGATCATCAGAGTTCATACCTGTTCTTGATTCTCTATAGAATGAATATTTGTATATGCTAAAGAATAATTTATGTCACTCAAAAATATCAACATTTTGTTTCACAATCGGGAGGGGGGGGGGGGTAACCGAATGGTTATTGCGAGTGCGTTGGATCATAAAGTCTATCATGCCAAGAGTCTTGGTTCCGATTCCCCATTTGTACGTGACAAGGAGTAGGGTTGTTTTCTAACCTCGTGGGTTTTCTCTGGGTCGTCCGGTTTCCTCCAACTACAAAAGAAATGAAATGTTCTCCGAACTTGGCTAATGAAGACGGGCATACGCTACACAATGTGCTATGTAGGAAATTTTGTCCAGACAAGCGGCACTACGGCCTACTCTGATATCGAATTCCAACTGCCAAGGGATCTTTTACGTGCACGCCAATGTGTACATGGGACCTAGGTTTTGACCCCCCAATTGCCAAAGACCAGTACACGCAAGCGAATTATTGAAAAAAGTTGAACCATATGTCAATCCCCAAATGTTCTTGTTTGTGTCGAGTGGACGTCAAACCCCATTTCTCTCTCTTATTTTTCAAAAAATTAAACAAAAACAGTTTTGGTAGTTTCAGAAATATTTCTTCTAATTCTGTCACATTTTTGTTAAAGACACATCGAATGCATCAAAATACTATCAATTTCGTCTTGACAAAATGTCAGAAGTATATATTATGGCTTCACATGCTGCCACGAACAACCAATTACAATGGAATTCAAAGATAGTCGGAAATTGACTAAACCTGGATGTTTTAAAATGGCAGAAATACTGTTACCTGCGACGATACCAGATTATTATAACTGCAACAATAATTATAACAGCTAACACTACAAATGCTGATATAATACCAACTTTGCTACCCACAGCAAGCGTTTGGATTTCTGTGGAAATAATCGGAAACATGCATGATAAATATGTTATCTTCCAAATAGATTATTTGATGTTAAGTATCAAGATTTCTTGAACAATTGAGTTATATCCCAGCGTCAGAAAGTCTTTCTACTCTAGCACCAAGAGTTCTTGAATACGTCCTTAATATTCTGGTGCCAACAACCCTTAAATATATTCCAGTGTCAACAGTAAGTTATTAATCAGTCCAGTGTCAGTAGTCCTGAAATAAGTCATGTCATTCCATGGCCAATACAGTGCATACATAAATCCATGTATTAACAGTACGTGGATTAGTCATTTACATCAACAGGCCTTGAACAAGTCAGTTATATTCCACGCCAACAATGCTTGAATAAGTCATATATATTCCATGACAGCAGTCCCTGTATGAACCCATGTCCATAATTTGTTCTGATTGTAAAAAGTCGACTAAAGATAGTAAAGACTTACTCTGAGTGCAGTCTTTTAGTTCAAATCCTTCTAAACATAAACCACCACATCCCCCATCAATAAAACTACAATCCTTATTATTTACACATTTTCGATCATCACAATTTAGTTTACAACCCAATCCATACGTTCTGTTAGAGCACTCTGTAATATGATATGTTTTATCACAATATACTTTAAAATTTCATCACAATACACTTTACAATTTTATACATTAGCGTCCGTTAGTGCATTCTGTAATGTAATAAATAATCGGATATTATCACAATTATACAATTTCACTCAAACCTTTTTTTTTATCGCATTCTGTAAAATATCACGTTTACTTTCACAGTTTAATTTTCCAATCTTAACCACACTTTCCATTTGAACACTGTCGAATTTAATATTTTTGATATCATAGCATTTTCAATTGCAATATACGCCCCAATTTTCAGTTAGAGAATTATGTAATATTGTATTATTTTATACATCATAATTTAATTTATTGTGAACGTTCTGTAATAATATGTCAGGTATTTACTTTAAACAGCAAATGACCAGTCGTTTCATGGATTTCTAAAAGGCAAATCGTTACGAAAAGAGTCAATTGCATGATATAAAGTCAGATAAATGTATTCAGATGTTCCCAGCAGGAAGCAACTCCATTTGAAAAAAATATGGACATTAGACTAACAGGCCATATTATATCCCCCAAAATTGGTTGGTGGTTGGAATCTGGTGAGTGGCACAGCATAAAAAAGGTTGAAAATTACAAATGCCCCCCCCCCTTAGGCGTTCCTGCCCAGCTCCTATGTGGTCGATCGACTAGACATTAAATAATCCCAATCAGCACCAGACCAGCAACGTACTTACCCAATCTGTAAATTACAACCCATTAATATCAATTGTGTAATTGTTTATTCATAGCATTTTCAAAACATCAATATTCAACGGGATAGCATCGACGAGGGGGGGGGAGGGTGTTTAAAGTGCGAACGATCAAGGTCTGCCATTGAGTCACGTGGCGTGGTTTCGATTCCCCGCTTGTACCTGGCCAGGAGTAGGGTCGCCTGTCCCATCTCTTGTGGGTTTCCTCCATCAGCTAAATATTGAAATATAATTAAACCATATGTTAGTCCCGAAATGACCCGGAATACTGCTGTTCCTAAACAAAGAAAATAAGATACTTACCGCGACTACAATCCTGACCTTTATAACCAGGTAAACAATCTTCATTACATGATCCACTTATATGATTACATTCAGTATTTGGTATTCTACACTTTCTGTTATTACATGATTGATTACACTGATCACCATAGAAACCAGCCTGACATTCTTAAAAGAGGAGCGGAATAAAATGGGGTTTAACGTCTTACTTTTCAGCATGGACTAAGTTAATGGAGAGCGACATACGCCAAACAGAGGGTTATAGGAGACATTTTGCTCCCATCCCGACAAGGGACAGCCACGCCTAAATATTCGCCGGTCAACATCGGGAGCGACCCCGAAGACCTCTGACTTGGCGAGCCAGCGTCTTATTCACTGCGACTCCCCATTCTGAAACGAAAATCTTATTAACAGTTATACATTCTGTTGTGCAATATTTTGATGATGTTTGATATTATAGTATTAAAAATAATACCGCTGTTCATATTTCTTTAGTCCCAGAACAGCGTGTATATAAAAAAGCATGTAAACAATCATTTAATTTAACCATGCCCAGAAACATAGCCTGATATATTGTTCTATAATCTACCCTTGGTCATAATTATATTCTGCTTTTTTTCCTCGTATATTTTTAGATTTAACTGTCAATATGGTTTAAATCATTATACACCCGTCTTTTATCACACTAACCATAATATGAGTGTTTTTATTTTATATATAACTATATTCTATAGTATATAACTATATTCTATAGTATAACTATATAAATATATTCTATAGTATACTATATAGTATATAACTATTCTAATGTACCACTATATTTAATTCAAAACGTTATTCTATATATAACTGGTTTTGACTCCTCTGACTTTGTACCGTTGATTACAGATTAAACATCCATAATTGTACAAATGTGTTGTTATTGATCTGTTTCCATTTGAATATTGTTCACAATAAGAAGCAAAATAGAAAAGATATGTTTACAGGATCATTTTGTTATACGAAAAACTAAGTGACGCGTTTGTTTTATATGGCGCTCAGTATATATTCTATCTATCAATCAATCAATGAACACAGAATTTGTAAAGGGTAAACAATACTTCGATAAAGCTCCTAATGCGCTTTAAAGTTTATGTGGATCTTTTTGGTATTTATTTTCGTCAAATAGATGTGTCTTCAAACGTGACTTGAAGATGTTTAGAGTTTTTGATTCTTTGATGTTTATGCGTAGAGAATCGCAGAGCGAGAGAGAGAAATGGGGTTTAACGTCCACTCGACACAAACTAGGTCATTTTGGGACTAACATATGGTTTCAATTTTATTTCAATAATTCGCTTGCGCGTAGGGGTCTTTAGCAGTGGGAAGAAACCGGAGTGCCCAGAGGAAACCCACGAGGTTGAGATGGCGCCCCCATCTCCATGCCACATACGCTCACACCAGGGATCGAAACCACAGCCGCAAGCCAGAGGTGACCGGCCAGCTAGAGATCGCAGCGCGACACTCTAGACCACTAGGCCATCCCAACCCCCCGAATCCCAGAGCAAACGTGCTACAAAGTGAAAAGATTGTTTCGTCTGTTGAAGTTGGACACCAGGAATAAATAATAATGACTTTGTCTGAGATCTTAAGGTTTTACTTGATTCATATGGAGTGAGTAGATCTTGATTATATTGTGGCGCTTTAAAAGTGCTTAAAAAATTACTAACAATATTTTGAATTTGATTTGTTGATTTATGGGCAGCCGGGCGGGGGGGGGGTCTTAATGTCATAATGATGATTTCATGGGATCCCTTTTCCTGGTTCCATTGATAAGTCGAGCTGAAGCATTCTGAACATATTGAAGCTTCTGCAGCTGCCACTGTGGTAGACCATACAGCAAAGCATTATGGTAGCCCAATCCTGAAGCGATTAAAGCATGAACGAGCAGTTTAAGATTTCCACACGTTGGGTACTGCTTTATCTTTGCTAATTTGTAAATCTGGTAAATAAAAAGCTGAAGAACAGGTAGTTTTGATGTGGGCCTCAGTGGAAACGATGAAAGCGCGGATATATAACTATATTCTACACATAACTATATTCTATATAAAACTATATTTACGATATTTTAAATAAAACTATATTTACGATATTTTAAATATAACTATATTTACGATATTTTAAATATAACTATATTTACGATATTTTGAATATAACGATATTTGTATATAGCTATGTAATCAATAAATATATCTATAACTATATAACCAGTAATTTTACCTTGTGTACAATCACCACCTTCATATCCCGCACTACATCCTTGAACACATTTACCATCCACATGGTTACATCGAGAACGCTGTCGACAGTGACGTGACTTACAATCTTTAGAACAATCTTTACCATATGAAGACGAGTCACATGCTGTGGATTGATCAATTAAAATATTAACTTACTGACAATCTTTAACCCAAAGGCTGAGTTTCTGGTCTTCAATCAAAATCGTCGCTAAATACGATAATGCCTCCTGTAAGAGTAACGCGAATAGTTGATAAACGCTCCCCTGACATCATCTACTGATAAATTTGGTTGTTTTGGGGTTTGTTCTATTTTTAATCGTTTGAAAGGCACCGCATAGACTTTGGTCATCCTCTTGTCCGCCAAGTACTTTAATTGTGCCCGTCTCTATCGACATTGTTCACCTGTGTCTTATCTGTGATATACAGTGTATCTAGATCAGATCTTTAATAATGTCTATAGCCCGTTTGTTACTCAATTTGAGAGAGAGAGAGAGAGAGAGAGAGAGAGAGAGAGATGGGTTTAACGTCAACTCGACACAAAGTAGGTCATTTTGGGACTAACATATGGTTTCAATTTTATTTCAATAATTCGCTTGCGCGTAGGGGTCTTTAGCAGTGGGAGGAAACCGGAGTGCTCGGAGGAAACCCACGAGGTTGTGAGGGCGCCCCCTATCTCCATGCCACATACGCTCACAACAGGGATCGAAACCACAGCCGCAAGCCAGAGGTGACCGTCCAGCTAGAGGTCGAAGCGCGGCACTCTAGACCAAAAGGCCATCCCAACCCCCTTACTCAATTTGAACTATAAATCTTACTTATATTACAACTGATTCCAGTATATCCATCAGTACATCCATTGGGACATTGACCAGTGACTGGATCACATCTATCACCATTTGATCGACAGAAACAAAATGATGTACAATCTGGTCCAAAGGTACCTATCGAACAAACTGTATAAATAATAAAAAAATCAAATAACTAAGAAATCATTGGATGATGACTGAAATATTCGATTCTATGTCATTCCTTGTGTATTTATAAACGTATGTAAGTCACATAAAATTGAAATAAAGAGGTACATATTTCTATTCTGCTTCTTCAAGTCCGTTTCTCCTGTCCAGATTAAGCTGTAAAACAACAAATGTTGTGAACACTATTTCAAGTCAAACAATGCAAATCATCTGTGATTATTTTATGTTTATCTTACCATAAACTTCAACTTCACAGAGATTTACAAAAACGTTGTGATTGTCTTCTTCAGACTCGTCATTGGTAATAGTTATATATCTTCCTGATCTTCCTGTAGTATTACAGTATACCATAAATCCATTAGGTCTATCATTGTGATCATATTGGTCTTCTGGTATACACGGACTTTGATTTGTTTGGTTTTGTTCATCTACGAATAATTGGAATCCTTTGAATCTAACCTTGATGTCTATATAAAATAAATAAATCAGAATCATAATAAGACTGCAAACACAAACGAGTGCTGAACCTTAACTTTATAACTTTTATTACAGGCGAAGCAAAAAGTTTGCTATAGCAAGAAATATATATACAGATATAAATAGTATGCATTGTAATATAACAGTATAAAATATACAATCCCCCTCACACCTTTATAAACGTCTTTGTAGCACTCATATTAATGAAAAATAAATACATATATAAATACATAATTAAATAATCCCTGCCCAGCCCAGCCCAGCCAAACCCAAACCACCCTTTTAAAAGAAAAACCTATAAAACTTTTCAATTTCCCATTAGGTATGGTTATCTAACAGTTTTTCTTTAATTTTCTTTGAGTGGTGTAGATATTTTCTAAGATTAAGCAGTTTTATATTATTATCACCTTTGAAGACATAGAAGACCAACAATATTTTCTGGGGATGGATATAAGCGGGACAGCACAGCAAAACGTGAAATTCATCTTGAACAGCTTTCATATTACAACATTTGCATAATCTTTTATATCTTTCGATTTTATTATATCACCCGGTTTCAATGTTTAGTTGTAGAAGACCACAACGAAAATGATAATAGTTTCATATTTTACTTGAACATTAGATTGGAGGTAAGTTTCTGGTTCATGAATAGTTTTATATACTTTATAAAACCGTACTTTACTCGAATCTTCTACTGTGGCAAACCATTTCGGGTCAAACTGATATTTTATAAGAAGTTCTATTTGTGAAAAAATTGATATATCAAAAGCAATTTGAGGATCCCATATACTGGTAAACGCCACGTTATATAAAAGTAATTTAATTTCAACTGCCTAGTTTAAGAAAACACGCAGCGAATCAGTATATAGAATAGTTTATACATTAGATAATAATGAATTCTTTTCCTTCCGTAATTTGAACCAATATCTTATTATTCTTATTTGACGTTAATTAGTGGGTAAGACGCTGACTCGCTAGCTTGGAGGTCGATCCCTGCATTGGCCGAGAAAGTTTAACCAGATTTATCGGCGTCGTTTCCCCTTGTCTGTGTTGCTGGACGGGGGGGGGGGGGGGGGTGACAAGGACAGCTGTCTAGTCGCTCGGATGGGACGAAAAACCAAAGACCCGTGTACACATTGGCGTGCGCACGTAAAAGATCCCTCATAGCACTGTATGGTGTATGTCCGTCTTCATTAGTCCGGTTTAGGAGTAAAACAGTAGGACGCTAAACCCCATTTCATTCGCCTAGCATAGCAGTGATAGGACAGTTTTTACCTACTTTAAAAATATATCTCATAAAATCATTTTGTATTTTATCAATTGACTTTGCATTATTAAAACCCCAAACTTCACAGGCACAGTTAAAAACAGACCAAACCATGGTGTCGATCATTGGCTCGATAGCATGTGCATCGTTACATAACGTAACCTGGGCCGGACAGAATGGTGCCTTTTGGTTATTTTATATGTCCATTTACATTAAATAATAAATATATTTTAACCCGATATACCGACTGTACTATACAGACAAAATCCGATCGAAAAATACAGAAAAATACCCAAAATACAGAAAAACAACGATTGTTTTTATACTAATAACAGAAAAACCCTGAATACCGAAAAACAACACACAACGCTAGATATTGTGGTCAACGCTAGGTCACACATAGAAATTGGGGTCAACACTAGGTCACTTATGCAAATGCTGGACACTCTAGGTGGATAATGGGTCACGCCCCACATCTAAATATAGTGGTAAACCCTATGTTGGTCATGGATCACATTAGGTCCTGCATAAGACTTGTGGGGCACTCACTGTAGGTGGGTCAGGCTAGACCACTTATAAAATTTGTGGAGCACTCTAAGTGGGTCATGGGTTATATTTTTTTTCAGACGGCAATTTCTCCCGCTTACACCATTCAGCACGGCATGTTATTTATGAACTAGTTCTAAAACACCCGAATGCTGGTTGTAAACATTCTTTGGTAGCTATTGATCATTTAGTTTTTGGTGTTCAGCATTCAATCGGAGACGAAAGTCGGAGCCGCCTGAAAGATCATCAAATAAGTTTCCTAAAAGGACATGCCCTACATGCTGACACAACTGTACCAGGGACCGGTAATAAACAAAAACCTTGGTGTCACATGTGCACATGTGTACATATTGAAGACCTATTTCCGGTCTGGGGAAAGGTAGTTATTTTTCATGTGGACTTTGTGTCTTTAGTAATGACTTTACTTTCAACTATGATGGATAATTACTTAGGTGAGTAGATTACTACTAGTTTCATTTGAAACTTTAAATCTTGTAATCCCAGAGTGAAAGTTTCAGATATAAGCCATAAAATTTAGCTGGATTAAGTGTGTATGACGCTGGCGAACACACTTGCAAAAGGTTCTCTGGATAAACTTCAGTGATTCTTTCATCGCCTGCTATTTAGATACCATTTAGAGTCATGAAAGTGTCAAAATATTACGGAGCAGTCAACAAAAGGCATACATGGCCGTCTCTGCATTGATAGCGGGGGCAGTTGTGGGAATATGGACTTTTAAAGGAGCTAAATTGCTAATATTTATGAACTAGAAATTGACCCTAATGGGTTGCATTGCATATAATATGTACATGTAATCCGATTGCATATAAACTGATTTACATTCAATTGCTTCCTCTTTCTTTTCACTTGTTACAAATGACCCTTAAACGCACTGTGGTAACGTTTTATGTACCAACGGTAAAATGTTTATTTTGTCTTAAAATATTGGATATCAGAAGCCTATCCTTTCCCGGTAAGATCACACACCAATGTTGATTTGAATTGACAATTAATTCGTGTTTTAAACGTGTAAGACTTTGGATGATATTGAGTTAGAGACTTGGCTACTTTAGAGTTACTCTACTCACCCTGATTTGAATTATGGAGGCAATATTCAGGCGTATTCATCAGCTAAATCTTATCTTATGGGTAATATCTGAAAGTTTCACTTGGGGATTACAAAAGCCAAGTGATCAAGCTTCAAGTATGATTTGTAATTAATAACGCCATAAATTTGTCATTTTAATTACTCTGGAGGGTGTATAATGATCAAATAAAGTCTCGTTGGCATCGAAAAGACGGGAAGTCTTAGATATAGTGGGTATTGTTAGATGATAGTTGACGAAATGTCTTGAACGTGTAAAAACAAGATGGCGGGCGAGAAACATTGTATTTACCTAATATATAGTCAAGCAGTAGTAAGAAGTTTCATTTTAATTCCTTCAAGGGCCTGTGGCTAAGGCCTAACAAGGATAATACGCCCCGTTGGGCATCTAGCTATGATATAAGCTTTCATTCCCGTTAATTTAATCAAATTCGGCCAATCAATTTCTCCTGTGTAACACCATGGGCCTTTTTGTCTGACGTGGAGAACGTCTATGGATTACCGGTCGCCACACCTTACGTATTACCCATGCATCTTGTTTTTGCTACATATTACCGTTAGCCTTGTGATCGTCTAGGATTTATCTCAGATCGTCTTTTCTTCTCCTTCACGTTGTGTGTTTCTTCTTACTGGTTTCTTAAGACGTTTGTCTTCGTCAGTTATAACAATGCAACAGTTCGTTTTTACCTTTTATGTAGCATAGGTATACATACAAGCATATTATAATTACAGTCAATGCTAACTAAACTCTTCTCAACCTAGACACCTCGCGGTGTCCAGGACTCTTAGATGGTAACCCTCCGGAATCTAATCGAAGTCTGATTTAAAGACATACTATAGTTCCTTTATAGCCGCAAGGGTATCACGCACAGTCGTGCATGTTCATGACCATGAACCTGTACAATCGACGTAATGATTGGTTAAATTAAGCCAAATGATGCAATAGGAATATCTCGAATCACATGTATTTTGTTGAAAGATAGAACTAGTTTGTTATGGCTATACAACTCTTTTTTATGTAACCATGTCAATCATTGACTAAGTTGATTTTAGTACACACCTACATATATGTGAACCAAACATAATAATTAATGAAATAATATGCCATCTTATTTCTCGAGCAAAAATTCTTCTAAAAGTATTACATTCGTCCCTTTCTTTAAGACTTTTTGCTCGGTATTAGGTAAAAGATCCCTTGAATCCTTTACAATAAACATACTAAAAATTCTTAAATGTAGCAGAAATCTAGAAAGTTAATATATATCCCCTCCCCCACTGCTAAGATTTGTGCGAAATGAACAGGTAGGAGACTCCTAAAAACTTCCATATACTAAACCCTATAATTATTCATGCAAAAGGCACATAATATGTGATTACTACATGATTAGCATACAAGATTACATTATAACCACATCCTGCATCAATCTGTTTCAAAAACATATAAGTATCAATTAAAAAAAAATTAATCAAAAATCAAAAGTCGCATGCAAAAACTCTCCAAAAGTTCATCAATATACTTCAAAGTCCTATGAAAATTCACTTAAGCCTAAACACAGAAAACACAAAATTGTCTTTTTTAAAATCTTCAAGTGTCCTAATATCACAACACTATAACACATCACTTCTAATTTATAAAGTTCATGTTTCACTTTAAATTCTGTCACTGGAAATCTCAATTTGGTAAACTGGTAAACCATGTCTTCTTGGATTTCTATTGGTCTGTTTCAGCTACCATAGTGTCAAGTTGAAAACTTTCTAGTTTTCTTCTTAAGTATGAATGGTTTGAGACAAAATACAAATTTTATCCGTCAATCAAACATGTCATTGCCATCAGACCAAGAACTAACTATTCCTAATTTTATAAAACCTTATTTTGCTATTAGTCTAACATTATATTAATATATTATTCCTAAAACTTAGAAGTAACTCTTACTCTTAATTAAAATTAACCCTCAATTAATTATTAATAAACTTGGATGTGTCTCTTTAATTATAAATTTAAACTAATTTTGACCTCTTGACCTGAACCGAGTAATGGACAATATTATAATTTTATAATTGCGTTTTCATTTTGTAATTTCCGTTTGTGCTTTAGAATAACATCATAACAGTTTTATAATTCACTCATCAGCAATGTGACCTTTTTGACCTAATCATTTACAATTTTGTAGTTCTATTTTATATGTCAACCAAAACAAATATACTGTTATTATACACCACCAAATGTCTAAAACAAGCCCGGATCCATAGCCTATTCAAACACTAGTGTGACATAACATTATTACAAAGAACTGTATCCCAAGCGAACGACTGCAGTTTCATTCACCAGGAACACAGTCTATATTTTATAAACACAACAATCATAATATACCTAGCTTTTAACTACACATATAATACTATATCTAATATATATTATATTCTATATACATTAACACAGGTGTTAGAACCAAGTGTTTGTAGTAATTCGACCTAATGTCAAACTACACATGCTAATCATCTCGTATTATGTCGACAGCATATAACAGCAAAAATATATTAAACGTAGCCTATATATCACGTTCCTAAGCAAAAATTCATAAAAATATATACGGACAAAAGATACCGTATATTTACACACTTTTCTAAAAAGTGACCTAATCGTACCTTAACCTCGTATAAAACTCGTATTAATGACTTTGCGATAATCTCACAATTTAACGAGCCTCTAATTGTAGTTTTTCCCCAAGGAAAACTATACCTACATCCCTAGATTTTTAACCACATGGGATTTTAACATAACCTAACCTTTTATTCAAAAGTTAAATTATTTAATTTTGAAACCTTGGACTATAGCTTCAAAATTACCTTACTCTACTTATCTAACCACATATATGGACGACACAAAACACAAACAATGACAATTCAACCTTTTAGTCAAAAGCTGAATTACCCACATTTAGCTTAACTCGACTAAAATCCTAATTCTTGAGACTTTGGACAAGGATCTCAAAAATTATATTATATACGAAACAACAAATAACACATATTAACGAATTACAGTAGAGAGTATGGCCATCTTGAAGACTAGAGTTAAACACTCACAAACGTCATGCTTAGATCTGCCGTCTTACCACTGCAATCCGGAGACAACATTAGTTCCTATTTTAGTCCTATTCTGTTTCCTAATTAATATTTCTTAGTTATATCCAAAAATAATTTTGTATTTAAACCTACCCCTAGAGACCCTCACTTTAAACTTTACTTTTACTCAAATTTATTACAGGTCATGCTAACCCGATAACCAGTGATATTATATTGTTTACCAAACCTGTCCATCAAAACTTATGAATGAATAAATTTGACTCTATAACAGTTAAATTTCAACAATTTAGTTTCTAATTAGATTTTTAAACTTAAATTAATATTATTTGGTCTTTTAACAAATGTAACATATCTAATTTAACAAACAAAATGTATTTACCAAGATTTTTGCAACCAAAAATTCTTCTCTGTTGCTGTATTTTTCTTCTTAGCGCGTTCCAATATGGATTCTTCTTCTATACTAACTTCGTAACCCAAAGGTCGAAACTTCAGCACGGCGTCAAATCAAATATGTATTCTTCTTCTAAATGTCTTCCACCAGAATTTTACTGCCAAATATTTCTACCAGAATTCTCTCTTTTTCCACCAGAATTTTTCTTCTGTTGCTGCCTACCCAAAAGGTCGAAACTGTGTTGCGGCACCAAATCGAATATGTAATACCATGGGTCTTTTTGTCTGACGTGGAGAGCGGGCAGGGGTTGCGGTGGTCAAACCGGTCGCCACATCTTACGTATTACCCATGCATCTTGTTTTTGCTACATATTACCGTTAGCCTTGTGATCGTCTAGGATTTATCTCAGATCGTCTTTTCTTCTCCTTCACGTTGTGTGTTTCTTCTTACTGGTTTCTTAAGACGTTTGTCTTCGTCAGTTATAACAATGCAACAGTTCGTTTTTACCTTTTATGTAGCATAGGTATACATACAAGCATATTATAATTACAGTCAATGCTAACTAAACTCTTCTCAACCTAGACACCTCGCGGTGTCCAGGACTCTTAGATGGTAACCCTCCGGAATCTAATCGAAGTATGATTTAAAGACATACTATAGTTCCTTTATAGCCGCAAGGGTATCACGCACAGTCGTGCATGTTCATGACCATGAACCTGTACAATCGAGGTAATGATTGGTTAAATTAAGCCAAATGATGCAATAGGAATATCTCGAATCACATGTATTTTGTTGAAAGATAGAACTAGTTTGTTATGGCTATACAACTCTTTTTTATGTAACCATGTCAATCATTGACTAAGTTGATTTTAGTACACACCTACATATATGTGAACCAAAGATAATAATTAATGAAATAATATGTCATCTTATTTCTCGAGCAAAAATTCTTCTAAAAGTATTACACTGTTTGCTTGAAAACTAAATGTCCCTAAATTTAATCGTCCTAATTCTTAGATAATGATGGTAAGAACTTACACTAGAAACACACAATATAAACACTGATTGTAAAATCTCCTCGTGCTTATGTTTATAAATTATATAAAGTTTACAGAAGTGGTATATATAAACCATAATGTAAAACACAATATTATAATCCAAATTGCGAAAGATGTCGATTTCTTATATGTCGTATCACGATAAGATATCACTGACATGGTCTAATAACTACTGATGGCAAGAAAAACATATCTTAGCAAACGTTTGTGAGTACCCCGGAAGTGATAGCCTACTCGCTGGATCCACCAATCATAATATATTACAAAATCGATAACATGTAATCTTCAAACATTGTATTATTTGTTAATTGGTATTATAAGGGTAAAGTATAAAATCACCGTGTATTAATAAATATGTGTATCAATATTAATAATATGTATTCAAAAAGTATATATATTTGTGTTTTAATAAATCTAAATTCTACTTACTGTGATCCCTTGCATATATCTTTATATCCTTAACAGGATAACGTTGTCCTAAATCTACCCCCCATGAAGCAGATGTTCTGCCAACAGCCGTATGAGTACAATAATCATATCCATCGCTATGATTAGTATCACCATCTACTGCATACTGAGGATACCTTTGTCCAGACTGGTCAGAATAGGTTGAGCTCTGCCACGTAGATTTGTTTAAGGCAACATTTTCTGGAAATTGAATCAGTTTTTTTGTGCAAATTACATAGCAAGATGAATTATTTCACACAAATCCTAATCATGATATTCGTCTTTAAGGGAGGTGTCGCAAATAGTATTTATTATTTCATTTCTTAATGGCATGCATAGATGAAAAAATTATAGCCCCAAAATATATGCTCAAAATATCAGATTTGTTTTCCTTAATCTCATATTTGAATGAGTTATATAATATTTGGGTGATATGTAACCCATCACACACTCTTCATCTTGTATATGTTTCAGAAGCCCAAATATTACATTTTCAATAAAGGAACATAAAATCGTGGTGTACGTGTTAAGTGGGAGAGAGAGAGATATGGGGTTTAACGTCCACTCAACACAACCAGGTCATTTCGGGACTAACATAATATGGTTTCAATTTTATTTCAATAATTCGCTTGCGCGTAGGGGTCTTTAGTCGTGGGAGGAAACCGGAGTGTCCGGAGGAAACCCACGACGTTGAGAAGGCGCCCCTATCTCCATGCCACATACGCTCACACCAGGGCTCGAAACCACAGTCGCAAGCCAGAGGTGACCGGCCAGCTAGAGGTCGAAGCGCAACACTCGTCAAAATATCAAGCTTCGTGGAGACAGAAAATATCGAAACAATTATCAGACTTTCAGCAGTCTTAAAGATGTACTGGAAACCCTTGTGGTTCAGCCACTTTCGTTTATTTCATTTGTATAGGCGTTTTACATAATATATTAGAAAGACAAATGGAGTTGAATACAAATAAACATAAGAAGGTGCATTAAGAATGCTGGCATTTGCAGCCCGAAATATAAACTTAAGTGTTCGATTATACGATTTCATTTTTCCATTCGTGTTCTTAGAAATGACACATTTATGAACTTCTGAAGTTTAATTATCCTCAGAGGTCCTGACAGACAAGGACATCTGTCTAATCGTGTGGTGCTCGTAAACGATCCCTTGGCAGACGGAAATCGATATAAGAGTAATCCGTAGCACCGCTGGCCGAGCAACAATTCCCTCGTAGCACACTGTATGGGGTATGACCGCCTTAAATTTGATTATCCTTAAAGATCGATGGTACTATGTTATATTTAACGCAGAATACTGGTAACCCCAGAAGATCGAAGATACTATATTACTTCTAACCCCAAGTATTGCTAAAACTTTATAATTAACACAAGGTACAATTTATTTATGGATACACAATTTCTGAGTTTGGTACTTAGCGACGTTTTGACGAGGATACTCTTGTCTTTATCAAGCAAATGATACAAAAATGTGAATAGTCGCTCTATGTTATCTAGAATATTGCTAACTCTTTAGTGTCGATGGTACTATGTTATCTAGAATATAACGAACCCTTTAGGATCAATGACATATCTAGAATATTGATAATAACCCTTTAGGATCTATGGCACTAAATATGTTATCTAGAATATGGCTAACCTTTTAGGATCGATGACATATCTAGAATATTGATAACCCTTTAGGATCGATGACATATTTAGAATATTGATAATAACCCTTTAGAATCGATGGCACTAAATATGTTATCTAGAATATTGGTAACCCTTTAGAAGCGATGACACTATGTTATCTAGAATATTGATAACCCTTTAGGATCGATGGCATATCTAGAATATTGCTAACCCTTTAGGATCGATGACAGTATGTTATCTAGAATATTACTAACCCTTTAAGATCGATGGCAGTATGTTATCTAGAACATTACTAACTCTTTAGGATCGATGTCAGTATCTTATCTAGAGTATTACTAACCTTTTTGGATCGATGACAGTATGTTATCTAGAGTATTACTAACCCTTTAGGATCGATGGCAGTATGTTATCTAGAATATTACTAACCCTTTAAGATCGATTATAGTGGTAACCCTTTGGTCTAACCCAGAATATTGATAACTATTTAGTATCGATGACTCAATATGTATATTATGGTCCAGATGTTAAGCCGTTAGTATCGATGGCTTGACCTCGACATGTATTTATCTAACCCAGTCTAAATTATTCGTTAGGTTCGATGGTATTTCCACAATTCCAGTGTCTTTGTAGTAAGTTGATAGTAAATTCTTTTTATCAACCTAGAGTAAACTGTGTTCATAGCAATCAGACCTGCTATATTCATTCATCGTGCATTAACAGGATACCCAGCTGGAAAAAAAATCCGGATTACTTTTCATTAAAATCTTGATACCTTTAAAGTTAGATAATATTCCTACCTTTTTGACAGGTATCACCATACCACCCTTCCTGACATTTGCTACAGGCTCTTGTAGCAGTGTTACAACCCCTTCCATCACAATGACATGTATATCTATTATCATATCCAAATCTTTTCTGTCCTGACACAGTAAAAAAATGATTACTAATTATTGAATATATTCCAACACCTAGATAAAATTGAAAATTTTTGAAAGATACATGGTTTCTAGCGTCATTTTGGCGTATATCTGGGGAAACTGAAGGGCATTTTGCAAAGACACAGAAAACTGAGATTTAATACAACAGCATATTATACCAAATACATGTACTACGTTATAGTTTTACTGATAATAATAATCAGATGTGTACGATTTTGACAGTATATTTTAATCAAGTAAATACATTGAAAAACAAAAATCGTGAAGGTCAGACTCCAAAATATCAGAATTTTTTTTCGTCACTATTCGTTTATTTTTTTTTTCAATATCCAAATCATGCTGAACTGGATTCCAACGGAACTTTTTGTGCACACTTGGAAGCTCGCCGTCAGTGTAGCGTTCTAAAGGCCCGGGCTTGATTACCTGTTGGATCCATTGCGCGAAAGCTCGGGCAGGTGGCTTATAGTTTTTACCTCACCATTTTGCCACAAAAAAGTGAACTTACAGAATCCGATAATAATCCTACCCACGTCCCTAGGTACCCACATTGAGACCAGTCATCGGGTTAACCCTACTTTACGATCACGATTATACCAACAATTGTTTCATAAACATTACTCAGCATGCATCCAGACACCTATAGACTCTGGGCCCCTGGACAAGTGTGTGTACACATTGAAGCGCACGTAAGAGAACTCTTGGCAGTTGGAATTGTATATAAGAGTACGCCATAGCGCCGCTGTCCAGGCGAAATGACCGTTATAGCACACTGTAAGGCGTATGCTCGTCTTCATAAGCCCAGTCGGAACAGAGTCACATTTTATTTCATTTTATTTCCACTACTCTGTATTTAATATGCCACTGATATCTACATGTATAATATTACTTTATATACCCTAAAATAAATTTTATAGTTTAAATAATATCACACCACTTCGTATTTATGAAATTTGATATAGATGGCACTATATGTATTTGTTATATAGTTTTATATTTGATATATTCTTATATTATTGATAATTAAATAACACATGGAAAACCTTACCATTTATATACTGAAGAATATATACCACAAAGATGATGATCATATAAAACAACCACCGTCGTATATCGGCCATTTTCGTCTATTAATATCTACTAGGAAGAAATACGTGTAATCTCTAATTTCAAAACCCGAAACATGTCATGTTGTAATCTTCCTGGTCGAAACAGTTATTATATCGACACTAACCAAAAGAGCCAAACCTGTATGTGACCTGGACAAACTGGAAAAGGAAATTGACCATCTTCGATTCAGCTTTCAGCACCCGAATAATTATCCAGCCAACATGATTAGAAAAAAAACAATAGACAAGGCCCTAGGAGAGAAAGTTGTAAAACCAGCTAAAGAACAAGAACCGGTATCAGTTTATATTCAATTTATTGGTAACCTAATCTACACGATAAAAAAGAATCCCGGAAAAAAACGGAATGTAAAAGTCTCTATACTAATTGCAGTTAAAGAGGGTATTAAAAAATACTGTGACAAAATATACTCTCTTAAAGAGTCTTAAGTTTTGTAACCTGTGCGTATACCTGGGAGCACTCCCCCTAACCCCCTTTAAATTTAATGGGAGTTAAAATTCAATGTCCATCCACAATTGTCTTGCAAGGATTTCCATACTTAGCACTTTGAAACAGAATGTATGACTTAAGATCATAAAATGTTGTGCTAATACTACTTAAGAGCTTAATTAATAAGCATTAATTAGTGGTCGTAATTAAAATTAAGAGTCCATGACTGAAACAAAGCCTAAAAGCTAGCTAACCAAGTCATGAAACCAAAAATATCACTTAAGAGCGACAAAAGTTGAACAAACCTTGCTTAAGACTGGTTCAAATGTGACAAAGGTCAAAGGTCACTAATTAGTGATTGTAATCAAAATTTAGAGTCCATAACTGAAACAAACCCTAAAAACTAGCTTATCAAGTCAGGAAACCAAAAATATAACTTAAGAGCAACAAAAGTTGATCAAACCTTGCTTAAGAATGCTTCAAAGGTGTCAAAGGTCAATTTTTGGGTCTCGTAATAGGGTTGAGTGGATTTGATTAAATTGTCTTGTCAAAGATTATTGTTGTTTGGAAAACATTTCTATGAGTTTCACTGCACAAAATTCACGACTTATTAGCATAAATTGTTGTACTAATGTTACTTAAGAGCTAATTAATTAACACTAATTTTTGACTGTAATTAGAATTTAGAGTCTATAGCTGAAACAAATCCTAAAAACTAGGTTGAACAAACCTTGCTTAAGACTGTTTCAAAATTGACAAAGATCATTTTTTTGGTCTCGTAATGGGGATTGAGTCTATAGCTGAAGCAAAGCCTAAAAACTAGCTAACCAGGCCAGAAAGCCACAAATATCACTTAAAAGTGCCAAAAATGGAACAAACTTGGCTTAAGACTGGTTCAAAGGTGACAAACTAGTGACGAGGGTCATATTTTGTTTCACACTATGACCAATCAACCATTCAAATTGCCTATCTCTGCTTGGCTTGAAAAGACGACGAAAAACCTTGCGATGATTACGGTTTACTTACAAGATATTGTACTAGATAAAATGTTAATTGCATCAAAACGTTCATTTGGGACACCATGTATACATATATATTTAGACATAGTTGTATGCTACAAATAATACATGCAGTATAGAAAACATATTATATGTACACACCAGGAATACATTCATACAGATATACGATACTTTTGTTAGCTGTTAGTCTTGTTTTATCAATTTTCATTCTACTACATGCTTTATCGTTCCTAAATATTTCCAATTGTAAATTAGATTTACTGTGGAATAAGGCACGGAGTTCTGAATGTAATGCTGTTTTGGGCGATTTCATTGCGGCCGACCCAGAACAATTTAAAGTTATCAAAAGTAGTTCAGAGCTGTCTATGTGATTAATTACAAAAGTCAATATGTGTATTCCACCAATGCTACATCAATTTATTTATGCAAAGTGTATATTTTTGAAACGATGGGTTTTTCGGATAAACCCAGTGATGGTTTCCCATATAAAAAAGCTGTGTTATGTACATGGTTTTTTTTCCGATTGTTAATACCTCTTAAAGATCATGTACCCATGTTCTGTTGTCTTATTGAATCCTTCTTCAACTGCAGTGCCGGATTAACCTTGTGGGGGCCCGGGACAAACCAATTGTGCGGGGCCCAATTGTTGTTTGTTCAAATTGTTCGTACTAACCGCGGATCATACTACTATGTACTCTGCCCCCTTGAGTGCCTGTGGTGTTTTCCGCCAGTCCCAGGGCCCCTAATATCCCTTACTGCCAAGGGCCCCAATCCTCCCCCATTCAGCTCAAGAACTGGTTCGCTCAGTCCGGGATAAAATATTAGTATGACATAGAATTGTGGGGGCCCCTAAATGTGGGCGGCCCGGGATATTTGTCCCACATTGCCCCCTTAGATCTGGCACTGCTCAACTGTGATTCAATAATAGCAACGTTGCTATTAAAATTTTAGGCATAACATTTTCAAAAGTTGGTTCCTTATAAAAAGCAATCTATAAAAAAGATATTGGTACAATTTTTAGCAAAAAAATCTGACTTGGAAAAAGGAATTGTTGAGGCTGTAAAAAACGTATAATGTATCATATAATTCTATTACATAGAAAAACTGAGAGTCGAATGAAACATCTACCTCCATTTTATTCATTTTTTTAGTTTATATATATGTATATATATTATTTGTAAAACTGATATCAATTTGGAATTATAATTTAACGTATCAAAAACATCCACTTTTCATATAGAAAAAGAAGTAGCATCGGTGGAATATATAGATGGATTTCTGTAATTAATGACATAGACAGCTTTATTTGTAGTATGCGACTATGTCTAAATATAATTATACACGTCGTCCTGAATGGATGTTCTGGTGCAATGAACATCTTATCTAGTTGTAACATCTTGTATGTAAACAGTATAAGCCACTCTTGATAGCATTATACTGAAAATAACTTTCGGATATCAACCCTTTTTTCACCAAGGTAAATATCGATGATAAGGAGAACACATAAATATTTTGAATCATATAAATATATATCTTTATTATCGAATGCATTTTTCAAAACCAGATAGTTATCCAGTTCAATAATTCCATTAATTTCCTATAAGGAATGATTCATCGCATAGTTTTTCGTTATCTCTTTAGGCAAGCAGAGATAAGCAAGCAATTTGAATGTTTGATTGGTCATAATGTGGCCCAAAATATGGCCTTTGTCACCTTTGAACAGGGGCGGATCCAGGAGTTTTTGCAGGAGGGGGTTTGATGGGTTCCTGTTAAGGAAATCTGTCAGTCATCGTCTCTAAATAACATAGGCATACATACAAATTGCGCTTTTTAAGGAGAGAAATCATTTTTGTAATGATGTAGGATCTTATTGTGATTTAATTTCATTGATGCAAGGCATTCATTTTGTTTTATGTAGCTGAGCAGGGTGGGGTTTGGACCCCGCCCCCCTCTGGATCCGCCCCCGTTAAAGCAGTCTTAAGCAAGGTTTGTTCAACTTTTGTTGCTCTTAAGTGATATTTTTGGCCTCCTGACTTGGTCAGCTAGCTTTTACACTTCGTTTCAGTTATGGACACTAAATTTTAATTACAGTCACTAATTAGTGCTAATTAATTAGCTCTTAAGTAACATTAGTACAGCATTTTATGCACTTAAGTCATGAATTTGGTGCAGTGAAACTCATAGAAATGTTTTCCAAACAAAAATAATCTTGGAGAAGACAATTTAATCAAATCCATTCAAACCCTATTACGAGACCCAAAAATTGACCTTTGAATCAATCTTAAGCAAGGTTTGTTCAACTTTTGTCGCTCTTAAGTTATAATTTTGGTTTACTGGCTTGGTAAGCTAGCTTTTAGGCTTTGTTTCAGTCATGGACTCTAAATTTTAGTTACGGCCACTAATTAATGCTAATTAATTAAGCTCTTAAGTAGCATTAGCATAACATTTTATGATCTTAAGTCATGCACTCTGTTTCAAAGTGCTAAGTATGAAATCCTTGCAAGAAAATTGTGGATGGACATTGAATTTTAACTCCCATTAAATTTAAGGGGGTTAGGGGGGGGGCGCTCCCAGGTATACGCACAGGTTACAAAACTGAAGACTTGCCTTTCCATAATCATCTAGGGGTCAAATATGTGTTGCAAACCTCAAACCTTTTGGACTCAATATTTTGATTAAATCTTACTGGGCTCCCGGGTTATAATCATACTATAAGGAGGCAGACCACCTCTAATTTCCGCATTGACTTCAATGTTAATTCTGGCCACCTCCAACTTTTCCCCAAATTTTCGTTGGGCTGAATGCTTTTCACTACAGACAGGGGAACAAATGGTTGTGTCTTTGCACTAAAATTTGTATGAGGTTGACCACCAAAATTTTGAGATACACGAAGTTGGGCATGCAAAAGGGCAGAAAAGAGACAGAGCGAGAATTGTTATAACTGGACGAACTTCAATGGTGGTCAATTTCCATAATATGGTGAGATAGACACATTCTAGGTAGAATCCGCAAACAGTTACATATCCGTGAAGCTATTGAAATCCGTAGACACAACCCGACTATTAATAGAGACACTGATCTATTTATATATCCAATACTTGCGATGACTTGATAGTTAAAAATAATTCAGTGTGTTCTGTGTTGATATGAATGAATGCTTATAATTTTATTTTGTATAACCCTATTAAGTTGGCGTGCTGGTTCGAAGGTGCTTTATTATTTGTAACACATTATATTTTCGTTATTACTGCCTATTTAGTTCTAATTTAGATGTGTTATGGTGAAACCCTATTGAGATTGGTCTTTGATCTTTAGTACTGACTAACTATTATTATCCTACTAAGGCTCAGTTATTAGTATATATATATATATCTTTATTGGTCCTCCAAATATGAAGAGTATTACAGAAATAATGAATATATATGTAATAATAATAGTAAGCATATAATATTATAGTTATATTAAGATGAAGAGGGAAAAAAATTTTGAAGAGTTACGTTTCTAGATTTACAGTTTCTAACGGATCACATTTGGATAGAGTGATCTCATACCAGCCCCTTACAGACTATGAGTATAAACAATACTGTTTGTTTCCGTACGTAATCGTCGACGTTACTGAGCGATGACATTTTAACGAGGAATTTATTGTCGGTTGCCTCTTCGTGTGAATACAATTTCATTACATCCAGTCGTTTTTGCATAAATAGGACACATTCGACAATAGCATGACTTAGATTGCAAGTAAGGAATAAGCCACAATGTTCACAAAGTAATCTATCTGAAGATGTTGGATCATTTATCCTAGCGTAAGCACACACCTTCACGAATACCCTGCAGGCGTTGTTAAGCGATGGATCACTAGACCACAGAGAGAAGATAGGGTGGGGCTCTAAGGTCGGATGAATTTCACTAAATAATTGCATGTCTTCATCATGTTTAATTCGTTCTAACCATTTTCTTGTTTCAATCAGTTTAACGGAATCTCTTACTAATTTTTTCCACCGTACTTTATTTGGAAAGGTTCTCTATATGATGAAGTCCTCAATATAATTCGAAAGATTGTAGAGTTTCAGAATTTTACTAACTTCGGCAATAAAGCCACGTGGCTGCTCGCAACAATTATATCTGTATTCTAATAAACGATTCACACAGATCTGATGGGGTAAGCAATGTGAACTTAGATTTAATAGTTGCCCTAGAAAGAAAAGTTTCTGTGTTGAGATATATGATTCTAACGAACACCACCCTATAAGTCCTTGGCAAATGTCAGTTCTAGTTCTACTGTAAAAACCCAGTATTAGCTTGACAACGTGTCTCTGTGCTCTTTCAAGCATTGAACATTCAGTTGTGGACAGATTATTCCAAATTTGACAGCCGTATAGTGATTTGCTGAAGACACACTGTTTTAGGAGTTTGAAACACACAGTCGGAGTTAGGCCACCTGGACACAGCCCTTTCTTGGCGAGGGCACTCGAAGTAGACCTTATTGATCGGCAAGCTGATAGAGTACGTTCTTTTGAATTTAAATTCTCATTCAATAATACCCCTACGTGCTTGATAGAACGTGCGTTCAAAAGTGGCTCTCCGCACAGTTTAACCGTAGTAACAGAACACTGTTCTAGGTTATTCAGACGAGATTGGTTTGGTGCGAATTCAAGCACTACACTCTTAGTGGAAGAGAATTGAAATCTCCAGTAAGAACTGTACCTTTCGCAGATATTGAGGAGGTTTTGTAAACCGTACAAGTTTGGACTAGCAACAGCAATATCGTCAGCCTGCGTTGGGCAGCCCATCGAAACATCCAGAACACGGGCACCATATCTCGACTCAGAGATATAATTCAGTAAACTGTTGATATATAAAAGATAAAACTTTGCCGATAGCACCCCTCCTTGCCGTACTCCCCTTTGAAGAGTGAAATTCCTTGAGTAATCGTCATTGAGTCGAACACAACTTGTCATGTTTGTATACATGTTATCAACAACGGACCAAAGTGAAGCATCTAAGTCAATCTCATGAAGCTTTAGGAGCAAACCATTGTGCCAGACTGAATCGAACGCTTTGGTACTATCCAAGAAAGTGACGTGTAACTTGTTTGACCTTTCCAGATGATGGTAGATCGTTTCCTGGAGGTTAAAAGATGCATGGATGGATGACAATCCTTTTTGGTAAGCCACTTGCTGTCTGTTTGGAAAATCTGGTAATTTTGTTTTGTTAAAGATTCGCGGTTCCAGAATTTTCTCAAAGACTTTACAAATCGTTGGAGTTAGTGAGATACCTCTGTACGAGTTAGCGTCCGACTTTGGCTTATTACCCCCTTTAAAGATCGGTATTATCACACTATGACGCCATTGTGATGGAATGATATTAAATCGCAGGATATTGTTAAATAGATTAGATAAGTGTTCATATAAATTACGACCACCATGAATTAAGTGTTCGTACACAACGCCATTTATGTCGGCAGCTTTATTGAGCTTAAGATTTCGACAGATTAGATCAACTTCGTGTGGAGTGCACGAAAACTGTCTCCAATTACCACCAGCAGGATTATAGGATGACCTTAATTCGGCAATCTTAGAGGACACGGATTCAAAAAACTCATTGTTGTATCTATCATCGTTATTATTCTTGAACACGGACTCGAAATGGGAGGCCCAACCTTCTAATATTGACGGATTGTCGCGTAGTGTGGTTCCATCAACCGAAAGATAGTTACACTTAGTGGAATTTTGTTTCCTTGATCGCAGCCCCATCGACCAAAAGAACTTCTGATCAACATCATAGCTCTGATTTAATTCGAAATATTGTTCAGACACATATTTTGCAGATGCTACCCTTAATTCCCTGCGGAAGTCACATTTTGATTGTTTATATGCGTTGAAAGACGGATCGGTTGTCCCCCGAGGACGTCCATTCGTGATCCATTTTGATCTAAAATGTTGCATAGAGGTGTGCAATGACTTCGTAGTTTCATTCCAGTAAGGCTTAATGAATGGTTTGTAGCTTTTGATTGGCACAAATTCGTTCGAGGCACTGACCAATGCCGAAATTATGGAATTGTAACAATGTTCGATCTCCTGTTGGGTTGATAAGTTAATAGAGTTAAGCGTCCAAAGAGCAGTACTAACGGCGTAGGTGTAATCGTATATTGAACCCTTTTTCTTACCTTTCTCCCATGAGTAAGCGAAGTTTAAAGTCTTTTTCGGACATAGGGTGTCAACCCCTACGGAACAGATTATAGGTAGATGGTCAGGGACATTGAACAGCTGTTCATCGTGTACAAAAGAGTAATTAATAGTAAATCCGTTGTCTCTAGGAAGTATTATGTGATCAATCATCGATTTCGGACCACCATCGTGTGACTGGAACGTGTAGGGCGGACCGGAGCACTTCGTGTCAGCATTGACTGAATAGGTACCTGTACGTTCTAACAGTGATTTTAATAATTCTGTGCGTTGGTCGTGTATAATGCTATATTTAACACTTTCAATTTTTGTGTTCAAGTCACCCAAAACAATTACTTGCCCTAATCGATTATAAGTCTCGTATAATTCTTCAAGGTACTGCAAGGCTTCGAAATACAGAGCGGTACTTTGTGAAGTAGAAGGCAGATATACACTGAATATATAGATGGGGGAAAGATTGGGTAAAGAGATTTCGATTCCGAGGAAGTCATCTGAACTAACTTCTATTTCATTAACATACTGGGATAGGTCATTATGTATTAAAATTGCACTGCCTCCTCTACATGTTGATCTATAAGATCGATTGTCTGTTGATGTAGAAAAACACTTCCTAAAATAATGGTAATCTTTGTGCACATTCGACAGTAATATTTCAGATACCTGTGTTAACCAATGTTCGTTTAAACAGCATACTGAGATTCTAAATTTATCTAAACACCGCACAAGATATGGGATGCTTGAAAACAGACCACGGCAGTTCCATGTCATTAGATTGAAGATTCTTGCTTCGATTTCAGGAATTTTTGCCAAGATAACCACGGCTTAATAATGATGCCTTCAGGCCAAGTTTCTATATTATTTACCATATCGGTGAATTCGGAAAGGACATTAAGTTGTGCAGAGGAAAAACGCTTATTGGGACTGTTAAAGAACCTGACGAAAGTGTAACGTATACCCGATTGTTGCAGATAATGTTTAAGACCTTCTTCTGTGGAATCTTTGGCAATGCGACCAATATAGAATCTCGCTATATTAAACTTACTCCTCCCATGGAATATTAGCTTGTTCTTTTCATTGGAGAGCTGCCTATTGGCACTAATAATTGTCTCGATATTATGGACAGAATCTGAGGTTGGGACAGGAGTGGTAACATTTTGAGGAAAGGTTGCTGCTGTTTCGGCATAAGACTTTCTTCCTTGCGGAAGTGTTGATATGTTTGGCGATTCGTCGACTGAGCGTGGTACATACGTATTTCCAAATGATACAGAACCAGTAAGACCTAACTGTAGAGTTTCGGTTCTATTCTCATCAATTGTCAGGGGATCTGATTTAGGCAGGTTATGTTCAAGGTTAATCCGATTCTGTTTCTCGAGCTTGGATAGCCTAGCATTGATGCAGCCGCTCTCTGTTTTCAATTTAGACAAAGTTGAGTTCATTAATTCGAAAGATTTGCTCAAATTATTTAGTTCACCCGATGAATTAATCGTTGTGTCGCAAACACTGACAACATCAGTTTTCAGGTCGTTTAACTCACGTTTTAGATTTTCAATAACTGTTGTCAGTATTTTAACTTCGAACGTCAACCGTTTGTTTTCCGACTCATAACTTGAAAGCTTATTGTTTAAACAATCTATGTCTTGAACGTGATCATCTCGCAGGGTTATGTAACAGGACGGGTTGTTACCGATTTGCACTTGAGCGTCGGGCGTGACCGGCTCGTGCAAACCGGAAGTCCAGGTTCGTACACAGGATGTCAGGTTTCTCACATGAACTGAAGTCAAAGGAAAACACTTTTATTAAGTTTCAAATTCTTTATTTCATTAATTACAAAGATTTTATTGACCGATACGCGCGTCCGAGTGGTTGGTCTTCTTCTCTCCAATGGTTCACCAGCTGAAAATAGAAATTCTTATGCCAAATCCTTCTACCATGTCCCTTCCTAAAACCAAAACGGAACGCCCACTATTGTCAAATCTTGTAACTTCTGAACGAAAATTCTAGGGATAAACTAATTAGAACTCAGCGACAGTATAAACAATATTAGTGCCTGCCTCAGCCCGAACTTATAATATTCGCACAAAGGGAAACAATAAATCTTACATCACCCCATCGGAACCCTTAAAATAACTAGAAACTCGTAACTCCACGAATAAATACAATACGTCTGCCTTTTGCCCGAACTTCAATATTCGCACAGAGGGAAACGATAAATCTTACATCACCCAATCGGAACCCTAAATATAACTAGGAACTAATAACTCCGCAAATAAATATCAACTTGTCTGCCTTGTGCCCGAACTTCAATATTCGCACACAGGGAAACAATAAATCTTACATCACCCAATCGGAACCCTAAAAATAACTAGGAACTATAACTCCGCAAATAAATATCATATGTCTGCCTTTTGCCCGAACTTCAATATTCGCACGAAGGGCAACGATAAATCTTACATCACCCAATCGGAACCCTAAAATAACTAGGAACTATAACTCCGCAAATAAATACAATATGTCTGCCTTTTGCCCGAACTTCAATATTCGCACGAAGGGAAACAATAAATCTTACATCACCCAATCGGAACCCTTAAATTAACTAGGAACTATAACTCCGCAAATAAATACAATATGTCTGCCTTTTGCCCGAACTTCAATATTCGCACGAAGGGAAACAATAAATCTTACATCACCCAATCGGAACCCTAAAAATAACTAGAAACTAATAACTCCGCAAATAAATACAATATGTCTGCCTTTTGCCCGAACTTCAATATTCGCACGAAGGGAAACAATAAATCTTACATCACCCAATCGGAACCCTAAAAATAACTAGAAACTAATAACTTAAACCATCTACTACAAAACTAAACTCTACTCCGGAGACCGTGCTTGTCCCGAGCGAAATGAGTGATCATTCCAGCGAAACTCGCTAATCACCAGAAACAGAGTCTTCCTCCCCTTAAAGTTTGGAACGCCCGTCTTTGTTCGTACTTATCCTAAGCGGCATGAGTGGTCACGCCAGTAGGACTCGCACGCTACTAAACTCTACTCCGGAGAACTGGCTTGCCCCGAGCGAAATGAGTGATCATTCCAGCGGAACTCGCTAGTCACCAGAGACAGAGTCTCCCTTGGGAATGCTTACCGCAGAGCGAAATATGTGAATATTCCAGCTGAGGTCCGCACCCCCCGACCGTTCGACTAAGACTGGCTATTAGTGGCCTTATATACCCGTTGTATACGCGCTGCATTGCGGCATGCACGTGCATGAACCTTGACACTGCATTCGCACTAATTCGGTAGTCACTTCCGTTGGCCGTTTAACCAACGTTATCCAATAGGAGGTGACGATCTACATGTACAATACCAAGCCCATTTACAAAATGGCGTGTTTCTATACCATTTCTACGTGGGATTACCGGCAATTCTGAGTTTGATGCAACGCAGAGCTAATAATATAGGTCATTTCTATCTACGGGACAAGAATAACTGAAGTCACAGCTATTTCAATGATCTGTAAAATACGAAACCCCCACATTCCCCCCTCGTTAAAACCGAACGCCTGACCAAAAGAAGGCGTGAGACAAGAAACCCCAACGAACCAACGAAAATAAAACAAATCTTAGTTATTCATCAGTCCCTTACTCCTTGTCGATAGTTTTAATTCGAGCCCGAGCTGGTCTCTCACTGTGCTTCATAATACTTGGGTAAATCGGTCCTCCTATACCAGTGCAGGTATGTAACCAATTCGGAATGGAGATATCTTGTTCCCCGTCACATTCATTCCAACTACCAACTTTGTTGCTGCCACTGCACTTGAAAAACGTTAAAAGGGTTTTATCAAGCGACAAGTCTAAACTCGCTCGTTCAAAACCCTCTTTACCAATTCTTGCCTCACTAAGACCAATTTTATCTCTATATTCCGGAAAACTGTCCCTACAGTTAACATTGAGACCTTTTCGAGTAGAGATTTGACAAAGTACATCTGCATTGCCATGTAATTCATCTGGTACATATTTTCTCTTATCTATTACGGATTTGACTACCGACGATTTCTCGTCAGATTTACAATTACTAACTATTTCATCTGACCTTACAGGACTACTTAATGTTTCCCCGAGCATACCTCGTGCACAGTTTGAAACTATTTTATTAGTATGTAAGGTTACTAATCCTTTATTAGTAGTTAGCATCATCTTTTCAAAATCAATACTACATTTATAGTCCCAGATAAAGTCCATACCCAGGATACCATCCATGCCCAGGTCAACCCCCAAAAATGGGTGTGTATACATTTGGCCGTCTATCTCCACCTGAAGATAAATAACCCCCTTTGGCTCCAAGGGATGTCCATCCGCTGTATTTAAAACAACTTTTGTATCCTGCAATGCAGGTGGGTGGGGACCCATTTTTTCATACCCTGCAACTGATATCAACGAGAAAACTGACCCTGTGTCCAGTAAAATATTTTGTAACTGTATGCCAGGCACACTTACCGATACGAATACACAAAATGCACCACCTTTCCTAATGATATGAGACTGATTTTCACTACTATTGTCTTTAATATTGTCAATACTATTTTTAATTCCTGTATAATTTTCTTTGTTTTTATCGACACTATCTTTATTTACCTTTAAACATGTACTTTCAAGCTGCTTTGGAAGATTGGGGACTGATGATGCAGCTATATCATCAGCCCTTATTAGTTTAAAGGACCTTCTCTTGAATTTCGGGAACTCCTTAGCTTTGGGCAATCAGGCCTATAGTGTCCAGGTTCTTGACAATAAAAACAACGTGGCTGCCTATCAAATTGCACGTCATTTCTAACATCCTGAGAAGGGAAATTCCTACCCCGATTCCAACCATCTCTCGGAATATAATTCCCTGACGCAGGCCTATCACTTCCTACATTATCCACCCGGTGTTCACTACGCGGCCGAAATGTGTTAGCCCTATTCTCCCTAAATTTTCTATCAATCATGTCGGCAATTTGTACTCGGAAATCCTCGAACTCACCATTCCTAGACCTCACCTCCTCACAATTTGGCTTCCGTATACGGTCTATAGGCCCTTCAACCGCCTCATACTCTACCGCTACGGCAATGGCTTGCTCAATTGTTTGGGGGTGACAAAACTGAACATGTTTTTTAATCTCATGATTTCCTAGCCCATGAACGTATTGATCGATTACTAAAGATTCTAAATTTAAGGCCGAAAATTCAGGAAAAGCTTTCCTGGCCAAGTTTTTCAAACTATAGCCGTAATCTATTACCGATTCATCCCTATTTCTTCGCCTATTTCTATATTCAACCCTGTGGGTAGCAAGCCGCTCCGCTGGACAAAACCTACGGGAAAGGACCGCCTTTAACTCCTCGTATTGTTTTAACTGATAGGGTACGAGCGTACTTAAAAGTTTAAGGGCCTTACCACGCAGACACATCACGAGTTGTTGTGCCTTCTCTCGGGACGACCACCCGTTCCATTCCGCTACATGTTCGAACTGGATGAGAAAGTCTGGCCAATCGTCGCTATCCCCATTGAACTTATCATGCTCTTTTTCTCTACGTGTAACTTGACGAGCGGAATTTTGTCCCTGGGGGACAGAATCTGGGTCACAAGGTCCCATTCCCCGATAATTATTATGAGCTGACCCATAAGGGTGTGGGGTACTGGTATATCTAGGAGCGGGAGAAGTGTAAGTCTCCGTTGACATATATTGCATGGGCGCAGGGGGATCCTCCTTTAAACTCGACCTAGCGGAGTAACCTTCCCTACTAGCATACCCTGTATCCATCCCATGCCTATTAGGGATATCCCTTTCAGAAACCAGACCAGCAAACCCCATTCCGGACCTAACTGCAGGTTCAGAGACATAACTATCAAAATTGTCCTCCCGTAAATAACTTGCATCAGCATATCCATTATTCCTAACACTCCTGAGGAGAGATTCAGGGTTCCGCCACGCGGTCGTAGCAGGACCTCCACTATATTGGGTAGTCGGTGGAACCAATGAATAAATACTCTGACCAGAACAACCACTTCCTACACCAGTCGTATTACTACCGAACACCATAGCAGAAGTCGATAATGGATTAGAAAAAGACACTCGATCCCTACGATAACCTCTACCTACCATTTCATCAAGAATATGCCAATATGTGTCCATCTTAAATACTGTTATTTTTTATCTTTAAGTAACTATAGAGCAAACTCCTATATTTTATCCTTTAAATAAACTATACAATTGATTCGTATATTTAATCCTGTAACTATATTGTAACCTATGACTTTATCAATAAAAGTGTTCCTTCGACCTCATTCACGGAAAAATTTTCTGACATCCTGGCAAGCTCGCCAAAAATATGTAACAGGACGGGTTGTTACCGATTTGCACTTGAGCGTCGGGCGTGACCGGCTCGTGCAAACCGGAAGTCCAGGTTCGTACACAGGATGTCAGGTTTCTCACATGAACTGAAGTCAAAGGAAAACACTTTTATTAAGTTTCAAATTCTTTATTTCATTAATTACAAAGATTTTATTGACCGATACGCGCGTCCGAGTGGTTGGTCTTCTTCTCTCCAATGGTTCACCAGCTGAAAATAGAAATTCTTATGCCAAATCCTTCTACCATGTCCCTTCCTAAAACCAAAACGGAACGCCCACTATTGTCAAATCTTGTAACTTCTGAACGAAAATTCTAGGGATAAACTAATTAGAACTCAGCGACAGTATAAACAATATTAGTGCCTGCCTCAGCCCGAACTTATAATATTCGCACAAAGGGAAACAATAAATCTTACATCACCCCATCGGAACCCTTAAAATAACTAGAAACTCGTAACTCCACGAATAAATACAATACGTCTGCCTTTTGCCCGAACTTCAATATTCGCACAGAGGGAAACGATAAATCTTACATCACCCAATCGGAACCCTAAATATAACTAGGAACTAATAACTCCGCAAATAAATATCAACTTGTCTGCCTTGTGCCCGAACTTCAATATTCGCACACAGGGAAACAATAAATCTTACATCACCCAATCGGAACCCTAAAAATAACTAGGAACTATAACTCCGCAAATAAATATCATATGTCTGCCTTTTGCCCGAACTTCAATATTCGCACGAAGGGAAACGATAAATCTTACATCACCCAATCGGAACCCTAAAATAACTAGGAACTATAACTCCGCAAATAAATACAATATGTCTGCCTTTTGCCCGAACTTCAATATTCGCACGAAGGGAAACAATAAATCTTACATCACCCAATCGGAACCCTTAAATTAACTAGGAACTATAACTCCGCAAATAAATACAATATGTCTGCCTTTTGCCCGAACTTCAATATTCGCACGAAGGGAAACAATAAATCTTACATCACCCAATCGGAACCCTAAAAATAACTAGAAACTAATAACTCCGCAAATAAATACAATATGTCTGCCTTTTGCCCGAACTTCAATATTCGCACGAAGGGAAACAATAAATCTTACATCACCCAATCGGAACCCTAAAAATAACTAGAAACTAATAACTTAAACCATCTACTACAAAACTAAACTCTACTCCGGAGACCGTGCTTGTCCCGAGCGAAATGAGTGATCATTCCAGCGAAACTCGCTAATCACCAGAAACAGAGTCTTCCTCCCCTTAAAGTTTGGAACGCCCGTCTTTGTTCGTACTTATCCTAAGCGGCATGAGTGGTCACGCCAGTAGGACTCGCACGCTACTAAACTCTACTCCGGAGAACTGGCTTGCCCCGAGCGAAATGAGTGATCATTCCAGCGGAACTCGCTAGTCACCAGAGACAGAGTCTCCCTTGGGAATGCTTACCGCAGAGCGAAATATGTGAATATTCCAGCTGAGGTCCGCACCCCCCGACCGTTCGACTAAGACTGGCTATTAGTGGCCTTATATACCCGTTGTATACGCGCTGCATTGCGGCATGCACGTGCATGAACCTTGACACTGCATTCGCACTAATTCGGTAGTCACTTCCGTTGGCCGTTTAACCAACGTTATCCAATAGGAGGTGACGATCTACATGTACAATACCAAGCCCATTTACAAAATGGCGTGTTTCTATACCATTTCTACGTGGGATTACCGGCAATTCTGAGTTTGATGCAACGCAGAGCTAATAATATAGGTCATTTCTATCTACGGGACAAGAATAACTGAAGTCACAGCTATTTCAATGATCTGTAAAATACGAAACCCCCACATTTATAAGGTCTCTTTCTATTATTACTATGTTTTCTTTAAGATCGCGTACTATAACCTGTAAATTACTGTCGTCTTGTGAGTTCTGTTCACAGTGTTCGTTAACACTAACATGGCCAAAAGCAGACGATTTATTCCTTATAGATAGAGTAAATACATCCCCTAAATCGGTTAAAAACTCATTGAAACATGCCCGTTGTAGAAGAAAACAGTCACTTGCTAATTTCAACTGAATATTACTGTTTCTAGTAGCCCTTCCATTGGTTTTCCGCCTGTCTTTTAAGACATATTCTGTGAATGGAAAGTTATCAGATAGTTTTGCACTACTGAACAATTCTCGTCGTACAGTTTTCAATATGTCTACATTATTGTCCGATATATTTATCAGGGACGACACAAATGAATCTTTGGGCTTTTGAAGGTATTTATCAGAGAGAATAGTGTCAAGTATGTCACAGCTATTAGGGTTACAGTCATAGTTTGTTGTTTCATTTAGTTCAGCGTTTTCACGATTGTTCACAGTCTGAGAGAGTAGGATTTGGCTTCTCGACATCATATTGTCATTTACACATGAATTAACTTTTAAGATGTCATTTTGATCACAAAAAGACAATGAAGGAACATTTTGAAGAGTAATATAAGTTTTCTCATACTCTGAATCTGGTCTCGTTTTATAACGATCATCGAACTGCTGAGAGAGATCTACACCGACACTTGTGTCGTCCGCCATCTAGTACTTGTGTCAGATTGTATTATGTATTGTTATTGTAGGTACTTCTAATTATTTTAATGGTTTCTTCTGATTATTAATAAGTTTGTGTAAGTTAAAATATGTACAAATATGCTGACTAGATGTATATTTTTCATTAACTTGAAAACGTGACATGCAGACTTATCTCCCTTGAATAATACAACCGATCAAGTATCTTTCTGGCCAGGGTGGCATTTCCAACAGTGCAAGCTACACAGATGTCTGCGATAAAAACACCAAGAAGAAACGAGTAGGCCCCAGCACGACTGCTGGGCCAAAATGTCCCCCCATAACACACTGCATGGCGTCGTCATTTCCCAAGTCGGTACAGAAAAGTAAAACTATGACACCATTCGATTTTTTTTTTAAATTCATAGCAAAAGATAACCTAAAATAATTCCAGAAAACATAATTTTCATTGGTTTTGAGTCATTAACGAATCAGCAATATTAAACGAAGCGTAAATTGGAGCTGTAACGTTGAATCAATCCATTGCCTAAAAGTTTAACCTAAAAAGAATTCCGTAAAACAAAAGTTTCATTGATTTGAAGTCAACAATGTCTTCGTGGGCAGCTGTGTTTAAATGATGCCAACAATATTTAAAATTAGATGTAGCCAAGCTTTTTCATGTTTACCTTTGGCATTTAGAGCCCGGGGACAATGTAATACCTACAATTCTCATTAGGACATGGCTACTCTCTTTTGAAATTCAATAATAATATACTATTCAAAAAAAGTAGGGGATATTTGATTTTTTAGTGTTATTAAAGTCACCTAATGAAACTGACGAAGAAACAAATGACAAAATGAAATGAAGTTCATATTCATCGATTTATTCCAAATGATCGTTAGACTAAGTAAGGCACAGACTGACCATTATAAGGGTAAAATGATACCCGGGGTCAAACAGCAAAGTTACCACAGCATCACAACAAAGTCAGTAACGGGTAAATCCTCCTCTGTTTGCCAAACAAGCATTGATCCGACGTGGCATACTCCTAATGAGACGTCTAAGGTCATTTTGGTCAAGATTGTCCCATTCCTGTTGCAACGCAGCAGCAAGTTCTTGGACATTGGCAGGACGTTGTTGACGTTGACGTAACCTCTGTCCAAGCATGTCCCAGACATGTTCGATGGGGGAGAGGTCGGGACTCAGTGCTGGCCAAGATAATGTGGTGATGTTCTGTTGTTGGAGGTAACCTGTAACGATCCTGGCCCTGTGACATCTTGCGTTGTCATCCTGGAAGATGAAACGGCGGCCATGACGTCGTGCGAACGGCACAACATGGACTGCCAAGATGTTGTCCCGGTAGTACTGGCCTGTAACACGCCCTGCAACAACATGTAAAGCCGTTCTTCCAGCAACCGTGATGCCTCCCCACACCATAACAGAACCACCCCCAAATCGATCATGTCTGATGACGTTAACGTCTTGGAAGCGCTCGTTTCGACGACGCCACACCCTCCTACGTCTGTCCAAAAAATCAACAGTGAACCTTGACTCATCTGAAAACATCACATTGCTCCAGCGTCGATTATCCCAGTGTTGACGATCCCTACATCAACGACGTCTTGCCTAAATGTGATGATCTCTCAAACAAGGGATCACGCGAGGACGTCGGGTGCGAAGGTGACCCCTATGCAGTCGATTCCGAATCGTCTGGCCACTCACTCTCACACCAGTGTCTGTTTGAAGACGAGCGCTGATCTGATTTGCTGTGATGACACGATTTCTCAAGGCCAAGGTACGGATAAATCGATCCTGGGCTTGAGTTGTCGACCTGAGCGTGGTCTGTTCTGTACAGATTGTGTATCACGGTATCTGGACCATAGCCTGCTTATGACAGACTGAGAAACATTCATCGTCCGCGCCACAACCGCCTGTGTTGTGTCGATCTGTAGCATGCCAAGGGCACGTAACCGTTCATTTTGGGTAAGCCGACGCATATCAAAATTTGTTTTCTGGTCACTAAAACAATTAAACTGATGTTTCCACCCTGGAATTCAATGCCACAATGACTGTAACATTCAAAGTCAGAGTCGTGCAAATCTTGGGTTGGACCTCCATGATGATCCCAAGCATCACCTGCATTCCATGCGGTAGCTATTGGTGCGTTTGGGCGTCACATGTAACTGGAAATGTTTCTAATGTTAGGTTCTATAGTGACTTTTTTCGTAGTCATTTGCATATTTTAGTATTATGCCCCCAAAATCAAATATCCCCTACTTTTTTTGAATAGTATATTTTGTCGGGGTCCACGGAATTTGTTATCGCCATGATTTTAAAATAAATTTGGCATGTAAGGTCTTAGGCTTTTATTTTTTCAAGTATGTAAAAATGTGGATAATCGTGACAAATTTTACTTATTTGTGATTCTCATTCATGGTATTCAACTGTGCAGCTTTCTTGCCAGGGATTGTTAACTTGTTATCCATTTTAAACTTAAATTTATGGACTTCTTGTCGATTATAAAGAGACACATTTTTAAATAAAAATATGAAATAAATTATGAAATAACTAAATAATGTAAATAAAAAACTAAATGATTAACTAAACATACATATTATGCAAGAGCTAAATATGCCTATTACAGGTCTTTCTTTAGGCCTGAAATGTTTTCTAAATTAGACATTAATTAACCGATTCAGGCCATAATGAACTCTCGATGGCATCGACTTCCACCGATATTAAATAGATTAGAACGGTTCAGCCATATTTTGATTTAATCTAAAAATGGAGGAGCGAGACGTATCTTCGAACAACCAGTACGGTGGTTGAAATTATTGTACACGTCTTGCCAAACCTTCAAATGCTGATATCATCGCTCCCAATAGAGTAATTTGAATGAATTTTTTATATTATCCATTTTACATTATGTACTTTCAAACTATTATAGCAAGAATGGCTAGCGCTTTATCGAACTCTTACATAATATCTTTAACAAAAGAAGAACAAATTAAACAAATAATAAGCTTAATGTTAAAAACTAAGCAATAAATAAAAACATCGAAATGAATAATGGCAAGCCAACAACGAAGCTGATGTCCCCCGCCGAAATTCTTAAATGAATAGACGACACATCTATCTTTTCAAAATTATCGAGTAATCAAACTGATTATCTTTTCTCTTGGCATAAAATGTTTACGATCATACCAAGTCAGGTTTTGAAGTACCCGGTGTGAAACTATACACTATTAAGCTTCCTCACTCTCCATCAGTTAGAATCAATGTTATCTTTTCCGACCTAAGAAATTGCTTAGCTCTGCTGGGCTTTAGTCGGGAATCAGTCAAGACATCTACTTAATGGACATTTACATCAAGTAAAAAGGGCATATGACTCCATTTATTGGAACCTTGAAATAGACGAAAGCGGTTCTAAAAGCACATATTAATGCAATATAAATATATTCAATTTTTGAGGAGAAAAAAACTGTAATATCTAATCAATTATCGTTTACTCCTGCTTAGTCTATTCTCCGCGATTTATAAATTATTATTTTGTCGTTTGTGAATCAGTCTGTACTAATTACTTCCATATTGTTTTTATTTGTTTATTACAAAATGGCACCAGAAACCATAGGCTACACGACTCTTGTACTGATTATAAAATGTTAAATGTGTCTTGAATATTGTATATTGGAATCATATAGTTTCACAGCAAGATACCCACATCAATATTGATCAATACCGAATTCTAATTCGTGTTTTTAAATTCGAATATCGTGGAAAATATGGAGTTAGAGAATTGGCTCCTTTAACCATCCTACCTCATTTAAAAGCAGATGTTATGTTTCAAAGTGTTGACCAATCAAACTGCTTATGACTATTTAGCGTAAGCAAAATATTCTCATCATGGAACTTAGCCCAAGTGCTGATTTAATAGAACTATACCTTGGGTTTCATCACTTCCACTAAATTAGAACCAAACTTATCGTGTTCCAAAGTCTCAAGCAATCAGATTGCTCATCTCTGCTTAGCCGTAGTGGAAAATGCTCATGATCGTACTGTGTCAAGGCATTGCCCTAATGGACGGCTACACATTCAAATTGCTTATCTCTGCTCACCTAATGAACGCCTACACAAGGTTTAAACATTCTACCTCAAACAGACAGAGAGTTATTGTGTTCCAATGTCCCGACCAATCAAACTGCTTATTGCACTGTTTACCATGAGCAGGCAATATTCATTATCGAACCTTAGGTATTGCTGTGATAAAGCTGTACACTAAGTTGCATCACTCTCATTTAATTAGAACTACAGTTATCGTGCCCTAAACCACCAATCAATTAAACTGCTTTTCTCTGCTTACCCTAACTCCATCAAGGCAATGAGCACCTAAACCTAAAAGCATGACGGACAGACAGACTGACAGGCAGACAGACCGACAGGCGGACAGATCCATTTTAAAACCTCCTGCTTTTTTAGGTGTTTGCAAATATTATTTTCACCAATGATAGATAATATTACTAGAGCCCCAAAACTAACTAAAAAAACGTCAAAAGAAAGCAAAATGAACAGTACTAAAAATATAAAAATAATATAGATGCAAAACCTTTTTCAAGAATTATTATGGATAGAAAGTTGTATACCCAGTCGAAATTTAAAAAAAAAACATACTAGCCTACTATGTTCGAAACTTTGGCAGGAACTCCGAAATCTAATGGGTACTTCCTGGGCTATATTATAAGCAAAATGGATAAAGGAAATAACAATTATCCGAACAAAAACAATAGTGTGTAACTCTAATTAATGTGATTTCCAAACCAAAAACTAAACATGCTGTATATATAGTAACAGAAATGAACCTGAATGCTACTAGTAAGTGCAGGAGGACCGCACTACACGCAAAACAAAAATCTTCAAGAAAAACCTGCGTTCAAGACGGAAAATAGACATTGCAAAAAATAAGCAAATATCAAATCAAGTGAATGGATCCGGGGGCCAGCCATAAGCGTCCCGGGCATGTTTTGTTACAGGCTTCACTCAAAATGAAATTTTTTTACAGATTTTCATAAATATTCCGACTTGTTAATATTTCACTGGTCATTTGATAGATAAAGTCGTATTCATCCTGAAATAAAGAAAATAAAGAACGTATTTTTAAAGTGTCGTTGATAATTCCTAACAATGGACCATACATTTCTATGATCAAAAAATATTCATGGAAAGTAGAGATGCCCAATCTAACTAGAAAAATACTGGATTCCCTGAAAAACACCCATGGAGCGTATACAGGACAAAAATGTAAGGGGTTCCCTGAATATTCAGCCCGACGATAAAGAATACATGCACGCTCGGCGTCGAAGGCTGCAGGCGAACTTGAGCGCTTTGTGTAGATGTTGATAAATTTTACGAAGAGTTAGACGTACAACACTTTCTGGGATAAAAATCACGGAAAGGGGCAGTGGATAATCCGAGAATTTCATTAGGAATCGATATTTGTAGTAAATAGTCAGCGCTTACAGACAACATCGTCTTGTGTATGCAATGCATTTTCACCTGTCCTCCACTGCCTTTGCTATAGGTACGGAGACGGGTAATCCTCTGATGAAAACATCGCTTCTTTTGATAAGATTTTTATAGCAGGGTATACTTGGCAATTACAATGATAAATTATTTAGTTTGAATATGTTTTTAATTCTAATATATCATCAAATCCCTCAGTTTGTACCAGGGAATGTAACTTTAAAGTGATTTATTTTGTTATGGGTGCGGTGTGTGTGTGGAAAGGGGTGAAGGGGGTAAAAATTAAAAACAAGATATTATCTTCTTACTTTATGATTAATAACACCATTCAAAGATTGTCGAATTTTTCTTGTGGTGTTAAAAATATCCACTTCCTTATCAAGTTTTATTCTTTCTAGTATATTCCTCATAATGCAAAATATAGCAGCATCTTGAATTTCACTGTAATATAAAATATAATAGTAAACAGTTATCTATCTACCATGTAATATAAAATATAACAGTTATCTATATTTATTGTTTAATATCACTGTACGTGTACTGTAGAATATGATAGTGAACAGGTATCTATACATATGGAAAGTCAAACAGCTCTTTATTCAGTGTTCTTAATTCCTAGATCTTAATTGATAGTCCTTCATTTATAGACCAAATTTTGTATCATAAAAGCAATATATTATGTTTTACAAATCAGAAAATCAAAAAAGTAGTCTACATTTATACATTTCATCCGATACATATAACGAAAAACCAATAACGAATAACAAATTTTAAAATACAAATCTTAAAATACCAATCTTGCAAAGCATTTCCCGAAAATCATTTCTGCAAAATAATTTCGAGAAATTCATCGAACCGGAACATTATGCCGACATGAGCCGAAATCATCCTGCATGGCTTCAAACATAGGCCTACGGGGAAATTTTTGACGGGGGTGGAGGGGCGGTGCTTGTTGGTGCCCAAAAAATGTAGAAAGGTTCTCAGTATGTTAAATAATAATAATAATAATAACTTTATTTTCTTATAAAACTACAATATGGTGGATGCTATCTGAATGACGGATAATGGCAACTACAATTTCATATTATTAATACAAAATATATCAGTTCATGTACTAGGCCTGTAGGATGGAAACGAATAGTGCAGATTCTTTACATAACTAAGGACTATATTTCCGATCCGAATGCTGCTAATTTACAAAACCGCGTATGAATAATGCATTTTAAGTGATTCTGAGGAGTTTTTACCAAATAAAAAAAGTTGAATTTGTACCTCCCCTTGGACAGGTTCTACAATATCTCTTTTGCGATGAATAAGTTCTTAATTTCTAAATGGTCAATAAAAGAGAACTAAATTTTATTTACTTGAAATGTACACAACTAAAAACAGTTGTTTATGTAACTATAACTCGTGGCTTACTGTACTCCAAATAAAAGAGGGTTCGAGTCTTAAGATTTCTATTTAATTGCCTAACTATAGACACCGTGAATTTAAATTCGTTGTTAAATTGGACACATTCAAGAACACAATATTTTTTTATACAACTTTTACAAAGTACAATGCGTGCCCAAATTTTTCCAGCATTTGGTGCCTAAAATGGGGGGGGGGGCGGCCGCCCCCTACGACTCCCCAGCTCGTACGCCTATGGCTTCAACCTGTGATTGTTGACACCCTTTTGTGTGTTGTTGTTTCCGTAATTGGTAGTACAAACCTGTAAATAACTGTCAATGGTTGAGGTGTAGAATCATATTGATCAGTCAGACGTATCAGTTCTGTAATATCTGATTTCAGTGATTCTAATCCATAGTCTCTTCCTGTTTTCAGTATTATCATCTTACACACGTGTTGTTTTTCCTGTTAAAATATAATATATACAAAAATCACTATGGTGCAGTAATAGTAATAGTATTTATCATACAATCACTGCGGTACAGTAATCAGCAATCACGTCTACCATGTAATCTCTGTGGTAGGGTGGGGGTTGGGTGGCCGAATGGTTAGCGTGCGCGCTCTGTTTCATACGGCCTGCCATTTAGTCAACTGGCGTGGTTTCGAATCCCCGGTTTTACGTGGCAAGGAGTGGGGGCGCCTGTCCAACCTCGTGGGTTTTCTCTGGGTACTCCGGTTTCTTCCCACTGCTAAAGACCCCTACGCGCAAGCGAATTATTGAAATACAATTAAACCATATGTTAGTCCAGAAATGACCTAGTTTGTGTCGAGTGAACGTTAAACTCCATTTCTCTCTCTCTGTGGTAGGATAATTTGTGGTCGTGTCTACCTTGGTACAGTGATACTATCTTCCGTGTAATCACTTTGATACAGTAATCGGTAGTAATGTCTATCGTGTAATCACTGTTATACGATATGCAATAATAATATCTACCGTGTAATCACTACTGAACAATAATCAGTAGTGATATTTAGTATGTAATAGCCCTTGTTTAAAGATACATTATGGGAGATTAGGTAACGAGTTGGCGGTTCTCACTATAATAGTTAAACACTACATAATGTATAGACAATTTGCTGAAAATTTCAGTCAAATTGATCCACTATGAACCGAGAACTAAGCGGACGAAAGTTCCGCTTAGCCTCGATCATCATTACTGAAGTCGGTATGACAAAACTAACATTCTTGATTATCTATTTAATCGTTTATCACGAAGGAAAGTTTTGGGTGTTAATCCAACAAATATCGCAAGCTAGCCTTGACATCCAGAGCTGATTATGGTCTGGATAAGTTAGTTAATGAATAACATTTCTGGCCTAAAGAAAGACCTAAAATTGGCAGATTTTGCTCTTGCATAATGTATGTTTAGGTAACAGTCAGTTTTTATATAGGATATTAATGTTATTCACCTGTTTGTATGTAGTAACAGTCAGTACTTGTAATTCATCTGTTGCTAAATATTCTACTTCCGACGAAATAGTCATTTTGCCAATAATTTCGTTAGTGGCAGAACTGGGAAAAACTGACACCTGGTTCTGAAATGAAAAAAATATATGTATTACACATAACAATCATCGACCTTAGCTTTCGAGAGCCTCATTTATTAACAGAGAATATCTCCAGAACTGATGCTCATGGCCTTGAACCAGAAATGAAAAACAAATTAAAATGGTTGTATTTAGTTTAGGAAGAATAATTTCTTAGCTAGTAATATTGCGTTCAAGAATGCAAACTTTCTACAGAGAAATTCTTTAGAACTCGAGCCCATGTCCTTGAAATCGAACCAATAAAAAAAACAGTTAGTTTTGTTTAGTTTCGGTAGAACAATCATTTTGCAATGATGAAATGCAATTAAATCGGGTAAGTATTTCAACCAAATCTAATTAAGGCGTTTCCTAATTCCCCTTTGGTATATTTCAATATGATATTACCTGGTCATTTAATATTACCACAGCTACAGAACTTTCATGATCTCTGATTAAATTCCACAATGATTCCATATCATGTCCTTTAATATCACTGATAATATAACCATCACTTTTCTTCCATGACTATTAAAGTAAATACATGATTTAATATTACTGAGAAATAATCACCACTTTTATTTCGTGGTTGGTAAAGTAGTATCATTATCATTTAATATCACTGATGATATATTCATTTCTTCCATGATTAGTAAGGTGATCATATTAATTAATAGTACTGATAGGACAAACAAGTACGTAATTAGACAATAATACCGGTATTTACGTTACAATAGGACATATTGTACTTTTGCAATAATTTAATAATTTCTACAAGTTTAAAATTTAAAAAATACGAATTAGAATCCAATATTGGTCAAATTCAATCAATGTTAATGCTGGTATTTTGCAGTGAAAATGTGTAATCCCAATACCCAATATTTAAGACTCAATGAACATTTCATAATCAGTGCACGAATCGTGTATGCTAGTCTAGTGTTTCAAGCGTCATTTGTAATGCATAACAATAATCATCTACAGTCAATGCGGAAGTAAGTTGTAATGGATGATTTATAAATGACAAAATAATAATAAAAAAATGTGTTGACTAAACAGGCGTAAACCGCTGTCAGTCAGTTTGGGTTCTTCAGGTATTTCACATTAATATGTGCTTTTAGGCCCATTTTCGTCTTTTTAAGGTTCCAAAGAATAAAACTATGTCCCTTAAAACGTTGTAGCCGGCTGATAAATCGCTTTCAAAATACTTACTGAAGCTCTATGAATATCCAACTGTGGTTTCTCAGGTACATAAATCTTATTCTTATCTGCTGCAAACAAAACAAAAAACAAAACGAATGTTGAACGTAGATGTGCTATAAAAAATAGGCTTCTTCCAACAGTCAACACTCAATTCAAATTTGAAAACAACCGGTGCATAATTTTGACCTGTAGGATATTCAAAAGATTTTGATTACCTTAAAATAAAATAAGTTAGACCCACCCGATAAGTTGATCCAGTTAACGCTCTGGAGTTTATTCCGTGTGGACATTAGAGACTTTTTGGCAAGCATAATTTCTTGGTCCACATCGCGTATCCATATCGATTTTGCGTGCAACGTCATCAATGTGTTTGTGTATTTCTCATTCGTGACACGGCACAGGGATACGACAGCAGTCATATGGACAAAGAACGGATCATTATTTTTGATGAGTTTTTCTCGGAATTTTCATATTTTTTTCTGTCTGTCTGTCTGCATCGAGCTTTCCCCGTCTACTTTTCGTCAAACTCTTATGAAAGTTTCCTTTACGTGGAGTCTAATGCGTAGACGAGAGTATCGTATTAAATTATTTAAATCACCTTCGTTTGTCATTCCTTTTAGCAACTGCAGTTCTCTACAAGATGTTGTCAACTGCAATTTCTTAGATTCTCCAGATATCATCTCGTGCTCTAATACAGATGTACAAGTCTTTCCATATTTAAATGCTTCAACCAAAGCTTCATAGACAAACTTAAGTTGATTCTAAAACAAAAGATGAAAATTAGAAATGAGCCATAAGAGGGCGCGACGAATATAGAGAGAGGTGTGCCATTAAAAAGCAATTATACAGTTTCAGAGAGGAAGAGAGAGAGAGAGATAGAGAGAGAGAGAGAGAGAGAGAGAGAGAGAGAGGGGGGGTTAATGATTAAAATTGATCAATACTTAAGTTCTATCGATTATATGATATGATATCATGTATCCATGAACATTGAGGTCAAGATAGCATCGAACCCATCTTTATTTATTTACATTACTATCTTAGGGAATACTTTTCAGACGTAATTTTCGTTAAATTTAAAGCTGAAAATGACCATTAGCATGTTGGAGTATTGACACATTGAGAAAAATATCTAATCGTTAATGTTCGGAGCTATTTGCCCACATCAAATATAGTTTATGTTAGTGGTTCTAGTTTCCTTTTTATTTGAATCAGATGATTATGGTTTCCCGATTGTTCATATTACGCTATATATAGATATATGGACACAGATCACCAAAAAAATTCCTACATTGGCTACGAATGTAGTTCTGTGCTAAAAATAGCCTAATTTTCCTTTATTTTTTTCTCCCTTTTTCAGGCGTTTTGTTGTGGAATTGTTGGGAAGTTTTTGAATTTTGAATATTTTGCCAGTTTGGGTGGAAAAAGAGGATATTTGTGCGGAAGAATAACATGGGTAAAAGGGCTTGAAAGACGTCTCACATTGAACCGGAAGTAAAGAATTGACCCCAGTCTACTTTAACTTTTACTGATTTGAGATTTTCATGGTGAACCTCATACATGCTTCAGAGGAGATGACTGCCAGGTGTTGTTCTTTATGCCTTGTGAAGGAATTAGCTCAACGAATATTGTGGAAAGAGTTATAGCTTGTGACATGAGCCTGAAATAACATTGAAGTCAATGGGACAATAATTGGTGTACTGTGGCCATATACATACCGCCGTTTGTATCATGCCCTTCCGTTGACATCTCATAGTTTTAATAAACTGTAGAACACCAATACTTCCTGTCGCATTTCCTTCCTTCAGAAGAGCGTCTATAGCTATGAATGTACCAGTTCTTCCTATACCAGCACTATATAAAATGGTATTACTTATAGATTACTACATAGCATACAATAATAATATTACAACATGATCAGATGTAAAGTAAATTAATACCAGCATTCGTATGAAAAAAAATCTCAACCAACTAACGAAACAACAACGACGTTTTCCCCTAGTGGTTGTCGAATTTCAACTGCCAAGAGTTCTTTTCCGTGGACGCCGATATAGTGACCTCCGGGTTTCGTCCCATCCGAACGACTAGGTAGTGATCATCGCCATAGGCGTAGGAGCTCAAAGTAATTCCGGGGGGGGGGGGGGGGGCATAAGAGAAAATTGCCCGAAATCAATAATATAATCAATATAGTATATATATCGAAATCAATATGTTGAATATATAGTATATTATATTGATTATATATAATCAATATAATATAATTTTTCGGGCATACCTATCATAAAAGAGCTTCGGGCATATTTTCGGACATGCAGAGGACAAGAAAAAGACGGGAAAATACTTTTCGGGCAGTGTGGATCTCATAGAAATAAGTTAGTTACATTTTTTCTCTAAATGTTAATAGAAAAAAAAGGTCGTCGAATTTTTCATTGCCCGAAAATAAATTTCTGGGGGGGCAAATGCCCCCCCCCCCCTGCCCCCCCGGCTCCTACGCCTATGAATTCATCGCCAAGATAACGCTTATATTTCAACAGACTGTCTATATCTATTAACAGCGAAAGCTTGTAATGTGACAACTTATAGTCCTTGCTCACAGAATAGATATATGGTATCAGGTGTTCGAGTGTTTTACATTTTCATCTAAAAACAAATGCATTAAAATGGCACGTTTGTTCTCACCTGCAGTGAACTAGAGTAGGAGAGTTGGAATCGGCTTTATAATCTTGAACACGATATAAAAAATCTAATAAATCTCCTACTTCCGGTACGTCATGGTCAGCCCAGGCAGTAAAATGGAATAAAAGGGTTTGGTGCTCTTTGCCTGACTGAAAACAAAATATTAACAATTTTTGAAAATTTAATAAACGACAAAGTTTAAAGATGAGAAATAATAATATGCGTGTTTTAAAGTTTGATCATTTTGATATGCCAAAAGGCATATTTGCATGCTTCCGTGTCGTACGAATTATGTACAGACAGTAGTGTTTCGGTCTACCCGTCTTTAAATTCTTACTGTTTAGGGATGTTTACAAAATCTGAAAATGAGCTGAAATAATATTTCTTAATATGTTTAAATACACGAGATACTCTTTGTGTTGTGTAGTACATTATCGGCTGATAAAATGCTCACCTCCAAATGTTTTAGGCTGATCTTTCTAGTAGTATAATTTGCTCGTTGAATTTCTTCCTCTAGAATGAGTTCTAGGTTACCGAACACTTCTCTTCTCGTCTCCGGCCAATACCTTTCACACTTATTCTGAAATCAGATTATGACAGTTTACGATCTCTAATATAGATACAGTTTATAGGTTCTCTAAAATCATGTCACATGTTAAAGTAATAGGACCATGCGGGATATGTTTAGCTTGGTTAGCGTCCTAGACTTTTTTTCTAGATATCTCAATTTTTTCTCATGTCTTAATTTAGTTAAAAACTTATGTAATACATACCTATTTCATACTTCACTTTAATATCCACATGCATGTACTTTCTAATAATGTTAAATATCCATTTGGTTCAATACTAATCTATTTTCAAAAAAGGTTTAGTGTCCATCTATTTTCTTATTTGGTTTAAAATCGATCAAAAGAGATTATAGTTGTATCACGTGACTTATCTCTCCGTAGCCAAAGCAACGGCTGTGAAGTTGGAGGAGAATTATTGCATACTCAAGATATTTGTTACAAATATGGAATCTCGGATTATGCACTGCCTGCGTCCTTTTCCGTGATTTTTATCTCAAAGTACTGGACGTTTAACGCTTCATACAGTTTATAAACATGTACACAAAGCGGTCAATGTTCGTGTACAACCGTCGACGTAACGCGTGCAGATATTCCTAATCGTCGGCCTGTCGATTAGGGGAAGCCTTACATTTTCGTCCCGTATACGCTCCATGAGTGTTTTTCAGAGATTCCAGTATTCTTCTAGTAAGATGTGAAATAACCACCCGATAAATATTTTTCTGGGAACCTATCTTTAATACTAACCTGGGCCCTGTTTCACAAAAACTTAAGCTAAAATCACTAAAATAGATTTTAACTAAAATCAAAATGAAATTTTAAATTTTATGCGTTTCACGAAGATTGATTGTAACTTAAAATGCGATTTTAATAGATTTTAGTTAAAATCGCCTGCGCCCGCGCAGTGCACATTTCCGCTACGGGTACTTACGGTGAAAGCAAATGAGCTTCAAAACTAAAAACTGTTGGCAGGTTGAATTAACGGTTGCAATATCAATGGGGAGAGTTTCATACGTTGAAGCAATGTTTGCACACGGTCAGACATTCGTAGAGAGGTGAAATAAATGAGTGTACTGCGTAATATGTGATTCGAAAAATATAGGTGGGTTGGCCTTCAACTTGGCATTTGATTCGTGACATGGGAATTTGATTTACTCGCAGGCCCGCTTCAATGGAAATAAAGTGTATCGATAAACTAAATCGCATGGATTTGTAGTTTAATGGAGAATTGCCACAGACATATTTTATTTGTGACTCAAACGGCTAATCTAGGTTGTAATTTTTCGTCTCATTTTTAAAGTATTTATCAACTTTGAAATTAATACACCAAATAGCCAATGTTCCGATGCCTATATTTGACATGTCATTCCCATAGACCCACCCTTTCAATGATTCTTTGAAAATGATACTTACACAATTAAATGATTTTTTCCCAAAGATAAAATAGCTTTGGCTCCTAAAATGCCAATTATTTTTGTTTTATTAACGTAAAACTTCATTAAGAAATAATAATAAATTTATATTAAAATTTAATTTCAAATAGGCCTAGGCCTATAACATTTTTCAATAAACACATTTGAGATTTTTTTAGTATTTACATATCATTATAACCCTAAAAAGTATGCGTAAATACTACATATGGTTTGCCTATTATTATAGGCTTTTAGGCCTTCTAAAACCAAGAAATGGGCCATATTAAACCATTGTACACGAACATATTTTCTTTATAGATAAGAGGGCTCTTTTTTCCAAGACATTGGATATGAATAAATGATGTTCTTTTAGTGTTTAGTTTACAGGGGTTTTGAGTGGGTTTTTTTTCTTGGAGTTCTAATAATATGGAGCGCCATCCAAATGCTTAAATTGACTTGCAAAAAAATAAACGGGTGAAAAGGATTTGAATGAGAATTGTTTTTGTGAATGATGGTTGGAATATTAAAATTATGTGACCCGGGCCGTTCACAATATTATCATTATTTCAATTATATCTATACGTCGCGATATATGTAACAGTGTAGCTCTAATCAATGTTTGTTAATGTCTTGATTTTAAGTTAAGTTAGGACAGGGTGACGGCTATCCTAAGTTAAAATTGATTTTAGTTAAAATTGTCCTTAAAATGGGTTTGTGAAACGCCACTATTTTAAGTTAAGATTAGATTTAAATATTATTTTAGTGGATTTTAACTAAAACGCTTAAAATCGTTTTGTGAAACCCATCTATCTTAAGTTAGGATGAAATTTTAGTTTAAGACGATTTTAAGGAGATTTAAGTTTTTGTGAAACAGGGCCCTGTTTGTAGGTTTAGTGCCTACCTTTTTTTTAAATCAATTTGGTATAATACCAACCTATTTTTAAATTTGATTTAATACCCACCAACTTCCCAATTTGGTTTAATACCCATCTTTAAACATGTTTTCTAATTTGGTTAAGTAACCACCCAGTTTGATTTAATATCCACCTATTTCATATACCAACAAATTTTCTAATTTAGTTTAATACAAATAGATTTCCTAATTTGGTTTATATCTATTCATTTCCCAGTTGGGTTTAATATCTTTCTATATTTGATACGAAACGAAAGATATTCCTTAGACAAATTTAGCTCTTACATAATGCATTTTTAATGGGGCTGTTTTATTTTTCACTTTTTGAAATAAATGCCTATGGTGTAATGAAACGCACGCTTGTTGGTTATGGAATGTAGGCCTATATACACAATTTAAGGACTGCCTGCCATTCCCAAATATTACAGTTTGTATGTGCATATTAGCCTTATTATCTTTGCAGTCTGTTAATATTATACACTCAATTAAAGCCACTGCTTACCAGAAAAAAAGTCAAATACATTGTATACAGTTTTAAAAAAACTTGCTAAATGAAACATAATTTTGACTAGAGAAATATGTGCCTTTTCATTAACTTACTTTCCCGGATTCAACCAATTTTGTTAACATAATGACTTTGACCACTTTCTCTTCGAAAATCATCCTGATAAAGTCATTTATCGTTACTTTAGTCGGACCTGGATTTATAGATAATAAAACATGCAATGTATTTTATAAAATATCTCACTTCTTTGGTTTAGGTCAAAATAAATTTTCTATTTGGGCGCGAAATCTCTATGCGATTTTATTTTCTATGAAGGGTACTTGACTGTCGACTGCTTCACAAGTACGAAATGTTGGGTACAATGGTCCTCATTTAGCAATTAAAAACACGGTATTTCAATATACATGTATCGTCATTATTAATTACATGTATTAACCCAAATGAAGACGTAAGAAGAGCCAACCTCCTTGAGTTAGGTGAAAAGTAAAACGTAAAAGTGTGTTGATCTAGTGTGCTATGAAATTATTGAAAGTCACCGAACAAGCTTTGTATGATGTAACTTTTGTTTGGACAGATTTATTTTATGGTCGAAATGCGGCAATATTTACGAACTGTATCCCTCGGCCCTCTTATGATATATTTGTAGTTCCCAATCAACTCAGCGAAATGTCGTCTATATTATAATTATTTCACTTATAGCAATATTACAAGAGAAGAAATGGAAGGCGGGTTGGCTAAAAATGTTTGAACCATAACACAAACGAAGTTAACAATTCAGTAACCCGGATCAAAGAGCGAGTGTCACTTTAATTTATCGTTCCTACGAGAGAGTGCAATCAATGAAAATTAAGGGATTACGTACCTTGTGCTGCTATGAAAAATTGACTCTGCTTGTAACTCTGAAATCCACAAAGAATTATTTCAGGTGGTACTCGGCTCTTCGATAAAAGTAAATGTTGAGATGAATGGAGCCCCACTTTCTCACAAGTGTCGATCGGACAAGGTCGATGGCATTGTTGTCTCTTTCTTCGAATGTATACGAAGGCAACAAGAAAGCATAAAATATTTTGTATACCATCGGAGTCATTATCAACTGGCGTGATATTGTCGACCTCAGATGTATGGAAGGGTATCGCTGCCAATATTAAATGTTATGCTAAAAAATGTCTTTTCCATTGATTATATGTAAAAAGTACAATGTACAAAGTCACAATACCGGTAATGATAAAGTCAAAATACCTCTAAGACAAAAGTTAAATGTCGAACGACAAATGTAATGTGTCAAATGACAAATGTTTTAATGCAGAATTCTGTTCTTTGACATTTCTACATTTCTCTCATTACAAATCACATTTGCGCCCTGCAACATCTCATTTGTCATTTACGCTTTCTTTTCATCAACTTGCGCATAGCATCTTCTTAAATATGCAAATATAGTATGCCACGTGACTTATTAACATATATACGGAAACGTCCGATCTTTCTTGAGATAAGAATATGAATTATTTCTCCCATCAGTTAACGTGCTGCTTCAGTTGACTTCATGCCATTCACGGGTTCTTATTTAGCTAACAATTAAGTTGACCTCAGTTGTTTGTCCCGTACTAAGGGAAACCTCGGCCAATACAGGTCGATCCGTAAGCCCAAGTGGTTTCATGCGCGTAGAATCTCTTATCATTATTCCACTTTTTAAATTTTTGTTTTCGTAAGATTATATAAAATGAAGTAGGCCAAAGACAAAATACAGTACTACGGTTGTGCCACTATGGACATACAAATCATATATATTCATACATTTATAATATAATTATTGATACCGTATTATACATAATAACACAGGTAAGTGAAAAATTAATACATGTATAGGCCTAATAAGTAAATATTGCCGAGGTCTATATTATGACAATCACAACGGATGAAAAAATTCCCTGGCTTCTCCGTCCTTTCATTATCCTGTTCCTGTTTAGTGTCATTAATTATTTGTCAAAATTGCGATTAGTTTAAAGGAGCTAAATCGCTAACATTTGATTTGGAACCTAGAAAGTGACATAAGAGAGTCGCAACGCATATAATAATGTAACATGAATGTATATAAACTGATTTAAATTCAATGGTTTCCGTTTTTACTCTTATTTCAAATCAGTTATGTTCGGCGAAATAAGTCAGTAGTCTCAATCGAATGCAAATTTCTAGCGTCTGGTTATTCCAGTCTACACACGCCGTTTGATAATAATTCGTGTTTTCAATGTTGAAGATTTTGGATGATATTGAGTTAGAGACTTAGCTACTTTAAACCTTTCACAAACATCAATAAATGTTTACTAATTCGGGGAAGAAATTGGTCAGGATGCTCATATTTTTAGATTCAACAAAAAGTTATATTTTCCTTTTACCAGCACCAACATATATAAATAATTTAAAAAGAAAAACAACTAATGGCGCGTTAACTGAGTTATCTTTCCTTTGGAACAATTATTCATATTTTTATTTAAAGAAAGATCGGTCTTTTCCGTATTTATGTTAATAAGTCACGTGGTATTTCAAATCAGTTATGTTCGGCGAAATAAGTCAGTAGTCTCAATCGAATGCAAATTTCTAGCGTCTGGTTATTCCAGTCTACACACGCCGTTTGATAATAATTCGTGTTTTCAATGTTGAAGATTTTGGATGATATTGAGTTAGAGACTTAGCTACTTTAAACCTTTCACAAACATCAATAAATGTTTACTAATTCGGGGAAGAAATTGGTCAGGATGCTCATATTTTTAGATTCAACAAAAAGTTATATTTTCCTTTTACCAGCACCAACATATATAAATAATTTAAAAAGAAAAACAACTAATGGCGCGTTAACTGAGTTATCTTTCCTTTGGAACAATTATTCATATTTTTATTTAAAGAAAGATCGGTCTTTTCCGTATTTATGTTAATAAGTCACGTGGTATACTATATTTGCATATTTAAAAAGATGCTATGCGCAAGTTGATAAAAAGAAAGCGTGAATGACAAATGAGATGTGGCAGAGCGCAAATGTGATTTGTAATGAGAGAAATGTAGAAATGTCAAAGAACAGCATTTTGCATTAAAACATTTGTCATTTGACACATTACATTTGTCGTTTTACATTTAACTTTGGCTTTAGAGGTATTTAGACTTTGTACATTGTACTTTTTACATGTAATCAACGGAAAAGACATTTTAGCATAGCATTTAATATTGGTAGCGATACCCTTCCATACAGATGGAACACTTAGTAGGGGTGATCTAGGGGAAACATCCACTAAACTTCGCATGACAAGGTGTTTCCATGGCGACAGATAGTAACGAGAGGAGGGCGGGGACAATATAGTTAGTTGTAGAGGATCTCTAACATAGATATATTTAGTTGTAAAAAAAACTTACATCTACGTAGCTGGCGTTAATGTAATTAGAATGTGGATCATTTCCAACTTCACTGAGTAGAACGCGATTGTAGTCATCTGAAACGGAACAAAACACATTTCATTAACTGTAAGTCGCACTACAGACCGTCAGAATGACTAGATGGGTTGTGATTTTAGATTTATAATCCATTGATTCCACATCCTTAAAACAAAATCAAAGTTTTAAGTGTTACTGGAAATCTCTGACCCGAAAAGCTTAATTCCGTTGTAGATTTGATAAAGATGTCCACTGGTCGATGTAAAGAAAACCTTTACAAGTAGTGCTATAAGCTGAACAAACAAGATTGTATCATTTAGAATTGATTTCCCCCACTGAGGATAGCTTATAAAGATTGAAAAACAACTAAATACTCACAAGGATAATATCCTATAAATCTGTTCTTGGCTCGGTTTTTTGGGATTTGTGAATCGTCATATACAGCACTGAACTCTGACGGCAGGACCTTGATTTATACATAAACGATACTTAGTTGGATTATTCGTGATTCTGACAATCTTATACATATACTTTGAGCATAATTACAGCATATGTTCGACCCCCTCCCCCCTCAAAAACATTGCTAGGCAGAAAAAATACTATAAGGGCAAAGTTACATAATAGCCAACCGCGAGGGGTCTACCTATCTACATAAACCCGGTTGGCGCAGAAAAGTAGGACGTTAAACTCCATTTCATGTCATGCATATTTAGCTAGAATCAATAAGAACTACACCTACCTGGAACATATCAGTAAAGGCATCCATTTTTGAGTTGAGGTTAGTAAGAACATCTTCAAGGTGAGCTACATCAATTCTCTTGTACTGTACCACTGATTGTAAGTTATAATAATCGGAATCTGATTCTTGTATACATATTTTTGGAGGCGACGTTTCTCTATTGGATCGCTTCTTCTGTTTCTTTTTATTAATCACCTTCTTTGAGAGGGGATCTTCAGAACTGTCCTCGTATTTTGTGATAGTCGCCTGCTCTATGGCAAGCGTTTCGTTGTTTACGTACATGGGATCAGCCCCTGTAATTCAAACTTTACAAGTATATATATTGTATGCCTATTATTATCCGTTAGTATCCATATTAGTATCCTATTGGTAGCCTTATTCGTATCCCTATTACTAGCTCTTTTACTATCCAGTTTATAGGGACTATCCGGATTTGAACAGAGCCTCAAAAATATAAGTCCCTGGACATATGAAATTCAAGCGCCAAAATATAGAAGAATGGTGTATTTACCTTGTCTCCAAATTTAAGCTCAAAATATTAAGTATAGTTTGTACGTAGGTCAAAATCGCTTATCAGGACATTCAACCCTTTTAAGATTTCGGGATTTCATTGGGCGACTTGATAATCGATTGCCGTTCCTTTCGATGTGTATACAATGTGGGACCATGTGCTGTACTTGACAAAGAAATGTTAATTTCACCTACACTTATATCTATAAAATAAAAGTCTTGTTTTATCCAGACAGCTTGAGACACCGGTCAAGACTGGTGGGTTTAAGTTGTTTGGATTTTTAGGCCTTTAACACAAAATTAAGCAATTTTATTCACCGAAATATAATCGGGATTTGCCCTTTAACCCTATTATTGTCCCTGTTGGTATTCACGTTATTATCCCAAGTATCCCTATTATTTTTTCATATTATTATTCTTATTATTGTCCCGGTTAGTATTCTTAGATTATTATCCCAATTATTAATATATCCCTATCATTATCCCTATTAGTAACGTTGCCCCTATTACTATCCTTATATCCACACCGTATTATATCCATTGCGTGCAAAATAATACATGTCTTGGGTTTTAAATACAAAAGTATAACCCATGAGAAGTCGTATCAGGTGTTCTATAATGAGAACCATTCATGGCACAGACCAGCGGTCCCTACTCCCATATCACTAAGCAGTACACGTAATTCATAAATACCGTTTACTGATGGTATATTATGGTTTCCATCATTACAGCTTTCTGTGACTGGTTCCTTTGTTAGATCATCAGAGTTCATACCCTTTCTTGATTCTCTATAGAATGAATATTTGTATATGCTAAAAAATAATTTATGTCACTCAAAAATATCAACATTTTGTTTCAAAATCGGGATGGGGGGGGGAGGGGTAACCGAATGGTTATTGCGAGTGCGTTGGATCATAAAGTCTATCATGCCAAGAGTCTTGGTTCCGATTCCCCATTTGTACGTGACAAGGAGTAGGGTTGTTTTCTAACCTCGTGGGTTTTTTCTGGGTCGTCCGGTTTCCTCCAACTACAAAAGAAATGAAATGAAATGGAGTTTAAAGTCCTACTGTTCTTCTCCGAAATTTTGTCCAGACAAGCGGCACTACGGCCTACTCTGATATCGAAATCCAACTGTCAAGGGATCTTTTACGTGCACGCCAATGTGTACATGGGACCTAGGTTTTGATCCCCCAATTGCCAAAGACCAGTACACGCAAGCGAATTATTGAAAAAAATTGAACCCTATGTCAATTCCCAAATGTTCTTGTTTGTGTCGAGTGGACGTCAAACCCCATTTCTCTCTTTTTTTTTCAAAAAATTAAACAAAAACAGTTTTGGTAGTTTCAGAAATATTTCTTCTAATTCTGTCACATTCTTGTTAAAGACACATCGAATGCATCAAAATACTATCAATTTTGTCTTGACAAAATGTCAGAAGTATATATTATGGCTTCACATACTGCCACGAACAACCAATTACAATGGAATTCAAAGATAGTCGGAATTCCGCTAAACAAGATACGCACATATTGGAGTTAAAAATATGTGTGAGACATGGTTTTTATTCACGACAGTTTCTCAGGGAAACTGGTTAAAATTCAGAGAGACAGACCGATATAAATTGACTAAACCTGGAAGTTTTAAAATGGCAGAAATACTTTTACCTGCGACGATACCAGATTATTATAACTGCAACAATAATTATAACAGCTAACACTACAAATGCTGATATAATACCAACTTTGCTACCCACAGTAAGCGTTTGGATTTCTGTGGAAATAATCGGAAACATGCATGATAAATATGTTATCTTCCAAATAGATTATTTAATGTTAAGTATCAAGATTTCTTGAACAATTGAGTTATATCCCAGCGTCAGAAAGTCTTTCTACTCTAGCACCAAGAGTTCTTGAATACGCCCTTAACATTCTGGTGCCAAAAACCCTTAAATATATTCCAGTGTCAACAGTACGTTATTAATCATTCCAGTGTCAGTAGTCCTGAAATAAGTCATGTCATTCCATGGCCAATACAGTCCATACATAAATCCATGTATTAACAGTACGTGGATTAGTCATTTACATCAACAGTCCTCGAACAAGTCAGTTATATTCCACGCCAACAATGCTTGAATAAGTCATATTCCATGACAGCAGTCCCTGTATGAACCCATGTCCATAATTTGTTCTGATTGTAAAAAGTCGACTAAAGATAGTAAAGACTTACTCTGAGTGCAGTCTTTTAGTTCAAATCCTTCTAAACATAAACCACCACATCCCCCATCAATAAAACTACAATCCTTATTATTTACACATTTTCGATCATCACAATTTAGTTTACAACCCAATCCATACGTTCTGTTAGAGCACTCTGTAATATGATATGTTTTATCACAATATACTTTAAAATTTCATCACAATACACTTTACAATTTTATACATTAGCGTCCGTTAGTGCATTCTGTAATGTAATAAATAATCGAATATTATCACAATTATACAATTTCACTCAAACCTTTTTTTATCGCATTCTGTAAAATATCACGTTTACTTTCACAGTTTAATTTTCCAATCTTAACCACACTTTCCATTTGAACACTGTCAATTTAATATTTTTGATATCATAGCATTTTCAATTGCAATATACGCCCCAATTTTAAGTTAGAGAATTATGTAATATTGTATTATTTTATACATCATAATTTAATTTATTGTGAACGTCCTGTAATAATGTGTCAGGTATTTACTTTAAACAGCAAATGACCAGTCGTTTCATCGATTTCTAAAAGGCAAATCGTTACGAAAAGAGTCAATTGCATGATATAAAGTCAGATAAATGTATTCAGATGTTCCCAGCAGGAAGCAACTCCATTTGAAAAAATATGGACTTTAAACAAACAGGCCATATTATATCCACCAAAATTGGTTGGTGGTTGGAATCTGGTGAGTGGCACAGCATAAAAAAGGTTGAAAATTACAAAAGCCCCCCTCCCCCCCGCTTAGGCGTTCCTGCCCAGCTCCTATGTGGTCGATCGACTAGACATTAAATAATCTCAATAAGCACCAGACCAGCAACACTTACCCAATCTGTAAATTACAACCCATTAATGTCAATTGTGTAATTGTTTATTCATAGCATTTTCAAAACATCAATATTCAACGGGGGGGGGGGGTTGTTTAACGTGCGAACGATCAAGGTCTGCCATTGAGTCACGTGGTGTGGTTTCGATTCCCTGTTTGTACATAGCCAGGAGTAGGGTCGCCTGTCCCATCTCTTGTGGGTTTCCTCCATCAGCTAAATATTGAAATATATATTTAAACCATATTTTACTCCCGAAATGACCTGGAATACTGCTGTTCCTAAACAAAGAAAATAAGATACTTACCGCGACTACAATCCAGACCTTTATAACCAGGTAAACAATCTTCATTACATGATCCACTTATATGATTACATTCAGTATTTGGTATTCTACACTTTCTGTTATTACATGATTGATTACACTGATCACCATAGAAACCAGCCTGACATTCTTAAAAGAGGAATGGAAAAAAGCGGGTTTAACGTCTTACTTTTCAGCACGGACTAATTTTATGGAGAGGGTTATAGGAGACATTTTGCTCCCATCCCGACAAAGGACAACCACGCCTAAATATTCGCCGGTCAACATCGGGAGCGACCCCAAAGACTTCCGACTTGGCGAGCCAGCGTCTTATTCACTGCGACTCCCAATTTTGAAACGAAAATCTTATTAACAGTTATACATTCTGTTGTAACGTTTCCTTGAAGGGATAACCACGTTTGGGGTATGGGGAGCTTGATATCTCTGCCACCAGTGATCAATTCCTGGCTGATCACGAGCCACCGGTAAAACGGAACTTCGGAAGGGTGTGTAAGGACCAGCTAAAAAGTGGTCATTAACGGTGTTTTGCTTAAATTAATATTATAAGTTTCACCGCAGGAATAAGACAGAGTCGTTCAGTTTTCAAACCTTTATGTAACAAAACTTTCAAAATATATAATAAGTATTTACAGCTCCAATATAATTATTTCTATTAACTGTCCTTTTTCGGGTGAACAGCGTTCACCGTACTATGAAAAGGGTCTTTCCTTTTTCGGGCAAATAGCATTTGCCGTACTGCCTTGAAATCTTTCCTTTTTCGGGCGAATAGCATTCGCCGTACTTTTCTTGAAGCTTTCCTTTTTCGGGTGAATAGCATTCACCGTACTTGTTCTTGAATCTGCAACTTGTCTTTTTCGGGCAATTCTACATTGCCGTACTCTCTGAATATGAAAGGGGAGGGACCTCTTTCACGAGAGGAGGTTCTAAGCCTTCGGAACGTAGCTTGCCGTTATCAGCGAGAGATTCGCTGACAGTCGGCCGCAGTCCCGTAGACTAGCCTACAGTGCAAGTTTCAGCCGTCTAAATGTATCTATAAGGGACATTTATTTCTACTGGCTGTTCACAAATTTTGCATTAGAAAGATCAAATCATAAGAATAGAAACACGATTAATACACAGTATTATATCGATTATAACAGTACAATGTATATATTGGTTACACATAATATATGACAAAACATCAATCATTAGACAATAATAATTATTTACTAATTATATAAATCATTTTAAGAGGTAGGAGTTATCTATTACCCTAATCTAAAAATAATTACCCTGGTTAGAAAGGTATGGAATATTAAAGTATTTAAAGAAGTGATTAAAAGAGAATATACTACTATAGACTTCTATAATAAATTATAAAATACATGTTTAATATATATATAAATGACGATGTCCTACTCTAACAAAATAATGAAATATGATAGTATTAGTAAAAACAAACAAAGTAGTCGCGAATATCCTGGCACTTGACTGCTTCACTGTTGTGCAATATGTTTGATGATGTTTGATATTATAGTGTTAAAAATAATACCGCTGTTCATATTTCTTTAGTCCCAGAACAGTGTGTATATAAAAAAGCATGTAAACAATCATTTAATTTAAAGCCCGAATCCCGAATTTCATAGAATCTGAAAATTACAAGTTCGTGTACGTGTGAAATTTAAACGCCAAAATACAGAGGAATTGTGTATTTACCTTGTCTGAAATGTTCAGTTCAAAATATTGAGTCGTTTGGACGTGAACGTCAAAATCGCACCAAAATCGCTCATCCGGACACTAGCATTTTTAAATAGTTCGGGTCGTTCCACTTGATAAAAGCGACTACATTCGATACCTATTGTACACTTCATAAATAGAGAGCTTGGATTTAGTCTGATTGTAAGTGGTGAACGATAATACGAGGGAACAAATCTGATTGGCTGTTTATTTTTACACAGCCAATCGTTATAGTTTACTGGTACATCCGGCAAAAATGTGAATCGATCGGGTAAAAATGAAAGTTGCGAGTTTCATATTGTTCAATCCATCATGGATAACCATCCAAAGCGTAAAAGAGAGCGAACGGTGACAGATTTTGCAAAGAAAAGAAGAAAGAGAGAGTATATGCAACGTTAAAGAGAACAGAAAAAAGACGAATGTGTTTAAATATGCGGCGAGATAACCAGATGGAATGATTTCAAAACCAGTTTTGACTGCAATGAATGAATGAATGATGACGAAGAAGTTGCCAATGTTACTTCATTTTTTGACCGGTAAGCAAACATTTTTTATTTATCTGGATCAATTTATTTTCAAGAGTAGGCCTATTTACAAAAAATCCAATCAGAGAGGAATCAAACAGGCCTGCTGACAGTCAAGATCGCCTATATAATATATCTGAAGTGTATGCAATGTTAATTGGAGGAATTATTAGTAAATTATAGTAGGCCTACTGATCATAAATAACAAAAACAAAAATACTCTATCTTCGGATCTTCTATTTTTGTCAGAGACGTATGTAATACCTCACAGCTTTTGTTTTGAACGATTTATTTATTTTATTTTATTAGTAATATTACGTGTGGGCTAGTAATCGTCAATTAGTTTTATCTTTGTTGTGACTAAAAAGGGCCAAGATTATTTTCGATTTATTATTCTGATGTGTGGTTGTTTCAATGATTCCATTTTTAATTATTCCAGATGCTTTCACAGACCTGGTGAGTTTGGTGTCAGTCCCAATGCAGCCCAAAACTAGCACCAGCACCTCTTCCACACGATTGATCGGTAAAAGACAAAGTTACAGGTAATTACAACCAGTACAGACCCGCATAACTCCTTTGTATTTCAAACCAGTAGTTATTTATGATTTTCACTTTCTTTTCAAGTTCGGGGTTTGTGGTCTACCATTGAGTCAAATGGCATTCTTTAGATTCTGCGGTTGTAGGTGACACTGAGTAGGGTTGTCTGTCCAACCTTGTGAATTTTTTCCGGGTACTCCAGTTTCCTACAAGACCCCTACACACAAGAAAATCATTGAATTAACATTTAACCATATGTTAGTCCCGAAATGATCTTGTTTGTGTTGAGTAGACATTAAACCCCAATTCCATTCACCCCTTTTTCACATTCCTACTACAAAATGTACTGTTTTAAAATTAATGAATGATGTTCGATAGCAATAATAATTTATTTGACATTATTTTGCAGTCCACCTTTATACCGTGCAAGATGTTTGTTGGCAGCTGTAGATTTTAATTCCCATGCAAATCGAGAACCCCAAAAAGGAGCTGACGGAAACATAAGGTTAGTTTTCCCCTTAATTATGTAATAGCATTCAATAATATCTAATAAATGACCCACCCAACAGACATGTAAGAAATTAATTGGTGTGTTAGTACCATTGATCAAATGTGTTTATAAAGTATAAGAAAAACGTCCTGGTTCTCATATCAGCCATACAGGATGGGGGGGGGGAATAACAGATAATCAAAATTTCCCATATATAACACTATATGAAATTTCCATACGCCAAAAGTGAAGGCCCCTTCTCCTGTAACCTTTTTAATTTATATTTCAGATACAGCAACAGCAGTGCCTATAATGTCACCATGCAAAGACATACAAGTATATTACCACATTAATTAAACAGATAGACTTATGCCACACTCAATCTGAAACAGCAATTCCTGCCCGAGTGGATATAGCCCCTCTGATCCCAGGATAATTCGTAGAACCCTTGCGCGTGAAGAGACAGACCACACGATTTTAAGAATATCAGACCAAAATTAAGGAAACAATATCAAAACAGGAATGTGTTTAATTACACCAGTGTTTATTGACTAATATGATTATGTCCATTTGTCTGCCTTGTACCCTGTATTTGGCCGTTTATGTCAGGATACCTCCTCCTTTTACAGACTATGCAGCTTGGTATTACTTGTCGGTTATTTCTTCCAAGTCGACCATGCCTCCAGTAAATTAACTGACAATAGGCAGCATGATGAAAACTTTTCTGCTCATTGGCATCTGGCATCCTAAAAAAAAATGTCATTTCTTGTTTGTAATGCGATCTGCAGTACTCCCTCGTCTAAACAATACTGATCAATTTCCTGAAAGTACATGTAAAATGTAAATATGTAAAAATATATTATAGTGTTATTAGAACTATTAGATGTTTATTGTCAAATGTTATTTTTTGTATTTTGTAAACAGTTTGTCCTGAATGTAAATATTTAAGAGTACCTCATTAACTAACCAGATGTCATAATTATTTGGTTGTCATAAACTCACAACATAAGGAAATACTTCATTCGCTGATATTTCAACTTTACATGCATGAAATGTAAGATTTTATAAATCACTTACAGGTCTTAGAGATAGGCAATTTTGAGCCAAAGGTGTACAGCATAGTTTCTCCCTGTCTGTTGGCATTTCCTGGTAATTATTACAGGTACACCAGTCAGGATTTGTTGTCGGTGGTGGTGGTGATGTGAATGTTGTGTCTAGCTGGAATAGCCAATCTGTCGCAAACATCAAATATCAAGCCTGGTTGCCTTTCTGTTAAGCCAACCAGCAATTACTGTAGTGAGTTACTAATGTTGTATTGTTATGAGTTACTCGGGTCGTAATGAGAGTTACTTCCCTTAGTGTATTGTAATATGGCGGCTACCATGTGAATAAAGACTTTCCATATTCTTATAATAATATCCATTGTTATTCCCGGTTTGGGCGACTCATCTCTGAGCGGAACACTACAGATTGGCGACGAGGATGGTCAAGCAATATCATCATTGAGTTATTTTAGCTTCGAAATGACTACGGCATTAGAAATTGGGGGAATCTCAAACTTTGATCCCTCCGGCGATCCCACGGCGATCTCCCTGAAATGGAAGAGGTGGAAGCGAGCATTTGAACTTTTTGTAATTGGAAAAGGTGTAACGGATGATAAACAAAAACGAGCACTCTTGCTTCATTGTGCAGGAATGGAAGTGCAGGAAATTTTTGAGACTTTAGATAACACAGGCGATGATTATGCGACTGCCATTGGTAAATTAGATAACTATTTCTTACCTCAAGTGAACATTCCATTTGAGCGGCACCAGTTTCGACAGATGAAACAGAATGATTCAGATACGTTAGATCAGTATATTACCAAACTTAAACGTCAGTCAGAGAATTGTGATTTTGGAGACAAAAAAGATGAACACATACGAGACCAAGTAATTGACAAATGTCAATCACATCATCTCAGGAAGAAGTTTCTAGAAAGAGGAGCAACTCTGACTTTGGTGCAAATGATGGACATGGGTCGAGCATTTGAAGCGGCTGAAAGACAGGCAGCGACTATAGAGAATTCCAGTAAAGAGAAACCACATGATAATCTTCATTATGTGCGTGGGAGAAAGTTCCAATCAAAGCCAGGTTACAGTAAATTTGATAATAATAGCTATCAGAAGAAAAATGGTGATGGTGCAAACAATCGGCGGAAAGATGATTTGTGTCAAAAGTGTGGTCGACATGGTCATAAACAGTGGGATCGTGAATGTCCGGCAAAAACAAGACGGTGTGATAGGTGTCATAACATAGGTCATTTTCAGAAAATGTGCCCGGCCACAACACAGTTGAAATATGCACGTGGTAAAAGTTCTAATAAAGTTCACTACACACAGGACTATGATGATGGTGATGAATATGCCTTTGGTATTAATACCAGAGACAATGACAACATCGTGGATGTATTTATTGGTAAGAAGAAACTTCCCGTGAGAATGTATATTGACTCTGGAGCGAGCTGTAATATTGTAGATAGGACAACATGGGAACATTTAAAGAGACAGAATATAGACTGCTCGTCAGAATTAACGCATAAGAAATTGTATGCATATGGATCGAAAACACCGTTGAAGTTGTTAGGTAAATTTACAACATCGGCAACTGCTGGTAGACAGTCTCTTAACTCTGTGGATTTTTACGTCATTGATGGTGATGGAGTTTCGTTACTTGCTAAGGAGTCTGCGGTTCAGCTGGGTCTTTTGAAAATCGGTGTAGATGTAGGCATCAACTTTATACAGAATTCGGACATATTTGGAAACTATAAAGACATTTTTATTGGTGTCGGGAAGTTAAAAGACCACCAGGTAAAGATACATATTAACCCCGAAGTTCAACCAGTGGCACAGCCGGTTCGGAGAATTCCATTTTCCTTACGGAGGAAGGTGAGCGACAAACTTCAGGAGTTGCAAGACTTAGATATTATTGAGCCAGTCGAAGGTCCGTCTTCGTGGGTCAGTCCAGTCGTCATCGTCCCGAAAAGTTCTGGTGAGATCCGATTATGTGTCGATATGCGCCAAGCGAATACGGCAATAGTTCGCGAAAGACATCCTATTCCGACCATAGACGAAGTTTTGGAAGACTTAAACCAGAGTAGTATATTTAGTAAACTCGATCTTAAATGGGGTTTTCACCAGTTGGAACTATCGGAGGAATCGAGAGACATTACAACTTTTGTGACTTTTAATGGATTGTATCGGTACAAACGTTTAATGTTCGGCATTAATTCGGCTCCAGAACTTTATCAGCATACAATTCAACAAGTTTTACAAGGTTGTGAAGGAGTCCGAAATGTGTCTGATGATATAATTATTCATGCCAGAAATCTAGCGGAACACGATAAGAGACTTGTTGCGGTACTGGAGAAACTGAGAAGTAGGGGCTTAACCTTAAACAAAGACAAATGTTCTTTGCGCTTATCTAAATTAGAGTTTATGGGCCATGTTCTGTCTGATAAAGGGATAGATCCTACCGAAGCTCGAGTCAAAGCTGTTGTTAACGCTAGACGACCGGAGACCTCATCAGAAGTGCGCAGTTTTCTTGGTTTGGTGAATTTTAGTGGGAAATTCATACCTGACTTAGCGACATGTTCAGAGCCACTACGGAAATTAACACGGAAAGTGGTTCCATTTAAGTGGGGTGTAGACGAACAGAAATCGTTTGATGCATTAAAAAGTCGTTTGGCGAACGCTGAAACACTTGGGTATTATGATAAAAACGCACCAACGCAAATCATAACGGACGCTAGCCCAGTTGGCCTAGGAGCGGTATTAATTCAGCGACAAGGGGAAAATCACCGAATTATCAGCTATGCGAGTAGAAGCCTAACCGATGTAGAGAGACGATATTCCCAGACAGAGAAGGAGGCGTTAGCAGTAGTCTGGGCGTGCGAGAAATTTAATCTTTATATCTATGGAGTTGAGTTCGAATTATTTACGGATCATAAACCTCTCGAAACGATATACTCAACAAGATCGAAGCCCTCAGCACGTATTGAGCGTTGGGTGTTGCGTTTGCAACCATATAAATTCGTTGTCAAGTACATTCCTGGACCGAAAAACATTGCAGACTGTTTAAGTAGACTTTCGGTAAGAGCTGATAAGTATTGCTCGGACAATATTGCAGAAGAATATGTTCGATTTATCGCATGTACTGCCGTTCCTTCAGCTTTAACTATTCGTGAAATAGAAAGAGAATCGGCGAAAGACCAGGAAATTATGTATGTCATAGGGTGTATTCGTTCCGGTGATTGGAAACAGTGTGACATGGCTTATCGTATGGTTAAGGACGAATTATGCGTAGTAGGGAAATTACTGCTGCGTGGGACAAGGATAGTAGTGCCAGTCAATTTGCGCAAAAGAGTTATACAAATCGCACACGAGGGACACCAGGGAATCACGAAAACGAAAGAACGATTGCGAACTAAAGTGTGGTGGCCAAATATGAGTAAAGACGCAGAGCGTGTGTGTAGAAGTTGTCATGCCTGTCAGCTTGTTAGTTCTCCATCGTTACCGGAACCGATTAAAACGAAATCTCTTCCAGATAAACCATGGACAGATCTCGCAATTGATTTGATGGGACCATTTCCTAATGGCGAATCAATCTTAGTAGTGGTTGATTATTTTAGTCGTTTCTTTGAGGTGGTAATTTTGAAAAGTACGACAACCGATAAAATTATTAACAGCTTAGACAGTATATTTGCACGGTTTGGTTTACCAGAGACAATTCGTAGTGACAACGGTCCACAATTCATTGCTGTTGAATTTACTAAGTATTTGGAAGAAAATGGTATTTTACATGTTAAAACCACACCTTTATGGCCCCAAGCTAACGGGGAGGTTGAACGTCAAAACAGGACATTGTTAAAAGCGATGCGTGCATCCCAGGCCGAAGGGAGAGATTGGAAGAAAGATCTGAATAAGTTTCTTGTAGCATACAGAACAAGCCCACATTCCACAACGGGCATGTGTCCATCGGACTTAATGTTTAAGTATTCTGTGCGAACAAAATTACCAGGATTACAGATCGATACCAATTACAACGATGAACTTAGAGCTCGTGACGGTATGCGAAAACTTAAAGGTAAATTGTACGCGGATGAGACACGTCGCGCGAAGGAGGCGAATATCTCGGTTGGTGACAGAGTTCTTTTACAACAAAAGAAGAGTAATAAACTCTCAACAACATACGAAAGCAACCCCTATGAAGTTGTTGATAAAGACGGAAGTGAGCTGTGCATAAAATCGCCAGAAGGCGTAATCTACAAACGGAACTCAGCCCATGTTCGTAAATTTGTCGAACCGATTTCGCACGAAAATGAACAAAGTTTATCAACCGATACGAATCAAGAAGCTACGGTAACGGATGGTTTGGATCTTCATGAAACTGTTACTGTAAGTGATAATACAACTAGTGAATCAGATTGTAAAAGTCTGAGACCTTTACGCGTTAGAACTTTGCCAAAGAAATTTGAAGACTATCAACTAAATTGACTTGAATGTATATCAAAGTTGTGTTAGTCTTATTGCAGTTCTGTATTACACTGTTACCCATAACATAATTAATGTTTGTAATTTTAGTTTAGTATTTGGTTAACTTTTATATGATTTTTAGTATCCTAAAAAAACCGTGGATGGTTTTATTTGAAGATAGGAGGGATTGTAGTGAGTTACTAATGTTGTATTGTTATGAGTTACTCGGGTCGTAATGAGAGTTACTTCCCTTAGTGTATTGTAATATGGCGGCTACCATGTGAATAAAGACTTTCCATATTCTTATAATAATATCCATTGTTATTCCCGGTTTGGGCGACTCATCTCTGAGCGGAACACTACAATTACATTCTCCTTTTATCATCCAATTGTGATATTAACATCTGTAAATATTAAAAATAATCATGATGTAATGTCATAATTTTTTGTAGTTTTGCAATAAATAAGCTCACATGACAGTCAAAAAATTGCTTGATTTTGTTTTTATACGATATTTGCCTGCCATGTAAATTATATGACTTGTCATCATTTGACACTCGAAAGAAATCATTCCTGGTTTGTAACCTGAGCTACACGACCCTGTCATACAGTAAGCATAATACAGCATAAGGGTAGTAAATAAACAACGGTTATCTACAGTAAGCATAATACAGCTTAGGGGTAGTAAATAACAGTTATTTATACCTCCAGTCCATCAATTCTCTCAGATCTCAACCTTGTCACCCTTTCTTCTGTGGTCTCTGTAACCCCTGTAGCATCTCTTGGAGGCCTCACAACACGTTTGTGCCCAGTTTTCCTACGCATTGGTGGGGGAGAAGGGTCTGTTGATGGATCAGTTGTAGCTTGTTCTGGTGTTGGCAAATCCGGCAAGCTTTCAATATCATCAGAACTTGATAGTGGTGTGGGTTAATTTCTTGATGTCTCGCTTACTCGACATATGATGCAGAAAAAATCAATAGCTTTTCCTCCTTTAGCTGCCGCTACATAGCTTTTTCTAGACAATTCTAAAGAAAACGAAGATTCAAAACTCATGAAAACATCAATAAAAATAACTGAAGGATATTGTCATTTGGTTTATAAATTAGTCATTTTTTTCTTTGAATTTAAATCTAATATACAGCTACTCTAGATCTTTATTCGTTGATAGTTTTTGGATTGTTCTAAAAATTACACATAGAAAGATACCTACTTGTACTATAAGTCCTGTGTGTCCACTGATCACACTTGTTGAATGAAATTGCCTGTTGGTTCTTCTTCACTGCCTTACTACACTTTACACACTTCTCAACCATTTTAAATGACAATTCTTCACTGCCTTACTACACTTTACACACTTCTCAACCATTTTAAATAACAATTTTTCAACTGACAAAAATTATCAGCCATTCCTTTTATTGGGGCTACCAGCTAATCACTAGAAGCCATCCCCCCCAATTATCTCTTCCAAATTACAAAGAAGCCATTTAGCATCTATTTGATTAAACGAAGATATAAAAACAGCAGCCCATCGTTAAGCTTGATCAAAGAATCACCCACAAGGAATCCGTCATCATGGTTGTAGTAGCAAATTGATTGACGTTTGTCATAACGTGACGCCGAAACTTAGAAATACAAGTGAAATATTTCAGGAGACATGAAACATGATCTCTTATAATTCCACGCCATATTCATATGATGTTTAGTTGTGGTTATGTCTATTATATCCATATTTAACACAGAAATGACGAATACAGTAACAAAAAACTATGAAACGTAATCAACCAAGCCATGAACGGCTAAAACTCATTCGACACCTGATTAGAAAAAAACAAATTGAAAGTAACGCGGAAATGCCACTGCGCATACTCAGCATATAGTCGCGTATTATCCAGTCACTTTTTTAGGATGCAACCAAGACGCCGGTCTTCAAACACAGAGAAATACCGACGATTGAAAATTTTTTGAAAACGTATCACAACGCTTGCGGAAGTTGCTAGGGGCTAAGTTAGAAGTTATTAAGGGCCTTTCATACAAAATTAAGCAGTTTTAACCCCCAAAATGTAACTGGGATTATCCCTTTAACCATGCCCAGAAACATAGCCTGATATATTGTTCTATAATCTACCCTTGGTCATAATATATCCTGCTTTTTTTCCTCGTATATTTTTAGATTTAACTGTCAATATGGTTCAAATCATTATACACCCGCCTTTTATCACACTAACCATAATATGAGTGTTTTTATTTTATATATAACTATATTCTATAGTATATAACTATATTCTATAGTATATAACTATATTCTATAGTATATAACTATATAAATATATTCTATAGTATACTATATAGTATATAACTATTCTATAATAATGTACCACTATATTTAATTCAAAACGTTATTCTATATATAACTATACTATGAGCGCCATAGAAAACGCATCACTTAGTTTTTCGTATAACAAAATGATCCTGTAACCATATCTTATTTATTTTGCTTCTTATTGTGAACGATATTCAAATAGGAACACATCAATAACAACACATTTGTACACTTATGGATTTGTACAGCGACGTGGCATGGAATTAACCATCTGTGTCGTACTTTTGGTTTTGACTCCTCTGACTTTGTACCGTTGATTACAGATTAAACATCCATAGTATACAAATGTGTTGTTATTGATGTGTTCTCATTTGAATATTGTTCACAATAAGAAGCAAAATAGAAAAAATATGTTTACAGGATCATTTTGTTATACGAAAAACTAAGTGATGCGTTTGTTTTCTATGGCGCTCAGTATATATTCTATCTATCAATCAATCAATCAATGAACACAGAATTTGTAAAGCGTAAACAATACTTCGATAAAGCTCCTAATGCGCTTTAAAGTTTATGCGGATCTTTTTAGTATTTATTTTCGTCAAATAGATGTGTCTTCAAACGTGACCTGAAGATGTTTAGAGTTTTTGATTCTTTGATGTTTATGCGTAGAGAATCCCAGAGCGAGAGAGAGAAATGGGGTTTAACGTCCACTCGACACAAACTAGGTCATTTTGGGACTAACATATGGTTTGAATTTTATTTCAATAATTCGCTTGCGTGTAGGGGTCTTTAGCAGTGGGAGGAAACCGGAGTGCCCGGAGGAAACCCACGAGGTTGAGAAGGCGCCCCCATCTCCATGCCACATACGCTCACATAAGGGATCGAAACCACAGCCGCAAGCCAGAGGTGACCCATTAATGTCAATTGTGTAATTGTTTATTCATAGCATTTTAAAAACATCAATATTCAACGGGATAGCATCGACGAGGGGGGGGGGGTGTTTAACGATCAAGGTCTGCCATTGAGTCACGTGGCGTGGTTTCGATTCCCTGTTTGTACATAGCCAGGAGTAGGGTCGCCTGTCCCATCTCTTGTGGGTTTCCTCCATCAGCTAAATATTGAAATATATATTTAAACCATATTTTACTTCCGAAATGACCCGGAATACTGCTGTTCCTAAACAAAGAAAATAAGATACTTACCGCGACTACAATCCTGACCTTTATAACCAGGTAAACAATCTTCATTACATGATCCACTTATATGATTACATTCAGTATTTGGTATTCTACACTTTCTGTTATTACATGATTGATTACACTGATCACCATAGAAACCAGCCTGACATTCTTAAAAGAGGAATGGAAAAAAGCGGGTTTAACGTCTTACTTTTCAGCACGGACTAATTTTATGGAGAGGGTTATAGGAGACATTTTGCTCCCATCCCGACAAAGGACAACCACGCCTAAATATTCGCCGGTCAACATCGGGAGCGACCCCAAAGACTTCCGACTTGGCGAGCCAGCGTCTTATTCACTGCGACTCCCCATTCTGAAACGAAAATCTTATTAACAGTTATACATTCTGTTGTGCAATATGTTTGATGATGTTTGATATTATAGTGTTAAAAATAATACCGCTGTTCATATTTCTTTAGTCCCAGAACAGCGTGTATATAAAAAAGCATGTCAACAATCATTTAATTTAACCATGCCCAGAAACATAGCCTGATATATTGTTCTATAATATACCCTTGGTCATAATTATATTCTGCTTTTTTTCCTCGTATATTTTTAGATTTAACTGTCAATATGGTTTAAATCATTATACACCCGTCTTTTATCACACTAACCATAATATGAGTGTTTTTATTTTATATATAACTATATTCTATAGTATATAACTATATTCTACAGTATATAACTATATTCTATAGTATAACTATATAAATATATTCTATAGTATACTATAATATAGTATATAACTATTCTAATGTACCACTATATTTAATTCAAAACGTTATTCTATATATAACTGGTTTTGACCCCTCTGACTTTGTACCGTTGATTACAGATTAAACATCCATAATTGTACAAATGTGTTGTTATTGATGTGTTCCCATTTGAATATTGTTCACAATAAGAAGCAAAATAGAAAAGATATGTTTACAGGACCATTTTGTTATACGAAAAACTAAGTGATGCGTTTGTTTTCTATGGAGCTCAGTATATATTCTATCTATCAATCAATCAATCAATGAACACAGAATTTGTAAAGCGTAAACAATACTTCGATAAAGCTCCTAATGCGCTTTAAAGTTTATGTGGATCTTTTTGGTATTTATTTTCGTCAAATAGATGTGTCTTCAAACGTGACTTGAAGATGTTTAGAGTTTTTGATTCTTTGATGTTTATGCGTAGAGAATCCCAGAGCGAGAGAGAGAAATGGGGTTTAACGCCCACTCGACACAATCTAGGTCATTTTGGGACTAACATATGGTTTGAATTTTATTTCAATAATTCGCTTGCGCGTAGGGGTCTTTAGCAGTGGGAGGAAACCGGAGTGCCCGGAGGAAACCCACGAGGTTGAGAAGGCGCCCCCATCTCCATGCCACATACGCTCACACCAGGGATCGAAACCACAGCCGCAAGCCAGAGGTGACAGGCCAGCTAGAGGTCGAAGCGCGGCACTCTAGGCCAAAAGGCCATCCCAACCCCCCTTACTCAATTTGAACTATAAATCTTACTTTTATTACAACTGATTCCAGTATATCCATCAATACATCCATTGGGACATTGACCAGTGACTGGATCACATCTATCACCATTTGATCGACAGAAACAAAATGATGTACAATCTGGTCCAAAGGTACCTATCGAACAAACTGTATAAATAATAAAAAAAATCAAATAACTAAGAAATCATTGGATGATGACTGAAATATTCGATTCTATGTCATTCCTTGTGCATTTATAAACGTATGTGAGTCACATAAAATTGAAATAAAGAGGTACATATTTCTATTCTGCTTCTTCAAGTCCGTTTCTCCTATCCAGATTAAGCTGTAAAACAACAAATGTTGTGAACACTATTTCAAGTCAAACAATGCAAATCATCTGTGAAGCAACAATCCAATTAGTACAAAGTTTTCTGGGCGGCAGAATTATGAAATTTTACATTTATTTCGCGTTTGCATACATTTTGTTAGACCCATATATCCAAATATACATCGAATTGTTTTATTTATGTATAATTAATTCTAAAATATGTTTTAGAATCCAACTGACATGAAATAAAATGATACCATATTTACGCCCCATGAACTTCATCTCTGATAGTAGTGGCTGGGGGAATATTTAATACGGATCAGTTTGGTGAATACAGGGTCACGCCTCGTTTGCTTTGACTGACATAATAATTGATTTATATACAGAGCAACACTTAAAGCTGTAAAATGAAAGGTGGGGGGGGGGGTCTCTAATAACTCTTACTTCTTCAAACAGGTTTGTCCGGAAATGGATGCTCTTTGCGCACTCGGTCCAAAGTCCACCTTTACCGCTGATGACCTTAGTTTACTGTATTTTATGTTTATCTTACCATAAACTTCAACTTCACAGAGATTTACAAAAACGTTGCCGTGCTTTTCTCCAGACTCGTCATTGGTAATAGTTATATATCTTCCTGTAGTATTACAGTATACCATAAATCCATTAGGTCTATTATTGTCATCATAATGGTCTTCTGGTATACACGGACTTTGATTTGTTTGGTTTTGTTCATCTACGAATAATTTGAATCCTTTGAATCTAACCTTGATGTCTATATAAAATAAATAAATCAGAATCATAATAAGACTGCAAACACAAACGAGTGCTGAACCTGAACTTTATAACTTTTATTGCAAGGCCTTCGTCGCTCAATAATGTAATGGTAAAAAAAAAAAAAAAGTTTGTGTTCTTGCCTATAGGACTCCTCGCAGTGGAAGCACTGTGCCTGCAATACTTACATCTATAGGCAAGACGGTAATTCAGAGGAAAGTATACTATAGCCAGAAATATATTTCCAGATATAAATAGTATGCATTGTAATATAACAGTATAAAATATACAATCCCCCTCACACCTTTATAAACGTCTTCGTAGCACTCATATTAATGAAAAATAAATACATATATAAATACATAATTAAATAATCCCTGCCCAGCCCTGCCAAACCCAACCCAACCCACCCTTTTAAAAGAAAAACCTATAAAACTTTTCAATTTCCCATTAGGTATGGTTATCTAACAGTTTTTCTTTAATTTTCTTTGAGTGGTGCAGATATTTTCTAAGATTAAGCAGTTTTATATTATTATCACCTTTGAAGACATAGAAGACCAACAATATTTTCTGGGGTTAGATATAAGCGGGACAGCACAGCAAAATGTAAAATTCATCTTCAACAGCTTTCATATTACAACATTTGCGTAATCTTTTATATCTTTCGATTTTATTATATTACCCGGTTTCAATGTTTAGTGGTAGAAGACCACAACGAAAATGATAATAGTTTCATATTTTACTTGAACATTCGATTGGAGGTAAGTTTCTGGTTCATGAATAGTTTTATATACTTTATAAAACCGTACTTTACTTGAATCTTCTACTGTGGCAAACCATTTCGGGTCAAACTGATATTTTATAAGAAGTTCTATTTGTGACAAAATTGATATATCAAAAGCATTTTGAGGATCCCATATACTGGTAAACGCCACGTTATATAAAAGTAATTTAATTTCAACTGCCTAGTTTAAGAAAACACGCAGCGAATCAGTATATAGAATAGTTTATACATTAGATAATAATGAATTCTTTTCCTTCCGTAATTTGAACCAATATCTTATTATTCTTATTTGACGCTAATTAGTGGGTAAGACGCTGACTCGCTAGCTTGTAGGTCGATCCCTGCAATGGCCGAGAAAGTTCAACCAGATTTATATCGGTGTCGTTTCCCCTTGTGGGTGTTGCTGGACGGGGGGGTGACAAGGGCAGCTGTCTAGTCGTTCGGATGGGACGAAAAACCAAAGACCCGTGTACACATTGGCGTGCACGTAAAAGATCCCCCATAGCACTGTATGGCGTATGTCCGTCTTCATTAGTCCAGTTTAGGAGTAAAACACTAGGACGCTAAATCCCATTTCATTCGTCTAGCATAGCAGTGATAGGACAGTTTTTACCTACTCTAAAAAATATATCTCATAAAATCATTTTGTATTTTATCAATTGACTTTGCATTATGAAAACCCCAAACTTCACAGCCACAGTTAAAAACAGACCAAACCATGGTGTCGATCATTGGCTCGATAGCATGTGCATCGTTACATAACGTAACCTGGGCCGGAAAGAATGGTGCCTTTCGGTTATTTTATATGTCCATTTACATTAAATAATAAATATATTTTAACCCGATATACCGACTGTACTATACAGACAAAATCCGATCGAAAAATACAGAAAAAAAACAAAATACAGAAAAACAACAATTTTTTTTTATACTAATAACAGAAAAACCCTGAATACCGAAAAACAACACACATAAAAATTGTAAGAATGGTCATGGGTCAGGCTAGGCAACGCTAGATATTGTTGTCAACGCTAGGTCACACATATAAATTGGAGTCAACACTAGGTCACTTATGCAAATGCTGGACACTCTAGGTGGATAATGGGTCACGCTGCACATCTAAATATTATTATAGTGGTACACTCTATGTTGGTCATGGATCACATTAGGTCCTGCATAAGACTTGTGGGACACTCACTGTAGGCGGGTCAGGCTAGACCACTTATAAAATTTGTGGAGCACTCTAAGTGGGTCATGGGTTATTTTTTTTTTCAGACGGCAATTTCTCCCGCATACACAATTCAGCACGGCATGTTATTTATGAACTAGTTCTAAAACACCCCAATGCCGGTTGTAAACATTCTTTGGTAGCTATTGATCATTTAGTTTTTGGTGTTCAGCATTTAATCGGAGACGAAAGTCGGAGCCGCCTGAAAGATCATCAAATAAGTTTCCTAAAAGGACATGCCCTACATGCTGACACAACTGTACCACGGACCGGTAATAAACAAAAACATTGGTATTGAAGACCTATTTCCGGTCTGGGGAAAGGTAGTTATTTTTCATGTGGACTTTGTGTCTTTAGTAATGACTTTACTTTCAACTATGATGGATAATTACTTAGGTGAGTAGATTACTACTAGTTTCATTTGAAACTTTAAATCTTGTAATCCCAGAGTGAAAGTTTCAGATATAAGCCATAAAATTTAGCTGGATTAAGTGTGTATGACGCTGGCGAACACACTTGCAAAAGGGTCTCTGGATGAACTTCAGCGATTCTTTCATCGCCTGCTATTTAGATACCCTTTAGAGTCATGAAAGTGTAAAAATCGTACGGAGCAGTTAACAAAAGGCATACATGGCCGTCTCTGCATTGATAGCGGGGGCAGTTGTGGGAATATGGACTTTTAAAGGAGCTAAATTGCTAATATACTATTCAAAAAAAGTAGGGGATATTTGATTTTTAAGTGTTATTAAAGTCACCTAATGAAACTGACGAAGAAACAAATGACAAAATGAAATGAAGTTCACATTCATCGATTTATTCCAAATGATCGTTAGACTAAGTAAGGCACAGACTGACCATTATAAGGGTAAAATGATACCCGGGGTCAAACAGCAAAGTTACCACAGCATCACAACAAAGTCAGTAACGGGTAAATCCTCCTCTGTTTGCCAAACAAGCATTGATCCGACGTGGCATACTCCTAATGAGACGTCTAAGGTCATTTTGGTCCAGATTGTCCCATTCCTGTTGCAACGCAGCAGCAAGTTCTTGGACATTGGCAGGACGTTGTTGACGTTGACGTAACCTCTGTCCAAGCATGTCCCAGACATGCTCGATGGGGGAGAGGTCGGGACTCAGTGCTGGCCAAGGTAATGTGGTGATGTTCTGTGGTTGGAGGTAACCTGTAACGATCCTGGCCCTGTGACATCTTGCGTTGTCATCCTGGAAGATGAAACGGCGGCCATGACGTCGTGCGAACGGCACAACATGGACTGCCAAGATGTTGTCCCGGTAGTACTGCCCTGCAACAACATGTAAAGCCGTTCTTCCAGCAACAGTGATGCCTCCCCACACCGTAACAGAATCACCCCCAAATCGATCATGTCTGATGACGTTAACGTCTTGGAAGCGCTCGTTTCGACGACGCCACACCCTCCTACGTCTGTCCAAAAAATCAACAGTGAACCTTGACTCATCTGAAAACATCACATTGCTCCAGCGTCGATTATCCCAGTGTTGACGATCCCTACACCAACGACGTCTTGCCTGAATGTGATGATCTCTCAAACAAGGGATCACGCGAGGACGTCGGGCGCGAAGGTGACCCCTATGCAGTCGATTCCGAATCGTCTGGCCACTCACTCTCACACCAGTGTCTGTTTGAAGACGAGCGCTGATCTGATTTGCTGTGATGACACGATTTCTCAAGGCCAAGGTACGGATAAATCGATCCTGGGCTTGAGTTGTCGCCCTTGGTCGAACTGAGCGTGGTCTGTCCCGTACAGATTGTGTATCACGGTATCTGGACCATAGCCTGCTTATGACAGACTGAGAAACATTCATCGTCCGCGCCACAACCGCCTGTGTTGTGCCGATCTGTAGCATGCCAAGGGCACGTAACCTTTCATTTTGGGTAAGCCGACGCATATCAAAATTTGTTTTCTGGTCACTAAAACAATTAAACTGATGTTTCCACCCTAGAATTCTATGCCACAATGACTGTAACATTCAAAGTCAGAGTCGTGCAAATCTTGGGTTGGACCCCCATGGTGATCCCAAGCATCACCTGCATTCCATGCGGTAGCTATTGGTGCGTTTGGGCGTCACATGTAACTGGAAATGTTTCTTCTGTTAGGTTCTATAGTGACTTTTTTCGTAGTCATTTGCATATTTTAGTATTATTCCCCCAAAATCAAATATCCCCTACTTTTTTTGAAAAGTATATTTATGAACTAGAAATTGACCCAAATGGGTTGCAATGCATATAATATGTAATTCGATTGCATATAAACTAATTTATATTCAATTGCTTCCTCTTTCTGGTCACTTGTTACAAATGACCCTTAAACGCATTGTGGTAACGTTTCATGTACCAAAGGTAAAATGTTTATTTTGTCTTAAAATATGTAATTCGATTGCATATAAACTAATTTATATTCAATTGCTTCCTCTTTCTGGTCACTTGTTACAAATGACCCTTAAACGCACTGTGGTAACGTTTCATGTACCAAAGGTAAAATGTTTATTTTGTCTTAAAATATTGGATATCAGAAGCCTATCCTTTCCCGGTAAGATCACACACCAATGTTGATTTGAATTGACAATTAATTCGTGTTTTAAACGTGTAAGACTTTGGATGATATTGAGTTAGAGACTTGGCTACTTTAGAGTTACTCTACTCACCCTGATTTGAATTATGGAGGCAATATTCAGGCGAATTCATCAGCTAAATCTTATCTTATGGGTAATATCTGAAAGTTTCACTTGGGGATTACAAAAGCCAAGTGATCACGCTTCAAGTTTGATTTGTAATTAATAACGCCATAAATTTGTCATTTTAATTACTCTGGAGGGTGTATAATGATCAAATAAAGTCTCGTTGGCATAGTGGGTATTGTTAGATGATAGTTGACGAAATGTCTTGAACGTGTAAAAACAAGATGGCGGGCGAGAAACATTGTATTTACCTAATATATAGTCAAGCAGTAGTAAGAAGTTTCATTTTAATTCCTTCAAGGGCCTGTGGCTAAGGCCTAACAAGGATAATACGCCCCGTAGGGCATCTAGCTATGATATAAGCTTTCATTCTCGTTAATTTAATCAAATTCGGCCAATCAATTTCTCCTGTTTGCATGAAAACTAAATGTCCCTAAATTTAATCGTCCTAATTCTTACATAATGATGGTAAGAACTTACACCAGAAACACACAATATAAACACTGATTATAAAATCTCCTCGTGCTTATGTTTATAAATTATGTAAAGTGTACAGAAGTGGTATATATAAACCATAACGTAAAACACAATATTATAATCCAAATTGCGGAAGATGTCGATTTCTTATATGTCGTATCACGATAAGATATCACTGACATGGTCTAATACTACTGATGGCAAGAAAAACATATCATAGCAAACGTTTGTGAGTACCCCGGAAGTGATAGCCTACTCGCTGGATCCACCAATCATAATATATTACAAAATCGATAACATGTAATCTTCAAACATTGTATTATTTGTTAATTGGTATTATAAGGGTAAAGTATAAAAATCACCGTGTATTAATAAATATGTGTATCAATATTAATAATATGTATTCAAAAAGTATATATATTTGTGTTTTAATAAATTTAAATTCTACTTACGGTGATCCCTTGCATATATCTTTATATCCTTAACAGGATAACGTTGTCCTAAATCTACCCCCCATGAAGCAGGTGTTCTGCCATCAGCCGTATGAGTACAATAACTATATTCCTTGCTATGATTAGTATCACCATCTACTGCATACCGTGGATACCTTTGTCCAGACTGGTCAGAATAGGTTGAGCTCTGCCACGTAGATTTATTTAAGGCAACATTTTCTGGAAATTGAATCAGTTTTTTTGTGCAAATTACATAGCAAGATGAATTATTTCACACAAATCCTAATCATGAACCTATTTCATTTCTTAATGGCATGCATAGATGACAAAATTATAGCCCCAAAATATATGCTCAAAATATCAGAATTTTTTTCCTTAATCTCATATTTGAATGAGTTATATAATATTTGGGTGATATGTAACCCATCACACACTCTTCATCTTGTATATGTTTCAGAAACCCAAATATTACATTTTCAATAAAGGAACATAAAATCGTGGTGTACGTGTGTTAAGTGGGATCAAGTAGCGACATTCATGTCAAATTCGTCAAAATATCAAGCTTAGTGGCGACAGAAAATATAGAAACAATTATCAGACTTTTAGCAGTCTTAAAGATGTACTGGAAAGCCACTTTCATTTATTTCATTTATAAGGACATTCAGTTTCTCGCCGCTTTACACTTTTACTCCACATAATAAATTAGAAAGGCAAATGGAGTTGAATACAAATAAACCGAAGAAGGTGCATTAAGAATGCTGGCATTTGCAGCCCGAAATATTATACGATTGTACGATTTCATTTTTCCATTCGTGTTCTTAGAAATGACACATTTATGAACTTCTGAAGTTTAATTATCCTCAGAGGTCCTGACAGACAAGGACATCTGTCTAATCGTGTGGTGCACGTAAACGATCCCTTGGCAGACGGAAATCGATATAAGAGTAATCCGTAGCACCGCTGGCCGAGCAACAATTCTCTCGTAGCACACTGTATGGGGTATGAGCGCCTTCAATTTGATTATCCTTAAAGATCGATGACACTATGTTATATTTAACGCAGAATATTGGTAACCCCAGAAGATCGAAGATACTATATTATTTCTAACCCCAAGTATTGCTAACACTTTATAATTAACACAAGGTACTCTTTTTTTATGGATACACAATTACTGAGTTTGGTACTAAGCGGCGTTTCGACGAGGATACTCTCGTCTTTATCAAGCAAATGATACGAAAATGTGAATAATCGTACTATGTTATCTAGAATATTGCTAACTCTTTAGTATCTATGGTACTATGTTATCTAGAATATAACGAACCCTTTAGGATCGATGACATATCTAGAATATTGATAATAACCCTTTAGGATCTATGGCACTAAATATGTTATCTAGAATGTGGCTAACCCTTTAGGATCGATGACATATCTAGAATATTGATAACCCTTTAGCGATAGCACCATGTTATCTAGAATATTGATAACCCTTTAGGATCGATGGCATATCTAGAATATTGATAACCCTTTAGGATCGATGGCAGTATGTTATCTAGAATATTACTAACCCTTTAGCATCGATGGCAGTATGTTATCTAGAATATTACTAACCCTTTAGGATGGATGTCAGTATCTTATCTACAGTATTACTAACCCTTTAGGATCGATGGCATATCTAGAATATTGCTAACCCGTAAGGATCGATGGCAGTATGTTATCTAGAATATTATTAACCCTTTAGGAACGATGGCAGTATGTTATCTAGAATATTACTAACCCTTTAGGATCGACGTCAGTATGTTATCTAGAGTATTACTAACCCTTTATGATCGATGGCAGTATGTTATCTAGAATATTACTAACCCTTTAAGATCGATTAAATATTGATAACTATTTAGTATCGATGACTCTATATGTATATGGTCCAGATGTTAAGCCGTTAGTATCGATGGCTTGACCTCGATATGTATTTATCTAACCCAGTCTAAATTATTCGTTAGGTTCGATGGTATTTCCACAATTCCAGTGTCTTTGTAGTAAGTTGATATTAAATTGTTTTTATCAACCTAGAGTAAACTGTGTTCATAGCAATCAGACCCGGTATATTCATTCATCGTGCATTAACAGGATACCCAGCTGGAAAAAAAATTCGAATTAATTTTCATTAAAATCTTGATACCTTTAAAGTTAGATAATATTCCTACCTTTTTGACAGGTATCACCATACCACCCTTCCTGACATCTACTGAAGCAGGCACCTGTAGCAAGGTTACAACCCCTTCCATCACAATGACATCTATATCTATTATCATATCCAAATCTTTTCTGTCCTGGCACAGTAAAAAAATGATTACTAATTATTGAATATATTCCAACACCTAGATAAAATTGAAAGATACATGACTTCTAGCGTCATTTAGCGTATATCTGGGGAAACTGAAGGGCATTTTGCAAAGACACAGAAACTGAGATTTAATACAACAGCATATTATACCAAATACATGTACTACGTTATAGTTTTACTGACAATAATAATCAGATGTGTACGATTTTGACAGTATATTTTAATCAAGTAAATACATTGAAAAACTAAAATCGTGAAGGTCAGACTCCAAAATATCAGAATTTTTTTTTCATCACTATTCGTTTATATTTTTTTTCAATATCCAAATCATGTTGAACTGGATTCCAACGGAACTTTTTGTGCACACTTGGAAGCTCGCCGTCAGTGTAGCGTTCTAAAGGCCCGGGCTTGATTACCTGTTGGGTCCATTGCGCGAAAGCCCGGGCGGGTGGCTTATAGTTTTTGCCTCACCATTTTGCCACAAAAAAGTGAACTTACAGAATCCGATAATAATCCTACCCACGTCCCTAGGTACCCACATTGAGACCAGTCATCGGGTTCCCCCTACTTTACGATCACGATTATACCAACAATTGTTTCATAAACATTACTCAGCATGCATCCAGACACCTATAGACTCTGGGCCGCTGGACAAGTGTGTGTACACATTGGAGCGCACGTAAGAGAACTCTTGGCATTTGGAATTGTATATAAGACGTATAAGAGTACGCCATAGCGCCGCTGTCCAGGCGAAATGACCGTTATAACACACTGTAAGGCGTATGCTCGTCTTCATAATCCCAGTCGGAACAGAGTCACATTTTATTTCATTTTATTTCCACTACTCTGTATTTAATATGCCACTGATATCTACATGTATAATATTACTTTATATACCCTAAAATAAATTTTATAGTTTAAATAATATCACACTACTTCGTATTTATAAAATTTGATATAGATGGCACTACATGTATTTTTTTACATAGTCTTATATTTGATATATTCTTATATTATTGATAATTAAATAACACATGGAAAACCTTACCATTTATATACTGAAGAATATATACCACAACGATGATGATCATATAAAACAACCACCGTCGTATATCGGCCATTTTCGTCTATTAATATATACTAGGAAGAAATACGTGTAACCTGTAATTTCAAAACCCGAAACACGTCATGTTATAATCTTCCTGGTCGAAACAGTTATTATATCGACACTAACCAAAAGAGCCAAACCTGTATGTGACCCGGACGAACTGGAAAAGGAAATTGACCATCTTCGATTCAGCTTTCAGCACCCGAATAATTATCCAGCCAACAAGATTAGAAAAAAAAACAATAGACAAGGCCCTAGGAGAGAAAGTTGTAAAACCAGCTAAAGAACACGAACTGGTATCAGTTTATATTCAATTTATTTGTAACCTAATCTACACGATAAAAAAGAATCCCGGAAAAAACGGAATGTAAAAGTCTCTATACTAATTGCAGTTAAAGAGGGTATTAAAAAATACTGTGACAAAATATACCCTCTTAGTGGTATAAATCAAATGTGGATATTGAAAAATTCCAAATAATTACTTGATGGTTTGCAATTGAGATCCCTTGCTTCGGTCTCATCTATTCAAACTTTTGACTTTGCACACTAAAATTCCCCATAGTAGATTAAAAGCTCGGTTGAAAGACATTATTCAGAGTGCCTTTTCATATAAATCGGGAACTGCTAGATATCAATATTTAGTTGTTAATTACAATTGCTCATATTTCGTTAAGTACCATAGTGATTCCAAAAATAAATTTACCGCCATCAAGATAATTAAGATGTTGGATTTTTTATTAATAACATCTTTATTGAATTTGGAGGGGAAATATATCAGCAAGCGGTAGGTAACCCCCATGGGCACCAACTGTGCACTTTTGCTTGCTGATTTATTTCTCTATTCCTATGAAGCCGAGTACATACAGACGCTAGTTAAAACAAATAAACGATTAGTCAGACATTTTAATTATCGGTATATCACTGAATAATCCTAAATTTAGTGATTATGTAGAATTCATACATCCTGATGAGCTCGAAATTGAAAATACTACAGTGACAATTACGCTTCCTACTTGGATCTGCGTCTCGATTTTGACAATTGCCATAGACTGAGTGTTAAATTGTATGATATACGTGATGACTTTGACTTTCCGATTGTTAACTTTCCATTTATTAGTAGTAACATTCCTGTATCACCAGCTTATGGAGTGTTTGTGTCTCAGCTAAAGCGTTACCCGAGAGCTTGTTCTTTTTATTCTGATTTTTTTAAGTAGATCGAGATATTTGTCATCTAAGCTTCAACTACAAGGATATTTGCGCACTAAACTTATAAAAACCTTAAAAGAGTTTTATGGCCGTCATATTGACTTGATTGGTAAATATAACATGTGTCTCTCAGCTGTTATTCTAGATATATTTAATTGACGCGTATCCTATTTACTATCTCTCTGATTATGTCTACTACATCGCTAACACTGTTCATAGCGTGCATTTTGCATACCGATAGTCCATTGGCCAATTACGCAATTTTACCGAGATTTCGACTAATAGTTTGGATGCAGCTATGGCGGGTGTGGCGCCAGGTAGGGTAAGCTTACTCTTCCGGACACCTGTTACCACTGTTTGTCGTGTATTTTGTACACGATGAACAGCCCATTTGCTGATTACACTATTTTGCCTATAAAGTTTTTTATGACTTCGAATTTTGTCTAATGGGTTGGATTGTTCGTACTTGGTTTAACTAGTGGTATGACACCCAAAAACCTAATAACAACAGATGGCAATATCAGAGAGATGTTATTAATAAGATAGACTGTAGCTGTGATGTTTCGTACATAGGAGAAACTACACGCCCATTATCGGGTTCGAGTCAATGAACACCGACTGACCACTACAAATAAGAAAGGAGTTAGGTCAGCAATAGCTCTGCGTATTATGGACAACCCTAATGATACTATAAGGAGGCAGGCCACCACTAATTTCCGCATTGACTTCAATGTTCATTCTGGCTTCTTTGGCCACCTCCAACCTTTCCCCAAATTTTCGTTGAGCTGAATGTTTTTCACTGCAGACAGGGGAACAAATGGTCGTGTCTTTGCACTAAAATGTGTATGAGGTTGACCACCAAAATTTTGAGATACACGAAGTTGGGCATGCAAAAGGACAGAAAAGAGACAGAGCGAGAATTGCTATAACTAGACGAACTTCAATAATGGTCAATTCCCATAATATGGTGAGATAAACACATTCTAGGTAGAAACTTCAAGTCCAGCAAACAGTTACATATCCGTGAAGCTATTGAAATCCGTAGACACAACCCGATTATTAATAGAGACACTGATCTATTTATATATCCAATACTTGCGATGACTTGATAGTTTAAATTCAGTGTGTTCTGTGTTGATATGAATAAATGCTTACAGTATAACGCTATTAAGTTGGCGTGCTGGTTCGAAGGTGCTTTATTATTTGTAACACATTATATTTTCGTTAGTACTTCCTATTTAGTTCTAATTTAGATGTGTTATGGTGAAACCCTATTGAGATTGGTCTTTGATCTTTAGTACTGACTACCTATTATTATCCTACTAAGGCTCAGTTATTATTATGATTGTATTATGTATTGTTATTGTAGGTACTTCTAATTATTTTAATGGTTCCTTCTGATTATTAATAAGTTTGTGTAAGTTAAAATATGTACAAATATGCTGACTAGATGTATATTTTTCATTAACTTGAAAACGTGACCTGTATATGTTACGAAACGTCGTTATTAAATAATAGAGAAGTTATATCCATAATACCTTGTGTTGTGTTTTGTTATGAATGAAAAAGTTTGTTGGGTTTTTTTACATTGATTTTTTCAACTATGTTATATTGTCTGCAGTATGACTTTAGTTTATTATAAACAACGGAACTTGATAAACGACAGCTGACTTCATCAAGGATGTATTATATAGAATCATAATAGTTATAGACATACGTTTATTATATAAAAGTTGAATGTACAAGTAACGACTAATACGTAGGCTATTTTTACATCATATATACACTGGTAAGTCAAAATTGAAGTGAATTACTCCTAATTAAATAAGGAAATGTGTATTTATCAAGAAATCCATCATAATAAATGTTATTTGAGTAATGGATGAAGCACGAGCCTGGGGTTATTCTGGGGAAAGAAAGACACGAAGAAAAAGAAACCCAGGTGACAGAATCTCTTCCTTCGAGGGTTTCTTTCTGGGGTCTTTCTGGCGCAGCATAACCGAGGGTGAGTGCTTTATCTAACTTTCAAGTGAAAATAGTATCTTTAGAAATCAAACTTTAACATATGAAAAAAGAATACCACAGATATTAAAAGAAAAGTCATTTTATATTACGATGTTTGGTGAGAACCCACGATCAACCTAAGAGCTACGCGTTAACATGTCAAGTTTAACACCCAGACACTCTCCCTCAATTTAAGCCGACCTTGCCCGAAATGTACTCGTTCAACGTCACTGTGTCTGTGTTGAATAATATTCCTAAATCCAAAACAACCAGGGATATAATTTATATACAAAATTGGGAGAGATGCTAGATTAATTTCTTTATTATTTTTTTTGCGCCATTGGTAGTAATCCCTTTCAGTACTGAGGTCTAATCAAACACTGCACTGGGAGGATCGCTGAAACTTATATAATATTCAAAATACTGACTACGTCAGTTTGTATTAAAACCAAGATTCCATAACCAGATACACAAAACTATTTTATGTCTTTAGGTTTACGTTTGTCCCTTCAAGGTGGCCAAGAACACCGACAAACTTTAGATTATTTAGTAATCGACAGATTACTGACCCTTTTCACAATAATAATGGTAAACAGTACCTTTTATATAAAGTCCGTCTGCATTAGCCCATTCGGAACAGAACCGTGTATGTGACGTTAAACCTTATTTCAGTTCATTTATATAAAGAAGTTAATTCGAAGACAAATTGTGGTGAATCAAAGAGCCGTAAAAATTGACCTAAAATTGTACGTTTTTACGAAAAGCCCGAGACGAAATAACGCTGTTATATAAGATTATATGAAAAGTGTAATTCTCTTTGTTAAGTTAAATGTATTAAGGATTATCTACAGTAACAAACACAGATCTAGTGGTCTTGATTTGATCAAATTTAAAATACGTAATTCACAAATTTCAAAGGTGTTCATGTAAACCCATGCCATGACGAAACTCTAAAATATGAGTTCAAAATGCCATCAATTTTAAAACGTTTAGTAGATATTCATATATTTTATGTATATAACCATTTGATTACTACCAGAAACACCACGTCAAAGGTGCCTCACATTCATTTCAAACTTTAATTTTGATATTTTTTGTTAGTGATGGGGAGTGTACTCAATCAGTGGTACAGTAAAATTCACAGGGTATAATACTCTACAGAATACAGTAAAATGGATATACTAATCTGCAGAGTTTTCTGAGAGAAGGACTATTCATTGTTTGAAAGCTACATCATCGACGAGATTGTATCATGAAGGTATCGGCGAACACAAAATATGCCAACAAAACGGGATAATTCCTAAATTTGATCTTGTGTAAAAATTTGGGAATTTCGTTGGCATTAAAACGAACATTAACATGTATTTGTATTCGAAATATAGTTCAAATGACAATGTTTATTACTTATATTTTTATGAACAAATTCTATTTATAGATTTAAAATTTCGAGATTGGTATGAAAGTAAATATCTTAGATAAGATTCAACATCTAGTGGCAGGGATTAGCTTCCATAGTTTTATTACCTAGTCTTTAACTCTGAGCCGAGATTGTCATATTGTTATAGTCAGGTGTTCAGTATATTTCAGGAATTAAAAGTGATGCAGTTCGAGTTACTACGAATAGGTCTTTACATAGCATCCTAACTAAATTGTAGATCCACCAACGAAAAGCAACAAAAGAATGATGACACGCTGATATAATCTGTGAATATACCTGTCCATCCTGATGCAAATAATAGCCTGTACACGTTGACCAGGGCCCGATTCCTAGAAAATTCTTAAAAGTAAGCACAAAGTTATGCTTCACTTTTGCTTACGTAAGAAACTTTATTGAAATACCGTCTCTAGAAAATTCTCAAGATCGTTCTTACGTAAGAACAAGCCAAGTACGAGTCTAAGCACATTGTGACTGGTAAATTGAGACTAAGATGCTCTCTAACCTTCTAAAAACCGTTTTGGTATGCAAATTACACCGTAAATTCGTCTGCATATAGAGTTATAAATAGATCAATGACATTAACTTCAAATAGAAATGAAGTGAAATGAAATGGGGTTTAACGTCCTACTCTTATGCACCTAACCTGGGCTAATGGAAGACGGGCATACGCCATACAGTGTGCTATGAGGGTAATTTTGCCCGGGCAGCGGCGCTATGCCCTACTCTTATATCGAATTCCAACTGCCAAGGGATCTTTTACGTGCACTCCAATGTGTACACGGGACCTCGGTTTTTCGTCCCATCCGAACGACTAGGCAGCTGTCCTTGTCAGGCCCTCCTTCTGTATCACTGACAAGGGGAAATCACGCCGGAAAATCGAGATGAACTTTCTCGGCCAATGCAGGGATCGAACACCCGACCTCCAGGCTAGCGAACAAGCGCCTTATCCACTTAGCCACCGTGATTCCCCAACTTCAAATAGTCGATTTAGATGTATTTGACTACTGTTTTGCTCCTAAACTGAGCTAATGAAGACAGGCATGCGTCATAAAGTGTGCTATGAGGGAAATTTTGCCCGGACAGCGGCGCTACGGCCTATACTCTTATATCGAATTACAACGGCCAATGAATCTTTGACGTGCACGCCAATTTTTACACGGGACCTTATTTTTTCGTCCCATCCGAACGACTAGACAGCTGTCCCTGTCAGGCCCTCAGCCTGCATCACTGACAAGGGGATGAACCTTCTCGGCCAATGCAGGGATAGAACACCGGCCTACCTCGGCCCGATTCCTAAAAAATTCTTAAGCACGTTCTTTACATGTAGATTTTAAACAGACTTTGCAAATAAGTAAACTTATCTTATTTTGTGTTAACGGAAAATTCGTAAGAACGTTCTTGTGCTTAGAATTTAAGTCGACTTCAGTGTAAGCACAAGCACGTTATTATGTGTTCCAAGAAAAAACTTAAGCGCAACTTCGTTCTTAAAATTGTCAATCTAAGCACAAGTCCCAAGCAAGGTATAGGGCTTGCTTACCAATATGGCTGACCGTAGAGTTATTCGACGGCATTTGCTACATCTTTTGATATCTAAGAGTCAATTGAAAGACAGAAAATCCTTTAGAAACATATTCTCGAGAAGAATGCTACAGAAAATTTCGCATCTATCCTAAACACAATTTATTTATTTCCAAATTGGTAAACAACACACACGCGGGCTACTTAAAGATAAATATTCGGTCTGTTTGCATGGGCTTGCATTTTGGGTTTGTTTTTTTTTAGTCTCTGGTACATTTTATATGTGTAGGCCTATGGGGACACGTCAAAGGCATCAGTGGATCACGTGGCTAAGTGGGTATGACGCTGGTTCGCTAGCCTGGAGGTCGAGTGTTCGATCCCTGCATTGGCCGAGACGGTTCATCAAAATTTTCCGACGTGGTTTCTTCTTGTCAGTGATACAGGACGGAGGACAGCTGACTTGTCAATCGGATAGGAAGAAAAAGCGAGGCCCCGTGTACAAACTGACGTGCACGTAAAAGATCCCTTGGGAGTTGGAATTCGATAGTATGGGCCGTAGCGCCGTTGCCCGGGCAAAATATCCCTCATAGCACACTGTATGACGTATGCCCGTCTTCATTAGCCCAGTTTAGGAGCAGAACAGTAGGACGTTAAACCGTATTTCATTTCATTTCATTCACCAAATACATCTAAATGGACTATTTGCCGGGAAGTTAATGTCATTGGTCTATTTTTAACTCTATGCAGACCATAGAGCTATATATAGAAACTCTGTGATGCAGACGAATTTACGGTGGAATTCGCATACCAAAAATGTTTTTATGACGTTAGAGAGCATCGTACTCTCAATTTACCAGTCACACTGTGCTTAGATTCGTACTTAACTTGTGCTTACGTAAGAACGGTCTTGAGAATTTTCTAGAGACGGTATTTTATAAAGGTTCTTACGTAAGCAAAAGTGAAGCATAACTTTGTGCTTACTATTAAGAATTTTCTAGGAATCGGCCCTGGCTAGCGTCTTACCCACTTAACCACGTGATCCCCTGATGCCTTTGACATGTCCCCCATAGGTCTATAAGCTAAAAAAAACCCCCAAAACGCAAGCACATGCAAACAGACGGAATGATTGAGAGAGCGTCTGATATTAAAGTAGCTTAAGCTTGGCGCAGACGGTCAACTTTTCGTCGCTAGTTGCTGCAATAGGCAACTACTGGCAACTCCGAGCAATTGGCAACTCGAGGTCTCCCGTGTGCGCTGACTGGCAACGAGAAGCAATTTTTCCCGGGATGTATTCGGAATGCCGATATCACGTGATCATTCAAAATGGCGCCGTACATACAACAACAGTTGTTAGCTGTTCCGACGCCGCCATCTTGAAGTATCACATGACAGTAGAGCGCTCGCTGATTGGACAGTTAACCAGTTGCTTGTTGCCTGTTGTCGCTTACCGCCGCAGACGAGCAATTTTGAAGCAACAGATGAACAATTTCTCGGCGACGAGCGATTTTCTGTTGCCCAATATCAAACATGTTTGATATTTGGCAACGAGAAGCAACTCGGAGCAACAGCAGGCAACTATTGTTGCCCGTTGGCGCAGACGAGCAATTTTTTCTTTCAACGACCAGCGATTTCACTGTTGCCTGAAAGTTGCTCGAAAAAGTTGCCCGTCTGCGCCTGGCTTAAGTCTCTAACTCAATTTCATCCAAAATCTTCGACATTGAAAACACGAATTATTTGTCAGTTTAAATCAAAATTGATGATTTGATCTTACCGGAAAAAGATGGGCTTCTGATATCCAATATTTAAGACAAGATAAATATTTTACCACTTATCGTGTACCATAATGCGTTTCAGCCCAGTTCTAGCAAGAGACACGGGGAACGAGGCTAGAAACATTGGACCAAATCAAACGGCGCATGTAGACTGGAATAACTAGACGCTAGAAATTTGCATTCGTTTGACATTGTTGGCTTATTTCGCCGCACATAACTGATTTAAAATTGGAGTAAAAGCGGAAACCATTGAATATAAATGAGTTTATATACATTCATATTAGACTATTATATGCGTTGCGACCCACTTGTGTCCATTTCTAGGTCCCAAATATTAGCGATTTAGCTCCTTTAAAGTGGCCCGCCTTTGTGGATTTTACCAATTTGTAAATAAATCAAATGTTTTTAGTGTAGAAGCGAAATATTCTATAGCATTCTTGTCGAGAATATATTTCTTAAGGATTTTTTGTCTTCCAAATGTCTCTTAGGTATCAAAAGATGTAGCAAATGCCGTCGAATATCTCTACCGTCAGCCGTAAGAACGAAGTTGTGCTTAAGTTTTTTCTTGGAACACATAATAAAGTGCTTGTGCTTACACTGAAGTCTACTTAAAATCTAAGCACAAGAACGTTCTTAAGAATTTTCTGGGAACACAAGATAAGATAAGTTTACTTAATTGCAAAGTCTACTTAAAATCTAAGCACAAGAACGTGCTTAAGAATTTTCTAGGAATCGGGCCCAGGAGTATTCTTCTCATCCGAACGACTATACGGTGTCCCTTGCCAGGCCCTCCCACTGACAAGGGAAAACCACACTAGAAAATGTCGATGAACGTTCTCGACGAATATAGGGTTCGAACAAGGTTTGAACGGTTATGCAGATGGAGGGCGATGGCGTTAACTTTTTAATTCAATGTGCGCAGTCATTATTATTTACTCTACAACGAAAGTAAAGAGTGCACAAAAGTGCTTCAGATTTATAGATTGCCGTGAATTGCGGACATGGCATTTGGACTAAGACTAGTAATCAGAACTTAATTTTCCTATATTAATACAGCTATGTAGGAGATATTTTAAAATTCAAAGGCACTGCATGTTTAAACATTTTAGATTTTTTTAACCACAAATTATTTGGCACTTGAAACTGCGTTAACTGGGAGAAAACTGTGTGGTCTTCGACGAAAGTGTTAAAATATCTAATATTGCACCATGATTACTGTTTTAAAGTGTTGTCTGGTTCGAATTCAAAATTCATGTACTTTTAAATTTCTGTCTGAAATTTCGCAGTTTGTTGATTTATTATAGTGCTTGCAGAATGCCAGACTGCTCATCCGAAAATGCATGGATTGTCATAATCTTTGGCTAGGGAATTGCATATGTCTGTTTATTACATACCACAGGTTTGTTCAGACAGCAGTAACATGCGAAGTATATAGTTCAGAGTCTGAGTCCACCAGGCCATGGCTGATTAATAAACAAAGGGGGTTTAAAGTATAGTCTGTAACAAGTTTCTGACACTTCAACAAAATGATTTAAATAAAGTGAGTAAAAACGATTACATGTAAAAAAAAATATACTATGGGTTCTTATAATGGAATTTAGTAATTGAAGACATTAAAATAAACACAGCAGTTCTTATATTATACCATTTCCAGAATTTTAATAATATACAAATTAATACATATATAATAAGTACAAATAAGTAAAACATAGTAAGGGCATATATTAAAATGAGTTACTAACTGATAAGTAGTTTATTTGTTTTAATTTCAAATTAATTATTACATCAAAACAGCCCACAATGTAAATTTATTAGTAAATTGATTTCACGAATTCGCCCAACATATTGATAGTGAAAAGTGTTCACCAGTAGCAATAATTAAATTGAGAAGTTTACACCAGTTATACTAATAAATTAGAACAGACTATGGTCCTACACCCACAGTCGTAATCCTTTATCAAAACATTCAAATAACGACATCCCTAACGTGCGCAATTAGAGAAATATTTGGTTCTCTTCAAGCATACTTTGTCAACATTTACTTATTTATTTTTATTGTGGTTTCTTCATTTTTACGTCTAGACCAAGGATTAAAAAAACACTGGCGATATTTGTTAAGTACTTTCAGAGAGAGAGAGAGAGAAATGGGTTTTAACGTCCACTCGACACAAACTAGGTCATTTTGGGACTAACATATGGTTTCAATTCTATTTCAATAATTCGCTTGCGCGTAGGGGTCTTTAGCAGTGGGAGAAAACCGGAGTGCCCAGAGGAAACCCACGAGATTGAGAAGGCGTCCCTATCTCCATGCCACATACGCTCACACCAAGGATCGAAACCACAGCCGCAAGCCAGAGGTGACCGGCCAGCTAGAGATCGAAGCGTGGCAGTCTAGACCACTAGGCCATCCCAACCCCCCTAAGTACTTTAAAGTATCTGCGTTATTGTGAAATAGCTTACCGCACACATAGTATGATAATAATTTATATTGATAAATGTATGTTTCTTTATGCAAACTATATACACGTAATGTGAAATACGAGCTTATAATTACACTTGTTCACATAATATATGTTCATATTTAATTATTGATTAATAGATAATTTGTAATTTATGTTTTAATTTTGATTTTATGTTTTTATTGTTTTGTGATGTTCATTCGTTATTAAACCCAGCTCGACGTCAAATTACTTCAATCTAATCAAAATACAGATCTATTTTTCTTTTCGTTTTTTATACTTTTGGTGGCCTACACTACTGATGATCAGACAAGTTATAGTGGAAGTTCATGTCAGGGATCAAACGAGCAGCTTTTGACCCTATGACGCTAAACAATGATTAATCAATCAGTACTGACGTTTCTAGTGGTTAACCCACAGTTCGTTGCATCAAAACAGACTGTTTCATTGGCTAATTTCTCATATCACCTAGAACACACCAATAATAACAACGAAATTTTGAACTATAAAAACGAAACGAAATAGGATCTGTGTTTAATCAGATTGATTATTACTTATGTTTCCACTAGATTAAAGCTCGTGTGCCTCTAAGAGCACTGTGCCTCTACGTATTAGAGCTTTGCGCATTAGAACTCTAAATATATACCAGAGTAATAACCCAAGCAGCGCACGCTCTAGGGAGTATTATATTACATATTTTATTGGAGCCTCGGTGGAAAAGACACTGGCTCGCTAGCCCGGAGGTAACGTACTGGCCGGAAAATCTGGATGAACTTTCTTGACCAATGCAGGGATCGAACACCCAACCTCCAGTCTAGCGAGCCAGCGGACTTTTGTCGAATTAACAGATCGTTGATAATGACAAATATAATTATCAAGTGCACTTACGTTATTTTAAAGTTTATTCATTGAATTGAATTGAAAGAATTTATAATTATTAATTCAAGGTTCCGAAAATGCATCAAGGAATAATGACAATAATGAGTGGATGAATTTAGAAAGTAAAACAGGGTATTGCAAAGCTACTTAAGTGAAAAGTGTCCATGATTTTAATCGTTCACTAACACAACGTGAAGGCGGTTTGTCATTATCTTAACTAATATTATTTTTATTAGATTACTGGGTGGTCGAGCATATTATCTTCTGGTAAACAATGGTTATGTGGTAAACCGAGTTATGTTAATAGTGGTCGCGTATTATCTTGTGGTAAACTGGAGTTATGTTAATAGTGGTCATGTATTATCTTGTGGTAAACTGGAATTATTATAATGATGGTCGTGTATTATCTTCTGGTAAACTGTAATTATTTCAACGGTGGTAATTGTGGCACGGTTGTGATCTCCGATACCAAAACTTTATAAACCATTAAATATCCGTCAGACCCAGCTATCTGGTTAGGTAAAGTCTCTCGCCTCACCTTTTTCCAGATTTTATCAGCTACAAATCTGTCAATCAATGGCACCAATCTGTCTCGTAATTCATCTGTTGTTTGTAAATTAGATTTTATGACATTAAATATGACCAAACCACCTGTAAATATAATAGTAATAAAGGAGCATCTAATACCACATCTTACTACAACTGTAACTTAGGTGGCAGGGGTTCTAATTGTGTTAGGGTCGTGCTAGACTAATTGAGATTACAGAAAACTGAGATCATATCTAAGACTTCAGTAGCCCAGGGGAATAATAAGTTGTCGGAAAATATTACATACGTCATTTACTCGACAAGCCTCAGCATATTCCAGTACCCTGCATCTAGCCTCGACTGTATGAAGAAGTCCGCCATTGAAACTATATTCAAGTTCCCGGATGACCAACAGCGTTGCCCACGACGCCCAACAAATATTTCAAAGTCTGAATGTGTGTATCTTCCAAGTTTGTCCGATTTTATCAAACAAGGACAACTTTGCACAAATACCTCTACACACGCTTCGAAAGAAGCAATTTTGAAAGCGGCAAGTTTTTCCTTATTATCAAACCGGTGCTGCATCGCAATTTTGTAGGCGTAGGAAAATATCACTTATCACTCACCGTCATACAGCCGAGGCTAGATGTAAAGTAACGGAATCTGCCGAGGTTTACCGACGGATACGTCAATCTATAAAGGTTGTCGCCTTGTGATTTGTTAAAAGATGGACACAGCTCACCAAATATTTCTACTCCGTCACCCACGAAACAAGGACCAAGGCTATGTTTAGTCTTTCTTAACCCTTTCCTTTTACCCACTTTTGCATGGCGATTTTTGTTGACTTTTTGGTGAAGAATCGAAGAAAAGGATTTGAAAATGCATTTTCTGTCAGGTTTTGGCGAATATTCATAATTTTGAGGCGGAAGGATACAAAGGTTGAGAGGTTGATTAGGTTGAAATGTCTCATGTTGCTCCATCTGTGGTAGAAAGCGTTCTACCCAATGAAAATTTGGGCAAAAGTTAGAACCGAAATAAGATACGAGAACTAACGTTAAAGTGAATGGGAACGCAGTTGTCTATGAGAGAAATTTTGCCCTGGCAGCGGCGCTATGGCCTACTCTTATATCGAATTCCAGATGCAAAGGGATATTTTTAGATGAACGCCAATGTGTACACGGGACCTTTTACGTGTACGCCAATTTGTACACGGGATCTCGGGTTTTCGTCCCATCCCAACGACTAGACAGATGTCCTTGGTAGGCCCCCCGTCCTGCATCACTGACAAGGAGAAACCACGCGGGAAAATCTGGATGAACTTTATCGGCCAATGCAGGGATCGAACACCCGACCTCCAGGCTAGCGAGCCAGCGTTTTACCCACTTGGCCACGTGATCCCCTACAGTGAATGGGAAATCTTTAGTGATCTGTGGCCGAAATACAAGGGAAAGGACGTAACTCTATAAGTAATTATCATGTTGGTGTGCTATATAGGACACAGATCACTAAATATTTCTACGCCGGTACCCACAAATTGTAGGGCCAAGTTATTTTTAGTCTTTCTCTCCCTTTCCCTTTTTCCCCCTTTTGCATGGTGATTTTTGTTTACTTTTTGGTGTAGAATCGAAGAAAAGAGTTTGAAAATACATTTTCTGCCAGGTTTTGGTGAATATTCATGATTTTGAGGCGGAAGGATACAAGAGTTGTGAGGTTTGTTACGTTGAAAGGGGGGGCCGACAATTGCCTGGTTTGCTGTCTCTACTTCCAGCTTGTGTATCTCAAGTTTTTCATGAAGAACCTCATATATGCTTTTGTGCAAGAGTTTGCCACATGTTGCTCCATCTGTGGCAGAAAGCGTTCTACCCAACGAATATTTGGGAAAAAGTTACAGCCGGTCTAAGAGACGAGAATTAACATTGAAGTCAATGGGGAAATAATTAGTGATCTGTGGCCATATAGGATATGGACCCTCATTAATTGCTCCAATTTAGTTAGCCACAACTGTTTGGTATCCTTTATTACTGAATCGAAGGAAAGGTTACGTAGGCTTGGGTACATATGCATGATTTGGCGAGAGAGAGAGAGAGAGAGAGGGAGAGAGAGAGAGGGGGTTTAACGTCCACGCGACACAAACTAGGTCATGGTTCAATTTTATTTCATCAATTCGTTTGCGGGAGGAAACCGGGGGACCCGAAAAAAACCCTCGAGGAAGGAAGGCGGCCCTACTCACATGCAAGCAGGGGATCGAAACAATTCCAGTTGACTCAAAGATATACCTTATGATACAACGAACACGCGCTAACTATTTAGCCATCCATCCCCCTACAGTGCACGCAGAACTAGTCAACGTTCGCAACATGAACGCGGCCAAACAAACCCCCACTTGAGAATACCAACCAAAAAGTAATAACCAGACGCCAAACAAACCCCAACCGGAGAATACTAACCAAAGACGGCGCGATTCAATTTCTACTCTGCGCGTATTTCCTCTAAGATAAATGATCAGAAATTAGAGTAAAAACAGAAACAATTGAATGTAAATCAGTTTATATACATTCATATTGAATGCGTTGCTACCCACGTGTGTCCATTTCCAGGTACCAAAGAAAAGTGATTTAGCTGCTTTAAAGTTAATGTGGAACTAATCTAACAATGGAATATTAGCGTCACGTATATCAAAAGGCAATTCTTGTGTTAAAACCATTTATTTGACCCTTAAAAGTAACCAAATGCAAAATCACTCGCAATGATTTACCCGAATCAATAAAATGCGACCACAATAAAGGGTAATAAGTAGAAAAGTCGTTGAAATTTGATCAATTTTGCCATCTAATCAATGTATATTGACTTTAAGTAAGTCGTCAGATGAACGTTTCAAATTAACAACAAGAGCAATAACACACTGAGGGTTATTATCATCAGTTTGATTGGATTCTTTCAAACAACATATAAAAATGAATTGATTTTTATCGATCTTTGCATGTTGATTGGGGTACTGTTTCATGTTAACTCTGCAAATACACTTTTCAAAAACCTTTGATAATAACTATTGTATCTCGTGAGCCATAAAAGGCGTTAACAGACAAACGTATAGCAATATATCACTGTATTTAACGACCAAGAACATTGAATAATATCTTACCCGGTTTGACTATCCTCGTCATCTCAAATAAAGCATTTACAGGCATGAAACCTTCACCGAAACCCCCAGCACATACACAACAATCATACCTATCTGTAAGATAATAAAATATACAAAACCTTCACCGATCCCCCAGCACAAATTCGACAATAGTATAGAGATCTGTAACATAATACATTGTTAATACATCATGACTAATCCTATATTAAACACCCTTTTAAAGCACGCTTGGTACACGTCTATATTTTCAAGGCCAGCGTAAAACTATTAGCAAGGTAATGCGAAAGCCTTATTTTTACGCTGTTTAAGAGGAGTGATATGTATAAAGTTCACATGCATTCTACGAGTGACGTCACATTATTCAGTGTCGATCATTGATATCGATAGCGCATGCATTGTTTACATGAAACGTAGTAACGTAACCTGGTCCGGACAGAATGGCGCCTTTTACTCATCATACACCTTTGTGTATTTTTTTAAGATTCCATTTTCACTAAATAGAAATTATTTTGATCCAATTATTAACTTCAAATAGCTTTAATATTTTTTTAATGCGACAAATAAACATAACGCTAACGCTACAATATATATACGTCCACATTCCTGCTTCGATTGATATGGTACTTTGTCAAGAAGGCTAGGCGTTTGGTTTGTTTAGCGTTGAGGGTCGTGCCTCAACATCAAGATAATCCATTCAGAATTGTGGCTTTCAGACGTTTAAGGCAAAAAGTGGGCGTGGCTCTCTCCCTGGGGATCGGGACATTCACCAAAATCAATAGTGGACGCCCTCGGGCTATAAGGAATACATATGCCAAATACAAAGCTGATTCATTCAGAATTGCGGCCTGTAAACGACAAACACAGACACAAAGTAAAAATGGACATGGCTCTGCCCCTTGGGGATAGAAATCACCAAAAAACAATAGGAGTCATCCTTAGGGTATAAATAATAGGTATGCAAAGTTTTAAAAGGATCTGTTAAGAATTGCATCCTGTAGGCGAACACAACACACAAACACATTGGGCTTGGCTCAGTCCCAGGGAGTCCGGCATGCACCAAAAATAATAGTGGTCAGCCTTAGGGTATAAGGAATAAGTATAAAAAAAGTTTTCAAGACAATCGATTAAGAATTGTGGCCTGTAGGTGACACACAAAAAGAAAATGGGCGTGGCACTGTCCCTGGGGGTCGGGCATGCACCAAAAACAATAGGGATCTTCCTTAAGGTACCAAGAATAAGTATGTAAAGTTTCAAGATGATACGTTAAGATATGCAGCCTGTAGATGACAGACAAATACAAGAAATGGGCGTTGCTGTCTCAGGGGGTCGGGCGTGCACCCAAAACAAAAGGGATCATCCTTAGGGTATAAGGAATACGTATTTTAAGTTTCAATATGATCAATTAAGAATTGTGGCCTGTAGGCAACACACAAAAAGAAAATGGGTGTGGCTCTGTCCCTGGGGGTTGGGCATGCACCCCAAATGATAGGGATGTTCCTTATGGTACAAAGAATAAGTATTCAAAGTTTCAAGATGATACGTTAAGAAATGTGGCTTGTAGACGACAAACAAATAAATACAAGGAATGGGCGTGGCTCTGCCCCTGGGGTAGGGTATGCACCAAAAAACAATACGCATCATCCTTAGGGTGTAAAGAGTAAGTATACAAAGTTTTAAGAAAATCCAGTAAGAGTTGCTCCCTGTAGGCAACACACGGGTAAACAAACAGGAAATGGGCGTGGCTCTGCCCCTGGGAGTTGGGCATGCACCCCAAACGATAGGGATCATCCTTAGGGTTTAAAAAGTAAATATACAAAGTTTGAAGAAAATTCAGTAAGAATTGCGACCTGTAGGGGACACAAAGACACACAAAAAGAAAATGGGCGTGGCTATGTCCCTGGAGGTTGGGCATGCACCCCAAACGATAGGGATGTTCCTTTGGGTACAAAGAATATGCATGCAAAGTTTCAAGGTTTTAAGTTAAAAGACAATATTGGTGCCAGTCATTATCACATATATGATAGAGCTGGTTAAACACATTCCAAATATACTTTTAACAGAGAGATCAATGCTACGATAGCGGAATAATACAAGTTTTCCGAATCGGAAGTGACGAACGCCAAAGGAAACCACGAGTCACCGGTCTATTTAACTGACTAAAGCGACGAGTGATAACAGATACACGGCCGAATTTCTACTCACTAATAATTCCTTCGAAGACCAAAAGTTGTTGTGTGAGACTGAGAGAGGATATCTGACAATTCATGAAAAGAATTGACTGTCACTAGATAAGAAAACACGAAAGAAAAACAGAAAAAGTCCGTGCATTACCATGTTTTTATAAGGTATAGAATGAATATAAACAAGGGAATGTACGGACTATTTCTATTTTTCTTGTGTTTTTTTTATCTAATGACATTCAATTACTTTATTGAATTGTCAGATATCCTCTTACAGTCCCATATAACAACTTTTGGTCTTCGAAGGAATTATTAGTGAGCAGATATTCGGCCGTGTATCTGTTATCACTCGTCGCTTTAGCCAATTATATAAAGCGGTGACTCGTGTTTTCCTTTGGCGTTCGTCACTTCCGATTCGGGAAACATGTATTACTCAGCTATCGTAGCAATGATCTCTGTGTTAATATTATATTTGGGATGTGTTTAACCAGCTCAATCACATATGTGATAATGACTGGCACCAATATTGTCCTTTAAGAAATGTGGCCTGTAGACGACAAACAAACAAATACTAGAAATGGGCGTGGCTCTGCCCCTGGGGGATCGGGCATGCACCAAAAACAATAGGGATCTTCCTTAGGGTATAAGGAATAAGTATACAAAGTTTGCAGAAAATCCATAAAGAATTGCGCCCTGTAGGCGACCCACAGACACCTATACATACATACATACACACACACAGACAGGGGCGACGGCATAATACGTTCACATTATGAATGTGGACTATAAAAAAGTGTAGGATTTTAATTTGCTAGAGGAAAAAAGTTAATTTTGTGAGCTAACTTACTCCCACCTATGTTCTCCCGATAAATAAATTGTAGCGGCGTAGCGAATATTCACTGCTGATCAGTTTGGAGAAGCGTAACTACAGAAATGAAATGAAAGGAAATGGTGTTTAACGTCCTACTTATAAACTGGGCTAATGAAGACGGGCATACGCCATATAGGCGCTACGGCCTTCTCTTGTATCAAATTCCAACTGTCAAGGGGTCTTTTACATGCACGCCAATCAACTAGACAACTGTCCTCGTCTGGTCCCCCACCCTGCATCACTAACAAGGAGAAACCAGGGAAGAAAATCTAGATGATCTTTCTTGGCCAATGCAGGGATCGAACACCCGACCTCACTGCTAGCGAGTCAGCGTCTTACCCACTTCACCCCGTCATCCCATTCAGCACAGCCACAGACTTTTTCTTTTGACCCAGGGCCATACTGTTTTATGGCCAACTGAGGACTGATACTCTTCATTAATATTTAGAATTACCTGTATCTATAGGTAATTTCTTTTCACCAACATATTCTGTAAAATATTTATCATAAATATTTCTACTTTCAGCTTTTTTCATCATTCCTTTACTGGGATCAATCCAGTCCATTCTTTTGAAACCCAGTTCTTGTAGCTAAAATATAATAAAAATAGTTACAAGATAGCCGACAGTACGCGGGGATTTTCTTCAATTTTCTGTATGGGTTTCTAGACTAATTTGCTGAGAACGTAACTACCAAACGAAAGCTGAAACAGAAATGGGATGGGGCTTTTTCCGCGCTTAAGCTTAGTGTATAAACGAAGGCCTGAGATTTAATTTACTTACTCAGGCTGGCATATCTTGTTAAATGCCAGCAATGTAATTGGATCTGGTTTGACGTACAGGTACACCAGGATTTCAGCACAAGTCCACTACGATGACAACACTGGTCCACCACGAGTTCATCACCATAGGTCCATCAAGAATACACCAAAGGACCAATCTTATTAAAATACAGATCCATATTTCGTTTTGTTTTTTATATATTCCCGATGGCGTCCACATCCCGAAGATTTGACAGGTCAAATGGTAGGTCGTGTCTTCGTTCCGCAATGTCTAATCCCCAGACCATCCGGAACGCAGGTTATAACAACCCTTACAGATATAAAATACGAAACGAAATAGGGTTTGTGTTTTAAGCAGATTGCCAAATGTGCGACAAGAGTTCACAAGAAACCCACCACAAGTCTTCACCACAGGTCCGTCAAGAGTTCGTCATAGGTTCATCAAGACTTCACCTTAGGTGCATCAAGATTTCGGCATAGGTCCATCAAGAGTTCACCATTGGTCCATCGGGACTTCACTATTGGTCCATCAAGAGCTTTTCATAAATTAACCCAAAGCTTAATATATAAATTCATCAACAGTTCACCAGATGTGATGCCCCCACCTCACCCCCACCCTCTGTGGGTCCATCATAGCTCACAAAAGATGAACCTCTCTTATACCCTACTTTCTATCGAGTCAACACGGTACCAGTAACAGCCATGGTGGCTCAGGAAGTATGCAAGGAGCTACATCAACAACTAGCAAGCGCAAGCAAGTAGGTAACAAGTCACCTTACCTTCATACCAACCAATCCAGTACCAGCAGCAACATCAACTATTTTTACGGTTTCTCTGTTTTCAGTAAAATATTCACCAACAGTTCCAGCTATTACTTTGTATCCTCGATATTCAACAGATTCCAGATCCTACACAAAATAAAGTATTGAAGATACTATTTTGTTTCGTTTTTATAGTTCAAAATTTCGTTTAACTTGTCTTTACTACCCTAGGATCTGTAAGAGTTGTTATCATCGACTTGTTCTAAATTGTGTGAGATATTAGCAAATGAAAGGGTTTGTTACGGTGAGCTTTGGACGTGTTTGGCATGGAACTGTAGGTAGTTCACTAGTAACATCAATGCTGATTGGTTAATCAAATGACTGACGTCATAGAGTGAAAAATCGATCGTAGGAACTCTGACGTGACCCATCGCGTCAACAGGTCAAATTTCATGTAGTATCGGAAATCGGATGTATAAAAACGAAACGCAATATAAATCTGTATTTTAATCAGATTCTAGATGTGATATCGAATATATCAACTGTTTAACATTTGTTTCTGAATTCCGCCATCTGTCTGGATGTCAACATCATAATCTGCCAAATCTGGGACACTAAAAATTGCCAAAAAAATATATTTTCGAATGGAATAGGATTGATTATGTTAAAATAAATCTGTGTATAATTTTATTTCCATGGCTACGTATGGGGGAAGTGAGCGCATTGTGTCCGGACGAAGTTTCTTCTGCTCATGACTCGGTTTTTCGTACCACCCGAACGACTATTTACACTGCAGACGCTGCCACTGAAACACTTTGGCTTAGATGTCTTGAATGCTCGATTTCCACGGTCGGTTCATCTTTTGGGTTCGACTCCCTACGTACAATGTCTTGACTGCTCGATGCCCTGACTGTTGGATTACCACGGACAGTTCATCCAGCCAGATCGACACCTCGTATACTAGGTTTCTAACATACCGATTCATATTTCCCTGTGGCTCCCCATTCATCGAACAGTTCCAACAACTGTTGACGATTCAGCGTTTTTCTCATTTCATGCTCCTTCTTCAAATTAAACTGTGCTGATCCCTCCGACCCGTCCATCGTTTTATACCTACCGAAACAATAGATTTAAGCTGGTGTATACCCTATATACATAAAACATAAAAATAAATAAAAGATAAAGCACACCGCATTCTGACGGTAGTATTACTAACACCCCCGCCAGACTGCGTTGCTACCGGGACGGAAAATGGTCTCAGAGCTCGTCGAGATCACCATAAGTAGTTGGGTCACAAACCCCAGATCCGTGACCATTTCTCGGGGAACAAGGTTTGACGATGGTTTCTGACAGAAGGGACCCTAGTAAAGATATTTGTAGTTTGCTACCTCTGAAATCTACGGGCTAACTCCAGGAGAGACAAAAATCCAAGATGGCGACCAAAAACGCTCTGAAATTGACCCAGACAAACTCTTTTGGCGAAATGTCTCGTGTAATATATTATTTTATGGGTATTGTTGGCCACCCGACTAATATTTGACAGTTTCCGATTCATTTCAAAAATTGGCTCGAAAAGTAATCTGTCAATACCATTAGCAACATACATGTGTGATATGCCGTTTCAGGGGTTGTGGCGGACGGGAAACACGAATATGTCATTTCCATGAGGATAAAACTAATTTGGAAGGAGAAAGCATACAGAGAGTAAGTATTTTCGAGACAACTGACTAGCACATATAATAATAACAACCATGAGCTGTTCCAGACGTCCATGCAATAATGCAATATATAATAATGAATTCCGCAGTATGACTCTCAAATCTCAGAAAAACATGTGCAATGAGTCTTAGTATTTTGAGTCATCTATCGGATTAGTGCACGCAGATTGAGAATATATTTAAAGGTTTAATGGCAGATAATTTATACAAAATATGCTTCTTTTTCATAATGACTGATTAAATTTTTCTGAAATGTGGTAAGGCTCACCCTAAGATGATAAGATAAGAGTTTGTCCGAAAGTAATTGGAGAATTTTGATAATTATTATTGGCATGAATGTTACTTATCGAATGCAATTACTCGGTGCCATGGTTTTGGTGAAACACCTTGATAGAGCACATTCACGACTCCTCCAAACCCTTTCATGGGTTAAATCAAAATTTAATAGATATGTTGTTATAGGGATGCTTGCCCAGAACTTTTCAACTTGGCAGGAATGGACCAGAAACGCGGAATTAAAGAAAGGAGTGATTCTACTATAGTCATGGTGGATTGCAGATAGGTTCATGACATATAGCCAGGATTATGCAGAGGCAGCTTTAACGAGAAATTTGTATTTAAAAGTTCCGTTAAAATCTGCTCCTGCATAATCCGGGCTATACGTTCTGTATTTACATCATGACTTTAAGGAGAATCAGGAAGTCGACAATGTTTAAGTATATCCAACCGCGGTGTCAATGCCGGCATTCAAGCGTTTATTGTTACAGGGGCCATCATTTGTCCTCCGCCGATCAAATACTCAATTACAAGACCTACTAATGAGAAATGTGAGAAAGAAACATTTCAAATAATGTAAAATCAGACGAAATAACCTTTTACAACAAAGGTTACAGCGATAATTTCAAATTTCAACAAACTTAATTTTGATTTTACTCTTTGATTGGATTCACCATGAAATGGGTGCGTAGCGCATAAACGAATCACTACACAATCAACATATATTTTATTGGAAGGGTTCGCGAGGGGTCCACAATTTGCTCAATCAAACTGCTTTTACACCAAAAATCATGAGATTAAGCAATTTCCTTAGACTAAATCTCAATCACTGAAAGCTAAGTAACATTCATGCCACTAATTATTAAAATTCTTCAACAGCTCTCAGACTAACACTTAACTTATCATTTTAGGCGCCGAGTTTCAGAGATATCTATTCGGGCATTATGAAAAAGACGCAGATTTGGTAATATAACTTCTATTTGACCCATAAATATTTTGGGACTTGATTACCTATACACGCTATCCTTTGAAAAGATAATAAATGCCCCAATTCGAAAGCGTCGCTATAACATGGAAACATGATATATATTGTGTACCACGAATTTACCACAAGATCGTACTATTATGCTGCATTACTCCATAATCCACATCGGTCTCTTGGGCATGGCTGGAAAGTATATGAAACACATCCGATGCCTTATGTCTAAGTGTTTAAACTACATGTATATGTACTGAGTGGATAACTCCTAAAAAGACTCAAAATACTCAGACTCTTGACACATGTTTTATAAGATAAACGGCTGATACTGCTGAATACATTATGAAATAGTGCATTACAATGTACATGTATTATATTATGGAGGATTATGGAGCTGTAATATATGGGGGATAAGATTCGTGGGTATCTGGAGCAGTTTATGGTTGTGTGTAGGTCTGTGGCCGTGACAATGCTTAATTTTTGTATGCTCTCTGCTTTCAAATTAGTTCTGGCAGTTTGGAAATGGCATATTCGTGTTTCTTATCCCCTTCACAACCCCTGAAACAACATATCACACGTGGTATATTGCTATTGATGTACCAACCGTATGTCACTATCTAGACAATATCTAGAGAGAGAGATTTATGGAAAAGGTCAAAAGAGCTAAGTATCAACCCTACATTATGCTGCATTACAGACTCAAGATTCCACCATCGCCTCCTTGAACAGAGAGAGGGGGATAGAGAGATAGAGAGAGGGTTTAACGTTCAGTCGACACGGGACTTACATATGGTTCAATTTTATTTCAATAATTCGTTTGTGCGTAGGGGTCTTTAGCAGTGGGAGGAAACCGGAGAAACTCTACTCCTTGTCTCGCACAAACGCGGAATCGTCACAACGCGCACGCACTAACCATTCAGCCCCCCCCCCCAACCTTTGGGTGAATAGGAAGTGTCTGTCTATATGATATACGCCCGATGTCTGAGTTTTTGAAACAAATTCTCAGTCAATTTCTCACAAAAGAACAATATTCTCAATCTGAGTGCACTAATCCGATAGATGACACACTGCACATGTTTTCTGAGATTTGAGTCATGCTGCGGAATACATTATTATATATTGCATTATAATGTTTTATGATAGCTGAAAAATATGCAGGATAAGATTCATGGATGTCTGGAACAGTTTATGGTTGTTATTATTACACGTGCTGGTCGGTAGTCGCGAAAATACTTAATTTTTGTATGATATCTCCTTCCAAATTAGTTTTATCCGCTTGGAAATGACATATTCGTGTTTCCCGCCTCCCACAACCCTTGAAACGACATATCACACATGTATGTTGCTATTGGTATTGACATTACTTTTCGAGCCGATTTCTGTCGCCATTTTGGATTTTGACGGCCATTTTGGATCAATCATTTGATATATTACACGGGTCATTTCGCCAATAGTGTTTGTCAAGGTCAATATCAGATCTTGGATTTGTGGCTCTCCTGGAGTTAGCCCGTAGATTTCAGAGGTAGCAAACTACAACTATCTTTACTAGGGACTCTTCTATCAGAAACCATCGCCAAACCTTGTTCCCAGAGAAATGATCACGGATCTGGGGGTTGTGACCCAACTAAAGCGTGGTAAAAGCATGTTGGAAACGACAGATATCGTGCTGTTGTCTTCATGGTCGCCAATGATGACCCGTCACGCTATAATCTCAATAGTCGCGGATGTTGTCAAGTTTGTGATTTTTGGGGACATTTTCTCGCATTGTGTTCACGTTTGCCACCCCGTGTGCATTTTCTGGTCACCATAGGTCACAGCAGCGTAGTAAGGATGCCACCCCAGTCTGGCGGGGGCATAATATAACCAAAGTCCATGCTATTCTTTCTTTGCCAGTGTATTGAATTTCCACGGTCATTTCATCCCTTGAGTTCGACTTCCCATGTACAATGTGTTTTCGCTGTCCAACAGACAAATAGATAACACAAATATTGACTTGTAGCCGACAATAACTGTTGGACAAAGTGGTTTGCTAGGTGTTTTATAACGGCACCAAAAAAACTCCATCAAATCGTTGATCCCTTGGCAGTTGGAATTCGATATAAGAGTAGGCCGTAGCGCTGCTGCCCGGGCAAAATTTCCCTCATAGCACACTGTATGGTGTATGCCCGTCTTCTATTAGCCAAGGTCAAGTGCAGAAGAGTAGGATGTTAAACCCCATTTCATTTCATTTATATTATAACTTTTTGAAACTTTGACAGGGGCTTCAATATTGTGAAAAGTACCAGCCTACACACCAATGATTTGCAAACAAAAAGGGAGATGTAAGTTGACCCTGTGCAGCGCGTTCAAAATTCTAGTATTCGAGAGTAATAAGTTAATACTTCTCTGGACCCCTGAAGGCCCGGATGTAATGTGTATACACATAGCCGGGGGTCACGGTGGCCTGAACGTTGCAGGTACTCTCACTGTGTTGTGTAACATAGTATCAAAGGATCTAATATTAACGATGGATTTGACTTCTGTATTTTACCAGTTCAGGAATACACATTAATTACATCTAAAGTTCTAACAACTATTAAAGGAACATAACAGATTATTGTAGACATTTCGAACCATCGGCTTAGTTCACGTCTGTCTCTGTTAATACTAATTCCGCCTTGAGCTTCAGAGATCCTCTCGTAAGCAACGAAATTCCGTCTTATTTATGTCATATACCTAAGCCAATTTATGCTACATGTAATTCAGTTCATTACAGTTGTGCACGGTCAAAAATGATATACATAAATCAGATTATCTCGCGATAAGAATATAGCAGGCTACATAACAATTGATGTGTAATAACTTATTTGACCACAAAAAGCCAAGGTCCCGTGTATACGTAAAAGATCCTTTGGTAGTTGAATTCGATATAACAGTGGACCGTCATAATTTTGTCCAATCCGAACAGAACAGTAGGACGTTAAACCCATTTCATTTCATTTCCAATAAAATGAGTCATTCAATATTAGTACCCACCTTCAACACAGATCCTTCCGTTCAAAACGTCCACACTGTAGGGAAACGAGCAAATAAGTACAACAAAATAAGCCTGTGTGGCGATGTTATTCAAGTTTATTCCATTATCAAACGATATTAAATAAATATTTACATTTATATTTTTTTTTTGTAAAACTGATAACGCCCCTTTTAAAGATCTGATCTTGTAAATCGGAGAATACGTAAAATCAGCGTACAACAAAAAACTATGCCGATGTACCTGAGAGTTTTACTATAGGAGTCCCCATATACACAACTGAGTTTCTTTATTATGTGATTCTGTATTCACTCTTAGCAGACCTATTCCCTGTTACAACACCTTGTAAGTGATCTAGGACGGAGTGTCTGGCAAAGAACCCCCAGGCAGCTAGAATTCCATATTAGAGTAGGCCGTACAGCTAGCTGCTGTTCTGGCAAAATATCCCTAATAGCACACTGTATGTCGTATGTCGGTACTGTATAAACCCCATTTCTTATCATTCTTTTCTCTGTGACAAATATAGATCGAAGGCCTCAATAACTTCCCTGACCCGAGACCTATATTACTTCACACACTCTTGGACCTAAAGGGCTTTTTAAATTCCTATACCCTCGGACTTTGATATCTTTATAACTTCCCATTCCATCGGACTTTGGGGCCTCTATTACGTCCCATACCCCCGGACCTTGAGGCCTATATCTGCATCTCGATTTTGACAATTGCCATAGACTGAGTGTTAAATTGTACGATAAACGTGTTCTTCTTATTCTGATTTTTTAAGTAGATCGAGGCATTGTTACAAGGATACTTGAGGAATAAACTTATAAAAACCTTTAAAAAGTTTTATGGCCGACATATTGACTTGATTGGTAAATATATAACATGTCTCTCTCGGCTATTATTCAGTTAACACTGTTCATCACGTGCATTTTGCATACCGATAGTCCATTGGCCAATGACGCTAATTTACCTAGATTTAGATTATTTCGTGGAAAAAAGTCCCATCAAAGCAAACTTTGAAGCCTCTACCTTCCCATATTCTCGGACCTGAGGCCTCTATAACTTCACATACCCTCGGACCCGAGGCCTCTGTAACGTCCCATACTCTCGAACCTTGGACCTCTACAACTTCCCATACCCTCGGCTTGTATAACTTCCTGTGCCTTCGAATCGGGAGCCTATTTGTACATTGGTTAACCCCAACCAGTGATAAGGTCATATTGGTTAACTGTAAGCCTCGTGATAAGGTTATTACTTCCGCTCTGGAGGCATCGTCACGTCTTTAGCTCTAATAACATAGCTTTGAATATCCAGACAAGTTCATTTTTACATTAAATAGATTAAACCAAATTTACGAAAAGTAATATCTTTTCATTATTTGTCTTTATTCTTTAAAATCTCATATCATCCTAGGTAGTAATATCCATTTAAAACATGAGGTGGGGCGAATGGTTTAACGTATGCGTTGTTAGATTTCCCACTGGCATCTGTACACAGCAACCCCCCCCCCCCCAAGCAAATTAATGCCGAAGTCAGTGGAGGGAGGGAGAGAAATGGGGTTTAACGTACACTCAACAAAAACTAGATCATTTTGGGACTGACATATGGTTTCAATTTTATTTCAATAATTCGCTTGCACGCAAGTCCTTGGTGACCGGCCAGCTAGAGGTCGAAGCGCGGCACTCTAGACCGCCCCAATCCCCCAGTCAGTGGAGGAATAACCAAATTTGCGTCGACTGGACGTTATACCCCTTGAATCTCCCTTTAAAAACGTCTGACAGGTTGCTCTACATTCAGTTACCTAGGCCTAATGTATTGGTATTATTACGTTTTCCAAGGTCATGCGTTGTCCGCGTTACCTAACCCAATCAGCTGACGACAAAAACTGACGCAATCTCGTGGAAAATTTCAAATACTTCGCTACTGCAAGTGGTGGTTACAGTGATTTCACTCTAATATCGTTAAAGGAGCTAATATTTTGGACATAGAAATTTGGTCGCAATGCATATAATAGATAAAATATGAATGTATAAGAAATTGGGTCGCAACGCATATAATAGATAAATATGAATGTATATAGACTGCCTTATATTCAATTGTTTCCATTTTTACTGTTTTTTAGTCACAATTACGTGGCAATCTCTGGCGTCTGGTTATTCCAGTCCACACCGATAGTATTTAAGGAACATAATATCCAGATAAGACATCGCCGTTTGACATGACATGTAGAATGTGTCTAGCCTTTTTCTTACGAGTCCATTGTTGCAAATGGCGATGAGACGTATTATGGTACACGATTCGTGTACCAATGGTAACATGTGTATTCTGTCATAAATAGTAGATATCAGAAGGCCATCTTTTCCCGTTAAGATCACAATATCAATGTTGATTTAAATTGACAAATAATTCGGGTTGTCAATGTCGAAGACTTTGGATGATATTGATGTAGAAACTTTAATGTGCGGGTTTCTTCGGTGCAGTACATTGCCTGTGTAAATGAAATAAATATTGTTCATTCAACATTCTATTTTCAGTGGGCATCCACTTTAATTTAATTTTCAAGGGGCATCCAAAATTTATATCATTTGTTCATATATTTTTATATTTAAAATGTCTTCATTTCTCACATTTCACAGTATAGTACCAGTGTGGGGACACCGGGACAGCCGTCGTTGCCATCCAATGGGTTAATTCTTGCTCGTCCTAAAGTTGAGACGCTTATAAATTTCAAAGCTCTTTCTCTATTATATCTTTCTAGTCGTTCGGATTGAACGAAAAACCTTATGTCCCGTGGACACATTGGTGTTTAACGTCCCACTGTTCTGCTACTGTCATTTTCTATGGTGTGCGTTTTCTATAACAAACAGTATGCGGTTTGGTATCCTAGTTCCCGTGTGTATATATCGGCAGTGTAAGGCTGTTGTGAAATCGCTCGGCGAAAAAAGAACAATTGGATTTATTTGACAAAATGGCCTATTTACCGTATCTGAATGATTCAGCTGAAAATTGTGAACTAGATAAATCATTTCATCGTCAGGTTCAAGTTACTGTCAATATGTATAGGATATTAACCTACACGAGGTTGATATGATAGAGAACACGCGGGCGAAGACCAAGTTCTCTATCAAATCGGGGGGTTGGGTGGCCGAATGGTTAGCGTGGTATTATACGGCCTGTATTATACGGCCTCTTATTGAGTCAATTAACTTACTGGCGTGGTTTCTAATCCCTGGTTGTACGTGGCAAGGAGTACGGTCACTTGTACAGCCTCGCGGGTTGTCTCCGGGTACTTCGGTTTCCTCCCAATGTTAAAGACCCTACGCGCAAGCGAATTATTGAAATAAAATTAAACAATTTGTTAGTCCCGAAATGACCTAGTTTTGTCGAGTGGACGTTAAACCCCATTTCCCTCTCTCTAAAATAAAGATTTGAGTTCAGGAAGATCATTGAGAACAATAATGAAAAAAAAGTACACCGTTATATTGATACGCAGTAATTCGCCTTGACATTTAGAACACACTTTTCGACCAATCATAATCAAAGACATTTCTAATTTGTGCTATAACTACATATTAGATTGCACATACATGAGCGTTGATACGAGTTATCGTTATACCGAAAATATATACTCTAGAGTCATGGAAAATGCGATTGAATTGATTGATGTGAATTCATGTCCGTACTTTGTAATATTATACAAAGACAAAACTGTTGATTGTCGGAATAATAATATGTTCTGACTGTCTCTAAATAGCCTACAGTAAAACATGGTAAAGAAAGAATTAGGTAGAAACAGGTTTCAAATTTTCAGCCGCCCCAGCGGTCGAGATATTTTATCGTTGTCAGTTCCTGAAGACACCATTCCGAAGACTGTCGGAAAATTGAACTGTGAACTGTGAATTACGTTACTCGTGAACTCTACGAGTGACATCTAATAGCGCACTTCTCCCCCGTCGAATGAAAGCCAGAATTGGTCGCTTCAACGTATCTCTTCAGATTCAGATACTTATTGAATTAAAACGGTCAAGAACGAAAACTGCCACCTTGTTTATGTTTGTACTGTAACTCCTGTGTCTTGTATATGTTTATTTACATAAATATTCATTAACATTTCAAAGCCTTATCATTTAAAGTGTTAACCCGTGATTTGATCGACCATTGTCCTGCCAACTTAGTTTGCCAGCCCACCCCGAATAAACACGTCTTGTGAGAGGGTCAACACCTTGTCTTACTCACAACACCGCAGCATGCGGAGGTGAGATTGGGGTAATCCTGTGCTACTTCACACTCTGGTCAAAATTGGTCAACCTGTGATCATCAGATTTGAGTGGTTCAGGGAAAGCATAATAAATGGACAGGTACAAGTCTCAGTTCATATATTTTAGTCTGTCTCCGCATATGGGAAGTATTATACTATCTTTGCTAATAATTTAGACTCAGAATTTTGTCGAACATCAACTCAATATAAATATTGTATTTATAACATATCGTCTAATTATCATTTGTTCAGCCTTTTAATAGTTAAGTATTTATTTGCACATACTTTTGGGTTGTCTAAAATGAGATATTTCAAGAAACACATTTTCTTGCACAAGATTTTTAGGGTGGTCTAATTTTCTTGCGCATGAATTTCGGGTGGTCAATTAAGCCACTGTGAAGAACACATTTTATTGCGCAAGGTTTTAGGGTGGTCTAAATGATGGTGCATATTTATTTACGCAAGATTTTAATGGGTGGACGGGTCTACCCGGGTCCAGTGCATATTTTTCGACATGACGTCTGATGTTTTTTTTACTACTGCCCCCTGATATGGATACAGTTATGAATCAATTTTGACGAAAATTAATTAACCTTTGTTAATTTAGTAGAATAAATAACGATTTAAATATAACTTTTACACTTAGCAGCAGTAATGCCTCAAACCTAATAGAATTATAAATGAATTAATCTTTTTAATGATTTTACATGCTGTGATTTCAATGAATACTCAGGTCATAGCCCAATTGTGTATGGCTTTATACACGCATGTTCTTTAATACACCTGGATTAGATATAAGTAAAAGAAAAATTCGAAGACGGATCATTAATTGGCAAGAAATTAGAACAGAAAGTATTATTTATTATTTTAGTTCAATTAAATCCTGCTTGATACCTGACTGTAAAATTGAAAAGTTCAACCAGGCTTGTATGGATAAAAGTGTTGATAGTTTCTCGCGAACCCTTTCTAATCTAATGCAAAAAGTATGGTTCAACAATTGTTGTTAGAAATAAACTTTCATCATCTTTGTTTTATAGTGACTGGTTAATTACCTCTATTGGCGTATGAATACATGCATGCTATTTATATAAATGTAGTCAAAATAAAGCGTGTGAGATGCACTAGAGAGTTCGTACCATCAACATCGTGTTTGTTTCTTTTTTTCACCCATCGTAACTCGGAGCCATGAGTCTGCTGTTTATGGGCCCAGCCTGAGAATCCATTTCGGGATTTCTCATACATCGTTCGTAACAATTGTTATTTGAATTGATACAACGACTATGTTTAATGTTGACAAAAGTAATGAAAACCATTTACTGCTTAATCGAACAAAGGGATTTTACAAAAAATTGGTCAACTTAATACAACTCGTTAGAAAACAAACCCGAAGGTATTTTACAAGCTGTTAAAGAAAACAAAATCCGTTAAAAAAAACATTGACGATTTTCATAGACATTTAAAAAAGTAGCATTTACCAGGCCTACTGTAGACGAAAGTATTATACGGTACAGGGTCAAAACCAAAAGTACGACACAGATGTCAGTAGCGCGTGTGTCCCCAACTGGCTCATCGACGAATTGTGTCCTGTTCTTACTCATATTGTGAATACATCATTGTCAACTGGTACCTTCCCTGATGCCCTGAAAGAAGCTCTAGTTTTTCCCTTAATCAAAAAAAAAGTACTTTAGACAATAGCGTCTTCAAAAATTATCGGCAGTATCCAATCTAGCATTTTTATCTAAACTTGTAGAAAAAGTAATGTCTGTTAGATTTAACGATCACTTAAAATTTCAGTATTTAGACGAGAGAGAGAAATGGGGTTTAACGTCCACTCGACACAAACTAGGTCATTTCGGGACTAACATATGGTTTAATTTTATTTCAATAATTCGCTTGTGCGTAGGGGTCTTTAGCAGTGGGAGGAAACCGGAGTGCCCGGAGGAAACCCACGAGGTTGAGAAGGCGCCCCTATCTCCATGCCACATACGGTCACACCAGGGATCGAAACCACAGCCGCAAGCCAGAGGTGACCGGCCAGCTAGAGGTCGAAGCGCGGCACTCTAGACCACTAGACCATCCCAACCCCCCTGCATTTAGACGAACCCTTTCAATCAGCATACAAAAAAATCCATAGTACAGAAACAGCTTTACTCCGAGTGCACAACGATGTCTTAATTAAACTGGATAGTAAAAATGTGGTATTTCTTGTTCTTCTTGGTCTGAGTGCTGCTGTTGACACCATCGACCAAGCACTTCTGCTTAAACGTTTACAAAATTACTTAGGAATTACTGGCTATGCCCTGAAATGTGTAAATCTGCCAATTTTCAATTGTATAATATAGGCCTAATTAGAAACTTTATTTATACTGATACTTCTAAATTGCTTGTCAACTCACTTGTAACTTCTCGACTTGATTATTGTAATTCTTTCTTGTTTAATTTGCCTTCTCTTCAGCTAAATAGACTACAAAAAATTCAAAACAGAGCCGCCCGAATCATAACTAGAACTAAACTTTGTGAACGTATAACCCCTATTTTACATCAACTACATTGGCTACCAGTTACTAGCAGAATTGAATTTAAAATACTCTCTCTAACATACTCTATCATCAATATTGAAGACTCACCTGGCTACCTCAAACATCTAGTCACTCCATATATTCCTACAAAAACACTTAGATCCCAAAACAAAAACTTGCTAATGCCCTGTCATGCAAAATCATCATTTGGTGAAAGATCTTTTAGTTTTGCTGCTTTTAAACTATGGAATAAGTTACCTTCTGAAGTTAAAGATTCCCCTTCCTTATCTGTTTTTAAGAAAAAGCTAAAGACCCACCTTTATAAAACCCATTTTAATTGATAAATGCTTAAACGCTTTCAGAGGTTATTTTTTTTATTATCACATACCATATGTTATTCTAATTGTGCAATATAAACATGTGTTTCTTTTATTTCTTTTTAAACCTTATTCTTGAGATGTTTTATATTTTGTATCTTTACCATAATGTAATAGCGCCATAGAGCAATCAATATATTGGATTATAGGCGCTCTATAAATAAATTATTATTATGTTTACAGGATCATTTTGTTATACGAAAAACTAAGTGATGTTTTCTATGGCGCTCAGTATAGTACTAATACCGTTATGATATACCATGAATTGGGTAGATATTACCTTTCTATATTTAGTACATTTCGGATATTCAAATATTGGTTAAAGTTAATTAACACCGACAATATAATTCTTAGACGATGTGTGCATAAACAATGATTACTGGAACGATAATGTTTAAAAATAATTACTTAAGCTTGCATTAGGAAATATTTGGAACAGAAATGGTTTTGTAAATTCTAAAAGCGCGTTGTCTGTAATAAAGCTGTCTGTTTGATATTTTTAAATACGAATGCCATGATCAACTCATTGTCAGGGCCCAGTTTAGAGAAACAATTCAAATTCCAGATGACATTTTCAGGGTAATAGATCTAGCGTCGCGAGGGTTGAGAATGGGCTATCTCTCTGATGATGATCGGTCTAGGTTCCAGCGGCGATTTCACATGTTATAACAGTTCACCGCCGTTTTATGTAATTTCCGCGCATTGTATGCCATTCGTAACTGACATGTAATTTTTCTTGTATTACAGACCGTGTAATTGTGTGTTACGCATGCATGCCATTAAAAAGTGTATGAAATAATCTTTTCGTCGCGTCAGGGTCCCCGCGATTCTTGTCAGGCTCAGGGCCCCGGTCCGGTTAAGCTGGGCTTTGCTCATTGTGTCGTCAAAATGTAAAATATCCCGTAGAAAAGTTAACACAGGCGTATGTCCGTCTTCATTAATGCAGTTTAGGAGCAAAACAGTAGGACGTTAAACCCAATTTCATTTCATTTGAAACTAAATCAATAAATAAAAAATACATCGTGAAAAAACAAGAATCAGACTTATTAGCCACAATATGTCGAGAAAAGCAGGTATGTTAAGATCGCGTATCAATTTATTCTTATTTGTCTCAGATACAAAGACATGGGAAATAAATTTAAAAATCAATATTACAGTAAAAACCCAATGTCTACAAACTAATACAACTTCTTGTCGCTAAGGACACCACATAATAAGAGAATCTGGATCGGTTTCTAGCTCAAGCCAATAAGAGAAGATCATTAAAATATAATCACTTTTTTTAATTCATTTTGTATATCTTATAACCATACCCTCCTTGTACATTCTGTATATATTTTCATTGTGTTCGTTTTGTATGTATTGTCTTTGACCTAAGGAAATAAAAAGACATTAGAATTTCGACGGCCTTATCATTGGTAATTATTAATCAACTAATCATTAATCCGTGAGAAGTGATTACACATTAGTATTACTTAATGACACGAACGGCTTGATGATTAATTTACAATGTTTTTTTTCTCGGCCACTTTTCAGATTGAATAGCAGGTAGATACCGAATAGCAAAATTCTATCGTCCGCTTCGAGTCTAGATTCGGCCAAAATTATTTGGCACGCATTGTCTTGACCAATCAGCAAATGAGTCGTGTTGGCAGCATAGCAACATGCTGGGTTTGTTTAACATTTTTAGGGGTTTTAAAACTCGTTTGTATTCCTTCCATATGAATTCATCGGCAATACTGTGGTCGTATTTATAAACTAGAGATTTTCCGCTCTAGTGGGCACCAAATACCCATTCAAGGGCAATGAATATTGTTCTACATGGTTTAGCATGGAATATCCACTTAGCATTTTTAGATGATACTTTGGTTCAAGTGAAAGGTGTAGATGATGATTTGCGGTTGGTTTTAGACTGGTTTAAAGAATATATAATCAGTCAATAACTTTAAGATTTGAAATCACAAGCCATTCGGGCCAGTAGATTACAATTTTTTACAAGCCCAAACCCAATTTCACTGGCCCAAAAATATAAAAGGAGAAATACAAATTTGTTTTAAATTCTTTATTCCTTTGAATACAAATTTAATAGTAAATCTATTCTCTTCATTCTCCTCATCATCTCCATCACTCCATTTGTCTTCCGACGTATCATTTAGAAATAAGACATCTGCAGTTTGACTCAGGGTCTGAAATTACATAACATAAGCTATCTGTAACAATGTTGTCGTCTGCCAACATAAAACAATTAAATCATGATTTTATTTCAGTAAAATGAAACAAATATTTTATTAATATTTTGTCTTTTGCCAAAGTAAATATATCTATATGTACCGGACTACTTGCTGCTACAGTCAAATTCCCTTCACTCCGAGTTTGTTGGATCTTGTCTGTGTAGTACCAGTATTCTGAGGCTGAGATCTGGGCCTGTAACCACCAACTCGGCGTTTTGTAACAGATGGAGCAATCTAAAAATAGATAAACAGTTATTTACATCATTCAATATATACCTAAATATTTAAGGAAAATAATTTTTCAACCAAAGTTAAATAATGTTTGATAAATGAATTTAAAACATACCATGAAGTGTTCTACAGCAGGCTTGGGGTCAAACTCCTCAATAGACTGGCCCTGCATGCTGACTGATAGTCTTGCACGTCTTTTGGTTTTTGTAAGTTTCATAACTAAAATAAACATAACGCTAACGGTACAATATACGTCCACATTCCTGCTTTGATTGATATGGTATTTTGTCAAGAAGGCTAGGCGTTTGGTTTGTTTAGCGTTGAGGGTCGTGCCTCAACATCATTAGTTGCCGTCCTTAGAGTATAAGTATACCAAGATAATCCATTCAAAATTGTGCCTTCCTGACGCTAAAGGCAAAAAGTGGGCGTGGCTCTGTTTCCGGGGGGGGGGGATCGGGACATTCACCAAAATCAGCAGTGGACGCCTCCAGGCTATAAGGAATACATATGCCAAGTACCAAGCTGATTCATTCAGAATTGCGGCCTGTAAACGACAAACACAAAAACTGGGCGTGTCTTGCCTCTGTAAGGCTATAAGGAAAACATATCCCAAGTTTAAAAACCATCCTTTAAGAATCGTGGCCTGTAGACAACACACACAGACACGAAGTAAAAATGGGTATGGGTCTGCCCCTGGGGGTTAGGAAATCACCAAAAACAATATGCAAAGTTTTAAAAGGATCTGTTAAGAATTGCATCCCGTAGGCGAACACAAGACACAAAAGCATTGGGCGTGGCTCTGTCCCAGGGGGTCCGACATGCACCAAAAATAATAGTGGTCAGCCTTAGGTATCAGGAATAACAATAAAAAAAAGTTTTCAAGATGATCGACTAAGAACTGTGGCCTGGCCTGTAGGTAACACACAGACACACAAAAAGAAAATGGGCGTGGCACTGTCCCTGGGGGTGGGGCATGCACCAAAAACAATAGGGGTCTTCCTTAAGGTACTAAGAATAAGTATGCAAAGTTTCAAGATGATACAGTAAGAAATGCAGCCTGTAGACGACAGACAAACAAATACAAGAAATGGGCGTTGCTGTCCCTGGGGGTCGGGCATGCACCCAAAACAAAAGGGATCATCCTTAGGGTATAAGGAATTAATATTTTAAGTTTCAAGATGACCGATTAAGACTTGTGGCCTGTAGGCGACACACAAAAAGAAAATGGGCGTGGCTCTGCCCCTGGGGGTTGGGCATGCACCCCAAATGATAGGGATTTCACTTAGGGTACAAAGAATAAGTATTCAAAGTTTCAAGTTGATACGTTAAGAAATGTGGCTTGTAGACGACAAACAAATAAATACAAGGAATGGGCGTGACTCTGCCCCTGGGGATCGGGGATGCACCAAAAAACAATACGGGTCATCCTTAGGGTGTAAAGAGTAAGTATACATACAAAGTTTTAAGAAAATCCATTTAGGGATGTTCCTTAGGGTACAAAGAATAAGTATTCAAAGTTTCAAGATGATACGTTAAGAAAGTGGCTTGTAGACGACAAACAAATTAATACTAGGAATGGGCGTGGCTCTGCCCCTGTGGGTCGGGCATGCACCAAAAACAATAGGGATCTGCCTTAGGGTATAAGGAATACGTATACAAAGTTTGAAGAAAATCCATGAAGAATTGCGCCCTATAGGCGACACACACACACAGACAGGGGCGACGGCATAATACGTTCACATTATGAATGTGGACGTATAAAAAGGGAACACAACATACAGAGAGATAGAAAATACAAGCAGCATTTTTGTAAGATTTACAGATGTGAAGACCACTTAAGGGTAAGTTAATCCTTTCTAATAATTAATTTATCTAACTTTAACCTCAAGGTAAATGAAATAATTAATATGTAAATTTAATTTAACATGTTCAATGTATCAAGAATGTAAAAGAACAAGCTTACCAGAAAAGGCACACTCATTGCGGACTGATGTAGGGGGGGGGGGGTCTCCTCAACAGGTCAAAAACACGTAGAGCTGCATCCACACCTTGACCTTTGAATGTCCTACAAACATCAGACCATTCCAAGTCACCTGACTCAAGTGTCTTTGAAAACCTGTAAGATAAGAACGTGAAATTGCATAAATTACTTTATAATGTAAAAAAAAACAATTACAAAAATGTATAGTTATAGATAATATAACTTTACTGGTTACTGTTGTTAATGACATGTCTTGCTTTTGTTTGATCAGCATCATCAGAAGGCTCCATTCCTCCTCTTTCTGGATGTCATTATTAAGGAGAAGATCTTGAAAATGGTCCATAACAACTTCAAATTCCTTGATTCCATAATCTGTAAAATAAAACATCATTTTGCATTTATTGAAAGAGCTAAAGACTTAAAATTGTTTAATGATATATGCACCGACACAAATAGTTATATAAATATTTAGCCAAGTTTATAATTATTGTATACAACCAATAGTTATATAAATATTTAGCCAAGTTTATAATTATTGTATATAAATAAGTTAACTAGTGTCACTTTTAAATAAGAATTCTAAATAGCTTGTACTGATTTGGATCATTATGATTAAGATCATTTATATCTTATCTCATTTCATATACAGAATAAATAATAGGAAATTGGCATGCATTAATCATTTAGAATAAAAATTGATATGGATGTTCCTTTTATTTGAAGCAGACTGAAACTGTTAACATACAATTATGTAAGCCATTTGTTTTGAGTGGTTTTCTGAATTCCATTACTTGAATAAAGTCAAATTAACCAGTATTATGAATAAATATTATTTGCACAAATGGCTTACAGAAATAATTAACAACAAAAAGAAGTCATCTCAATGTGACATTTTAGATTTAAAAAAAGAACAATAACTAATTAAAATATTAACCCAACACTGAACTACTTGGTTAACTTGACAGATTTGTGATAGACCAGTTTCTCAAGTTGGATACACTTGTGGTATCTAATACATCTGATGGTTCAGGAAAGCGTGTTTCTATGTGACTCAGAACTATCAGGTCTGGGAGTTTTGGGTTTGGCTTTTTCTCCAACCAATGTTAACTCTTGATTCATGAAAACTGAGTTTTCAATCACTTCCTTAATAGACTCGTTTTCCCTTTAATATTCAGATTTTAAGTTAATATGTTTAAATTGTAATGATACAATGTATATTTGAATTATTTTTAATGTGCATCTCTGAAGTTAATATGTTATCTAGTCTAGATAATTATACTAAATGTATCATGTATTTGCTTATCCACAGCATTGAAGACAAATTTTAATGAAGATTGTCTCTTGCACCATATTTCAGGGGAGACTTACTCTGTGCTTAGTGTTTCCAGGAAAGACTTGGTAGCAGTCAAGTAGGTAACAGCATAAGCCAAAGTCAGGTTTCCCTTCTGAAGGCACAAACTTAAACGAACAAGAGGTTAAGAAGCTCCTGTAAGATAATTTGACAATATATTCATTCAGGTTCATTGACACTATTAGTCTTTGCAGAATAACACCTCCTTTGAACCTGTTGTTGTCATGTGTGGTTTCATGAATTGTTGTTATAGTTTTTCTGTATATATTTACCTCACAATATTGTATTACTGATAAACCGTGTCCGGATTTTACAGTGGAGGTGACCGATTTACCATGCGGGGGTGTCGATATTGCGAACGAGCGCACAGAAATTGAATAGATTTTGCCGATAACATTGACGACGTGATAAAATCGAGTGTAAAATATAAATTAACGTTAGCCAGTTACCCGGATGACAAATCCGTTAGCATTGCAGTTACTGGGCGTCCCGCAGAATCATTAAGAAGAAACCAGTCAAGCAACACGAATTGAATATACTTTTAGCGTGGCTTAAATTTGATCACGAACCTAAAGAGGAGGAGTTAATGTTATAAAAAATTCCACCCCCGGAAAACTATATGTGGATTAATCACAACCGTGTCTTCCTTGGTAACGTTGGTATTCTGCGGGTTAAAAAACGCAGCGATTTAAATCAAACAGAGTTGGTTATTCCCGATTAATTAAAAATGGAAATTTGTCGGCTGTATGATATTACGTCATCTGGGATTTAGCGAACTAAAGGTCGTATCGACCGTCGTCGAACGGACAAGCCGAGCGTTACAATCGTACCCTGGTTGAAACAACTCGCGAGCGCATTAAGGTCTAGTTAAACGACTTACTGGTTTCACGAATTAATGATAGGTCGATAAATACTCTTCCATTCACCCGTCTTTAACACTGGTGGCTCGGGGAGTTTTGTTGGGAGACTCGAACAAACGTTAATCGAGGCACATAAAATTGTTCGAGATCAATTAAGTACAAATCAAGAACGAACCAAGAAAAACTATGATTTACGGTCTAACGTAAAATCATACCAATTAGGCGATGCATATTCTAACTGCCCCTGTAAAAAAAGGGAAAAATCATGCCAGACTTGGGGAAGGAGGGGAACGTTGACCCGAGAATGAGACGCGGGGTACCCCACGGATAATATGTATTGCCGGGGGGTGGGGGCTCAGCCGGAATCGTAGCGTAGTAGGCGAAAGTTCTCTGATGTTCCGACGCTGGACTAGAGAAATCAGAGGGTTAGTAGCTTTCCGTAACCAGCGACTGCATTACTTCCAATTACCCCCTCAACAGGGATAATAAACCCGCTGGTCGCTTTTCCTAGAGTAAGAACACAGAATCGCCACCAAAAGTGTCATTTAATTGGTTGAACGGACGATAAGTTCCACTGTTTTAGGGCTAATTTACCCCCATACTTTACCAAGAAACCCTATGCAAAATTCTGGGAAGTACCCCGATATGCATGGGCGTCTTATTCAATCGATGGTTGTGGCTACCTGAAGCCCCGGAGCTGAGAACAAATACGTCTCCATCACTCCGTAAAATTTGTAGAATAAGGAAGTGGACTCAGCTGGACCGGTATACCTTACGTCCACTCAATTCTGCGGAATGTTTAAAGCGAGAATTTCATATTTTCTAAGAAAGTCAATACATAATTATTTCTATGTCTTTTGCTCAATAGGTTGTCAACTCACTATTATACCATCATAGGCATTATTTCCCCACACTTACAAATACTTCACACCTTAAATAATAACAGAAGTACCTCTCTTGTGTTTCTATTCCCACGTGCAGTAGCTATCTGAAAACTTTTCAGTCCGGGTTATAATTGAGGGAGGTGCCACCTGGGGTGGGGGGGGGGGCGGTAGAAATTCTCATGTGTTTTTTTTCTGAACAAATTCTCGTATATATAGTGACTACATGGGTTTAGAAAGTAACAATGATGAATGTTTGACCACATTTGCATAAGTTTTAATTAAGAGTTATTTCAAAACAGGCTGTGATTGTATCCCAGCGTGATGGCAACTGTATATATTGTCTAGAAAAAACACATGAGAATTTCGTCCTCTCCAGGTGGCACCTACCTCATTAATAACCCCGACTATTTGAATTTGAAAATTACATTTTTGCCTTTCCAAGACAGCTCTAACAAATTAGGGGATCACGGTGGTTAAGACGCTCGCTCGCAATCCTGGAGGTCTGGTGTTCGATCCCTGCATTGGCTGGGAAATTTCATCCAGATTTACCGGCGTGATTTCCCCTTGTCTGTGATGCAGGATGGAGGGACTGACAAGAACAGCTGTCTAGTCGTTCGGATAGTACGAAAGAGGAGTACATATTGGCGTGCACGTAAACCATCTCTAAGCATTAAAACTGATAAAGAGATCATAGCGTATTGTATAATGTACGACTTGATCTCCTGCATTAAAACTGATTAAGAGATTTTAGAGACTTTGTGGTACAACTTGGCCCCATGCATTAAAACCGTTAAAGAGACCGTCAATATGCTATATCACAGGTCTCATGCATTAAAACTGTTAAAGAGACCATCAAAATGCGACATGGTCTCGTTTATGACCATTGATAGCATACCGTTTAATATTTTCAGTTATGCCACTGTGGCTCTTATACTCATTAAAAATCTATACGGCCACGGAAGTACGACCGATGCTTTCGCCTCCAAAGTTTCCATATAAGTATTCGCCATTTATTACCATAATTGTAGACCTTTCACCCTATTTTGGTGTTAGTTCGTTCTGGAGATGATGTCTTGGACGCCAGCGGTTGCTATATATACATACTGTCAATGTTTAGGATTTAGTGGCATTTTCGTTTATCAGTCAGATTTCAGTTGCCTTTGTTTTATACTGCTATGAGATATAAAATTAATGAAGTTTTCGTTATAAGTGTGACATGATCTCAAATATAAAGAAAATATCACTTGACCCCCATTAAAATTATAATCGACATGAAAAGTGCGAGTGTGAAAGGGAATGATATCAGAAATCTTATGATCAACTTTTGAATAAAATTTCTGGTGGCCAATGTATTTAAAAGAGAATTATGTTGGTTTGCACCGAATAACCCTTTATTGGAAATCTAATTAAAATGAAAGGTGCGACATTGGAACAAAGTGTAAATTGTTGGAATTGATCATTAACTTCCGCCCACTGCATTCATACCAATAGTCAATTAAACATATGTCATGTTATTGCAAGACCCAATCAACCCAAACCAAACTTTCCTCCTCATCTTAGGACAGGCAATAGTATTCATCCGAGGAAGCAGTGTCGAAGTCAGGATAGAAGAAGAAGAAGAAGAATTGTTTTATTAATGTGTCACACATTGTACAATAGCAATAAAAACACAGTTTGAGACAAAAAAATTATAAGTGTACAATGTCCGGCCTATAAGGCCTACGAGACACAACAATCATGATAAAACATCTATATTCGAAGATAATAAATAAATGCACATAAGTAACAAGGATAAAAATACAATAAAAATTTGAAACGTACGAACAATAACATTTTACTATCAATTATAAGTGTACAATGTCCGGCCTATAAGACCTACGAGACACAACAATCATGATAAAACATCTATATTCGAAGATAATAAATAAATACACATAAGTAACAAGGATAAAAATACAATAACATTTTACTATCAAATGTTCTTTAGTATATTAGCAATCACGATATAAATTGTTTAGAATAAGAAAACGTTAAGTAACTAAAAACAAATAGCTAGGCATATAAAATAATAGTAATCAAAATATCATATGTTAAAATATTTTCTATGATAAAACATTTTTTTAACCGTGGGAGCTAGGATTTTTACTATGTGCGAGTTGTTCATTAGGGAACATAGCTGGTGGGTTGGTATCAGTGCTAAGAAATGTGGGTTTATGGTGGCTGCGGCGTTCCATAGCTTTTGTCTCGGTTCAAAGTAGCAATCACATGTACACAAGAAATGAGTCTCATCCTCTATATTTGACGTGTGACAATAATTACATGTTCTGTCTGTTAATAATGTTACTGGTCTTACAAAACGTCCAGTTTCTATTGCTAAGGGCAATGACCCACATCGTAGTTTTGCTAGAACACTACGTTGCGATCTGTCAAGTATACATTTTACATAGGGTTCGACATACAATGAGTGCTTAAATAGCCTATATGTCCTTAATTTGTTACCATTAATTAACCCCTTATCATTCCAAAGTCCCTGATACCAGAGCCTACAAGCTAACGCATTTAGTGCTTCTTTTAGAGATAAAAAATCGGTTTTGCGTATATTGAATAAATCAGGAATTGGGATTTGTAATTCGGCCACCAACGTTATTGCAATATTATTCCAGGACTTCCTGAAATTAAAAGACCAAGCGTTAACCTTACTAACAAGGCGTGTTGGTTCTACGCATGATATTCTTCTCCAGAATCTAACAATTTCTATTTTCTACTTTGTAAAGTTTGATGTCCAACCCATATCACCACGGACAGCCAAATTTGATGTTTTACTTCCCACGCCCAAGAAGAAACGACAGGCTCTATTCTGGACGTTATTAACGCATCTAAATTCTCTAGTGCCCCAAATTGCTGATTCATATGATAAGATGGGTTGGACTAAATTATTATACAAAGTATTAAAAACATCATATGACAAGCCACCGACACATTTAAATTTACTAATAATTGTACACAGAGCTCTATTAGGAGATTTAGCTATCTCTTTTGCAGTGTGAATAAGGTCAACTGATTCGTGTAACCATAACCCGAAGTACTTGTAGGCATGTGAGTAATCTATGATGTTACTGCCACAAGTAAAGTTTCTACATGACCTGCTGGTTGAATTAGGGCGATAGTGAACGATTTTCGTTTTTGAAGTATTGATTTGGATTCGCCATTTACCGCACCAATTTGCAACACAGTCCAGCATACGCTGCAGCGAGTCCTCGTCTGGAGCTAAAAGAGCTATGTCGTTTACATACAATAGTAGACTAACAATGGTGTTATCAATTTTAATACAACATTTAAGGTTATTAATGTCTTCAACTAAATCGTTAATAAAAACAGAGAATAAAGTAGGGGATAGGACGCAGCCTTGTTTTACACCACTGTGAACTTCAAATTCATCAGTTAGATATCCATTTACATTGACAACAGATCGATTATTTTCATACAGAGATAATATATTCTTATAGAACTTTCCTTTCACACCCAACTTCATTAATTTGTACCATAGACAGTCTCTATGAGTTCGATCGAAGGCCTTCAGGGCATCAATATAACATATAAATGTGCTTTTTTGGATACTTTTCTGTTATTTACAATATTGTACAGAGTATAGATATGTTCTAATGTGCTCCTCTCTTTGCGGAACCCACAAGGTTGTTTACTTCTAGCCATTTGGAGAAACGAGTGTTTAAGATATCGGCATACAACTTACACGGGATGGAGATTAGGGATATGCCTCGATATCCAAGTGGGTTGCGGGGGTCAGTGTCTGGGTTACTGATGGGTTTTATTATACTTTTTTTTTCCATAAGTCCCGGAGTTTAAGACCATTAAACTATTGGAATTTATAATTTCCTCCCATCAAATCACAACAATCAACTCGCGAGGTTGAGATGGCGCTTATATCTCCTAGCCACACACACACCAGTAATCGAAACCACAACCGTACGCCAGGGGTGACCGACCAGAGAGGTCGAAACGCGGCACTCGAGACCACCACGCCATCCCACCCCTCCCGGACTTTATAGCTCCCAAATAGTTATCCACATTTGATACACCAGTTGTTTTACAAAATTAATTTCTTTGAACAGAAATTCCCTGTTATTACTCGTCACTTCATTTAGTTATATAGTGGAATTACTCGTGTTTTCCTTTGGCGTTCGTCACTTCCTATTCATGAAGCCTTTATTGCTCATCTATCGTACCAATGATCACTGTGTTAAAATTATATTTGGAATGTGTTTAACCAATTCTATCACATATGCGATCATGACTAGCACCAATATTGTCCTTTAAGCTTACGTTTTTTTCCTAGTCTCGAAATGACCTAGTTTGTGTCGAGTGGACGTTAAATCCCATGTCTCTCTCTTTAAGTTTTTTTCCAGAGATTCTCGTATTTCACTCTCTGTTATAACAGTTTCTAATTAACTTTTACATGTCCATGAAAATCGTCAATCTATAATGTTGTTTAACGGATTTGGTTATTGAACAGCATGCAAAATACCTTTGGGTTTGTTTTCTAACAAGCTGCACTAAGTTATCCCTGTGGTTTTTATAATCTTGGATTAAATGTCGTACCAATTTTTTGTAAAATCCTTTTGTTCCATAAAGCAGTCAACGGTTTTCATTACTTTTGTCAACATTAAACTAGTCGTTGTATCTTTTCAAATAAAAAAACAATGTTTTTGCATTATATTAGAACGGGTTCGCGAGTAAATCTTCAATTCAATTTTACAGTCAGGTATCAAGCAGAATTTAATTCAACTAACATAACAAATAATACTTTTACTTATATCTAATCCAGGTGTATAAAAGAACATGCTTGTATAAAACTCTACACAATTGGGCTATGATCTGAGTATTCATTGAAATCACAACATGTAAAATCATTAATAAGATTAATTTATTTAGGCAGGAGCATTTACTAGATCGTTACTTATTCTACCATTTAAAATTCTTAAACCTGTATTTATTTTAACAGATGTTAATTAATTTTCGTCGAAAGTGATTTATAACTTTATCCAAATCATTACGTAAGATCATTGGTGTATCTGGAATATACTGGCACAAGCCTGCAATGACAATTTATTTGTAACATCTATACTTAGTCCATCTTCACTGATATAATCCTCTAACTTACCTGTTTTTAGCATGAAAATCACCGCAAGCTTTTATCGATATACTTATTAATAATGTCTTTTAGACAGATAAATAAATCAGCATTATATTTATTACAAAATATAATATACGTCAGAAAATAACACGCCCAGATGAAAACGACTTCTTGCTGGTTACTTATTTGTAGGACAATGATAGTATAAAAAAAAACATTATCAACAACGGAACAGAGCTTACAGTTCTATTTTTGTTATACAGAAAATAACTATTTCGCCACCATCACCAAAGTCTCTTACAAGTTTGTACGCATGATAGTTGGGGATTTCTATTTGATCGTAATTATTAATAAGCTATCATTTAAACGTCACATTTACGTATTTAATAATTAATCAACGAGGTAATTATTTGATATCTCGTTTCATAGGCCTTAAATGGTAATAAACAGAATACTGTGGTAAGTAATTTTCCTGTCGAAGAGAATTTTATTGATAGCCGAATTCCCTTTATTGTCGCTTTGATACGGCATGCTAAGTAAACAAGCGGTTGCATGTAAGATACGCCCGCATTTTACAAAAGATGAACAGAGAACATGATGTAATTTCTTGTACAATCAGGGGCCATAATCCAGGAAGATATGGTCCGATATGCGCGAATATCAAAGAGAACCAAGATCATTTGGTTATGAACGTACATTTCATGTTTCATCGAAATCGGATAAAATTTGTGACCTATTGAGGGTTCATGGCCTTCGTATTACAGACTTTTACACAATTAGCGTACAAAGAGCGGTCATTTTATTGGGCAGTTTTATTTCAATTTTCCCGAAATTCTAATTCAACCTTCATGGTGGAATGGTGATATATTTAAACGGTTTTTAAAATCGGAAATATATTGTGACCTCTAAAGCAACCACAAGCTAAAAATGCGATTTTTCGAGCAATCAGAGGGGCCATAATTCGGGAAGTAACCTTCGGATATGCGCGATTATCAAAAGGAACCAATATCTTAGTGTGCAATGGTGATATCAATCTCGTTTCCAGAGGCAGCCGCGGGACCGGAGGCCTCTGGTTCATTTGACCGGCCATTTTTTTCAAACCTCAGCCCCGCCCATTCTGACCTCTGATTGGTCAATCTTTTTGGGTTGATTTTGTTGTAAAATCATCCTCGAGTCAAAGTCAACTCGCTGACATAAAAAATTGGATCCTAAACGTACAAATTCAAGTTTTTGTAAAGGTCTATTTTCTACGCGTGGGTATATTTTTAAGTGATTCGGTCATCCAGACACGTAAAATAAATATGTCACGTGACAGTCATACGATTCGTCACTTCTGGGGAAATGGCTACCCTGATTCACCAGAGAAATTTCTTCAAAAAATTTTCTGGTTTCGAGATTGCGGTGATATATTCAAAAGTTTTTGTTATAATTTTGTACAATCAAGGGTAATAATTCAGGAGGTTAATATCCGCGAATATCGATAACAACCAATACCTTTGTATTATTAACATGCATTTCAATTTCATTAAAATCGGGTGAAAATTGTGACCTCTAGAGCACGGGCGGCAGTTTTGGTACGATTTTCACCAAATTCGAACTCCAGCACCATATGGTGTAACGGTGATATATACAAACGTTTTTTTCATATTGGATTAAAATAAAATAAAACCAAGTACGAACGATCCAAACCATTAGTCAAAATTCGAAGTCCTATAAAAACGTCGAGGCAAAATAGACGGTTCACCGTGTACAAAATACACGACAAACAGTGGTAACAGGTGTCCGGAAGAGTGAGCTTTCCCTGCCTAGCGCCACCGCTGCATCCAAACTATTAGACGAAATCTCAATAAAATTTCATGATTGGCCAATGGACTATCGGTATGCAACATGCACATGTTGAAAAGTGTCAATGATGTAGTATACAGACATAATTAGGGAGATAATATACGAGTCAATTAAATATATCTTGAATAATAGCCGAGAAAGACATGTTATATTTACCAATCAAGTCAATATGACGACCATAAAGCTTTATAAAGGTTTTGATGAGTTTAGTGCGCAAGTATCCTTGTAGTTGAAGCCTAGATGACAAATGTCTCGATCTATTTAAAAAAAAATCAGAATAAAAGGAACAAGCTCTCGTGTAACGAATTAGTTGAGACACAAACACTCCATAAGATGGTGGTATTGGAATGTTACTACTAAAAATGGAAAGTTAACGATCGCAAAGTCAAAGTCATCAAGTTTATCGTACAATTTAAGACTAAGGTTATGGCAATTATCAAAATCGAGACGCAGATCCAAGTTGGAAGCGTGATTGTCACTGTCAGTAGTTTTTAATTTCGAGCTCATCAAGATATATGAATTCTACGTAATCACTAAATTTTGGATTGTTCAGTGATAGAACTATACCGATAAGTGAAATTAAAAAAAATTGTTTCCTCTAGAGACTACCAGCTTAAAACACGATTTTTCAAACAATCAAGGGCCATAATTGAGGAAGGTGCAAACTGATATGCGCGAATATCGAAAGAAACAAAGATCTTTGGGTTATAAATAGGTATTTCAAGTTTCATGAAAATCGGATCCAAATTGTGACCTGTAGAGAGGGTCCACATCCTTCATATACTATATTTTTTTAGCGTAGGAGGGGCGGCTATTTTGCCCGGAAGTTTTGGTCCGATTTTCACGACATTCGAACTCAACCATCATTACGGTGTAACGGTGATAATATTTTCAAATGTTTTTTTTCAAATCGGATTATGGTGACCTTTAGAGGAATCACAGGCTAATAATTGCGATTTTCATACAAGCAGAACCCATAATTCAGGAAGTTATGATCCATCCAATATGCTCACTTATTATCAACAATAAAAATCAGATGAAAATTGTGGCCAAGAATATCCACAAGCTAATAACGTGATTTTTCGTACACCCTGGAGACATTCTCCATGAACTTTCGGTGCGATACATGCCAATATCGAAATGAACCGAGATCTTTTAGAGAGAGCCCTATATTTCAAGTTTCGTTAACATTGTATAAGAACTGTCGCTTGTAGTGTGTTAAGTACGAGAACGGAGCGAAAAACGTTGAGATATACTGATGTTATTGTTTTTAGCTACGATTTGAGGCCCTTAGTTCCAAGTTGCAAATTCAATTTCTTTATTAATGCATATAACACCTTTAATATAAGATAAGTTAATACTAATATCACTAATTAAACTTACAGAGGCCAATGTGGTGGCACAACTATTGCCCAACTCCAAATATTCGCATTTAAATTACTGAAGCCATATTTTTGTTCGACATTCACCTCCATTGAAATCCACGTGGATGTCATTTAGTTTGTTTACATTTTTCCACAGGCAATTGCGTTTTTGATTGGCTATTGTTATAAAGCCTTAAATTTAGCGCATGCCTTCATAATGACAACCCCAGACTTCACTGGTCTAAAAAAGATGGCGGTCTTAGCTTAACGCCTCGATTTTTAATACAATGATTTATACCCGTGCCAGGTAGGATTATATGCTTAATTGCAATTGTGTGTGGCAGAAATATTATGAATAACAATAATAAATCGTTGTTTTAATGAAAAATATTGTCTATTATGCGTAGTAATGCCCGGTGTGATTCAAAATCGCACTTGCAACCCAGAACCAAATGGGTCAAAATTTCATCTGGAAACACGGAGAGTTGACATGAATTTTTTTATCTAGTAGTGTGTCAGCAAACAAATTAGGACAGTCGGACGGACAGGGGCCACGACAATATACAAAATAAGAGTGGTGTGATTTATGGATCAACAACAGTGGAACTAAAATTAAATCAAATCGAATGGGTTTAAAGTCTTACTTCCATGCACAAACGTTAACTTAGACGTTTCACGGTTATGACTTTGAGTTCAGTATGTTGTATCTCTATTGTGCGAAGAACAGCGATTCATGCTAATTTGGAGTTTTGTCTCGATAATCTCGATATATCGCTCGTACAGTTATGGCATCTAATAGCATTTACATTTGAATTAGTACACAATATTATCGACGATTCATAAACAATAACTTCCCAAGTTATTACCCATTTGTTACGAACTCGTTTAAACATTTTACGTGCTATAATTAATATTTGATTTAAGCGCTGTGCAACGCATAACTCGTCGCACGATTTACCGGCTGGTGAGCATGTTTTGTTGCCTGTTAACCTTTGCTTTAATTTTTCTGTTATTCTGCATATTCTCAGCTGAACAAGCAGACGAGTGCAGTTGGAACTTAGCGTCATCTTGGATGTGAAGGGGCAGAAAGGTTTTGTAAAACTTTTTCCGATCTGTTCACTAAATAACCCATTTGAACAAAGTAAATTGTAGTAAGTAGCAATATGACAGTAATAGACGATACTTTTGGATTTGCAATAACGTCCCATTAAGTGAAGGTAAGCGTTTCAGAAAAAAATAGACAGTTGTAACGTTTTAAGATATATTTCATAAAGGATTACAAAAAGAAATACATGGCTATCGATTTAAAACGTAAATGTGTTCTAGAGGAAACAAACATTACATCGTACCTGAATCCCATCAACGTATGCTTACGTAGCCGCCAGTGTATAATGCAATTGCAGACAAATAAAGGGACGTGGAAAGGAATGCAGTAGTAACAACGACACCAGCAAACTACGATTAGGCTTTTTATGCACTTTGATAATTGTTCGGGTCACCACAAATAAACGTACGGCGCTTTAGCCATAGAGTTATTAGAGACTTTTGGCTTTACTCCAAATTTTAATTGTACATATTTATCATATATTGTGTTTTAAATATTTATATATGTAAAGGAATTGATATATTTATTTTTAATCATATTTTCTGTGATATTTGCTTTTATTTACATATATGAATATACCCCTGTGATATTGTTTTAATTTGTCTCGTTAAATTCACCATATGTCTGGCGCAGTATGGCCCGGTTGGTGCTGACGTGCCATTAAACAACATTTCATTTCATTTCATTTCATTTCAAATTCCTGGTCCGTATCACGTATGAATTTTGCGTGTGACGTCACCAATGTTTGTGTATTTCTCATACGTAAAACGGCACACGGATACGGCAGGACGTATCCAACAGCTTTTATACGGAAAAGTTCCGTATAATATTGTTGTCTTTTTATCGTCTTTTTTGCCACTTTTAGACGCTGGGATGTTACATCATAGCGCTTTTATGAATCTATCTGTATCCTAGAACACGAAGGTGTATATTTAATGTAGCTTTAACAATGATAAACACTGAAATTTAATCATTTTTGATGGTTTTTTCTCGGAATTTTCAATCTTCTCCTGTCTGTCTTAATGCTGGCTTATCTACGTGCTAAATTTATGGAGATGGGGCCCTACAAATTAGTACATGATTCTATATTAAAGGGTATCAACTATCTAAAATGATACATTAGTGAGACCAAAAATAGCAGTCGAGTCGAAGCCGAAATTTTTTTGATAAGATTCGACAACATTTTTTTTAATAGTTCAGCGACTTCACTCCACCGGGAACTAGTAGGCTAGGCACTTGGCTAGTACTGATAGTGATTTTGGTAGATTATATTCTGCTATCATGCTGTAATAGAACAACGCTCAACTCAGCGACGCATACGGACGCGACGCGAAAATCTGCCAAAAGTCTCTATGAACCCTTACGAATTACCTACGGTTGGCACTAGATAGCGCCTTTCTAACCTCCATTGCCACAATCTCTATCCACGTTTCTCATAATTATGCTTTCAAATTCAATTAAGTTTTGGGAAATTGATCTAATTACATGTCTGAGTTTTGTCACCTAATTATGTAACAAGTATGTAAATGGCATACATAAATGGCACCGTGCCATAAACCTTTGCCGTGTTATACAAGTATTTCACAGATAAAACGATACAGATTTGCACACCCGATATCCCGTATGAAATAAGAATGTTCCGGTGATATAGCGTTACATTTGTCTATTCCACCATCGGGTTCGTCAGGAGCCCACAGACCCCAAACTGGAGTGCCATTTAACCAATAAAATGATTTACTGCTGCTATTGGTTCCATACCTGTTAGTGCCACCAACAAAATGATAAGATACCTCCAAGGCTACAAAAGAAAAACACAACATATTTGATTACATATTTAAAAAATTTCGTGATTTAGGGGGAGAACTCCAAGCCGGGCAATACAGCTGTGATATCAAATTTCAAGCTAACTGTTGGTATCCTATTATTTTAGTCATATAATTACAGTAGGCCTATATGCTGAACAATAGGCACCTTCATTTAAGGCGCCCGTAGGCACCCTGCATCCATGTTCCTTAAACAACGTTCGCGAGTTATACAACATCTCTCCGTTGCTTGAGTACTCAGCAATTCCCCGAACTTTGCGCTAGTTGTTTTTACAAGTGACTAATTGGCATTGTCCAATCAGAGTTCGTGGCACCAAACACACTATAAACAAACAGGGTTTTTTAAATTGAGAAACTCGTGGGAAAACAGCAACCGTGACATTGATCGATCTTTGAACTTTGCAACTCGATTGTCTCATGTAGGCATTTTAGCTATAACGCACGAGACTTGGTATTCACGACGACCGATGAATCTGATAGGTTCCCAAGCTGGGCTTGTGACAATCGAACTTAGTGGCGAAATATACAGGGTATTACGTGAAGGGCTTGATAAGATGTATGTAGTTAAGGCGAGATCAAGCCCTCTATTGAAGATGCCCTGCATCGGGTGTACGCAAATGCCAACATTGGACCGGCGACAAGTGGAGCCGTGAGTGTGATGAGCGAGTACACGTGTTCAGTGACAATAGACCAACACGCCCCACAGCAGTTATGTACAACGCACGTATGGTATCAAGACAAGGGGATCAGGAGGTGAAGATGACAAGACAGACATCCTACGAGCCCACGATTCACCTTCCAATTTGAACACTCCTAAGAAATCATCATTGTCGGCGAAATATTTAAGGGGGTGGGGCTTAGATACGGGCCCGCCATTTCTATGCGGATGATATAACACATTATCTAATTAATATATTTCAATTACTTTCGGCTAGCTATTACACAGCGGATTCGGTATCGTTAGCGATCGATATGTCTTTTAGAGACTTTATTACATTTTGTATAATTTGAACATAAGCAATACAAGGAGACTTTTATTACATATTGTATCATTTGAAGATAAGCAATACAAAGCGCGTTTCCTTGCAATCTAACTTTAAAACGTGCTAATTCGTGCATGATTAAAATAACATTAGATATTCGGAACAAAAACGCTTTAAATTCATGTATCAACGAGGCGCCTATGAATTCTATAGTTAGGTAGCTTAACAAAATGATGTGAAAATTGAGGACAAAGGCGCCAACTCTGCCACAAATTTTACTTATCACCCTAGCTTTCAATTTTTGATAACCACCACTCAGTAAAAATACATTATGGCGGTCATCTTGATCTTTCTGGATTTCTTCTATGTCAACAACAACAACCTCACCCTTTTCTAGACTACATGATTGTATTTTAGGACCCCAACAATGTAGGTTCATGCATGACGTTTAGTAATGCTAATTGGTTCAGAAGCCTAGATATTGATATACATGTAAATCGGAGATCCTTTTCTGGATGTTTATAATTGCATGTCTTTGCCTGAAAATGTAGGTTTAGATACAAATATTGCGATCCTAAGTGGTTTAAACGCTAAGATATTTGTAGACATGGTGTTTAACATAGTGTAAATTTTGTAGATACCAGGAGAGCGGACATAATATATTTGGTGGAATTGGTGCCGTTTCTAGATGGTATGATTGTTTTCATTGAGCCTAAAAATGTAGAATTAGACACCTAGATGACGATCTGAGTTGTTTAGAAGCTTGGATATAAATTCGTGCTCAGCTAAAATCTTGACGACCCAAGATGGAGGTGGAATGTTTGGTTTTTTGTCTGCAAGTTCATATCGTTATACACATAAGACAATCTGGCTATATGAGACAAATTGAAATCACATTTTGATTCATGCTTTATCCCTTTATGAAAATTATATGCCTTTCTCTGTTTTATTCTTTAATAAATTGTACATACATTGTACATTGCAATCAATAAAATAACAATGTCCAAATTAAAAATGAACAACTCCTAGTGAAGGGACCTTATATAAGATAAAGAGCTAACAGTTCTCGCTATTTAGTTTTAAAAGATCATGAAAACAAGATATACTGAAAATGTCAGTCAATTTGCTCCAGTCTGAACTGAGATATTAACCATTGAATTGTAGGCTAGTTATTACTGACGTTGGTATGATAACAAACACTCGATTATCCATTTTTACGTCAAATTATCCATGATAAAATGTATTGAAATCCAGTAAACATCATAGGCTAACGATGGCATCGAGCGTTGACTATGACCTGGATATATTAATTAATGTCCTATTAATAATTTAGATAACATTTTGTACCCAAAGAAAGACCTACAATATGCAGATTTTAGCTCTTGCATATTTTAATATGAAAGTACGAATATTTAGGGTTCTGTTGGTGGGTGGATGTATGATTTCTGATTATCCATATTCACTCGGTCAATATCAATAAATTCTTTATTTACAGCATTGGATGTATAGATGGAATAAAAACCAAATAGAACGCAAAATGGAACAATGGTTAGACAACATTTTTCCATTTCCCCATCAGAATTAATCAATCAATTCATTTAGGAACTAATTAATTGGGAATGATTGTTATAATGAACCTAACAGCACATATAATGTTAGATATGCTTTGGAGGTCATAAAATGTTTAGTTTCACTAAAGCCTAATACACATTGTCGATTTTCAATGACTCCATCCTCTGCTTGCGCCAAATATCTCACTTATTTCTTACCAAATTTGTGTGTCGCTTTGAGATCGCCAATCTTATTAAAACACAAATCCTATTTCGTTTCATTTCTATAGTTCAAAATTTCGTTTTACTTGTCCTGACTACATGTTCTAAATGGTGTGAGCGATTAGCCAATTAAACGTCGGTTACGGCGAGCACGGAACTGTGGGTAATCCACTAGTTACATAAATTAATGCTGATTTGTTAATCTAATGTCTGACGTCATAGGGTGAAAAGCCGCTCGTATGACCTCTGACGTGATCTATCGTAACAGCCAGTCATGTCTTAATGTAGTGCAGGTCATTGAAAGTATAAAAAAAAACAAACGAAACATAGATCCGTAGTTTAATCAGATTGTCAGATCGTTCATCAATAATCGCAAGCCTAAGTATCATGTGGTCTTACAAAATCTCCACCCAGATGAAGTCGAGCCCGAGATTTTGGAACGCACCTCTAGTGGCCTAACAATTGTTCAACAATTATCTCCCGTGTATGCCCGGCTTTAAAAAAATAATTAAATTGATCCATGCTTTTATCCGTTCATGTAAATGTTACGTCATTCCCTCTATAATTCCTGAATAAATTGTTCATGTAATCAATAAAATATCATCCCATATTTCGGCTTAAAAGTACTAAAATCATTACTCTTTGACTTGTAGATGGCCTAGATTCGTAAAGAACAACTCTTATTTCGACCGCGTATAATAGTCCAAATACCCAATTTTAACGATTAGATCGTATAGAAAACCCACTATTTCGATCGTGTTTAGTCCAAATACCCAATTTAGATAAGCATGTAAAAGGCTAATTTATGACATAGGAGATTATGGATTGTCCATGGCTATTGGTCAATCTGTCCGGGTTAGGTTAAGGTGAGATAGTGATTCTTTCCCCATTGACTTTTTTGTTAAATTCATGGCTTTCAACATTCCGACCTTTATAACCAAAAGTAGCTCAACATGGAGTAATCATACGAATAAACCAATGAAGGGGGTTTATAGGTCGAATTCTTTTATAGGCCTGATCTAAGGAATCTATCTATAGGCAGTCACATGATGTCATGTGCTTATTCCCTGGTTCCTCCGCCAAAGGCAGGAATATACAGAAAATGGACACTCCCACAACTAGTTGAGCAAAAGTCAACAAAATGCCATGAATGATGTGGAAACCGGGGATCAAACACAATTTCCCATGAGCTATTATTAGTCTTAATCCTGGCTCCTGTTCGTTGTTGAATCGCCATTATGGATTTCTTACTGGTGTAATCACTGTTATGCTACTTAGAATATATTAGATGACTAATTGTACATTAACTTGTTTATTGTCACCTTAAACATACATTATGGGAGAGCAAAAACAGACTTTTGTCGGTCTTCCTTTGGGCCTCAGAAGTCATAGAAATTATAAATTAGATCTTTATTTAAACAACAAGCCTAAAATGAACTCTGTAGACCCACGGATGGCTTGGATTGGGCTCGGATTAAAACAGGATTTCGTTGACTGATTTAATCACTATGGCGTCGTGGGCGGGGCTTCTCCGTGATGTTGACATCATCATGCTTCCGGACTGTTTTCTATTCGTCTGCTTAGGGAGTCGCTTAGGCCTACCTGAAGTACAAAAGAGTACACGCAGGCAACGCAAGAAGTCGGCTATTTATTATAATTTATTTACAATACTGCCTCGTTGATTTGGCCCATTCCTTTCAAACTTTAATATCCTATCGCAGACTTTCTCTTCTTATCTATATATTAAAATCTTAATTCTAATTTATAGTAAAAAATAAATGTATACGAATTGAATTGCAGTCCTGTCTCAAACCGAATACGCTATCAGTACTAGTCATTGTAAACATTACTTGATAATCGAGACTATATAGGTGGAGTTAACGCCTGTCAATCAACAATGGGCCATAATGGGAAAAGGGTGTCGATGAATTTAACTCCCATTTCTAGTAAAAAATTATAGTGGTAACAACTTTGTTCAGGATAAAGTAATTTGACTGAAATTTTCAATATATTCTTGTTTCAGCATCTATTTTTGAACTGTTATAGCAAGAATGGCTAACTCCTTGTAAAAGTCTCCCATAATGTATCTTTAATAAAGTATCCCTATCTTACCACGAAACAAAAAACCGCCCACGAAAGGATAATCGCCATGGTGTATGCTAAGCTTTCATTATGATGATCTGTATGTCGCAGACAAGAAATCGAGCTGTCCGCCAAAATGATCGTTGATATTCGCAGACTTTTAATAATTATGAACACGGCTCGGGTATTTTATCGCGACACAAGAATAAAACCCCCGGAAACCTACACTTTACACAATATATTTAAGATTCGAATCGAGACTATTTGTCTCCATGAAAACACTCGTTGCTGTGCCCACGTTTCTCTGTAAAGCTGTTATGGCCACCTGGTGTCGGTAAATGCTAGAAACAATCAATCATGTCAATAATCTGGAGGGGCATGGCTGGAGGTATAAAAATGTTATTAAGGGTTTTGGTTGTTATTGTCTTTCGTGATAACCATGACGCTATAAAAATAAAACCCGAAACCCACTGTGTTTAAAATGTTATTATGTTTGTCTGATGTTAAATGTGGAAATGCTACCCGGGAGTCACATAATATGTTGATCAAGCTATTGTGGGATTTGAATCCCTGTTACTTACCAAAGTTATCTTTTATAAAGTTTCTGTCGGCTCCAGTTTCAACAAACGTTAAAGTGCCCCCATCGGTCTTGCAATGCGTTATAGCATCATCGAAATTCTTTGATGTATTCGATACAAAAATACATCTTCGGTCTGTCGGTATGAAGGTGTAAGAGGGTGGGCAATTATCTGCAAAGAAAAATAGTAACAGTAAACGGATTTTGAATTTTAACAAGCCAACAGTGAGGCTGATGTCCCTCGCCGAAATTCCAAAATCAATCTAGATGTCGATGACACATATTAATTAATCGCACAATCAAACTATACACTACTAAGTTTCATCACTCTCTATTAGATACAATCAAGGTTACCTTGCCCCAAAGCATTGACCAATGAAATGGACGAGCTCTGCTTAGCATCAGCTCTAAATGTTAATCATGACATTCCCCAGTTGCTTATCGCTCCTTAGCCTAAGCAGAAAATTCTCAATATCGAACTTAGTCAAGGTAATGATATAATAAATCTATCTTCTGAGTTTCATCTCTCTCACTTCATTATAACCAATTGCTTATCTCTGCTTACTGTAAGCAGAAAATGTTCACCATCGAACTCCATCAAGGCATTCACCTAATGAACACCTACACCAAGTTTGAACATTCTAGTTATTGTGTTCCAAAGTCTCGGCCAATCAAATTGCTCATTGCTCTGCTTAACATGAGCAGAAAATGTTCACTATCAAACTTGGTCAAGGTATGGATGAAATGAAACTATACGCCAAGTTTGATCACCCTCACTTAATTAGAACTAAAGTTATCATGTCCCAAAGCATCAACCAATCATTGCTAATATCTGCTTACCCTAAGCAGAAATTGCTCATTTTGGAAATCCATCAAGTCATTGACCTAATAAACACATACACCAAGTTGGAACATTTTAATTCAAGTAGGAGAGTTACTGTATTCCAAACTCTCAGCCAATCAAATTGCTTATTCCTCCGCTTACTTTGAGTAGAAAATGCTCATTATCGAACTTAGCCAGTGTACTGATGTAATGAAACTATAAAACAAGTTTCATCACTCTCACTTAATTAGAACAAAATTTATCATGTCCCAAATCATCAACCAATGGAATTGCTTATCTCTGCTTACCCTAAACAGAAAATGCCCATCTACGCCATCCAGGTATTCCCTTAATAAACACATACACCAAGTTTGAACACTGTAGCTCAATCAGAAAGAGTTATTGTGTCCCCAAAGTGTGACAACCGTACTCCAGTAGATATACTTGTGCAATTTCTGACTTGCGGGGTACGAACGCTACTTGCGCGATATGTTTTCGGACGGATATTGAGAGGTAAAAGTGACAAGAAGGATTCTGACGGTTTTTCGTGGGGAATATATTTTTGCAATTCATTAATTATTTTTTCAAATCCTTCGCGGCTACGCTCACAAAATCGATCCGTGCGCGTCATGTGGTGCCTTCGAAAATTTTCTGCGGCGACCGAAAGTTGGACCAAATGGTCCATGATGGCCATTTGACCATGACGGGTGAAACCAAGATCACCACGCGACTTAGAGGGCTCGATTTAGATCAAGGGACGCGACCTCAAAGTAGTCGGATGCGATTCGGGAGGTGCCAGTATCTCCCCTTTAAACCACATCAGACAACTTTGCCCAAAAATGTCTTCCCATCGGCCCTGGATTTGGTGACCGGATAGACTGACTCCATATTCGCCCTTAAAAATTCGCGACCTTGACCCGCTAGGGCTACCGGAAGTTTATTGGTTTTTGCCCCAAAGCGGCTCCAAGACTTTGACCCTCCGACATGGCATCATAGCCCACGTGGCATTGGTAGGTCAAGGTCATCTGAAATTTCAAGCTCACCAAAATTTCTACCGACTCGTGTCTTCCGTGGGCCCCAACTCTACGTGGCCAGTCAAAGCTTATGACCTTGGATGGACACCCCACTTACCTTTCGAATTTGGCCTTCCCCATTGATCTGAACTTTGACCTTGGGATTGAAAAAGTCTCAAAACTTCATGTACCGACCAGAATTTCGCCACAAATGTCAATGCCAAGGTCACGACAACCAAGTCCGGTGACGAGGATCTCATGGGTCAAGGTCACGACCTTAGCTGGCAGACCCTGTCTCCGACGGCATTTGTAAGTATAGCGACACCGAAAACTGGAAGTGGGCGAAATTGACGCCCAAAACACGATTGAAAAAACTCCTTCTTGGGGCCCAATTCCCGAACCGGAAGTCCGAGACGTTTGAATTTTTGGGTCGTGACGCCGAAGGGTCCCACGCACCATGTCCCATGCTCTAAAGCCCCGACCGCGGTCGGGCGTAGCGATAATCCTACTGAAAAAATTGGCGAAAACTGAAAACATCGCTTTTTGCATTTCGGTGCCCCCCTAGAAAACGCCCATAACTCATCCCCTATGGCGAATAGGGTCCGTGGACTGGTGTCCAACAAAAATGAGCAGAATCGGCCCAGGATTTTATTCAAGTTCTAACATAACAGGCGAATTATAGGTAGGCAAGTGTCGGATCAGAACCCTACTCGACGTAATCCCCCCGAGGATGTTAACCCAGTCCTGACCACTTTTTCTCTATGTAACGTTTTTGAAAATACGCCCCCTTCTAGAGGAATTCTGGCCGTTTTTCGGGGAATAATTGTTTGCAGTTCATAAATGATAAATTGAAGAGCAGGTGAGTTATATTCCTGTTGCCCCTACTGCGAGCATCAGTTAAGTCTTTAATAACCAAGTTGTAGAAACGTAGGATGATAAGCTTCATTTTACTAAACTTCTCACAGCGTTCCTACGGACTTTTGATGTGGTGTTACCTTTTGTCGGGACCGAACGAAGGGACTGTCATGAACAGTATCCTGTCCTTCAAATGTTACAAAAACCATTTGGCGTGCACAAGAACCCTTGAGATTCAAAATAAGAGTCGGCCGTATTACCGTCGTTTGGGAAAATTTCAGTCACAGTGCACTGTATTAGTCCAGTCGATGCATAAAAGATAGACGTTTAACCCCATTTCTTTTCATAACAAATTCTTTAAATTTCTGACAAATAGCCCACTAATTCGGTTCAAATAAAGATATATTTTTTGATAATACAGCTAACATTTCAGACCGTCCATCTAATGCCAATAATATATCCTGCTTGATCATATTTGTATCATTTCTAGGCCTCACTTAACAGCAAGATTTTGCCAATGTATGTGTCTTCTGCATGGTAAAAGGCAAACTCAAAATCATATGTTTCAATATAACTCATATTTATTAAGTTATAAGTGTTAAACTTTATTAATTTTGCCCGTCTTCATTAGAGCAGTACAGTAGCATGTTAAATCACATTTCATTCATTTATTAATTTTGTCAATCATCAGAAGGGGGGTCTAGAGTGCCGCGCTTCGACCTCTAGCTGGCCGGTCACCTCTGGCTTGCGGCTGTGGTTTCGAGCCCTGGTGTGAACGTATGTGGCATGGAGATAGGGGCGCCTTCTCAACTTCGTGGTTTTCCTCCGAGCACTCCGGTTTCCTCCCAATGCTAAAGACCCCTACGCGCAAGCGAATTATTGAAATAAAATTAAAAACCATATGTTAGTCCCGAAATGACCTAGTTGTGTCGAGTGGACGTTAAACCCCATTTCTCTCTCTCAATCATCAGAAATATTTTTTTAAGGTTTCTTTTGAACACTTACAAATAAAGCCATTTTTTCGACTCGGCTGATGGCTTTTTTGCACGCAGTTCAAAATGAAATTCATTTCAGATTTGGTTTTCAGATCTTTAAATATATGAAGACAATTTCAACAAGAAAATCATGAATGTCCTCTAACTTCTTGTTGGCGAACTTTTCAACGTTATCGGTCTTGCAATAACAGGATTTTTGCCACCTGTATTCGCTCTATCTCATCACTCGTTGCTTGATAATATGCCGTGTGCACATCAACTGAGTTGACTATGTGATGTGTGACCCACACTAACTGGTTGGTATTTAAGTCAAAAATGAAATGAAATGGGGTTTAACGTCCTACTCTTCTGCACCTGACCTGGGCTAATGGAAGACGGGCATACGCCATACAGTGTGCTATGAGGGAAATTTTTCCCGGGCAGCGGCGCTACGGCCTACTCTTACATCGAATTCCAACTACACGGGACCTCGGTTTTTCGTACCATCCGAACAACTAGGCAGCTGTCCTTGTCAGGTCCTCCTTCTGCATCACTAACAAGAGGAAACCACGCCGGAAAATGAGATGAACTTTCTCGGCCAATGCAGGGATCGAACACTCAACCTCCAGGCTAGCAAGCCAGCGCCTTGCCCACTTAGCCACCGTGATTCCCGTATTTAAGTCAAGAACCTATGTGACAAAGTGATCTATACCTTTCATCAAATTGAACGATCATATAGGTGCAAGAACTTTATGACCTCTGCCAGTTTTAATAATATATATTGGCGATTTTCAAGGCACGATCTTATTAACCATCTAATGAATTCAATATGTTCTTTACAAGCTACATGTGATCTGTGTACAACATTCGACAGAACTTCAAAGAGAAAGTAGTAGTGGCCAGTGCGATAAACTTACCTGATAATGACTTCCAATGAAATATGCAATGTAATTACAGATACCCAAACAATACCAAATATGATGATTAATCCTGTCCATCTTCCCTAATTGTTGGAGGCTTTATAATCAGGAGTTTACTCACAGTTAGACCGACAACCCGAGACGACAGAGCAGACGACGAGACATCAGAGACCGGCGTATGGACTCGTCCGAGTTCAGTCGCTGCATTGACAGCGGGACGGAATGGTGAATTTGATATATACTCAGCTAAATTAACAAACTTGACACTGATGAATTTCAACTGGTAAGTCAAATAAATTTTAAAGTGTTTCTAACGATAGTAAATAGTAAGAAGCCTTTAATTTCATAATAGTAAGTAGTAAGAAGCCTTTAATTTCATAAAATTGTAAAGTTACGTGGATCACGTAACTTTTGAGCATATAAAGATGAAAAACCTGAAAAACACGTGCCTACGAAAACGCCACTACAATGAAGTCAACCACCAAAAGTACTTGAAGTTGAAATACGCCGCAAGAGACACCATCCAGAAGGCACAAAGTGGGCACTGGAGGACATTCTGTAATGCGTTGAACCAAAACACGCAAACATGCATGGAGACATGTACGTTACCAACGGCAATGAAAAGGCAGATTTACTTGCTAAGACATTTGCAGATGCAAGTAGAGATGAAAACCAATCTCCAGAATTCATGAAGAGGAAGGAAATCTTTTACTCACAGCACCCTTCATTAGTAATTGAATGTAATGGAGAGGCTGAACCAATCAATCTGCCCTTCTCCGAGGAAGAGTTAAATAAGGCTCTTTCTCTCAAGATGGATAGTGCGGCTGGTGAGGACAAAGTAAAGTACCCAATGCTCAAACATCTGCCCAGAAATGCCAAAAAGATACTACTGAACTTCTTCAACTCAACACATCTTGGTTGACAGGGGAGGTACCTACAGAATGGCGGAAAGCCAACGTCATCCCTCTTCCGAAACCGGGGAAAGACAGAACAAAGGCAGAGTCCTATCGACCAGTAAGCTTGACATCCACACTGTGCAAAACCTTGGAGACAATGGTTAACATCCGACTTCAGTTCTACCTGGAGAGTAACCGACTGATCGACGAAAATCAAAGCGGGTTCAGGAAGGGACGATCAACAATGGAGCACTTGGTGCGACTACAGCGAGTCATGTCTCAGGCACCCCTCTCGGGGCACCTGCTATGTGCCGTGTTCGTAGATTTAACCAAGGCTTTCGATTTAGTTTGGTTGGACGGACTGCTTTTCAAACTGGGACATATCGGAATAAAGGGCACAATGTTTCGGTGAATCTTGGCAGACGCCTCGGGGGTCGGTCATCAGTCCCACTCTCTTCAATATCATGATCAACGACATACATAAATCTTCATATCTCGACGCCAGAACTGAGCTAGCAAAATTTGCTGACGACAGCACAATATGGAGGAAAGGGGCGAGATTCTGTGAACTTCAAAAGAATATGCAAAAGGCCTTAGACAAATTCATGACATGGGCAAACGACTGGGGATTTAAGGTCTCAGAGAAGAAAACATTCGACATGCTTGTGTGCAGGGATAGAGGGATAAGCAGAATGACTCTGTGTATGGACGGGAAAACCATCGAGTTTACAGACCAAACCAAGTTCCTTGGCGTAATCTTTGATCGAAGGCTGACCTGGAAACCGCACATCGACTGGGCTGTAGATAGATGCTCCAAAGTCCTAAACTTAATGAGAAAAATAACGGGTAGCACTTGGGGAGCCAATAGAGTTACACTTATAATGGTGTATCGTGCTCTAATATGCTCTGTACTAGACTACGGATCTTTGGTCTTCATGAACTGTGCGCCAACACTCTTAAGTAAGCTTGACACCATCCAATACAAAACTCTGTGTATTGCGACTGGCGTAGGGCTTGGGACCAGGAGAGGGCATTACTACAGGAAGCCGGAGAGTTGTCCCTATCTCTTAGAAGAAAACAACTAGCAACAAGGTATTGGGCTAAGATCTCGCAAAATATGTAAGAGATCCTAGAAAGAAAAGCTTCTGCCAGGGTATCAGGGAAACAGTCAAGGAACTACGACTGGAGGAGCTCGTGATAAACGAACACGACCCACCATCGATCGCTCCTTGGACACTCCCAATACCACCGGTCAATCTAGATCTGCTACAGAAAACCGACAAGAAAAACAACCCCACTGCAGCACGGGCTCTCTCTCTGGAACACCTGGAAGACAACTGGCCGTTAGATGACTGGGAACATGTTTATACGGATGGCTCACGCAATCCAGAAAGGGGCACCAGCTCGTTTGGAATATACCTGCCAAACGGGGAACAGGGAATAAGCAGGAAACTGCCCAATAACTGTTCAGTGTACACTGCAGAGATTGTGGCCATCCGTGATGCTATATCATGGATCTCTTATCAAAAGACTAGTAAGTTCGTCATCCCAAGCGACTCTCTGAGCAGTCTGATTTCAATCCAAAATGACAACTCGGACTCAAAACCAGAAGTCATTTTGGAAATCGGGCAGCTGTACCAGAGGGTCCTAGAGAAGGGAAGCAAATTAGAGCTCGTGTGGATTCCATCACATGTGAATATTAGAGGAAACGTTGAAGCAGATCGACTCGCAAATGAAGGTCTCGGGGACACAGCACCACGGAAATCTACAGTATGGTAAAAAGACAGGTCAATTCACTCTGGGACAGGGTTGGGTTGTTTTAAAACAATTTCTTTTAAACAACTTGTTTTAAACGTTTAAAACAATTGAAAAAAAAACAAAAAAAACGCTGATTTGTGTTTTTTTTATAGAAAAAAATGACCTGAAACTTAGAAAATCGTCAAATTATGAAATAATTTGGTGAATAATTTTCTTTTCGAAATTCTAGTGTTCATTTGTGTATTTCTATGTATTTAAATTGTACTGTATTAATAAATATTACGTAAACCACAGTAGTAAAGATCAAAGGGATGGAAACAGTTATTTTGAGTTTAAAGGTGCAGTGTGTGGGTTGTATATAATTAGGATATGTTGTATGGAGAATTTAGTATTGTGTGCAACATCATTGTGTCACTTTAAAATTAAAACAAAGTAATTTTCAACATTTGGTCTTGTTCACTCTAAATTGAGAAATCGACTAGGTGTCGAGAAAGCTGGGAAGCTTGTCTTCATTTATAGGATGGCAAACATTTAATTACTATCATATAACTATGTTTTCATTGGTTTTAATCACCTTAGTCATTAATTTGTCAAATTATGAACATTAATTAAAAACATCGTTTTAAACAAAAAAAAAAGTTGTTTTTGTTTTTTTAAAAAAAAAAATGTTTTTTTCCAACCCTGCTCTGGGAATTAAAGCTCGTTGAACTTGACACATACAAATTCTGGCTGGATGACAAGATCTACACGAAGACAGCTATCAGTCACTCTAGAAGAGATATATGCAAACTTATATCGAAATTAAGGTTGAAAGAGCGGCTGCGAGACTACAAACACCAAGTCATCGTCTGTGGGTGTGCTAAAGAATGTACCACCAACCATGTCCTGGTAGACTGCGAGGTATACAAGGAAGAGAGAGCGGAACTAGTGGAGATGATGGAGACCAACAACATACCGCTCAACAATATAAGAACCTACTCTTTCCAAGACCCGATCTGAAGCTGCAAATCTTCGAACTAATTCACGATTTAATGAACACCGTTGGATTAAGTAGAATAGTGAAGTAAGAGGGGGCTACGATAAGACGAGCTCGGCATCTAAACACTAAACTACATAGGGATATACACCAAAGTAGCAGGATAGTGGAGTAAGGAGGGTCACGGTAAGACGGGCTCGGCACCTAAACACTAATCCACTACAAAGACACCAAACCTGCAAAGTGGGATAAGTGGAGTAAGGGGAGGCCACGATAAGACGGGCCTGGCACCTAAACCCCAAAAGATGACTTCTACCAATCCAGAGACGAGACGCATATATGTCTGCATAAATGCTGTCTCTACAGATCAACTACAAAACAATATGGTTTTTTTTTATTAAATAAAGGGAAGAACTTCTCACTAAACCTACTCCATGGCTCAAGGCCCCAAATGGAAAGATTGCAAAATCATATTCTAAAAACAGGAAGAAGCCTGGGCTCTCCTATGTCTTGTCTGTGATATCACTTCTGTGGAAGCGGACGTTAAAACACCAGGTAGTAGTAGTAGTAGAAAACACGTGCAAACACAAACTCGTGAGGTCAATCGATGAAAGTTTGCTTATAATAATAATAAATTCTTTATTTTCAAAAGGGTGAAAAATAGGTTGCCAGGCAACGAAACATACGCCCACACAGCAGCCAAATCGTCCGGGCAGTCAACAAGAGTTGTTGCATTTTGAGTAATCATCAGAAAATCATAATTCAAACTCAACCATAACTACGGTGTAACTGTGATATAATCAAACGTTTTTTTAAAATCAGATAATAATTGTGACCTCCAGAGGGACCACAAGCTAAAAAGGGTGATTTTTCGTACAATCAGGGGCCATGATTCAGGAAGTTACGACCCGATATGGGCAAATATGCAATGGAACCAAGATCATTGGGTTATAAACATGTATTTCAAGTTTCATCAAAATCAGTTCAAAATTGTGACCTCTATAGGGTCCACAACCTTGATATAACATATTCTTACACAATTCGCGTACAGACGGCGGCCATTTTATCCGTCAACTCTGGTCCGATTTTCACAAAATTAAAATTCTCTCTTCATTACCATGAAACCGTGATATAATCAAACGTTTTTTTAAATCGGATAATAATTTTGACCTCCAGAGGGACCACAAGCTAACAAAAGCGATTTTTCGGACATAATTCAGGAAGTTATAATTCGACGGGCGCAAATATCGAAAGGAACCAAGATCTTTGGGTTATAAACATGCATGTCACGTTTCATCAAAATCGGTTCAAAATTGTGACCTCTATAAGGTCCACAACCTTGATATAACATATTTTCACACCATTCGCGTACAAACGGCGGCCATTTTGTCCGTCAATTTTCATGAACTTCGAACTCAACTTTCATAACCATGGAACGGTGATATAATCAAACGTTTTTTTAAATCGGATAACAATTTTGACCTCCAGAGGAACCACAAGCTAAAAAGGGCGATTTTTCGGACAATCAGGGGCCATAATTCAGGAAGTTACGATCCCATGGGCGCAAATATCGAAAGGAACCAAGATCTTTGGGTTATAAACATACATGTCAATTTTAATCAAAATCGGTTCAAAATTGTGACCTCTATAAGGTCCACAACCTTGATAGAACATATTTTCACACAATTCGCGTATAAACGGCGGCCATTTTGTCCGTCAATTTTCGTCCGATTTTCACGAAATTCGAACTCAACCTTCATAACCATGGAATGGTGATATAATCAAACGGTTTTTTAAATCGGATAACAATTTTGACCTCCAGGGGGACCACAAGCTAAAAAGGGCGATTTTTCGGACAATCAGGGGCCATAATTCACGAAGTTACGATGCGATGGGCGCAAATATCGAAAGGAACCAAGATCTTTGAGTTATAAACATACATGTCAAGTTTCATCAAAATCGGTTCAAAATTGTGACCTCTATAAGGTCCACAACCTTGATATAACATATTTTCACACCATTCGCGTACAAACGGCGGCCATTTTGTCTTTCAATTTTGGTCCGATTTTCACGAAATTCGAACTCAACCTTCATAACCATGGAACGGTGATATAATAAAACGTTTTTTTAAATCGAATAACAGTTTTGACCTCCAGAGGGACCACGAGCTAAAAAGGGCGATTTTTCGGACAATCAGGGGCCATAATTCAGGAAGTTACAATCCGATGCGCGCAAATATCGAAAGGAACCAAGATCTTTGGGTTATAAACATACATGTCAAGTTTCATCAAAATTGGTTCAAAATTGTGACCTCTATAAGGTCCACAACCTTGATATAACATATTTTCACACTATTCGCGTACAAACGGCGGCCATTTTGTCCGTCAATTTTGGTCCGATTTTCACGAAATTCGAACTCAACCTTCATAACCATGGGACGGTGATGTAATCAAACGGTTTTTTAAATGGGATAACAATTTTGACCTCCTGAGGGACCACAAGCTAAAAAGGGCGATTTTTCGGAGAATCAGGGGCCACAATTAAGGAAGTTACGATCCGATTGGCGCAAATATCGAAAGGAACCAAGATCTTTGGGTTATAAACATGCATTTCAAGTTTCATTCAAATCGGTTCAAAATTGAGACCTCTACACTGTTCACAAGCTAAAAAACGTGATTTTTCGTCCAATCAGGGGCAATATCGAAAGGAACCGAGATCTTAGGGTGATAAACCTATATTTTAAGTTTCATTGAAATCGGATAAAAATTGTGACCTGTAGACTGTTCACAAACAATTGTGGACGGACGGACGGACGGACGAACAGGGGCGACGACAATATACGTCCACATGAAAATGTGGGCGTATAAAAATTAGGCTTTGCAGCCTGTTTACAATTCTGCCCTTAAATGACAATAGACAAAACAAACATACACATATATTATACATACAAGGAAACTGAATAATGAAAATGTATTTTTTACATTCCAAATAACATCAAATGCAGAAAACGACAATGGCTTAAATTTAAATATACAGAATAGTTATATAACATTTTGGATATAATTATGCAGTGATTTTTTAAAAGTTGAGAGAACATGTAATGAGTTTAAATTATTTGGAAGTGAATTCCATAAAACTGGTCCATTATAGCTAAGAATATGTTTAAATTTAGTACAATTTGGATGTGGAATTTGTAATTTAAGATTTATAGAGTTGTAAGGAGTATTTTTAAATTGAAATAAGGAACATAAGTAATTTTGACTTTTATAGTTTAATATTTTGAACAGAAATATACATTTATTCATTAAATGACGTTGTTGAATGGTAGGCAGTTTTAAAGATTTTGAAAGAATGGAATATGAAGAATCAGAAGAATTATTTTTAATAATAGGTTTGTTGAATATAAGTTTAAATGATAATTTTTGGATAATTTTAAGTTTATGAAGAGAAGAAATTTGACAGGAGTCCCAAATGGTAGAGCAGTAGTCAAGATGTGATTGAAAGTGAGCGTTATAAAATAATTTTAATACATCAGTTGGAAGTAATGATTTGATTTTCCTAAGTTGAAAGTTTTTCTGTTTTAAAATAGTACATAAATGGTTTACATGAGTGTCCCAAGAAAGATTAGAGTCAAAATATACTCCTAAGAGTTTAAAGTCGGAAACATGTTCAATGAAGGTAGAATTAATAGAAATGGACAAATGTGTAGTTAAGGAATTTATTTTAGGTTTTGAAGCAATAATCATACATTTAGTTTTAGATTCATTGATTATCATGTCATTGGAGTTGCACCATTGTATAATTTTATCAGTTTCTGACTGAAGTGTAGAGTTAAGAGACTCAAAATTGGTAGAAGAAGAATATACTGTGGTATCATCAGCAAAAAGATCACATTGAGCTGTCAAATTTAGAGGAAGGTCATTAATAAACAGGTTAAATAGTAGTGGTCCAAGAATGGAGCCTCGAGGAACACCATGAGTTATGAGATCAAGAGAGGACTTGGTTTCACCAATTTGAGTGCATTGATAACGCTCAGATAAGTACGATTCTAACAGGTAACAGGGAGTGATTGACCATATCAAAGGCTTTGCGGAAATCAAAGAAAACTAAACCAGTATATTGACCTTTATTAATGGCAGAATAAATATTTTCTGCAATATTTGTAAGGGCAGTATGACAAGAAAATTTGGACCTAAAACCAGGCTGATGAGAATAAAGTAGATCGTGATCCAGGAGAAAGTTATTAATGTGTTTACAAATATGCTTTTCCAAGGGTTTGGAAATAGTTTGAAGTATAGATATGGGGCGATAATTATTGGGCTGTGATTTTGGACCTGATTTATATAATGGAAGAACTTTAGCCTGTTTAAGGGTGGACGGAAAAATATTCTTATCTATACAAAGATTATAAATAAATGTCAATGAATCACAAAGAATTGGAGCACCAAGTTTAAGAAAATGAGGACCAACTTGATCTAATCCTATTGATTTGGAAGTATCAAGAGAATGAAGATATTGGAATACATCAAATTTTGATATGTAGGGAAGATGACATAAGGTATTGTTTTCAAGATGATTAGATACAAATCTAGATATCACATTAGAGGTAGAACGATCTAAATGATTTGATGGACTACGTATAATGGACTTTGCAACATTAACAAAATGAGCATTAAAAATATCAGGGGCAACAGGAATGGAAGAACAATCATGAGATTTACCCTCAGAATTAGCAGCATTGATGGCTTTCCAAATTTGTTTACTGCTTTTGCGATCAGTGACTAATAATTCAAGACATTTCCTTTTATTACTACGAGTAAGAGATTTAACTTTATTACGAAAATGTTTAAATTGCAGAGTATTGCCTTTTTTCTTATGAAAATCACGTTCATGAATATAATGAAACACTTCAGGGGTTATCCAATCAGGTTTATGAACATTTTTGACTCGTTTGGTTTTTAAAGGGGCATGTTTATTAATAATGGGCAGTGTAATATTATACCAGTTTGTCCAGTGCAGTATTAGGATCACAGTGATCATATACAGAATTATATTGAGCCCATTGTAAATCATAGAGGAATAAATCATTATTAAAATGTTTAAATGAGCGATAAGTAATATTAGTATGTGAAGATTTGGGAAATTTTACACCTTTCTTTTGCCAAGTAAAACAAATAGGGAAATGGTCTGATATTGAGTATGAAGGAACAATATATTCTTTGACATGTTTAGTTTCAGATACAAATATATGATCAATTAGTGATTTAGAGGAGGAAGTAATTCTAGTAAGTGACCTAATAATTTGACGTAGACCATATATTTCAAGAAGATCGGTCCAAGATTTATTATGATTATGTAATAAGTCAATATTTAAATCTCCTAATAATAGTATCTCACAGTGAGAATTCCATGCTTTTTCTATCATAAATGAGAAGTCAGTATTCCAGGAAGATAAAGAAGAGGGATTGCGATATATATTACAAAGTAATAATGGTTTAGAGTGTTTAAGAGTAATTTCTATCCATATAGCCTCAATATTATCATGTTCTAAATCTAACCTACGATTGCATATGATATGATTTCTAACATACAGAAGTGTCCCAGAGGAACTTACATTACAAGAATCTTTCCTAAAAGGCTGTTGAAAGTTTGGGATTGAAATATCTTCATTAGTCACAGATATATTTAAATGTGACTCAGATATATCTAAATGTGACTCAGAAAGTCCAAATATATCAAAATTTTGAAGGAAAACACCTAGTTCAGAAAGTTTGTTCTTAACATGACATACACTTAGATGAGCAATATGTAGACCTTTCTTAACTAAAACAGTATTCATAATAATCATAAATAAACAAATTAATAAATGACTGAAAATAAGGACACACAATTACCTGAAAAACTTTCTAATTAGAAAATGGAAAAGTCATTGAATAATGAAAGTTTGATTTGGGTTACTGCCAAGGCACAGTACAGGCAATTATGAATAAACAAGCTTAGCTTAAGAATAATTATGATGTGGGGAAGATTTATATTGGGGGAAGTAATAAGGATTGTGCAATGGTCTATTGTTATATACATTACACCTGTACTCATATTGGCGAGATCTTTTATTATAGTCATAGTAATTTGTTGATTTAACAGGTACATGTTCACCAGTTGAATTAGCTGAAACAAGAGTATTACTTAAAAAAATATTCATTAATAGATCATTTCCATTATAATTAGGATGAACTCCGTCACGTTTCATTACATCCTTTGGACATCTTTGGTAGAAGTGTGTAAATACATCAATAAACGTGCAGTTATTTTTATGACAGAACTCCTGGATATAAGTATTAATTTTTTTACATTCTCTAATGTATGGACGATGTATATTTCTTGGCAATGCCGAACAAATATAAATATTTCCGTTAAAAAAGTTTTTAGTGACTGAAATTAGTTTATTAAAGTCTGTGGTGTTTTGAGTGGGATTGTGTAAGAATATGGTCTTTAAGACCATATTGTGTCTTTGGGAAATTGTTAAAAACAACTATTTTTAAAGTGCACTGAATGAAAAGCTATACATAAAAAACAAGTGATATTTTGGTAAAATTCTAACCACTGTCAAAATATTCGTCAAGTTCTACCTGTTATTTAACCTATGGTTAGAAGACCATATAAGGAGTATCACCTGATTGTAGTGGTGAGAATTGTAAGGCTTTATTCCATATTTGGAATGGAATTTAGGTTCAAAGTTGATCTTGAGCCTGCAGGAACTGGGGGATATAAAATAGGGGTAGGACAAGATTCGTTAGAAACTCACCCAGATTTCAAGCAGCCATTATCTGTTGAGAACAAGGGACCTGGGAAACCATTCAGCTTGTAATAAAGTTATTTACAACTAATGCTGTAGTATCATTGTTGATCACAAGAAGAACACAACAAAGAAGAAGTCCTACAATACCTAAGAGTAGCAGTAGTACTACAATTGTTTAATGAAATATCTTTCCCCCCAGCACATATATACTATTAAAAAAAAAGTAGGGGATATTTGATTTTGGGGGCATAATACTAAAATATGCAAATGACTACGAAAAAAGTCACTGTAGAACCTAACAGAAGAAACATTTCCAGTTACATGTGATGCCCAAACGCACCAATAGCTACCGCATGGAATGCGGGTAATGCTTGGGATCATCATGGGGGTCCAACCCAAGATTTGCACGACTCTGACTTTGAATGTTACAGTCATTGTGGCATTGAACACCAGGGTGGAAACATCAGTTTAATTGTTTTAGTGACCAGAAAACAAATGTTGATATGCGTCGGCTTACCCAAAATGAAAGGTTACGTGCCCTTGGCATGCTACAGATCGGCACAACACAGGCGGTTGTGGCGCGGACGATGAATGTTTCTCAGTCTGTCATAAGCAGGCTATGGTCCAGATACCGTGATACACAATCTGTACAGGACAGACCACGCTCAGGTCGACAACTCAAGCCCAAGATCGATTTATCCGTACCTTGGCCTTGAGAAATCGTGTCATCACAGCAAATCTGATCAGCGCTCGTCTTCAAACAGACACTGGTGTGAGAGTGAGTGGCCAGACGATTCGGAATCGACTGCATAGGGGTCACCTTCGCGCCCGACGTCCTCGCGTGATCCCTTGTTTGAGAGGTCATCACATTCAGGCAAGACGTCGTTGGTGTAGGGATCGTCAACACTGGGATAATCGACGCTGGAGCAATGTGATGTTTTCAGATGAGTCAAGGTTCACTGTTGATTTTTTGGACAGACGTAGGAGGGTGTGGCGTCGTCGAAACGAGCGCTTCCAAGTCGTTAACGTCATCAGACATGATCGATTTGGGGGCGGTTCTGTTATGGCGTGGGGAGGCATCACTGTTGCTGGAAGAACGGCTTTACGTGTTGTTGCAGGACGTGTTACAGGCCAGTACTACCGGGACAACATCTTGGCAGTCCATGTTGTGCCGTTCGCACGACGTCATGGCCGCCGTTTCATCTTCCAGGATGACAACGCAAGATGTCACAGGGCCAGGATCGTTACAGGTTACCCCCAACAACAGAACATCACCACATTACCTTGGCCAGCACTGAGGCCCGACCTCTCCCCCATGAAGCATGTCTGGGACATGCATGGACAGAGGTTACGTCAACGTCAACAACGTCCTGCCAATGTCCAAGAACTTGCTGCTGCGTTGCAACAGGAATGGGACAATCTGGACCAAAATGACCTTAGACGTCTCATTAGGAGTATGCCACGTCGGATCAATGCTTGTTTGGCAAACAGAGGAGGATTTACCCGTTACTGACTTTGTTGTGATGCTGTGGTAACTTTGCTGTTTGACCCCGGGTATCATTTTACCCTTATAATGGTCAGTCTGTGCCTTACTTAGTCTAACGATCATTTGGAATAAATCGATGAATGTGAACTTCATTTCATTTTGTCATTTGTTTCTTCGTCAGTTTCATTAGGTGACTTTAATAACACTTAAAAATCAAATATCCCCTACTTTTTTTGAATAGTATAATAATGTTTTTAAGTGAGTGCTTACAATTTAAAAGTTGCACAAGTCTATCATTTATATTAGTATAGTAGGCCCCACGATTGGTGTCAACTACGCATTCATGATCGAATAATTTTGTAATGTTAGGTGTTTTAATACTAGCGGTAACTGAACTTCCTATTAACAGTGTTTTAGCTTTACTAAAGTTGAAAGGTATAGGTTTTTCTAGAAATCTCGTTGAACTGGTACTAGTAGTTGAGTTGGTCGAATTTATTGTTGATTTTGCACCGGTAGAAATACATACATCAGTAATAGGCCTATTGTTATTATTATCAACACTAGTTGATACACATTTAGCAGCGGTATAGATAGAATATGTGTTGGTAGACTTATCTTGAATTGCTGAACTGCAGGTACTTGTTGATTTGTCATTAACTGTTTTTACTATATTTGATGTACTTGTTGATTTGTCGTTAAATGTTTTTACTACATTTGATGTAGGCCTACATGTAGATGAATTTCCAATAAGTTTATTCTGTGCCGATATTAGAGCATTGACTTTATCAGAAAGCTCTGTAATTCGGTTGATAATTTCAGAAAGTGCGTTCCAATAGTTCAGTACAGGTATATTGTTTGATATAACACTTACAGTAGTAACAGGTCCCGGAATTAGTGGCTGAGTATCTTCTAGTAAATTGGTGTTTCCCTTTAATGGCGTGCTCGTAACAGGTTGTTGACATAAATTTACAAGAGACAGCACGGAAGGTAGGCTATCACTTAGAGCACTATTGTTAGTATTAATACTTTTAAGGTTCGGTTTAATTTGAAATATATTGGTGTCCACCCACGCAGAACTGTCCCGTCCTTGAATATGAAGCTTATTGAATTTATTGTAGAAGGTAACTGTCGCTTTTTTCAAATTCTTGGAAAGAGTTGACGTCGGAGATGATTTATAAATAATTCCTTTCCCACTGTTTTCATTGTTTTTATACAGCACATGAGAATTTGAACATGATGACAGTAAGTTAGTATATGAATCCACACAGTGGAATTGAACAACAATGACGTAACTTGAACTGGAAAAACAAATTGAAATTGTTATTTTCATCTTTGTTAGAAAATGCCGCCCCTTTCAAATGTAGAACGTCTACGTGCTATAGGTAGGCTCTATGCTGGTCAGTCTGTGGTCACTGTTGCAAGAGCCTTTAATTGTTCACGTCAGACAACAATTAATCTTAGAATGAGAGTTCTTCAAACTGGAACAATTGCCGACCGCCCAAGGGCGGGAGCGCCACGTGTGACGTCACGTGGTGACGAAGATCAAGCAATACGATTACGTCATCTTAGAAACAGATTTGTCACTGCAACCTCCACAAGTAGAGAGATGTTTGGTGGAAGAGTAACTGCACAAACTGTTCGAAATCGCTTGCAGGCTGCTTGTCTTCGAGCTAGTTAGGTAAATAATAATATAAAATAGTTTAGTTAAATAATAATATAAAATAGTTTAGTTAAATAATAATTTAAAATCGTTTAGTTAAATTGAAATATGATTGAACTGTTGTAAAGATAAGGTTATTGATTTCGCTGGTGGAGTCATGCAGGCCGTAGAGTAGAGTTTTGCTGTTCTTATACTCATCAGGTAATGTAGAAATGGTTAGTTGTCGAAAAGTATTGAAATTTGGACAGTGTAAAAGATAGTGTTCGCTATCCTCGAAAGGGTGACCACAATTGCAAGCTGGATTTTCAGAGATATGTCTAAAAAACATGTGACCATTTAAGTCACTGCAAGAGTGTCGTAGTTTGCTGTGGATAATTTCAAATTTCCTAGAACCAATGTAGAAGTGTTTTGGGGGTTTAGAGTCCTGTTCGGAGAGCTTTTGTTTAAAGGAGAGAGTTGTTGAACGTTTTATTGACTGGTCTAACCGGTTCCATTCCTTTATTGCTGATGGTACACATGAGTTGGAAAATAACTTCGTTCTACACCGATATTCAGAGAAATCATTCATATTTCTGAAATTGTACGAAGATTTTCTAGAGGGTGGAAAAAGTGTAGAAAGATAATTGGGTGTAGTATTGTTGAAAATTTTATATACAAGAATAAGTTTATGTCTAATTCGACGTTCTTTTAAAGGAATGAAACCGGTCTCCTTGTAAAGAGAATCGTGGCTCGTACCTTTAACCGCTCCGCAGATTGTGCGTAGTGCGTCCAGTTGCAAGTGCTCAAATTGATTTGTTAGTAGTTCCGAACACCCATCCCAAACGATGTCCGCGTAGTCGAAGTGAGGCAAAATGTAAGCGTTATAGATAGACAGTACGGATCTACGTTTCAAGCGATATTTCACAGACCTCAAGCAGTTTACTAGTTTTGATACTTTTTTGCATAAATTTCCTATGTGGACATCCCACTTGCCGTTATTTTGGAACGTAAGGCCTAAATGTTTGTGGAAAGAGACTTCATTTATTTTTACAGAATTGAAAACTAGTTGTGGTTTAGTAATTATAATAAGATTTACTCAAAGACAGTGGAATTCGGTTGTCTTTAGTGAAGAATCTCGATTCACTTTGAGATTTGCCGATGGCAGGGTCCGAGTGTAACGCACACGATGTGAACGTTACGCTGAAGTATGCGTCAGAGAAGTTGACCGATTTGGTGACGGCAGCGTCATGGTTTTTTTTTTAGTGCACATGGACGTTCTCCTCTTGTTGTTGTCCAAGGTAACTTAAATGCTGTCCAGTACAGGGATCAGATTTTGCAACCTGTTCTTCTTCCGTTTATGCAGAGACATGGGCCTGGACTAACGTTTCAATAAGACAATGCTAGACCCCATACGGAAATTGCTACCCAGAATTTTTTAAGAAATGCCGGTGTCCAAGTCCTGGATTGGCCGTCGCTTAGCCCCGACCTTAATCCTATTGAACACATCTGGGACGAACTGGGTCGACGTGTTCGTCAGCAAGTGAATCTAACACTGACGTTGCAGGACCTTCAACATGCTCTTGCTGAGCAGTGGCGACGTCTTCCTCGGGTAGTGTTTACTCATGTTCTGAGATCAATGAGAAGACGTTGTGTGGCAGTACGAGACGCTAGAGAAGGCCACAACCGTGACGAAACACTTTATTCCGATTGTTCTCCAAGACTGTGAATTTCATTTGGGGGGGGGGGGGTACTGTGACATCACGAACGTTTTCAATGTCAAGGTTTCGGCGAGACGTATTCTTGCCTTCAGTCGATGTCAAGGTCGTCTGTGCACAACATAACACTAAAATAGTTGCCTTAAACCAAATATTAAAAATCTAGTCCCAAAAATCCCGAGTGTCAAGTTTTTAATTTGGCTGAGTATATTTAGATGTGTTCCCGATGTAGTCTAGTCCTCGACGTAGTAATAGTTCCAGTAAAGTTTAGTTCGTTCATGTAATGTTGATGTAGGCCTATTTATGTATCTGTTTGATAGTCTGTTCCCGATGTAAATAAATCCTCTCAACCAATCTCTACATTGTAGACTCGACTGCCGAACCATTAAGGATGTAATAAATGGCTACTCGGTTAACTGGTCACGGCTCAAACTGATGCGCTTTTTCATATACCCGAGCTTCAAACCCGGGAATGCCAGCCACAACAATGTTTTTTTCTTTCACTAAAGACCACATAAGTACTTCATATAGCACTTGTCAATTGTAATAAATCATTGGAAGTTGACATCTTTAATTTCTGGTGCAACGTTTTGTAAAGGTATAAGATTAGCACTTGCTGCCAAGCATGAAGTAGCCTCGACTGACAATCTATAAACAAAGTGGCAAAAGGAACCCTGTAGATAACTAAAGTATACAATACATGGGTTATGGTTGCCATGTATTTGCGCAAGTTCGTACAAGTTATTTTCTCTGGGGATTTCAGGACCGTCTCATTACAAGATTTTGATACGGTTTAACATCCCACTGTTCTGGTCCGAATTGGGCTAATGAAGACCGGCATATGCCATACAGTCTATGAGGGAAATTTTGCCCGGACAGCGGCACTACGGCCTACTCTTACATCAAATTCCAACTATCAGGGGATCTTTTACGTGCACGCCGATGTTTACATGGGACCTCGGTTTTTCGTCCCACCCGCACGACTAGACAACTGTCCTTGTCAGACCCTCCATCCTGTATCACTGACAAAGGGGAACCACGTCGGAAAATCTGAAAGAACTTTCTAGGCCAATGCAGGGATCGAACACCCGACCTTAAGCGAGCCAGCGCCTTACCCACTTAGCCACCTTGATTCCCCCGCAAACTTACCTTTGTTAGCAAATACATATTTATTGCTTGGTAATATTCCACAATTTCTACGAATAATTGGGCCACACAAAAACGCGACTGAGTGTCACTCCGGTAAAATTATTGTGGGTAAATTGGCCTCGAACGAATTTGGCGTATCAGAGTGGGAAAACATATACCTATGTTCAACAACGATATGCATTGTTAAACAAAATATTACCTAACAGATTTTTTTCAGATTTGGTGTGCAACAGTCTAACTATCATTTCGTAACCTAATGTAGTAGTTTGCAATCAATCGTTTGTGAATCAGCCATTACTAATTACTGTCGCATTGTCCTGAAGGATATGGTTATCTTTGTTAATTTTACCAAACCATAGAGTATACGACTCGTGTAGGCTACTGATTTTAACGAGGAAAACATTTGAATATGTTTATTGTGTCTTAAATATCAGATATACAACGATGTGATAACAACAGCAATAATGCTTGAATAATTGGGCCACACAAAAACGCGACTGAGTGTCACTCCGGTAAAATTATTGTGGGTAAATTGGCCTCGAACGAATTTGGCGTATCAGAGTGGGAAAACATATACCTATGTTCAACAACGATATGCATTGTTAAACAAAATATTACCTAACAGATTTTTTTCAGATTTGGTGTGCAACAGTCTAACTATCATTTCGTAACCTAATGTAGTAGTTTGCAATCAATCGTTTGTGAATCAGCCATTACTAATTACTGTCGCATTGTCCTGAAGGATATGGTTATCTTTGTTAATTTTACCAAACCATAGAGTATACGACTCGTGTAGGCTACTGATTTTAACGAGGAAAACATTTGAATATGTTTATTGTGTCTTAAATATCAGATATACAACGATGTGATAACAACAGCAATAATGCTTGAAATGAACCTATATTGAATTCAAATTCGTTTGACTGATTTCGAATGTTATGGACAATATTGAGTTAGAGCTTTAGCTACTTTAAATCATCTGAAAATCAAAAAAAAAAAAAAAAAAAGACAGAGAAATTGCAGCCCGGTGAACGTTATCCCGACATTCACGCTGAACATTCATTGCTGTGAATAAACTTTACGTTAACCATATAAAAAGGTTGATGTTTCTTTCAAACTTTTACGTCTGCGAAAATCAATTACGGTATGTCATTAAAATCAATACGTCGCAGTCTTGTTTGGTTAGATATATGAGTTTGTCTCTAAATCCTATGCATTTATTTTGAAACAATAAATCAGAATCGATTATTGATCAAATGCGAGTTATACAATATTTTATTTATACAATCGCCATGGTTATATTTTTGTCTATGTACTAAGAGGGGATTAAGCTGGTGCGAGGCCTGTGCCATACGATATAATGGGTCACTATTTAGACTAGAAAAAAATAAACATAACCATGTCTGAGTCGCCGTATCTTGTGGAACTCTTGTGGTAAAAAAACACCATAGACCCATAACACTATCAAAATTATTGTAAGTCGAAAATCTTGTGGAATATGGTACCACACAGGCATATAGGGCGCCTTAGAGAAAAATTTTGAAACAAAAATTGATTTTTTTTCCCTCTTGTGGTAAAAAACACCACAGACCCATAACACTATCAAAATTATTCTAAGTCGAAAATCTTGTGGAGTGTGGTACCACACAGGCATATAAGAGGATTGAGAAGAAATTTTTGAAAAAAAGTCCAATATCTTGTGGAACTCTTGTGGTAAAAAACACCACAGACCCATAACACTATCAAAATTATTCTAAGTCGAAAATCTTGTGGAATGTGGTACCACACAGGCATACAGGGCGCCTTAGAGAAAAATTTTGAAACAAAAATTGATTTTTTCTAAGTCCAATATCTTGTGGAACTCTTGTGGTAAAAAACACCACAGACCGAAAACACCCTATCAAAATTATTCTAAGTCGAGAATCTTGTGGAATGTGGTACCACACAGGCATATAAGAGGATTGAGAAGAAATTTTTGAAAAAAAGTCCAATATCTTGTGGAACTCTTGTGGTAAAAAACACCACAGACCGAAAACACCCTATCAAAATAATTCTAAGTCGAGAATCTTGTGGAATGTGGTACCACACAGGCATATAAGAGGATTGAGAAGAAATTTTTCAAAAAAATATTGATTTTTTTCTAAGTCTAATATCTTGCGGAACTCTTGTGGTAAAACACACCACAGGCCCAAAACACTCTATGAATATTATTTTAAGTCGAAGATCTTTTGGAATGTATTTATTTTCAGAAAGCCAATATCTTGTGGAAGTGTTGTGGTGAAAAGCTCCACACAAATGCCCCCAAACCTTGCCATACATGTAATTCTGAACTCTCGAGGTTCCACAAGTTAAAAGGCGGTTTTTCATACAATCAGGGACCATACAAAGTTTCAAGACGATATGAGCGAATATCGAAAAGAACCAAGATCTTTGGATTGGAAACATGCATTTCAAGTTTCGCCCAAATCAAATGAACATAGTGACTCCTAGAGTAAAACCAGGGGCCATAATCCATTCCCTTATTGACAGGAACTGAGATATTTGGGAGACAAATTGTGAACGGACAAGAGCAATGGTATAATACGTCCATGTGAAAGAACCAATCAAGGGATATCGTTGCAGTCACGGTCGTCTAGCAAATTTCTTAAAACGTCAATTTCATATTTTTTAGTTATATTTTTAAAATATATTAAAATAAAGCCTTATATTTTTAAAATATATTAAAATAAAGCCTTAAAATAGGTGGTATCTATAAACAGGCCTACCTTGTTAAAGAATAATCCTATAATTCCCTGTTGCCAGTTGAGAAATTGGCAAAAATATTTTCAACTTCAAATTCAAACGTTTGAAGACGGCTATTGAATGAGGGGGATGGGAAAACAATTGTGTTATTATTTCCGATGTGAAAGATGCTTAAGTGTGGTAAAAATGCCTGTGATTGTATAATAGTGAGTTGACAATCTATTGAGCAAAAGGTAGAAATAAATATGTTTTGACTCTTAGAAAATATGAAATTATCACTTTAAAGTGTGCAAGATAGATTTCGGCGTCGTTTCCGTGATATCATACATGTGCATTATGTCAAAGATAGAACTGTATTAGAACTTTGTACTTTTTACAGATAATGAACGGAAATGATAGTTTAGCAGAGCATTTAATATTGTCAGCGATACCCGTCTATATATTAACCCATTCAAGTCTGCCCCGTTCATATATTTTGTTTCCCCAGCCTGTTTGCACGGGTTTATGGATTCATTCATCTCTATTGGAGAGAGAGAGAAATGGGGTTTTACGTCCACTCGACACAAACTAGGTCATTTTGGGACTAACATATGGTTTCATTTTATTTCAATAATTCGCTTGCGCGTAGGGGTCTTTAGCAGTGGGAGGAAACCGGAGTGCCCGGAGGAAACCCAAGAGGTTGAGAAGGCGCCCCTATCTCCATGCCACATACGCTCACACCAGGGCTCGAAACCACAGCCGCAAGCCAGAGGTGACCGGCCAGCTAGAGGTCGAAGCGCGGCACTCTAGACCACTAGGCCATCCCAACCCCCCATCTCTATTGGTAACGGACATTATAATTAATGATATCTGAACCCGCAGTTCTTTGAATGTAATTTCAGTATAATATGGGATATAAGATCCTTAAAATCATAAGAGAGAAACATACCTGTTTCTACTTTATTGTTTCTCCTGTCTGTCTGCACAAATTGGTAGCTTAAAGTAGCTAAGTCTCTAACTCAATATCACTGAAAGTCTTCGACGTTGAAAACACAAATTATTTGTCAATTTAAAACAACATTGATGGTGTGGTCTTACCAGGAAAAGATGTGCTTCTGATATCCAATATTTAAGACGAAATAATTTTTTTACCATTGGTACACGAATCGTGTACCATACGGCGTTTCAGACTCATTTTCAGCTAGGGACCCAAAGAACAAGGCTAGGTATACTCCAAATTACATCTCAAACGGTGAGCATGCGCAATAAATATTATGTAGATTGGAATAACCAGACGCTATATATATATATTGTGATTCAATTGAGACTTCTGGTGTACTTCGCCAAACATAACTGATTTGATATTAGAGTAAAAACGGAAAAGATTGAATGTAAATCAGTTTATATACATTCATATTACATTATTTGTGTCAATTTCTAGGCCCCAAATATTAGCGATTTAGCTCCTTCAAAAGGACTTATGGATTCATTCATCTCCCTGGGTAATGGACTATATACAAAATGGGATCTGACAAAGATGATATCTTTGAATGTAATTTAAGTACGATATGGAACACAAGACCCTTAAAACCAAAAGAGAGAAACGTGTGTATACATTTCTTGCTAGTTTATAACACCAGGAACACAAAAGAGATCCACGTAAACTATTTGCACAAAGTCGATTCTGGGCCTGATCAAAATCGTCATATTTAGCAAGTACATGTAAATGATTTAGTTTATCTAATCATTCTGAAGTTGGCATGAAATTAAGTATCGGCTGATTGTTCAGCTGTTTATGTTTATGAACGACCGACAAAATCAGAGACACTTGTTTTGCAAATTGCCAAACCCGCCCAGACGACCAGCGGAAACTCATAGAACAAATCACTGGTTATATAAACGACAATTTTAATTTCAGCGATAATGCCGATTTTGTTTTACCATCTCGATAACGTCAGCTGTGACTGTGACTTGTGTGGTGAAACGTCGATCCTACCCAAAGGAACAAAAGTTTACAAACAGATGTCATTCCAAACATGTCAGACAAAATAAAAGGCCGGGATGTTTAATAGGCAGTCGGAAAATCGTCTTGAACAGCCGCACTTTATTCTAAAGATAAGTATACTCGGTTTGGCTAGATGACGTCACACATTTGCACTCAATATCGACGTCCACTTCCACTTTGTATCATATCAAATGTATTAATATCGTGTCTTCAGTGAATAAACATTTAAGTTATCAGAATTGCATTAATGTACTCGTGTATGTTCCAGAGAATGTCTTGCCTACACGAAACCTTCCTTTTAAGGAGTGGACCTCATGATATAGCCAAGTTAGTGGCTATGCATTGTACATATTGTGTGATTATATATTTACATGTACATGCTTTTTACTAACGCTTTCAGTTCTCTATTAGATATTTAATAGTCCCTGCTTTATCATCTTACTGTGAAACAGCCAATTTGATGATCTACCAATCTATTTTAAGCTTGGAATGCAACATTCTATGCTCCCAGAGTGAAGTTAATCGTCCATTTCTCTCTCGGGAAATCATCAAATCGGCGGTTTGCGAATGCAGTTTTGATGTCACGATGTGGAAAGTATTCGACGGATCATTATTATGCGACAAACCGATGGAAGAAGCAAGGCCGGCGTTATTTCCCCAAAGACAAGTTGACTGTTCCTTCCCCTCTGGGGGTGGGAGCCGAGATTGGGAGTTAACCCCACATTTCCCGAAGCCTTGTGAGCGCTGTAAAGACCACTAGTTTATACGCCCCCTGTCGTCCACGTTCTTCAATTTACATTTAGATTGCGGATCCTCTTCAGGTGACAATTTTTATCCAATTTGGACGACACTTGATAGGTTTGTATGTCCAGGATCCCGGTACCTTTCGCTAATGGCACGTATCGGACTGTAATGTCATGGATCATGACCCTTGATTATACGAATAATCACGTGTTTAGCTTGGAACATATAGGTCATATATTTGATCCGATTTACATGAATCTTAAAATGTTTGTTTATATACAACCCTAAGATCTCTGTTTCATTTCATATTGGCGCATCATGTTTATATACAACCCTAAGATCTCTGTTTCATTTCATATTGGCGCATCATGATCACTAATTGTACGAAAATTCGCCCTTTAAGTGTGTGGACCCTCGAGAGGTCACAATTTTTAATTCATTTAAAAAGATGTTCAAACATACCAGCGTTATGACTGCTGAGTTCGAATTTCGTGGAAATCAGACCGAAACTGCTCTACAAAATGTCCGCCCCCTGTACGCAATAGTGTAACGTATGTAATACCAAGGTTGGGACCCACTAGAGTTCAGGGTTCAATTTAGTCTAAAGCCAATGAGGACAATTTTTGTGACAGATTCACAATTTTTGTGACAGATTCACAATTTGGCTAATCAATTCAAAATTTGAATAGCATTTGCTCAGATTTGAGGAGCAGTAAAACATAGCCTTACATCACAAAAATTTGCAATCCTGATATTTGTATACCTATATAAGTGGATACTTTTTTCTGCCGAAGTCCGGTCTTCGTTGTATACTCCGCTTCGACTTATGTATGGATAAAAAAAATCAGTTACCGTCTCTCCACGATGCCGGACGCACTATAATCGTCTAAAACAACATTTCAATAATTCGCTTGCGCGTAGGGGTCTTTAGTAGTGGGAGGAAACCGGAGTGCCCGGAGGGAACCCGCGAGGTTGAGAAGGCGTCCCATGCCACATACGCTCACACCGAGGATCGAAACCACAGCCGCAAGCCACAGGTGACCGGCCAGCTAGAGGTCGATGCGCGGCACTCTAGACCACTAGGCCATGCTACCACCCCCCCTTAATTAACGGCATCTGTATACTTTTTTCTGACGTTGTGGAGACAAGATGAATATCATGAACATGCAAAAAGAAAGATTCTGGCACTCTAATATACTCTAATAAAAAAAATTCAAATTCACGAAAGGCTAATGATTTCAGTCTAGGCAGTTTATAAATACTTAGTTTAATCCATACAAATGTTAAAAGATTCTTTTCCTCAATAAGACAGCCGAATTTCTAAACAAAGACTAAAAATATGTCTCTTGATAAAAGTAGTTAGACAAACAATTAAGACTTCTGAAAATTGACTGTAAAAGTTATTTTTTTGTATTTATAATATAACCAAGTGAAGCGAAATAACAAGAAGACGTCCCTTTCTCTTCTTGGCAGTAATTTGGGTAACACTTAAGGACTCAAAATAAGATTTGGTATAAATTGTAGGTTTCGTTTCGAATTAAATTTAACATATTAGCCCATGTAACTTTCACAAATATTGGTTTGTCGGGTATGGCATCTAAAAGGCATGCGTGTTTCATGGTTACTATAATATTTACTTGTGGTAAGTATCGTCATCCATGTGTAAGTTGCACACCCATCTCTTTTACGTTTTATAGAATTTAAAAACAAAAGTAAAAGTCCTTACCGCTTCTCTTTGAGTAATATTTTAAAAGGTCGTTAGTTTCTGTCATTGGGTTGGTTAGTAGTGGTATGAAGTTGTAGAAATAGCATGTTTTAGATACAGCATCGAAGCTAAAGCTTTTACATGCTGACAATCTAGAACAATCCGAAGTGCATTGAAATTTAAATCTAGAATTGGTTTGTTGAAAAAATTTAGTTGTTAGCTGAGCTTGGTGTCTATACAACCTCCACCGCGACTCGTCGATTAAAACTGTATGTCCAATCTGAAATATTGATATTAGCCACAAGTAACCCTGGATGAAATAAGTTGGCATCTTAACAAAAATGAAACATGTCCTCAAATTATCTTACAACTAAAGATACCTTAGACATTTTGAAGTTACTATTATAGATCGATTCGTTTAACACTGAAGCGACGTATCGTACAACTGTAGAAATCACGAAGTATTGATTATAATAATCTAGTTATGTTTAAGTTATCATTCCCGGCTTTTCCGAAAATCATCAGTCGACATCGATTTATTCAGGCTTTACCAAATCATAAGCCAATAAAGCAGAGAGGAAATCCCCCCCCCCCAAATTTATTTGAATAACAATCTAAGAACTAAGATGCGCCCATACTAATTATTTAACGTTAAATTCAAGATTCATTACAAATGCAAGGGCTAAATTGGATTATTGCAGGATTCTTGATTTCTGATTTAAAATCTTATATAAATTGTTATTTAGACGCTTATTCACATAACCCAATGGGAGCCGAGCAGTCGCAAGGTTAACCCCATTTCATTAGTCACATAATCACTTATATTCAACCCCCGCCATGTCTTCGTTAAAGGATTATAGCGTGTACTTCCAGTCAATTTAGGCCATTTTGTCAAAACTTAAAACATTCCTAACTTCGCTCAGAATAAAGTAATTGGACTCAAATTTTCAAAATAAATTGTGTAATTAACTGTCTGCTTGTTTTAAACATAAAACCACATAGTGGATGTTTATTAAGACTATTAATTAAATTAAAACTTAGATCTGTAAACCGTCTCCATTCCGATGTTAATGAATAATACTGAGCTCTTCTGCTGCTCATAGTCGTGTCCATCAATAATATCCCCCTACAGGTAAAATTCTGAGCGGCCCATACGGGAATGATAATTACCGAGCCTACCGGTAGGACGAAAAGCATGTGGGCACATACAGTATCCCCTTTACTGTTTGAAGGCAATTAGGCTGCATTGTACAAGTAACTATATCAGTTTCATTATGTATAAGTCAAGCATGTATCAATGGAAACCGTGGATTTAAATAACGTAAGTTGTTCTTATATTTGGGATCACCACAATCTTCACTATTTTGCCTCGAACATTTTTTAGGACTTCGAATTTTGACTAATGGGTTGGATTGTTTTGTACTTGGTTTTATTTTATTTGGATGCATCAACATATCACAAATAGAACTTCATATTAAACATCAAAAATACCAGAAATGGTTCGCAACAGGAGAAGACTCAAGTTAACTACGATTTCATAAAATATGTAAAACTATTCACCTACCAGAATCTTATCAACTGAAAATATAGAGGTAAGTGGGTTTTTTTGTGGTTTTATTTTTTTGCAGTGGCGCGGCTGGAGATCTCGATAATATTTTGGGGATTAAAGTTGCTTAATTTTGGGTTAAAATCCCTTAAAAAAAACTCTATCATATATGATACGTTTTCAAAAAACTTAAACAAGTTTTCACCTGGAAATGGAGATCAGTGTTCCAAGCGGTATTATGCGGTGTCTGGATATAAATAATGTGTAGGGGCGGGAATCGATTATCAGGTCACCCAACTAAAATATTGATAAAGCCAGACTTTTACTTTATGTAAATAATGTGTAGGTGAAATTTACATTTTGTTATCAAGTACAGGACATGGGTCATCCATTATAAACATGTAGACCACTTAAGGGACGGGAATCGATTAGCAGGTCACCCTACTAAAATATTGATCGAAATTCTTGAAAAGGTTACGTGTCCGGATAAGCATGTTTGACGTTCATGTCGAACCGACTCAATATTTCGAGCTGAAATTTTGAGACACATTTCCTCTTTATTTTAGTGCTTAATTTCCGTACGTACTCATACTTTTGAGACTTAGTTCAAAGGAGCTAAATGTCTATTCTTTGGCACCTAGAACTTGGCATGAATGTGTCGCAACACATACAATAATGTAACATGAATATGTATAGACTGATTTTTGTTTTCACTGTAATTTCTAATCAGTTTTGTTCGCCGAAATACGTGAAGAGTTCAAATTTGGCGTCTGTTTATTCGAGTCTATACCGGTAGTATTCTCTTGTATTCTGATACGCGTGCGAATTTTACATTTGTATGAAATCTTTTCACAGTAAGATAAGAACATTGATGTTGATTTAAGTTGACTAATAAGTCAGATCTATAATGTCAAAGATTGTGGATGATATTGAGTTATATATAGACTTGTCGCCTTTAATGTGGAGAGTGTTTTTCCTCTAGCATGCTCAAAATGTTCATGCAAAGTTAAATGATTCACGAATACGACCCACGGGCGATGAAAATAGCAGAAATACGTTAATTAACGCCTGCCTTTAATTAGCGTTATTTCGCTTTTAACTCCCCAAAGAGGCCAAACTTTTTAACAATCTTCTCACACCTTGGGTTAATGAATCTTTGGAATTTTTACAATCGCTATTGTGGCCCTTTAATTAGGAGATAAACACTTCCCGTTTCGCATTTAGGGGGGTGTTATTGTCCAATAGACACGTCCTGAGATCACTCGCAGGTTATAATGTAAAATCTCAGGACAATAACACCCCTCTAAATTATAAACAGGAAGTGTTTATCGACATTGTAAAATGCTTATTTTAGAAATTACTAAAACAGAGGGGTGTTATTGTCCAATAGACAGTGTCTAATTGACAAATCAAAACGCAGGATTTACACTTAAGCATGTTACAATTTCGATTAACTTTGTTCGTCCGCTCTCTTCGGGCCACAATTTTACCTTTCGGGAAAGCTTGAATGCCGTCTATGGCTATTTCCGTGGGCGTATTTCTATGCCTCCGCAGCTATCAGTTTGGCAGCAACAAAACTTGTCTTGGCCCAGACCTAAGAGACGAACAGTAAGCTATAACCAACAATAACAATTGATTGTTTGACACTTTGATTTACTTAAAATAAAAACTAGTACTTGTTTGGTTGATACTATGATACTGCTATTTCCCCCGCTAAACAGATAGCTTCATCCCGCTTTGGATATTCTTAAAACATACGACGATGTTATATAGGTAAACAGAACCCAATCAAAACATGCCCGAGGCCAAGCTATATCTCTTATTAAGAACTTTATTGTTCGAATTCAGAAGACATTGTCCTTCACAGGAGGTAGGCCCATTGTTTGGTCAAATTTCAGATTGATTGTTGTACAAATCCTTATTGAATATGTTAGTGTTGGTAAGATGTGAGTGTCGACATAATGTTCAGAAGAATTGTAAATAATACTATAAACAAATAACACGTTGGTTTACAAACCTGAGGGAAAAGCTTAAATCGATAGTAACCATCTTCATTAAAGGTGAAATATTTAAATAATACCGACTGTAACGTTCTTATTTAAATAATTATTAGCACCACTGGTTGTTTGTATTCAACATGTCAAAATCAGACAGGGAAAGAAAAAAGAGTGGGTGTGTTGTTTCGTAGATAATTCTTTTTAAATTCGGCATTCGTTAAGTTAATTGGTCTGAAAAGTCATATCCAACACGCAGCTACTAGAACGAAGTAAATAAATGATCTATAAGTTATTATTTGGAAATCATTTGTATAGTGCGTCATCTTGCAACAAAAAATTGTTCAGATACTCTGTACAATTACAACAAAAATAATTTAAATATGAAATAAGTCTCTAAAGTAAAGTTGTATAAATGAAAACATACAATTCATAAGCTATAATACATGTAATTATAGCATAGTGTAGTGAAACATGAAAAACTTTACTAAGTTGTATAGATGTAAGATGTAAAAATAGATCAATATTATAAAAGCTTATCTAAATAAAAATGTCTGCCCTGCAAAGGTGATTTAAAACTCATGTAAACGAACTGTACTGTAAACGATCGCTCATAGGTGAATTAATACATTAATTTATTTTTGACAAATTCATTTTTATAATTTCTGATGTAGTTAGCTTTCTCCTAAATCGGTAGATAAGAATATCAAGCAACTTAGCCTAGAGTTGCCCGGCTTGAACGAGTGAATTTTATATTGGATGATTGTTCAGTTGTTTTCAACATATTACGCAAAACTATAGCATATTCAGGGATAGAATACCGGAAAAGCAGCGGCGATTGAGGCCAAAAATGAGGTTGATATGGATGACATAGGTGCTTTTTTCACACCGAGATTTTCAATGAAAAATGACGTCACAGGCGCTGACCAGGTCTTCACAGTCTACAGGGGAAGTCGTTATTGGGCCAGTAGAGTGGTACAAGGTGGGCTAACTTCCCTAAGACCGAAAACATAATATTGTGCTAAAGGTAAACTGTTTCAATGACTTGGAGTGGTGGCTGGAATGTATTCATTTAATGGTTCAATATAATGTTTTGATGGTCGCTCAATTACATCTTCAATAGAAGGATTGATCTCGCTTTAACTACGTACATCTTACGATGGCCTTCACGTAATACCCGGCATAATCGGCACTAATTTAAATTGGGCATTCACACGGCTTTCGAGTCTACCAGATTTCCCGATGACTGCGAATACTGTGACCAATCTTGATTTTAATACATATACCTTTTGCTAATTCAATGAATGGTGGGAGGGGGCACTGATTTTGTTACTCTTACTTTAAGGCCAAACACTTTTAAAACTTGCCTATTGTATTAATTAATAGGGAAACTATTATTCTTTAACGTACACACCTTGCCTTTATGTTAAACCGTCCGTGCCTTTATTTTAGTCAGTATTTCTATGCCTACTGTAAGATTTTCTTCAGTTAAGCCTGAAGTATCAGGGGAGGTAATTTACTTTCTAACTATCAACATTTGTATAAATCAAATTTAATTCAAATAATTTCTGTATTATTTGTATATCAAAATCTCCGCATATACATTTTGTAATAGTGAAATGGTGTAATTTGTAAAAGTTTACGTTCTTTTAATTACTGTTAGGCTAATTCACAGTGATAGTTATCATTAACATATTTTGTCTCGGTATCAGATATATAGAGTAGGATTAGTCAAGTAAAGGGTTTATTTTGTTTGTTGGAAAAAAATGGTAATTTGTCTTTTAGCTTTTAATTTAGACCAATTTTATCACTTCACATTGTGATTATTCTGTTTGGTAGTGTTAAATATAGTTGTATCATGTTTGTAAATGTGTTTATTGTTTCATATTTTTTGACGTGATGTATATATGTTTTGAGTTAATTTTGTTTACAGTTAACTTGTGCATGTAATTTGTTTTTGTTTTTCTTTTTCTAATACAAATATTTTAACTTTATTCACTCCCCATCATCAATTTTTAATTTTTCTTTTGTACATGTTTACACCACTTTTTGTACATAGATGATGGGTTTTTGATATGATGTATAATATTTTTTAGCCAGTGAATAAATCCTTTATAAAAAAAAAAAAAAAAAAATTAAAGGGAGTGTAATTTTGACAGAAAGCCTAACTCTGTGTCAAGATTAAGGGAAGATATTTTGTTAAGGAAGGTTGGTTCTATGTTGATTTCAAGGAGTTTTATCTATTTTAACTTTAAAGTAGAAATTATACAGATTGTGCAGGTAAATGAATGTCGATGTCATTCTTACCCACCCTTTGTAATATTTTATTCTTGACCGCTCGGAATGAAGTTATTTGAAAAGTATAAAAATCGTCTTTTCTTCAGTGTTTGCGGGTAACAATACCAGGTCTCGCGCTTTCAAGCTAAAATGTCTGCCTGTGATAATGGATTTGCGAAGTTCAATGTTCGTTCAATGTCAAGGAAGGGGGTTGGATGGCCGAATGGTTAGTGTGCGCGCGCTGTATCATACGGCCTGCCATTGAGTCAACTGGCGTGGTTTCAAATCCCCGATTGTACGTGGGAAGTAGTAGTATCGCCTGTCCAACCTCGTGGGTTTACTCCGGTTTCCTCCCACTGCTAAATTAAACCATATCTTAGTCCCGAAATGACCTAGTTTGTGTCGAGTGGACGTTAAACCCCATTTCCGTGAAGGTCGCTATGTCAAATCCTCTGATTGGACGTTACTGTGCACGTGTTTGCAGACGACGTAGCTATATTAAGGAGGTTGTAAAATAATCTACCAACGTCCAGATCGTGTATAACTAGCATTCGTTGCTTCAGAAACATGCCCAAATACAAGTATTAAAACCGGTGTCTGCAATGAGGGGACTGTCGGACACTATAGAGGGGATTTTTTCTATGTAAACTGGAAAACAGATTCGTTCACATACTGATCAAAAACATCAATGTGAAAGGGACACTTGCAACTGTGGGGTCTCTAAGGCGTTCGGCACCAGTGTTAAATACCAAAGGTATAACGATTCCAACTGGTAACATGACGGTCAAAACTGAAATAAATTAATAATGGAACTTGCTGTGATCCGTTCGTAATATGTTTGCTGCATGAAGTATTCTGTTTTCAATTGATGTTAATTGTTCTATACCGGGACATTAAAACGTATTGGTAGACAGCTTACCAAGGTTTCATAAAGCTGATTAGCTCCACAGGGCGCTTTCTCTTGTGCGTAATCTTGGTTTCATTATTGACCCAACTATTAAATGCCATATGATTTTATAACTTCCGGGTGGCCACAATACCTATACCGTTTTAAAATTAGCTAGAAAAACCTATCGGATTTTATCGGAATCAAAGCTGTCTGAATCCACAAAGAGGGCTCTAAAGTTGTACTTGAACTGGTGCATAGAAATTGGCAGACAGCTGATTAATGATTTGGTGCCGTTGTCAACTACTCATTCTTGGTGAGCTAATACTAGATGATATAAACATGCCTCAACCACTGCTTACCTACTCGGGCCCATCAATGAATGGTGATTGAATTTTGCAGCGTGCCAAAGCGTGGACGGGATTTTTTTCTGTACATCTGTGGTCATTTAAAGTATTCGTTGAACCAAAAGCCTACAGTTTCGTGGGAATGAATTGCATGTAAATTCGCCTTTCATTGGGGACAATCTCTTGTGCCCTGTGTCTGGTCTCGATAATTTGTTGGAGTGTCGTATCGACTTAAAAAAAAAACATATTTCGGCGAATCCTTTGTGAGTTGGAAATGCTGTCAACATTTGCCATTTCTTGTACTTTTCAAGCGTTTAAAAGTGTTCCTATTCGGATCACTTTTCAGTTGGGGTTGGCGGTTACATTATTATCTTAAGAAATTGAAATAATACATCATGTTACTATATTCTCGTGATTTTTGTTGATTGTTACAATATGATCTGAGATCAAGTTACACTTATAAGGCCATCGAGTTGTTATCTTGGTATTCTCAAAAGAAATGGGTTTGAGATCAGGGTTGGGTTGTTTTAAAACAATTTGTTTTAAACAACTTGTTTTAAACGTTTAAAACAATTGAAAAAAAAACACTGATTTGTGTTTTTTTTATAAAAAAAATTACCTGAAACTTAGAAAATCGTCAAGTAATCGTCAAATTATGAAATAATTTGGTGAATAATTTTCTTTTCGAAATTCTAGTGTTCATTTGTGTATTTCTATGTAGCCTATTCAAATTGTACTGTATTAATAAATATTACGTAAACCACAGTAGTAAAGATCAAAGGGATGGAAACAGTTATTTTTAGTTTAAAGGTGCAGTGTGTGAGTTGTATATAATTAGGATATGTTGTATGGAGAATTTAGTATTGTGTGCAACATCATTGTGTCACTTTAAAATTAAAACAAAGTAATTTTCAACATTTGGTCTTGTTCACTCTAAATTGAGAAATCGACTAGGTGTCGAGAAAGCTGGGAAGCTTGTCTTCATTTATAGGATGACAAACATGTAATTACTATCATATAACTATGTTTTCATTGGTTTTAATCACCTTTGTCATTTATTTGTCAAATTATGAACATTAATAAAAAAAACAATAAAAAACATTGTTTTAAACAAAAAAAAACAGTTGTTTTTTTTCAAAAAAAACTGTTTTTTTCCAACCCTGTTTGAGATAAAGAAGTTAAACGTACGTTTTCAGTCTAAATATTTTACAGACAAGGGAACAGTGATCATTCGATGGGTTATATATACCCAATGGTGACGAGACATTATTTTACAGCTAAGAATTGACAAAAACAGGACCTGCAGATATTGCTGATTTGTTTCTCCATGGATATTTCACTGTCAAAAATAGCATCTATGTCACGGGAAGAAGATGTGGGTATTATTTCAGTCCCATATCGACTAATAGTGAACCACCTTAATCAAGGTTGGACACTAAACTTTTTCTTGGTCCAAACAGAACATATTCAGCCTTTCGTCGTTCAGTTTGGGGACATTGGTTCACATCCTGTGCGAATGTCACTTATACACTCTTTTCAATTGCATATGTTGATGTATTACAGTCTCCAACGCGCGATGTTCGAACTACAAATCATACATGTATTTTCTTAATATTTTTGACAATGGGGTGGTGTGTATGATAAACAAACTTATGGGCACACCAAAGCTCGGATATTTTTTTTATAACGACATATTAAGAACGGTTATTTAAAGGAGTTAAATTGCCAATATGAAACTTAATAGAGAGCATCCCTGTAAGAAGCCAATGATGTGTTTTCACTTTGGGATCCATCGTAAAATCAAAAGCCACCCGAGCCTTTGATTGCCTGACCACTGAATACCCCAGAAATATTCTTTGTTATCAATATCAGATCAGCATTTTGACCCATGTGCCTCTTGTGGAATGTACATATATGATGTAATATATATTAGCATATTATTTATGCCATTTTTTTGGGGTAATCCGGCCAAGTGATGAACTTTGTAATGGAGATCCTCAGATGATACTGTTTCAACGTTGAAAAGTTTAAGTAGACCTCTACCTAATGATGCCACAACTATGCTAAATGGTACTTAATTTGAAGTTGACTACATAAACCAAGAGAGAATTGAACAAGGGGCATGTGAAGAAAAAGCAAAACTGCGGGTGGGGCGTTGGCTTGAATGATAACCCGGATTAATGGCCGTCTTCTTTTGCCCAGTTGGAGCAGAACTTCGGACGTTAGACCCCATTTCATTTCTTTATTCCTATAATGATAACAAAGAATTTTGCTGGGATATTCAGTGGTATGCAATGAATTGTTTAAATTAAGGCAAACACCAAAACAAATTTTCAACGAAACTCAGTAATGGATAAAGAAATCGCAAAACTATCAGGTGAAATTGTAGCGCAACAAAAACAAAACATACAAGATCAAATTTTGAACCCAGAAACACACTCTGCTGTAAGATAAGGTATTTAGCAGAGGTTGCACGATTCTGTATTTAAAAAACATGGGGAAAGTTGAAAAAAGCCGTATTCCGAGGAAAATGGGTTACAAATAAATAATTTATTCTGTCGAAGCGAGTTCCTATGATGACACTATACTTGAAATACAACACAAGCAAGGTCCCACTAGGGGATTATATTATGTTGTTAGCGAACCTGTGTACACCTTTTTTGTTAAACTTAATTCATTTCCAGCAAAATGCCTGAAAACGGAGAATCTTCATCTCAACCTTGAACTTGAAAACATATATATGAAATGTCGAAATATAGTAGTTAATGAAAATGAAGTAACTGGCCTTTAGATGGGATTATTCGGGGAATTTAGTGACGACGATGTTGATGATAAAGTGTCCATTTCTCTGCTTCTCTACTTGTTTGGTGCAGTTACTGAGCATTTTATTAAAATTGCACTTGTTGATGTTATTAAAGAATTCAAACAAAATATTCCCCTTGAAAAAAAAAGACAAGCCTTGAGATCAAAGGTGAAAGCGCTCGGGGAACCTGCGAAGCAGAAAAACACAGAACCGTCATACAGTACATCGGTTAGCCGGTTACCAAAACATCATCTAGTTTGACAAGTGGCACAGATATAACTAAATGCAAACAATGTAATAAATTATGTGAACGGGAACCAGCTGACACTGGATGAGAGCATAACATATGTGATAAATGGAATTATTGGTTTCATTACCAGTGTGTAAATTTAAAGGGGATGAGCCATTTCTTTTCCGTAAAATCTCTAGGTGGCGCTGTCTGATATGTTCTAAGAAATGCAAGGGTAGAGCGAACAATGCAAAATAACTCTGGTAAAACAGTATTGAGTGTGAGAGTTTGGGAAAGAGTCTTTTTAGCCAGTTATTTTATACTATTCAGTCACTGATTTTCATGTTTAAGAATAAAAAATATATATAAATATGTTCAAGTATCCAGTCATCTGACGTGGGAGAGAAAAACTTGTGTAACATCCTGTAAACACAAACGGCTAGGTCATTTCGGGACTAGCAATGGTTCAATTTTATTATCATTCGCTTGCTCGTAGGGATCTTAAGTTTGTGGTCACAATTTTGTACCGATTTTGATGAAACTTGAAATGCATGATTAAACCTATAGGTCCTGGTTCCTTTCGTGTGCATTTCGGATCGTAACTTCATGAATTGTTGCCACTAATTAAGCGAAAAATCGCCTTCTTGGGATTGTGGTCCATCTCACAATTAATATCCGATTTAAAAAATTTTTTTGATTATATCACCATTGAGTGCGAATTTCGTGAAAATCGGACCAAAACTGTCGCCGCTTGTATAATGTAAAAATATGGTATGTCAAGGTTGTGGGCCCCGTCGAGGTAACACTTTTTAATCCAATTTTGATGAAACTTGACATGCATGTTTATAATCTTGGTTGCTGTTGATATTCATGCATATCGGATTGTAACTTCTGACTTACGGCCCCAGATTGTACGAAAATTCACGTTTTAGCCTGTGGTTCCTCTAGAAGTGACAATTATTATCCGATTAACTAACTGCTGGCCAAAATGGCAAATAGTGTTAACATCTAGTGTATCAAGGTTGTGGGCACTCAAGAAGTCACCATTTCAATCCGATTTTGATGGAACTTGAAACGTATCTTAATATTCCAAAGATCTTGGTCCTGTCGGTATTCGTGCACATCAGATCGTAGTTTTCTGAATTATGGCCCTTGATTGTTCGAAAAATCGCATTTTGTTAAGCTTGTTCACTATCCATCTCTGGCAAAATGTGAGCGTATCCTGCCTGACAGCCGCTGGTTTGTACTATCAGGGATCAAAATCTAAGAAGTTGTATAGGGACTACAATCAAAATGTGCACGGACAGGGAGACGACTTAATACGTCTACATTTATTTACTGGCGAATGTAAACCCGTTTATGTTACATTAACGTGTTGTTTATTTCACTATCAGATCTATACTTACATGAAACTTATCTTGTAACCGTCAATAAGCCGGTTTTTGTTAAAGCATGCATTAAGGTGACACGATGTTTTGGATAGGTGATGGCTCCCCAAATAGCCAATGATCTAAACATCCCCTTTATGTTGATTGTATTATCTACGATGTTTTGATTCTTGTAATGGAGACACCTGGGTCTCTGCCATATCCCCTTGGAAATGGAGTTTAATGGCACATCAGCTCCAACCGGGCTATATGGTGCCAGACATATGATCTTTACGAAACAGGCTAAAATATATCACAGAAAAGCATTATATGCATAAATAAAAACAATATCACAGTAAGTAAAACCTAAAAATAAAACCTATCTTTTATGCATATAAATATTTAAATACAAAAGAGAGAGAGAGAGAAATGGGGATTAACGTCCACTCGACACAACTAGGTCATTTCGGGACTAACATATGGTTTTTAATTTTATTTCAATAATTCGCTTGCGTGTAGGGGTCTTTAGCAGTGGGAGGAAACCGGAGTGCCCGGAGGAAACCCACGAGGTTGAGAAGGAGCCCCTATCTCCATGCCACGCTCACACCAGGGCTCGAAACCACAGCCGCAAGCCAGAGGTGACCGGCCAGCTAGAGGTCGAAGCGCGGCACTCTAGACCACTAGACCATCCCAACCCCCCTTTAAATACAAAAATGATATATATACAATTAAAATTTATGATAAAGAAAGAAAGAAAGAAATGGAGTTTTATGGCACATCAGCTCCAACCGGGCTATATGGTGCCAAACCTATGATGATTTTGGCGAGACAAATTAAATAAATATCACATAAATATATTTATATACATAAATAAAAACAAGTATCACAGACAATAATATTATTAAAAATACATACAACAAAATATAAGTTCTTTATGTATATAAATAATTAAAAACAAAAATACGGGATATATATATATATACAATTAAAATTTGTAATAAAAGTTTGTCTCTTTTAAAAAGTTTAACAATTTTCCATATAGCTCCGGTTGTGCAAACAATTGATGTAGTGACTGGCAACGGTAATAATTTGATCTTACATTCTTGAGATGATTGCACTCAATCAAAATGTGCTTCACTGTCAAAGGAACATGACAGTGTTCACATTCTGGTTGAGGCTCTCGCTTTAAAATGAATATATGAGTTAAAAACGTATGACCTATGAAAATTTATGATAAAATCCTGTCTCTTAAAAAGTCTAACACTCATATAAACCCGGTTGGGCAAACATGTGATGTAATGACTGAAAACGGTAAAAATGAGATCTAGTATCTTGGAGATGCTTGCACTCAATCATAATGTGCTAAACTTTCAAAGGAACAGTGCTCACATTCTGGTTGAGGCATTCTCTTTAATATGAAAATGTGAGTTAAAAAAGTATGACCTATGCGAGAGCGACACAAGACAACCTCATCTCCCCTGTTGGTTCTATAGGAGCTTGGCCATTCTCCTAAGAGAGGTTTAATGTGATGAAGTTTGTTTGTGCCTGCAAGATCCCAAGACCGTTGCCGGCGGCCATAAATGAAATTATTAATAATGGATTTAAAATCTTTCGGATATGGGAAGATCTAAGGCAGACTTGGCAGCCGAGTCTGCTTGATCATTCCCTTTGATATCCATATGACTGGGGAGCCAGCAAAGGACAATGTCCTTGCTGATTAACTCGTAAGATAGTAGCAGACGATAAACAGCTGCTACTAATGGGTGTTCGAGCTGTTTATTGTTAATTGCTTGAAGCGAGGACAGAGAATCAGTAAAGATAATATGCTTTAAAGCTGAAGAGGATTGAATGAACTCCAATGCCTGAAGAATGGCCTGGAGTTCAGCTGTATATGCCAACACTGGTGTAGCTTCACATAGTACTTTTATTCTGCTTACATATTAGGTACAAACATCGTAATGTAAACGACCACAGAACTATCTTGTATTGAGGGAACCATGTCTTAGCTTGGCACAAATGTACCAACTCCTAGACGCTCCCACCTCGACTCATCCGTTCGAGGGTAACCTCAAGACGTGACCGCCCAGACTCGACTACCGGGACCTGACTGTCGATGTCGTTTCCCGTCTGGGTTTATAATCCCTTCAAGTCAACGGATCTTATCAGACACCTGGCTAATGTATCATATCACGTTTATCATTCAATAGAACTAGCTTATCAAAGACAGTTAAATAAAAGAAGTTAAGGTTACATAATGACATAAGGAATGCTACCAAGAACACCAGGGGTGTCGATAGCACCTGTCAAGATGGCACAACGCATCTCTAGCATCTGTCATTATGTAACATATCCTCAATTGTGCAACATTCCCCACATTCTCAAAGAAAGTTATTTACATAACTTTTTGAAATTTTTACAATCTTAATTACTATGTACTATATGAATGGGAATGAAAAATATTAAACACTTGTAAAATGTTATAATATACAAAAATGTCTATAAACAAAAAGAAAATATAAATGAAAAACACACGAATTTAAAAGTTATATACTGAGCGCTATGGAAAACGCGTCACTTTTTTTCCAAAATATTTTATTGTTTTCAACTTAATGTGCAGTACATGAACTGTGAAACGTCAATCTGTCGTATTTTGTTGTTGAACGTGTGAAGAAATCGAGCTAGGGACTTACTGAAAATCAACGGAATGAAGCCATGGGAATGTCCAGGGCTGGAATGTCTACACGTGATATTGCCAGACACTTCAATTGTCATCAGTCCACTATTGTAAGGTTGGTGGAACGTGTACCGAGCTACTAGATCAACATGTGACCGTCAACGCCCTGGTCCACAACGTGTTACAACCCAGGCTCAAGAGCGCTACATCCGGGGCTCTCGATCATCTGCGTGACAGATTCCGCCCAGCGACTCAGAACAGGTGCAGCAGTCGTCGGAAGACATGGACCAGTAGGTGCGAACACCGTAAGACGACGACCGTATGTTGGAGCTATCCTCAGGGACTGTTTGTGATCAAAGGTACGAGTCCATATTTTAGACAGTTAAATTGTGTTTTATTTTGAGAGACTGGTTAATCTTAGCTTGAGATCACGTGCTGTTAGAAGAGTTCGGAGCGCGACAGCACGGGCGCTTGTCTAAATTCTTTAATTGTAATAGTATGGAATTAAACCCTGGAATTTAAACCTTACGTAACTTGTTTTGATGTGTTTTACCTGGAAGCCATCCAAAGTCTCTGCTACATGGTCCGACGAGACGGATTTAAAGATAATAAAGGAGCTAAAAAACCAATTCTCAACGAAGTAGGCTAAGAATAGTAAGAAAGTTCTGTCAACAAACTACGTCATAGAGCGCGTGAATACTTCAACTTCCGCTGTAAACAAAGAGGTAGTTTTTTCCCCCCGTTTTTGTTAAATATAAACAATGCCCGCGAGTTTAAATAGAAAGTTAAAGGTTAGAGAAGGACACAGGGCAAGTGTGAAAAGGTTTGTCAGTAAGGCTGAAGAAATTCTGATTAGTTTAACGTCTGAAAATTTAGAGCACGTATTTGATAAATTGAACCAGATTAGAGAAACTCTTCAACAAAAATCGGATATTTTACAAACATTGGACAAGGAAATTCTAAACTCTGTTGATGAAGATAAAATTATTGAAGAGATAGAAACAAGTGATGAATACTCTGAACTTTTAACCTTAGCGCTTCATCATCTTGAATCTAACTTAGTCAAGGTCAAGCCAAGCGAAAAACAGGAACAAATATCGCTTGAATTACAAAACGATGCAGAACAACCTACTATTAGTAACCCGCAGACGTCACAGTCACAGCAAGTAAATATTAATAACCATACAGATTATTCTGCATTACGTATAAACTTACCTAAACTGGATTTACTAAAATTTGACGGAGACATTAGTAAGTGGCAAACTTTTTGGGATTCATTTCAATCGTCTATTCATGATAACACTGGTATTTCAACCATTGATAAATTCAACTATCTCTTAACCTTGGTAGAGCATGCTGCTGCAGATGTCATATCCGGGTTATCCCTTACTGCTGCGAATTATGAAGATGCTATTTCTCTCTTGAAACACAGATTTGGTAACAAACAATTAATTATAAATTATATATTGTTGAACCTAAACCCTGTTACATCTAATCAGAATCTTGGAGGACTTCGACAATTATATGACACTGTAGAATTTAATGTTCGAAGTTTGAAATCTCTCGGTGTTTCACTGGAAACTTATGGAAGCATTCTTACTTCCGTCATAATGACTAAACCGCCCAATGATGTTAAATTAGCAATAAGTCGTGAAAGTTAGTCAGATCAATGGACCTTAGACCAAATTCTGGAAATATTTCACAATGAATTAGAAGCTAAAGAACGAATCTACAGAACGCTTCCGCCTACAAGCAACTCTTATTCCAATGCACAACCTCCTAATAACTACAGTCAGTTAAGACGTCATTCTCATAGCCACAAAGGACAGCCATCTGCTGTTGCACTTCTGACCAATAATAGCTCCCATGGACCAACGTGTACATATTGTAGAAGGGACCACGCCTCAGCCAGTTGCAAGACTGTAGCGAATATCGAAGCCAAAAAGGATATCTTAGGAAAATATGGCCGTTGTTTCATTTGTCTCAGAAGATATCACACAGCGAGGAACATACGATTACATCATGTGTACCTACTTCAAGAATACACATGATGGCAAATGGCCGCCATTTAAAATACTACGCCCGCCTCTTAGAGACGATAACTTAACTCGCTATAAATTGTAAAAAAATTTACTTCGGCTAGAATTAAAAAACACCTAAGATTAACATTTGCTAAAAATTTCTAAAAAACAACCTAAATTTATGGAAATGGGGCCAAATCAAATCAGGCAAATTACATCAAATAGTCCATGTTAAACGTATAGCAAAAATTTTAAACTAACGCGAGCACGCGCGTTTGTAGACAACGCCAAAGCGGGTCATAGCAACCAGTGAGTATAAATTGGAAATCCCCAATGACGTAGATATTATAAATTGGAAAGCCGAGTCTGTCTTAAAATAAGTAGTACCGTCAGTAAACAAGATGGAAGCCATCTGCTATCGTGTTTGATCATGGAGTAGGCAAGCACAGGTGTGTCGTATGAGTGAGGAACTGTCCGACAAGGATGATTTGTTTGAACTGTAACGGTCGTCATCATGTTAGCATATGTCCGTCATTAACTGATACCAGATCGCAATATTTGGACCCGAATACATCTTCAATGAAATCTGCTTATCATACTACTCATCAGCGAGGACATGACTCAAGAGCTTTTGTCAATGGAGAATGGACCTACAGCTATACACACCAAGGTTGGATGGATATTATCGGGGCCAACTACAGGACCTCCTTGCTCAGATGTTCACAACAGTACTCTTATTACAACACATGTTTTGAAATGTACCAATGCAGTATCTAACTATGAGGATAGTTTGACGGGTGAATTAAAGAAGTTTTGGGATATCGAGTCAATCGGAATTAAAACAAAGTCCATATATATGAAGAATTTCTTGAGAAAATATCCTACAACGGAGAATACTACAAAGTACATTTACCATGGAAATCACCCCACCCTGCCTTACCGGATAACTATGAACTTAGCCTAAAACGTCTACATAATCTACTTAAACGTCTTCAACGGATACCAGAAATCTTCAAGGAATACGACAGTGTGATAAAGGACCAATTAGAAAAGGGAATTGTTGAGTTAGTTCCTAAGAATGCATCTCAACAGTTAGACTTTGAAGAAATACATTATATTCCCCATCACCCGGTCATACGGCAGGATAAAACAACCACTAGATTACGAATTGTCTACGGCGCCTCAGCAAAATCAATTGGACCATCACTAAATGAATGTGTCCATGCCGGGCCTTCATTGACTCAGAAGAAAATGGATATCATGATACGGTTTCGATCCTTTCGAGTAGCTCTAACCGGAGACATAGAAAAGGCTTTTCTAATGGTTCGTATAACAGAGGAACACAGAGACGTCCTTAGATTTCTTTGGATAGACAACACTGAAGATCAGAATGTCATTCCTCTAAGATTTACACGGGCAGTATTCGGTGTAACGTCAAGTCCTTTCCTCCTCAATGCAACGATAAAGCATCATATTGAAAGGTACATTGAAGAAGACCCCAAATTTGTACAATTCTTGAACTCTATGTAATGTAGATGATGTAACCTCTGGATCGAACTCCGAAGAAGCTGAGTTATATATAAAATCAAAGCATAGGCTCTCCGAGGCTGGATTCAATCTTCGTAAATTCTTTACAAATCATCCAAATTTACGTAAAAGAATTGAAGAGAATGAAATTTCAATTTCAGAGATTAACGAACTTAAACCTGACAACAAGGTTTGTGAAGATGTTGAGACATATACCAGAACGTCACTTGGAAGTAATCCTGCAGAAAATCTTTCCTCAACTGAACAGAAAATACTTGGTATTAGATGGAATTTCAGTCGTGATGAATTCATCTTCGATCTTTCAGACATTGTTGCAGAATCATCGACTTTAGAATCAACAAAGAGAAATGTCATTAGCATTGCATCAAAATTTTACGACCCCTTGGGAGTTATTTAGCCAATAATAGTTCAATTTAAATTACTGTTTCGAGATATATGCAAGGACCAAAGGGATTGGGATGCACCTCTGGATGGAGAACTGGCTATAAAATGGTCAAGACTCATAGAAGGATTAAGGGACATGAAACCAATTATACTTACCAGATGCTATTTTGGTCAAGAAGACACACGTACCTGCCAACTTGTTGGATTTTCTGACGCATCTTTAGCAGCATACGGAGCAGTGGTGTATTTAAGATTTACCACTAGTAGCGGAATTTTTACGAAGTTTATAGCCTCAAAGACAAGAGTCTCACCTATTAGTAAGCAAACAGTGCCAAGGGCACGTAACCTTTCATTTTGGGTAAGCCGACGCATATCAAAATTTGTTTTCTGGTCACTAAAACAATTAAACTGATGCTTCCACCCTGGAGTTCAATGCCACAATGACTGTAACATTCAAAGTCAGCGTCGTGCAAATCTTGGGCTGGACCCCCATGATGATCCCAAGCATCACCTGCATTCCATGCGGTAGCTATTGGTGCGTTTGGGCGTCACATGTAACTGGAAATGTTTCTTCTGTTAGGTTCTATAGTGACTTTTTTCGTAGTCATTTGCATATTTTAGTATTATGGCCCCAAAATCAAATGACCTAGGAAATCCAAATGAACTCTTTCCATAGGGGCTCCTGCATGATAATTAACTAAATTATGTCGAGCTATCCTAGTTGCCTTTTTACTTTGATTACATTGCATGCATGATGCAACATACAACTTAATTTTTTGGGTCATTCCATACCAATAATATTTTGTTCTAATCCTATGTCTAGTTCGATCCCTACCTTGATGACTCGCCAGAGGGATGTCATGATTTAATCTTAATAATTCGGAGACTAAGGGCCTAGGCACTACTAGTTGAGAATGACCGTCTAAGTCTTTCCTATACAAGATTTGATTTTCATCCAAATAATATAATTTCTGATTGATCCAAAAACTTTTTGAAGCAGGACTAGCTATGAATAATTCACCCTCCCCTGGTTCTATTTTGATAATCATCCAATTTAATAAAATAGCCAAGTCAGAGTCTCTCTTTTGGCCTTGTTTGATTTCCTCTTCTAATTTGCCTGATAAATCAATTCCTGAATCGTCCTGAGTCAAAGTCAAAACTTGGGGATTTCCCTGGGAATTATTAGGAGACACTATTAGAGCACAAGTTGTTAACAATCCATCAAAATCAGTCGTACCAAGATTTTCATTAATTTTGTCTTGCCATTCCCCTTTAAAACTATTGAGGTCAATCTCAACAGGGGGTTTACCATTAATCTTGGGTTGGATTAAAGGGACAGCTTCTTCGACATAAGTTTGATATTCATACCAATCCTCATGGGCTCTTACACAATATTTACAACCTCCACAGGGCAAATCACTCGGACGTATATTCAGGGCAAACTCAGGACAAGGGCCTGACACAGGTATCCTAGACAAGGCATCTGCATTGACATGTTTGGAACCTGGTCTATATTTTACAGTCATATCATATTGGGCAAGCTCTTCCATCCACCTAGCCAACTGACCATTAGGGCGTTTAAACTTCAGTAACCAAGTAAGACTACTTTGGTCAGTCCTGACCGTACAAGGACGACCCAAGAGATAATGCCTAAATTGACGGGTAAATCGAACAACCGCAAGTAATTCCTTCCGCGTTGTACAGTACCACTGCTGTTCCGGGGTTAAAGAAAAACTAGAGTAGGCTATTACTCTCTCTTGCCCATCTTGGACCTGACTTAATTCTGCGGCCACTGCTAAATTACTCGCGTCAGTATCCAAAATAAAAGTATCAGTCTGATTAGGTAAAGCTAACACTGGGATAGTTATTAAAGCAGTCTTTATATTTTCAAAAGCCTTTTGCTGCTCCTCCCCCCAATAAAAAGGTTTTTTACCCGTAATAGAGTACAAGGCCAGCGCCTTCTCTGCATACCCTTTTAAAAAGACACGGTGATAATTGGCAAATCCCAGGAATTTTTCTACCTCTTTAGTAGTTTTGGGAACCGGCCAATCTCTTACCGGGGCTAAGTGCTTATCACTCATTTTTATACCATTTTTGCTCACAATACGGCCTAGGAATTCTACTTCTTGCCTAAATAATTCACACTTTTTAGGTTTCATTTTTAATCCATACTGACGGAAACGTGCCAAAACCGTTCTAAGATTGAATATGTGATCTTCAAATTTTTGACCCATAGTTAACACATCATCGATAAATGCTAACGAGATATTCCAATTTAGGCCCTGCAGGACCAAATTTGCAGCTCTCGAGTAGGAACTTGGGCTATTGCTAAGGCCAAAAGGCATACGTTTGAACTCGAATAGGCCAAATTTAGTTAGAAATGCTGTTTTCCTTTGATCTTCCGGCTTAACTTTAATCTGCCAATATGCAGAGTTAGCATCTAATTTAGAAAACCAAGTATTTCCTGCGAGGGTATCTAAACATTCATCGATAATGGGTAAAGGATATACATCCTTAGTTGTAACTGCATTAAGGGCTCGATAATCAATACACCATCTTACATTTCCGTCAGGTTTGCGCATCAATACTGGGGCCGACGCCAAATCAGAAGTGGAAGGTTCGATAACACCTGCTTTTAACATTTTCTTTAAATGGGCTTCCTCTTCCGAGGCAAAACACAGAGGTGTCCTACGCATCCGTTCCTTAATGGGCCGGGTATCGCCCATGTGAATGGCATGTTCTATAGCCGTAAAATTCCCTAAGTCATATTCAGATTGAGCAAAAACGTCACTAAAATCAATCAATAATTCAGCTACTTGGTTTGCTTGGGCGCTTGACAAATGCTTAATTGACCGTGCATATAAGGCAACTAAATGTTCAGGTACCCTGGGACTACCATCTTCATTTAGCACCCCATTGTTAACATTGGAGGGACCTACAGGGTTAGGGTTGGAGGAACCCGGGGAAGAATCTCCTAAGGGAATAGGAAGTATTGATTCCTTTCCGACCTCATAGGCTTGTCCAATTATGTCATTAGACTTCAAAACAATATCCTTATCAGACGCATTAATCAAGCATACCGTGGGATAATCAGTGTCAGAATGAAGAGTACGACCAATAAGTAACTGTTCACTTTCGATAGGCTCTATCATATAATCTTTTAATGTCCTATCCATTTTACAAGGTAGACGAGTGACTGACCTAGCTGTAATAATAGTTTTAGTAGGGACCATAACTTGAGCGGTATATTCGGTACTATCAGTATTACACGTAGGCCTTAATCCTGTTACTAGGGGGATAGTCTCATCACCTACTATTAAACACTCATGTAAAAAATCAATAATAACTTTCCACTTCCTAAGAAAATTTAAACCAAGTAAAGCTGTGTCCGCTATTGGAGCTACATACACATTATCCGTGAACGTAAAAGACCCTATTCGGAGAGTAACGGGGCCAATTAGGAAACCAGGAAATGTCATGTATTGTAATATCCCTAATTTTGGGTGGCTTAATTTCAAGCTGATCATAAACCTTAGGCGATATTATAGTACAATCCGAGCCAGTGTCAATTAAAGACTCAGTAACTAAATTTTCTATTGTTAGGGGGACTCTATATGCAATAGCAGAGGGTAACCTAGCAACGGAAATTTCATCATCCGGCTTAGAAACACTAACACTCCCCCCAACCATGGAACTAAGAGCAATGTTAACCTGACATTTGTCTACAGGTCCAGGTAAGAGTGATTGCTTCAGGTTTGGGCCTTGTTAAACCGGGAGCGAGGGCAGGCCTACTGCCTCGTCCCTTGAGTATTTAACGTGTCATTTTCATCCTTAATCCTTAACTTAAGCCGGTAACTTAGTAGGTTGCTGGGAGCATTCATTCTTATAATGGCCTAACAACTCTCCACATCCAAAACATGTAATATTTGTCCTATTAGGCGAAGGGGAGGACCTTCTATTTAAAGTTAAAATTAAAGTCGCTATCATATCTTTAAGTTGACTTACTTCCATTTTAACTTGACCTATTTCCGATTCCTCTTTTGGTTTTTCTGGAATTTCCCTAACATTTAAACTAAGAGGTTTAACCTGCTTACGCATAGGCGAAGGGCTAGTTCTACGTACATAGGGGTATACGGGACTATATTCCATTGATGTTTGCACATCTGTTGGAGGCAAATCTGTAAATCCTACGTGAGAAGGACTGGTTGATCTTAACTCAGGGTAATAATAAGTTCTATTAACACGAGTGGATCTTGATATAATCGTCTAGGAATAGAAGATCTAGATGGTCGAGACCTAACCCCAACCGACTCATAGTCATCATGTCTAAGTGTCTGGGGGAAAGACTCTGTCTCTGCCGGATTGGGGAATCCTACTTGCCTATCTCCCCCGGGATAACCACTACCCCTAGTTGAATTAGTGTTAGATTTTAACGGAATAACCGTGTTAACATGAGTGTACCACTGCAACCTTTCAACCGCTTCCTCCATGTCAATTAATCTTAAATTAGCGACAAATCTACCCGCTTCTGGGTCGTTACAGCCTGAAACTAATTTCAAAACAGATTGTCTAGCTATAAAACTCTCCGTCGAAAAACCAGAATAAGCTCTCAATGCTAACTGTTGCACTCTGTCACTCCAGTCACTTATCGATTCATTAACCCCCTGAGTTGCAGTTTGAAATTCCACATGGGCTGCCTCAGGTATATCTTGACCTCCGAAACGCTTTTCCATCATTTCTAACGTCACTTGAAAATTCATTTCCGGATATCTCCGAGTTATATTTGTAAAATATTCGGCTGCCTTATCAGATAAACAATAACATAAATAATTCATACATTGAAAGCTATTAGCCCCCCAAGGTTGGGACAAAGCAAACCGGACAAATTTATCACTAAAAGTATTCCAACTTCCATCTGATTTTCCATTAAAAGATAAAAAACGAGGTATGGTAGAAGGGTTAAAGTAATTCCCCCTAGCTCGAGTACCCCCATCATCTCTCACATATTTCCCCTCCCTTTCCTGTTCATTGAGGGGTAGGATAGGATCCTTAACCCTAGCATCTTGACTAAGAGTCCCCATCCTGTTTCATAAACTCCCCCTTATCTTTTTTATTATTGGTATTTGGGATAGGGTCATTAATTCTAATATCCTGACTGGGGTACAAAGGAGGTGGATTTAATGATCGCTGATCCTCCATAAAACGTTGAGTTTCAGATAAGAATGCATCTCGATAATCTTGTTCCCTTTTTATTGACCACTGATTACCCCCATATGCCATGTTATAAATTAGGTAAAGTCACTTTAATTTATTCCCAACTTATCTATACAACCTATCGAAAGCTTCACTATAAAGGGCTTTATTGTAATAGTGATATAAGATCTCAAACGTTGAGTTTCAGATAAGAATGCATCTCGATAATCTTGTTCCCTTTTTATTGACCACTGATTACCCCCATATGCCATGTTGTAAATTAGGTAAAGTCACTTTAATTTATTCCCAACTTATCTATACAACCTATCGAAAGCTTCACTATAAAGGGCTTTATTGTAATAGTGATATAAGATCTCAAATTATCTTCAAAAAGTCAATCAATAACCTTTATTCAAACAAACATCCTAAGTTCTAAACTAATTTTTCAATAGTCGGCCATTTTGTTTGTTTACTTCCGGTTAAATTGCATGTCGGGAAATTCATAAGCAATATTTAATCTACCCACGTGATCTAACTTCAAAGAAATATTGAGAAAGTAAAAATAAACCAACTTTAATTTCACTATACTCTATAAGAAATATTAACTACAATATTATTCTAATAACTGACTAAGATCTGTTTAATTAAATTGTCAACTATATAATATAACAACTACTAACCCTGATGGCTAAGGAATGTCTAGTCCTACTACCTGCATTCAATAAGCGTGCGTTACCACGGCGACGGGTAGTATTTTCCCGCGACTTCGCTTATACACCAACAACCATTCAATTACTAGAAAATACACTATTCTCCTCCCATTGCAATTTAAATCACAATTCTATAAATTGACTAGGATAATAACTTTTAATATTTACTCATTTTAATTACTACAATGGGTACTTTTTTATGTGATATATCTCCACTAAATAAGGAAATCTGGAATTCTATAAACTCCCCAAATAACCCTACCAGCGAAAGTTCAAAGACGCAGCGCCATATAAAGTAAAATTGGGTATTATTCTGCTAATTATCTCTAAATTAAGCCCTCGGTGTTTACCCACCTAATCTGTGATGGCCCAAGTGAGAAGGCAGGATGGGTTGAGGGGTTATGACAGGGCGACAGACAGGCACCTATATTATATACTAATAACAATGATAAGCACTACACAGCCACTAAGCTATTCTACTAGCAGCATGCAACATGCACTCCACTACTGCAGCCATAAATAGATATAATTAAAAGCTTTCTACTTACTATAAGCTAAGCAATCCAAAATTATGCACTTTCAAATATCCAAGTAGTAGTCTGAACAGCTTAGTTAATTTTAGCCTCCAATAAGTCTAAAGTAGTCTCGAGTCTAAGAAGGGCGAATATGGACCAACCCTGGCCTTTATACCCCAAAAAACAAGCACGTGCAAAATTAATAAACGTCACAGACGGGCTGATCCATTTTAACCCGAGGGGGATCAGCTCACGTGTGCAACAGCTGGATCTGTTTACACATTAAAATACGTCAGTTGATAATCAAACAACCAAGTAAGAACAACAAAAATCACAATCAAATCAACACTTCATAAACTGAAAATAATTTCGAAACAAAATTCGAAATACCAAACTGATAAATAAATAATCTCACAATCAATGCATAAAACTATTCAACAATGACATCAAAATTCAAACCCAACCCTCAATATAAATCAAATAAATATTTAAGTGCAGGTTGTTAGTTAATGGTTAAGTGCAGTGGTATAAGACGGAAATGATGACGGAAAAATAAAGATCAGCGAGTAGAATATATATACGTCGAAGTTCAAAAGACAAAACCTTCCATACAAATACAAGAAAATATACTTTTCAAATGTATGACAACAAAATGAAAAGTCGAAACAATATAGACAATGAAGAAATATCAAAACATGAAAGCTGAACAATGAATCCTGAAAATAAATTCCCAAAAACTCAAACTCAAGTCCAACTTCAATACACCAAAACTTTCAATTCACAATCAACTCAAATATAAACAAACCCTTTCAACTCAAACACATGTTCCAATACGAAAAAATTTCAAAGTTCAAATTCAAAATTCAAAAAAAAATTTTGAAAATCAAAATCCACAAATTGAGAGCAAAGACCAAAATAAAGTTAAATTTACAAAGTCTGAAAATGAAAAAATTCTAATTCTGAAAAGCAAAAATGAATTCTGAAAACAAACACTAGATTTTAAAACACCAATTTATAAGTACCGTATAAATGTGTGTAATATTTGTAATGTACTAATGTTTATTTCCTAATGTAAATGTATAATGCTTTTATTTTAAAAGAAAATTGTATGCAAACTTACATGAAGTGAATGCAATGGGAAAACAGGAAGTTGCAAAATGAAGGTGAACTGGAAGTACCTATGTAGGTTAACAGGAAGTAGCACTACTAAATATATGCCAACAGGAAGTTGAAAAAGTAAACAAAATGGCCGAAGTTTTAAGACACAAAATTTTCAAATGCTCTAATTTTCACAAAACAAGACTTAAATGCAAATACTACAGGTTGACTGAATATCTAGCGGAAAATATTATTTTCATACACTTATTAATATAGTAATTTTAGGTACCTTATAAATCTAAACTTTTTTTTTTTAAGTAAATAAATATATAATAAATAAAGCTTATTGTAAAAGGAGATAATTCACATATCAATACATAATATATGAAAATTAAGTAAATTTTAACCAACCTTATATAGATATCCTAATTATAATCCACATATAAATACACACACAAAGTTAATTTCACTGCTATTGCTGTTGAACTTGAAAATGATCTCGCGAACGCGCACGTGTTTGAGCTCATTGATGTCTTTTGTTGAGATGATTAAGCAATTCGCACCACACTATGTACTGTAAACCATTATCAGACTGCAATTGGCGTACCTCTTATTAGGTTTAACTGTTGTAGTCCCTTATCGGGCTCCAAATGTTGTAGGGGGTCAAATTACAAGGAAAATAACCACACCAAGGGTTCAGTTTAACAGCAATTTATTACTTTACAATAAAAACCCTGAAATTATACAATTACAGTATAAATAACATAATCAAACATATAAAATCAATTCATTCATATTCATTAAAATAATATATTACATATTAACACTAAGATCTCTATTCTAAATACTACTTATACATATTACTTAAGCTATATAAATACTTTAAAGGGAAACTACCTCCAGCTAACCAGTATGAAATATACAGGCATAATCTAAATAATCTTACTACTAATAATAATATGTTCTTACCCATGAAGGGGAACAAGGTGAAGTACCTTATAGCTCTCTGTAATAAAATATGGGATATTGTATATTAAATTATTATTAAAGCGAAATGCTTTAAATAGCGTTACTATTATTAACTGTATGAAATGGATTTGTAGAAAGTAATTTATAAAAACCAGATTAACTTAAACTTATTTGACAACTTCTACTTAAAATCAACATGTCCGCCATTATAACAAAGACAAATGAAATAGATATAAAACTGATAAAACAACTAGCAACACATAAACTTATTTGACAACTTTTACTTAAAATCAACATGTCCGCCATTATAACAAAGACAAATGAAATAGATATAAAACTGATAAAACAACTAGCAACACATATCTTTAAACTGTAAATTACAAATCTGTAGGCAATAATTCTTCCAATACCAAATACACACAATTGATGAGAACAAATGAAACTATTATTAAAACTATTGACACTTTAAATATAAAATCACTACAAAGTTTGAATGAAATATTCAACCTTACACTACAAGATTCTATAGTAAATAATAAACGGGTTTCTACGATTATGAACAAACTACTCTACTTTGGTTATTATAAACTTACCTGTGTGTTTGAAACGAGCTCCTGTTAAATAAAATCCATTATACAACTAAATATACCAACGGAAAAAAGGGGTTCTCTCTTGAAAAGTCAATGCTTTTGCTTGTATTTTCGTCTGTGTCCATCACAACATTATACATGTGACGTTACGGGCTAAACCATCGTAATTATACTATTCAAAAGAAGTATGGGATATTTGATTTTTAAGTGTTATTAAAGTCACCTAATGAAACTGACGAAGAAACAAATGACAAAATGAAATGAAGTTCACATTCATCGATTTATTCCAAATGATCGTTAGACTAAGTAAGGCACAGACTGACCATTATAAGGATAAAATGATACCCGGGGTCAAACAGCAAAGTCAGTAACGGGTAAATCCTCCTCTGTTTGCCAAACAAGCATTGATCCGACGTGGCATACTCCTAATGAGACGTCTAAGGTCATTTTGGTCCAGATTGTCCCATTCCTGTTGCAACGCAGCAGCAAGTTCTTGGACATTGGCAGGACGTTGTTGACGTTGACGTAACCTCTGTCCAAGCATGTCCCAGACATGCTCGATGGGGGAGAGGACGGGACTCAGTGCTGGCCAAGGTAATGTGGTGATGTTCTGTTGTTGGAGGTAACCTGTAACGATCCTGCCCCTGTGACATCTTGCGTTGACATCCTGGAAGATGAAACGGCGGCCATGACGTCGTGCGAACGGCACAACATGGACTGCCAAGATGTTGTCCCGGTAGTACTGGCCTGTAACACGCCCTGCAACAACATGTAAAGCCGTTCTTCCAGCAACAGACATGCCTCCCCACACCATAACAGAACCACCCCCAAATCGATCATGTCTGATGACGTTAACGTCTTGGAAGCGCTGTTTCGACGACGCCACACCCTCCTACGTCTGTCCAAAAAATCAACAGTGAACCTTGACTATCTGAAAACATCACATTGCTCCAGCGTCGATTATCCCAGTGTTGACGATCCCTACACCAACGACGTCTTGCCTGAATGTGATGATCTATCAAACACGGGATCACGCGAGGACGTCGGGCGCGAAGGTGACCCCTGTGCAGTCGATTCCGAATCGTCTGGCCACTCACTCTCACACCAGTGTCTGTTTGAAGACGAGCGCTGATCTGATTTGCTGTGATGACACGATTTCTCAAAGCCAAGGTACGGATAAATCGATCCTGGGCTTGAGTTGTCGACCTGAGCGTGGTCTGTCCTGTACAGATTGTGTATCACGGTATCTGGACCATAGCCTGCTTATGACAGACTGAGAAACATTCATCGTCCGCGCCACAATCGCCTGTGTTGTGCCGATCTGTAGCATGCCAAGGGCACGTAACCTTTCATTTTGGGTAAGCCGACGCATATCAAAATTTGTTTTCTGGTCACTAAAACAATTAAACTGATGTTTCCACCCTGGAATTCAATGCCACAATGACTGTAACATTCAAAGTCAGAGTCGTGCAAATCTTGGGTTGGACAGCCATGATGATCCCAAGCATT